>CM003407.1:0-600000 GCA_000331325.2 Crithidia fasciculata
GCGATGCGGAGCCTGCGGCGATCCGTCAAGCGTGCACTGTCCGCCCGCCTCGCGGTGCATGGTGTTCAAGCCGTCCACAAGCTGCTCCGGTGCAGCGATCCACCGGCTAAGGCCATCGTTAAAGGCCAGCATGTGCGCTCGAGACGTCGTCGATGTTGCCGCGCGAGGCGGCCTCCAGTGCGTGGATGAGCTCTGGAATCGAGTACGGGCAAACACCGCTGCGGCATCCGACAAAGACCTCGTACACTCTCGGTGCGCACCACGGGAGGTCCAGCTGGGTGCCTCGCAGTGCAGTGGCCACCACCACGCGCTTACCCGTCGTGCACAGAAGAGACGCGCAAGTGCCACCACGTCGTCGATCGCGGCGTTGAGGAAGCGGCCAGTGACGTCTCGTTGCAGGTCTGCCGCCAACCGGGCACAGCACGCCGCATTCCCTCCCTCCTGAGTGATCGCGTCCCTCTTCGTCGACAGCCACGTCGCGAAGCAGTGCGGCACCACAAAGCTTGCACACAGGTAGAGTCCTTTCTTGTTGTTTTGCAGTTGGCGCACGCAGTCTGCACCGCGGTCTGAAGCTCCGGATGACGCAGCAGCGCTCGAGGGATCTCGCTTGTGATCAGCACCTGCAGACGATGCCTCTGCGACTCCACTGCCTTGTTCTGGTGCCTGAAAGAGTCCTCGCGCGTCATGAGGTCTGCTGTGAAGTCTGCTGCAGTGGCGGTCTGAGTGTCAAGCAGGCAGACAATCTGAGCGTTACCGATGTGGTACTAGCGGGCAGCCCGGCGGAGAACCTGGTGGGTTGCCCGCTCGTGCTGAGCGCAGCACAGAACCACGTAAATGCCGTCTGTCTGCTTGTCGCGCGGCGTCACGTCGAAGCAGCGGCCGCCGAGAAAGGTCATGAAGAACACGTGGCGCACACCGGCCGACAGCCGTGGTGAGGCGTCGCGCAAAAAGCGCTTTCACCTTCTCCATCAGCCGGTCAGACTCCGCTACCGTCTTCACGGCGACGAGGACGTCCTGGTCGCGACCGACGGCGCCGCGGATACTGCGTTTGATTCCCTCGTCGTACGCGGCGGCGTTGCTGTACAGCTCATGCGGAGGCTCTTGAAAAAGGCTGTAGAGAAGGCATGCGGAATGGTCACGGGCTTGAGTTTATACACTCGGCTGTAAATTTCCTGCATAGCATAGCCGCCCGCTGCGCCGTTGACGGCGGTCAGACGACCCTTGAAGTGCACAGAGAAGAGCAGCAGCGGGTTCACCGTCACAGCCGCCTCCGTCTCCCACTCCCACATCGCTGCCTCTCCTTCATGCACGTCATCGTGCTGAGGCCGTCCATCAGCGAAGTCGTGTAGAGCGTCTCGCCGGTTTCGGTGTCGTACGGCACCGACCCGCCCTTCACTGCCACGTAGTCCTCGTCGTTTGCTACGTCCCACACGTCATTTGCAGACGCGGCATACCGTTCAAAGCTTCCCCGTGAGAGCACAGAATCCTTCGGGTCTCGGCTCAGAATGCCCGTGCATTGCACGCACGCCTCCCACGCTGTCTCTTCCGCGAGTCGCTGTTGGTCGCGGCGGTCGTGAGAGCTGGAAAGGTCAGCGCGTCGCGGCGAGCATCCAGCGAGGGGCCTCCGACGCACATGGTCTCCGTCAGGCTCTGCCCCATCGACACGTCCGCCTCGTCTTGGATCATCCAGTGCGCAAAGCCGCGCCACTCTCGGTGTAGTGCCGCTCGTCCGTCGGGTCCACCAGCGTGCGCAGCTCTCGTGCGCAATAACGTTGCTCTCCGTCGTGTACACCATTTGCGCTCCACAGATGGTATCGTTCGACTTCGCCGTCTCCGCGTCCTCTGCAACAGCGCGAAGCTGGTTGGCGAAGAGGAGCGTGAAAGCGCCTTGGTTGAAATTTTTTTCTGCTGCCTCCAAGGTGAGGTCGCAGCTGGACGTGGCGAAGGCTACGCGATAGCCGCAGTACAGCTTGAAGGCGATCATACATCCTGTGACGTAGGTCTTGCCTTCGCTTGTGTTGATGTTGTTGGCCATCACAGAGCCCTGCAGCAGCGCCAACACGGCAAGCACTTGCGCACACGTCGGGGAAGGTGCCCCTTCGAGTCCCAGTAGCCGAGCAGGATGTCGACAAGCGTGCGCCGTGTGTCGTCCTCGCTGTGAAGAATGCGCGCCTCTGTCTCCTTGACTCGCTGCTTCCCATCGTTGCTGGCAGCGGCCTCTGCGTGTGCCTTGTACTCCTTTGCGAAGCGCTCCAGGCGTTCCTTCCACAGCGTATCCGGCAGCGTGGATGAAGCGCGAATGTCGTCATATATGCGTATGCTGCACGCAACCAGCTCTGCAGAAATGTCCACTCTCTCGTCGCGCAGAAAGGCTTTGATGTCGTCCCAGCTTCTCTCCCAACCGTTCGCGGTGCGGCGGAGCTGCTACCGATCCACTCGCTCGATCTCATTCACCACCTGCCGCCGCTTCGCATCCCACGCCGTCCAATAGGTAAGCACGGCCTACTTGGTGAGCTAGTTGCCGTTGAGCGCGTCCTGCTGCCTCCCCAAGAGACCTTGCTGAAGTGTCGGCCCTGCTAAGAAGTCGCGAAGTACGTCGCACACCGTCGCGTCCGTCAGCGAACGAGTGAGCTCCTTAAAACGGCTGAAGCTGCTCCTCCCACAGTGCAGTAGCCAGTTGTACATCTCACGCACGGGAAAGGCAACTTTCTTCGACGTCCACCAGAGGTCAACGCACTGAAAAAGGCGTCGCCGCTGCAGCGCGGTCATCCAGCAGCTCAGCCCCGAGACGTGTCAAGGTGGCAGCAATGGGCTCGGTGACATCTAACCCTTCCAAAGCGCAGAGAGCGGCGCCAACGTACTCCGGGTAGGCCACCCTGCCCACTGCCACTCCGTCTGCAACCTCCTTCTCGAATGCGTCCGTCACAAGAAGCACCACCTCCACACACGCGTACTGCGTCAATGCCGCGACGGGCTTCTCCACAAGGCTGGCGAAATCTGCCTCGCCAAACGCTCTCTTGCCCAGATGTGTGAGGTAGGCGTGGCAGAGCACCCGTAAAACACGCTCCTTGCCTTTCAGCGCCAGCACTGCGTAAAGAGAGGCGTACAGCTCGCTATCAGACACCGCCATCACCGCAACTTTCTTCACGAGAAATGGGATGCGTGGCGCGTAGGGGCCGTTGAGCTCCTCCAACAGCCGCGACGCCGCGTGCGTTCGGATGGTAAAGCACCAGCACGCCGGCAGCGCGCGCGGATCGCAAAAAAAAAAAAAGACAGGCGGTCCCAGCGGGTTGCTTTCTGCAAGTCGTCAAGGCAGCGCATAAACGCGTGAGAGCCAAGCGTTCCCAGCCACACACCTCGCGTGGGAAAGTCTCCGTATCGCCCTTCTGGGAATGAGCGGTGAGGAGAGCGTCGTACACGGCGCACAGCCACTTTGTCACCAGCGCGGCCTCGCTGTCTGCAGTCATCTGAGACCATCCCGCCTCCACCGCGTCCAATAATAGCGGCACTTTCTCCTGAAGAAAGGACGCCAATGACAGCGTGCACTCCATCTCCACAGTTGCTCGCAGCCGCACAATGTCTTTCATGTTGTTGCGTAGAAACTCATGCGACTCACCCAGCAATCTGTGCAAGTGCGGATAGCAGTTCCAGCACGGTGTGCGCCAGTACCACGCAGCAAGGTCTTTGATGCCGTTCTCCGGCACAATCGGGGCAACAGCTTTGCAAATACCTCACCTTTCGCCCTTCGCCAACGTGCAAAAGCAGCTCGCCACGAAGCGACACTCTTTCAGAGGGCCGCAGAACTTCTGAATTCGCTGCGGAAGAAACCGCATCTTCAGCACGCGGACCGCCAGCACGACGAACAGCTTCTGTTAGTCCTGAAACTGCAGAGTAAGCAAAATGCTTTGCGCCATTTCGGAGGCAAACGCTAGATTTTTGTGCAGAAAACTCAGAAGAGACGTGAGCGCCTCGAAAAGTTGCGAAGGCAGAGGCCCGTCGCGTCGGACTCGTCTGGAAGCACACACCCGCCGCACTCTCCAGCAGGTGCGAGAGAAGCTCAATCGAAGAGATGACATTCCTCTATGTGTCCAAAACAAACAGCGGCAGCGAAGAAAACACTTTGGTAACGTTCCCTGTAGCCACCACGACTGCCTCAGCTGTGATGTCCGGCAGATCTTCTATGTCGCACACCGCCACAAAAGACAGCAGCCATTCGTACACCATTCTCGAGAGGCTGTGCGCAAACAAGCGCGCGTTCGTGTCGCTGGACGCAGAGGTAAGTATCCAGCCAAGGAACTCCTGCCTGGCACGTTCGAAGGCAGTCCAGAGAGGCATACACGTAACGGTGCAGGCGTCAAAAAGGAGTAGCCTGCCAAGCTCCGACACGGCGCTCCACTGCCTGCAGAAGTCCGGGGTGTCGCTCAAGGCGAAAAGAGGACAGACAGGTAATCGGACACCGGCCTCGGACAGCAACGGGCCGATCTGCGTCGGCGCACAGCCGCAGCCTGCCCAGTGACCAGCCGCGCTCCAACACAAGCATAACGCCAGAGTCTCCAGCACCCGCAGCGATGTCGTTGGACATTTCGGCGACGTAGCGGTAGGTCGGTGCTCGGTAAGCGCACTCGGCCACTCGCGGAGGGATGCGAAGGTCCCCACCGCTGGCTGGCAGGCAAACTGTGCGCAGCACTTCTGCGCTGACACGGTACAGAGCCCCGCCTCGATCAGAAACACACTCCGACTGTAGAAGCGCGATGTGTAGTTCAGCCCAAAGGTGCTTTTGACGGCTTTTAGGAGCGCTGCAAGCTGTTGCAGATACAGTGCGAGGGGTGAGCCACCACGCCGCACGCTCAGCGCTGTAACGTTGAATGCGTCGATGCCACAAAGACACGAGGACTTAGTGAGTCTCTTCTCAAGTCGCGGAAAAGCGAGTTTTCTCTCGGCGACCACGTGCTCAGGAAAAAGGCAGGTGTTAAGACCGTTCAGACAAATCAGCGCGGTACAGCTGCGGATGCACAGCTTTTAGACACGAGACGTTATTGCGACTCTCAAGCTCGTCTGAAGCTGTGGCTCTTTGGACACATTGAGATCGCTGATCTTTGGGAAGCTGCCACGTCTATGAAGACCCGGCAAGTTGCATCCTTGTGCACGTGGTACCGCCGCATTTTGGCGCACCTGAAAGAGTCGATAGACTTCGCAGCAGCGGGTTGTCGGAGCAATCAAACCTGGAAGGACGCAGACAGCTCACCAATTCAGACAAGGAAGAGATCCCACTTTGAGGGGCGTTAAAGAGCCGCAAATCCCGCGCACCCGAAAACGCAGCAACGTTGCATATCTGTGTGGCATTTGGCAAACACAATTTATTTTAAGCAAAGGTGACACACTGCACAGGGACTGCAACATGTATGCAGCCACTTGCGCGGCACTCACGTTGTGTCTGACGAACACGGAAAGCTTCTTTAGATTCGCAAAAGCTGACAAGGAGCAGAGAAAGCTTCTGCACTGTCCGTCGCATGTCGGTGTTTTGTGTTTTGCACAATTGGACAGCGAAGCTAGCTGCATAACAAACTCCTTCACCCCGTCTGCGGGGCCACTAACTAGAAGTTTTAGTTTTTAGCTGTGTGCGTTGTTTGCGCTGACGTTCAGCGGTAGACGACACGCACTCGCTTACCAGATGGAGCGCGCAAGCCCCTGTAGCTCCAATGCTTCTGTCGGATCCTTAACAGCATGACCCACGAGCCTGGAGTACACGCAGACCGCAGCATTCTTCGTATCACCAAGGAGGCCATTCACTGGCAACTCCGCGTCCAGCCGCGCCTGCGGACTCACAGCACTCCGTGTCTTCATAGATTGCACAAGGACCTTGTCGTTCATGAAGGGGAGCACCATCGCAAAAGGGTCGCTCAGAAGATGCGGAAGAAGATAGCGACGATCGATGAAGCCGCTACGCTCCTCTGTGTGCTTCACTACTCGCTAAAGGTTTGCAACGTGGCTCGCAAGGCACATCGGCGTCACTCTTGCCTACAGCGGTCGGGTGAGGTATTGAGTGTCCTGATGGATGTTGCGCGGCCTCCATCGTGAAAGGCAAAAACAGTGCTGAAGAAGAGAAACAAGGCGTAAGAATAGAGAGGGGCGGATATCAACACAAGCAACACATCCACGAAATCACAAGGGACGGAGCACGAAGAAATAGCGTGGACTCTGGACCTTGAACACGATAACACGGTGCAAGAGAGCTTCCCTCGCAATTCCGTCATATACACACATACACATAAAGGGTCCACAAAACCCACAGCGACGCAGAGCCACCACAGCGGCTTCGGACACGCCGCTTTCATTTCGAGTGCTTTTCTTTCTCAGTCAATTCACAGGTAAACAGTTAAGAGAAAAAGACACGTACACAACAGGAAGAAGAAAAATTATCAGTAGGCTTTATGATCAGAAACGGGAAAAAAAACTATTAAAATGTAAAAGAAGCCGAAAGAGAAAAAAAAAAGTGACTTAAAAGACAAACACCTGACGCAGAAGATGCAAAGAGCGCGCCACCCTTCGCGTGTCGGCCGCCTCTCTGAGATCCTCTGCATCTGGCACTGTCTTTGCTGTATAGATACAGCCCAGCAAAACAAAAATAAATTGGGAAAAATGCTCATTGTTTTTGTCTGCTGAGCGCTTACTGCTTTCCTTGCCATTTGAGGTTCTCAGCAGCTACCGGACAGAGTGGAGCAGTGTTTGTGTGCTACTTCTGTCGGTTAAGCCGGAGACCTCTTCTCTCAGCACACGCCGCTGAAGCAGAGAGAGAAAAAGCCGAGTTGATACTCTCTTCTTTCTATAATGCGAAGTAGTAGCAGGGAAAAGGGCGGTGGAAGCTACACTCAAACGAGCGTCCCTCCATTTAAACCCACCCAGCGAGCGACACCTCAAGAGCACCCTCGTAACACTGTGGAGGGCTCCTTCAGAAGTCAAGCATGGGATGACCACATGACAAACAAAGATAAAAAAAAGGGGAAAAAAAGACAAACGGCTCTTAATCTTAACACTATACTTCTCACTACACGTGAAGGAACAAAAAAAATGAGGCACATGCCATCAACGGCAGCTTGCGAGTACCTTTGTGCTCACACAATAGCCAACAACAGCGCACGCCCTTAGCGTACCCCTTTTTTTTTTTTTTTGAAGCGGCTTTCCATCCACAAACGATTTAAAAAAAAATTGGCAGAGAGGCGTCTCTCCTAACGGGCTGTTACGATGTCGACACTTCGAGTCAGAGTGCGGCACCCGACGGGCACCCGGCACTCGCACTGAGGCACTTTATGCATGAGAGGCGACGGCGGACACCGTAGAATCTCACCACAAACGAATTGCATTAGCTGGCGGCACGCCTCTTAGTAAAAGAAAAAGTGGAGAACAAAAAGAGACAAATTGGGAAAGCGATCAACTGTCAAGGGTGTATATATGTATGCAGGTGGCAGGGTCGAGGTACCCGCCGGGCTCGACAGTTGAGTGAATTCACAACTAGAAAAGGAAAACGAAACAAGATGCGGGCAGACTTTAAAAAGCGCTGTACGCAATGCACTTACTCCTCGTCGGGCGAGAGCGTCTTCCGCGGCGCTGCTTCTGCTGCCACGGGCTGCTTCGACGAGGCGTCGAACTTGTTCAGCCACTTCTGAAAGAAGGAGAGCGCTTCAACTTCCTTCGGGTCGATGGGGTCGCAGATGCGGGTGCCGGGAATGAGCACGAACACCAGCGGGATGGCCACGAGCGGCGTGATGAGGTGACCGCAGATGAGGAGCCACCGCAGGTTGTCGAAGTTGCACGGGACGCTGGACTTGATGGGCCACACCGTCTCCATCAGAATCGCGCCAATCGTTGACGACGTCGACGCACCCATGTTGCTGAAGCTCGCCAGGATCGCAAACATCGTGCTCTCGCAGCCCTTCGGGCACAGACGCGAGATCAGCATGTTGAGGGGCATGTAGTTGAGCATGTAAGTTACCTGATAAACTACCGCGTCGCCCATGATGTACATCGCGTGATCCGGAATGCCGATCGCAAGATTCCAGCGCTCGACCATGACAATGTCGAAGACACTCGCAAGCACCTGCACCAGCGTGGTGCAGATGAGCGTGACACGGTAGCTCTGCTTCGAGAAGACGCGGGCGAACATGTACACACCGACGAGACCAGCCACGTTGCCGATGACCGCACCCACGGTGTTGTAGAAGGTCTGCGTGAAGTGCGGGCCGTTGGGAAGGCATGCTGCATCGGACATGTAGAAGTTGTCAGTCGCACCGTCGATGATGATGTAAGACACCAGCTGAACCCAGCCGAAGAAGTTCGCCTTCATGATCGTCACAGGGATGCAGATGAAGCCCGCTACAGCCAGCACGACGGAGATGACTACGCAGCCGTAGAGCAGCTGGTAGGTCGTGCCAGTGAGGTTGAGCACCGTCAGCACAATCACGCTTGCCGTCATGACGACGCCGTAGACGGCCACGGAGACGTTGCGGGTGATGACCTCCTTGTTCACGCCGAAGATGCCGCACATGCACGTCGGCACCTCAAAGTCCACATCCATCTCTTCCTCGAGATACTGCCCATCGAGCTCACCAAACTGCACCAGCTCGTTAGCACCGCTCCCCTGCGCGCTGCTCGGACTGTCGAGCTGCGCCTGCACCTCCTTGATCGGCTCCGAGTCCGTCTCCTGCTGCTGCTTCTGCGCCTCCTGCTTCAGCAGGTAGATGTAGTCCTCCCGACGCTCCACCGCGTTGCGCTTCTCGCCGTACCAGTTGAAGAGGAAGAACAGAACGCACAGCACCTGGAGACCGGCAGAGATGAAGATGCCGATCGTGGGGCGGCCAGAGTCCGAGAGCGGGCCCTGGATGGCGGAGGCGATGATCTGGCCCACCATGATCAGGGCCCAGATCCACGAGATGAGATCTGCGCCGGGCACCGGGTGACGCTTGATGAGGCGGCTGTAGTGGCCCTCTGACAGCACGTCGATGTTCGCGATGCAGAACACAGAGAGGAAGATCATTGCACCCGCGATGGAAGCGCTCGACTCCTTGAAGGGCAGCACGCCGTAGACCACGGCGCACACCGCACCGGCGACGCACGAGAGGGCCATGTACCACCGCTTCGTGTAGCCAAAGAAGGAGAAGGTGTCGCTCAGGATGGCGGTCAGCGGCTTGATGGAGAAGCCCATCGAGCCAATGCCGGACATGCGCTGGTACACCGCCGTCGTGACGCCGTACTTCTTCATGAACATCGCGTACTTGGACGAGTTGAGAAGGGTCCGGGCGAGTCCCTTGCTCAGGATGTACACCACGCCGAGCGACATGACGCACTTGGGGCCGAAAGGCTCCACTGCGGTGCCGAAGATGGGAAAGTGCTTCATGCACGGCACGGCGGAGAACATCGCCGCGGAGTCGGGGTGGACGTAGCCGACGTCATCGGGTCCCGGCTCATGCGCCAAGACGGGTGCGATGACCTCGTCACCCACCACGATGTTGCCTGCTTCCGTCTGGTGTCCCATCTTGTAGAAAAAGTGAAAGAAAACAAAAAGAAAGAGAGAAGAGAAAATGAGAACGAAGGTTGTGAAAGCTGTGCGAAGACCAAGGTGTGGAGTGCTTTGTTTTTAAGAGAGGCTTTACTTTGATGCGAGCATGAATGAGGTTAGAGAGAGAGAGAGAGAGAGCGGAATAGAGGAGAGACAAGTGATGGTAGAAGTGAAGTGAAGTTGCTTTATAGCCGCTGGCGGTCAGGTGGCTGGCGCGCAGAGATGCCCCACAATCCATCCGCAGTGACACACTCAAATTCTTTTTTGTTCGCCCTCTGAAGTATCACGCGGCAGAGAAAAAAAATACAAGGGGTACAAAGGCTCGCAGGTAGAAAGGGCGGCGCGGCGACATGCAAGGCCATATTGATGCGGTCCTTCTTGCCACCAAGGTATCGTCGCCTCCCATGAGTTGAAGAGACCGCAGGCACTATTCTAAAGTCAGATCTGATATTTTTTTTCCTCAAAGAAGTAAATTGTTGTTGCGAGACCGAAACAAAAAGGAGCGCGCAACGTGATGCTTCTCTGTATATCTCCAACGCTGGCATCTAGGTGCGCTTTCCAATCGCATTTCAGCTCTCAGCTTTTTCGAAGAAAAAAAGTAAACGGGCTCTTTTGCTTTAAAAAGTAGGTGTGGACTCAATGGCAATAAAGTCGCGCTTCATTTGTAGTGGCGTCGCCGCAACACTGTGAGTTGGTATCTGCATGCCGCGAAAGAGCAGCAGGGAAGCGCTAGAAGCTCGTGAGACGTCCACAAAAGAAAACCAATAACAAGATAGGTTTTACCTCTACGATCTGCTTCTTAGAAGTCAACTTACTGAAATAAAAAAAAAGCTTTTTTAATTTCTTTGTTTTTTGCGGTGACGGTGACGGCAAGAACGGAGGATCAAGTATAGCGTGCTCTACCCCGCACTTTAGCTAGCAACTGTTGATCGTCATAATTGCCGTTACCTATGCTTTTTTTTTTTTTTTAAGATTTGAGTTATGAAAAAACTCGAAAGAAAAGAGAAGAGTGCTTATAGGATCAACTGAAAAAAAAAACACTTAAAAACACTTCTTACAATTAATAGTCACGGCAGAGAAACCGACGCAACTCCCAAAGCAGCAGGGAGCCAGACTGCAGTGGGGATGAGTGACTCTTGCCACGACCCTTTAGTATATATTTTGGGGGGCCAATTTAGAATCAAGTATCTGTCGTAGCGCGGAACAAAGATCAGAAGAAAATACGCGAAGACGTACCACTAACAGATTTAGTATGCTCAATAAAGAGGTGTCAAAAAAAAAAAAGTTAGCTTACGCCACGTTCACTGAGAGGAATAAATTAAAAAGTCAAAGAAGAGTTTAGAAGGGGAGAGGAGGAAGGGTTACACGCACACAGCTTAACATACCTGACGCACCACTTTGCATGAGGGAGTCACAAATACCTTACATCGCCGGAGCGGCGGTGCCCTGGGCAAAGAAGGTAGCCGAGATGACAGCGGTGATGACGAGCGTGAACACCCAGCCAGCGTACATCTTGAGCACCATGAGCCAGCGGATGTTGAGGAAGCCGACGTCGCAGATGCTGATCGCGACGACGCCGCCAGTGATGCAGTGCGTGGACGACACAGGGATACCGTAGCCGGACGCAAAGGAGACCACCAGGGCAGCAGACAGCTCCGCAGAGAAACCGCGGCTCGGCGTGATGACGGTGAGGTCCTCGCCCAGCAGGCGCATCAGGCGGATACCGAAGGTGGCCAGACCGACCACGAGACCAGCGCCACCGAGGCACAGCACCCAGACAGGCACGCTGGAGCTCCTTGACACGCTGCCGCTCTGGTAGACCTGGTAGATGGCGGCGAGCGGGCCCACGGCGTTACTCACATCGCTGGCACCGTGCGCGAAGGAGGCGCAGATGGCGGTGAAGACCTGCAGGTAGCGGAACACGCTCTCGGCACGCGAGTCGTACACCTGCACCTCCAGCCCGCTCGCGCCAGTGACCTTCTTCTCCTGCACAACATCCGCATCAGAAGACTCGTCGTCGTTGACCACGTCGCCGGTGACCATCTTCGACTTGGACTTGCGTGTATCGTCGCCAGTGCTGGGCTCACGCTGCAGGGCATCCTCGGAGTCGTTCGGCTGCTCCTGCGAGGCGGCCAGCGCGCGCGCCTCATCACGTGCCACCATCCGCTTCAGGAGGGGGATGAAGGCGCAGGACACAACGCCCGCACCAGCGCCGATGCAGGCGGCCACCCAGGCAGCCTTCTCGACCGACCACTCCAGGCGCTTCGACGCACCCTTGTAGAGGACGAAGAAGGACTCGAGGAAGAAGGCGACGGTGACAATGATGGGGAGGGTGTAAATGGCACGCTGCACGGAGTTGGCGGGGCGGAGCACCAGAAAACGGACGAGGCTGTAGACGAGGGCCGAGACAGCACCGGTGAGCACAGGGGAGATGAACCACGACGCGATGATCGGCGCAACACCGCTGACAAACGGGAAGTCCTTCTTGGGAGTGGCCCAGTTCACGGCACCACCACCACCAAACACCAGGGCGAAGCCGAGGACACCACCGCAGATGCTGTGCGTCGACGACACAGGCAGGCGCAGCCAGGTGGCGATGGCCAACCAGCAGAAGGCAGAGCCGCAGGCGCAGAGCATGCCGTACATAAACACGTACGGCTTCGCAGCAAAGTCGCTGGGGTTAGCAATGCCGCCCGAGATGGTCGACGTCACGGCACCACCGAGCGCGACGGCGCCGGCGAACTCGCAGATGGAGGCGAGAATGACAATCTGGGTCATGGTGAGAATCTTTGCGCCATACGTCGTGCCGAAGGCGTTGGCCAGGTCGTTCATACCGACACCGCAGCCGGTCAGGAACGACACGAAGGCGCCGACCACGACAATCCACAGGTAGGGTTGAACCTCCGCCATTTCTTTGAGGCTGTTTTCGACTTACTGTTAGAGGTACGAAGAGATAAACTTATGCGACGAAAAGGGGCCCTAATGAACGCAAATTACGTCGAGTGAACCTGTGTTTCGTTTGTATGTTTCGCGCCTTAATTCGTGTATGTTTTTTTTTTTTTTTTAGGAGAGTTTGTGTTTATTCTTGTCTTGTTAGGTATACGTAGCGATTGCTCTTTTGCTTCACAGCAGCCAAGGTGCACAAAGGCGTTGCAAATTAATTATACAGATAAAGGATGTAGCGCGAGTGTTGAAAACGTAGGTTTTTTTTCTTAAAGGAGTGTACTGTATCACATTTGCGAGCACGTACCTATTTAAATGTGTCGCGTTGCAATTATTTCAGGCGCCGCTGGCCTTGCTAATTGCAGTGGTGTAGGTCTTCTTTATGCTTATCTTTAAATTCATTTTTGAAGAGTGTAGTTTGTGGTGAAAAATCCTTCGGCTGCGGATCGGCACTCTCAGCACACACACAAAAGCTGAAAATTCAATTTCTTTTAATTTTCGTTTTGCTTATATGTGTACTTGTTTTGACGCAGCACAATTGTCTTCCGTTCAATTGTCACATCAAGCCACTGACACAATGTCCTTATTATTATTGTTATTATTTTGCGACACAATGCACATTAATATATATATTGCCTTGCAATGTTGAAGTGAAAAAACCACATTTTACAAATGATGTCTGCTACACACAGTGCAGCAGCAACAAATTGCAGACGTGCTGCAATTCGTCTTGGTTGCACAATGAGAGTAAAAACTGGGTGGAACACAGTTCAATCGCGGAGAAATGAAAAACGGAATTTACAGAATATATATGCACTCGCGGCACGAGAGTACTTCAAAATTTGTTTTGAAAAAAAGGTCTATTTTAATATTTCCCGCTACTTTTTCGCAGTTTTACTCGTATGTGGTGAGCAATATACTGTATCCCTATAAAAAAAAATTAATCACTTTAACTCCGTGCGTCCTTGAACGTGCAACGCCCCAACAATCCTGCACTGTTTTTTTTTTCTTTTTAAATTGTTATAACATTAAAGAAGAAAAACGACACAATTGCCGAGAAGAAAAAAACAATGCAACGTTTAAGCGAACGTAGATAAAGCCCTTATATAATAAGAATAGTACTGGCAGCATTGTTGGACAGTAAAGCCGCTATGGTCGATTTACGAGTGGACAAGTTTGGATCTGTTAAACTGCACTGCTGCTACAAAACAAGTTCTCATTGAGAACCTTGGACTCTGTCAGCTAAACAAAATTTAAGCTTCGTTGTTTCCTTTGAAAGCGTCCAGTTTGTTTGCGCAGACCGTGGTACAACTCAACATTGTTTAAATAACGCACGATGCGTATCGCTTTATCTTTGGTTTATATTAAAGGTGCAGTTCGCAATATCATTTGAAAAACAAAATGCAATCAAGGGAAAGCGGTTCCCCAGAATTTCCGCAATGGCTTTGTAGATTGGCGCGAAAGTGTTGGCAACATTTCAAGCTTGTTTCTTATCGCAGGCTGGAAATGCGAGTTGTGCAAATTATTTACAGCACTACTAATTCTCGCCTTATATGTTTGCGAACTTCCCAGTGGCGTCCAGCGTGCATCGCCGTTCTTATTTGCGCACCACAGTTTAAAACTGGCTTTCTGAATGCGCTTGCACCTTTTAATCTGTTCGCGGACAACTTCGTTAACCTGCTAACCCCCCTCCCTTTTTTTTTCTTTTTTGTTCTGCGTGCGGAGCTGACAAAAAGTTTTTAAAGGTGAAGTATTTGCTCAATTCCTTAAAGCCCCATCGTGCACAAATCTGAAACTCGCAGCAGTACTGCTGTCGCTTCTTCTTTTTCGTTGTTTGTTTGCGAACAGTTTACTTATTCTGAGTGCCTTTAAGGTGAATAATAAATTCAAATCAAATTGAAGCGCATTATTGCTCCTCCACGAGTGTGTTGTCACAATCTAAAGTTCCCGCTAGCGTTTCTTCTTCATTCTATCGAATTTCAACATGTGTATTTTTCGCCTTGCGGTACGCAAGGCGGGCTGTTCGAGTCCCTCGCCGGTGTTCACAGTTACCGCGATGCGTTGTTAGCGAACATTGCTTGTGGTCAACTGTGCCAGAGCTGTCTGCGCGTAACGTGCAGTCAAGCAGATGGACTTTGTACCGCTTCTGTAGTCGCAACCTTGTGTCTTTTTTTCTTGTTTTTCGATGTTCGCTTCTCAACTTTTTCCCCTTTCCCACTTTGGTCTCCTGCCGCCTTACATATATATTCACTTCCTTAGCTTTGTTTTTAAGAGTTGAGAGTTTCTTCCACTATTGATTTTAACAAACCAAGGAGAACAAACTTGAGGACGCTGGGATCCCAGTGCCACACTTTCGGCCCCAGCTCCCTAGCGTGCGAACACATCTGCCTTTTTTTCAGCTGCTACCTACTTACAAGCGACACATTTGATAAAAGCATGCGGACTTTCTCAAGGTTTAAGTCAAGACGCTTTCTTACTCGTGCCTTGACGCTGCGGCCAGAGACATGTGTGGATCCTGAGCGATACCCTCTCGGGTACGTGCCGATAGACGGCAGTGAGACGATCGATTCCGTTTACGCACTGTTGAAGCAGGGTCACTTTGTAGCTCCGCTGAGTCGGATTGAGTCTATTCACAAGGCCAGTGTTGGCGTTCGAGCACTCTGTAGGGCTGAATACCCCGTGGTATCGGCCCAGGATGTTCTTGCTCTGCACACGCGTGAGCGAGAGCTACTTGGAAAGCTACTTATTCGGCGCGATTTTTGGACTCTCGACGATTTCAACGACCCGGAGCTTAATCAGAGTTTTGGCATTCAGAACCTATACTTCGACAACTACAAGTGGTCGCAGGTGCTGTGGAAGCGCTTTCAGACGTTTGTGGAGGAGTACTTCCCACTTTCCGAGCATACGCACCTTCTCTACGCCGAGTACATGCAGCTGATACGCAGCTTCTCTGCTTTTGAGCAGGGAGTTCTCGTGAAACCGGCTCTGCCCAAATCCGTCCGCCTTCACCCACCATATGGCGCTGTGACGCCGACGAAGTTCACTCTCGAACCCATTCTGCTTTTGAAAAACTGGCTCTTGAACTTTCGCGGTCCACTGATGCTCAATAAAGCGCTTGTCCCGAACTCCGGCTCTGGTGCGCTGGCTTTTGCAATCCGAACGTGCAATGTTCCCATGGTACGTGGCTTGGACTCGCGACCTCGGTTTGTTGCTGCTAGCCGCCAAGACGCAGCCCGACATTCAAAGCTGAACGGGGTCAGTTTTCAAGTTGCAGAGCTGTTTCCGACAGTGCCCGCCGAGGCGGTGGACGGCGATCGGCAAGGGAAGTATGACATGGTTGCGTACTACCCGGACGAAGAAATTGTCGCCTCTCTGTGGGACGGTGAAGCCGACCCTTTTGCACCTACAGCCCGGGGATTTGCTGGAAAGATGGAGGAATTCTTTGAAAGTGTTGCTTCGTGTATGAAAGCGAACGGAGTCATAGCCATTTGCTGCACTAACATTTACTCGCTACTCTTTCCCGATGCACCGAACCCCATCGAGTACGAGATCAAGATCAACAGACGCTTCGTAGTGCTTGACTACTACGACGCTCCGGCGCGTTTTTCGGGCAACATTCGCACCAAGTTTTTGGACCCGGTCGTGGAGTGCAAGCCCGAACTAAAAAAGAAGTTGCGATCTGAGTTGTGGGTTTTACACAAGGTTGAGGCTATCAGCCACTACGGCTTTATTCACGGAATACCTGGTGCAAAGCCCCCTAGCATGGACAAATGGCGGACAAAGCAAATGGGGTTGGAGCGCCAAAAGGCTCTGAAGGACCACGTCCGCTTGATGGGTGGCGACTGGGGCGATTACAAAGGTCGTCTGGTTAAAATGTTGCAGGAGCAGACGGATGAGCCGGAGGATGACGTTGCGCAGTCTATTCGAATGGCCCTGGACCCAACGTATCCAGCAAAGTTGGCTGAGCAAGCGAGAGTTGCTGTCGAGGCCGCAGCGAAAGAGAGAAGCGCTTTTGATCGTTCCGTCGCGCTGGAGTACCAGGAGTGCTCTCCCAGGGAAGCATTTTTGAAGAAGTACGGCGTTTAATCCTGCTCTTCAGGAGAAAGCGCATACTTGGCCACAGATCCTTGCGAGAGTCGAGCTTCTTGAGTTCTACTTTAATTGCGCTCGCTACTACGAAGCCTTTTCTTTTTGTCGTTGGCTCGTCTGCATTGCCTTTTTTTTTAAATTACTATTCACAAATTTGACTACCGCATTTGCCATCCGTGGCAAGAACAAAAAAAAAGAAAGAAAACCATGTTTTGTATTCACGGTAAAGAAAATCAGGTTGAAGAAAACCTTAAAAAATTGATTTTCTTTACTTAACTTGGTAAAGTTGCAGCTGGTGGCAAAGAAGAAAAAGCCTGTCAACTTCTTTCGCTGGTGCGATCTGCGCTGGGCTTCTAGCGAGCGTCTACCAACTCGGCTACGCAGCTTCTTTGACGCGCACACGATACGCAGCTCTCCAAGGACCCGTTTCTCTTGCCGTTGTTGCTATATGTTCTGCAAATTATTTGGAGCATTCGAAAGCGCTATTGAATGCAACTCCATCATATGCCAAGGTATCCCGCTTATTAATTCTTTTTTACATGTTTATTATTGTTTTATTTCACGTTCTCTACCTGCTTTTTCCTTTCTGTTTTCTCACTTCCATCTTTTCTTCATTTTCACCTTTACGCTGATGTTTTGCTATCTTACCACTCACTATCTTAAAGTCAGGCCAGTTGGGTCACTGGGAAACAATTAGCGCTTCACCCCGAGCTGTTCCTTTTTTTTTTTGGCCCTCTCTAGTAGTTTTATTGGGCTCTTTCAGTGCAGCTCTAGAGGAACAACTCATAGCGAATTAGTTTAGCACGCCACGATTTATTGTAGATAGCTCCGTTCTTTTTGTAGATACGCTTACCGCGCGTCAAGGATTTATAACAAAAGCACTGGCGCCATCATGGAGGTTATTGAGGAGTTTTTGCGCCTGCGGAGAGACGGGAAGGGCGACGAGGCCTATGCGCTGCTCGCACCGGGTGCGTCTATGGGGTGTCCGTGGGGCGGGATGCACCACGGGCAGCGTATCCACGATCTTCTGATCGACGAGTCTCGATTTGTTAAGAAGGGTTACCTGGACCCTGTTCCGATCGAGAAGATTGACGAAGGCACGTACCAGCGCAAGTTCAAGTGGAATCGCGGGATGGCGGAGTACGGCAACAGCGGCTATTCTAACATTGGCCTTCTTCCAGTGTGGAGGGAGCTATACTTCGTGCGCGACGGGAAGATCGAACTAGTAACTGCTGACAAACAGCTAAAGAACAGGTCGCTTCTTCACGTATTCTTCGGCATTGGCAGCGGCTAAGCAGGCTTTCGTATGCACGTGATGTGCAAAGAAAGCGGGACTCGCCTCGGAAGCACAACAAGAGGTGTAAATGCTGCTGTTAAGAGATCGACAATGGTGTTCACAGCGGCTCGTTCGAAGTGTATATTTCCTCTCCACTCTTCGTGTTTCGCTTTTACATTTATTTAAGCTCTGTAGGGTAGGATCTAGCAGTTCAGACGTGCGTGTGTCCTGGCTGCGCCGTGCTCAATTCATTTCTTCTCTTTCGTTTTTTCTCTTCTGATATCGATCAGGATGTGCGGTTGCTTGTGACAGATGACAGCTCAACAATGATAACAGGAAAAAAAAATACTGTGGAGCGGTAGTGCCGCCAAGGCAGCATTCATGGCGCACTTTTTTCTGCGCTTACCCGACTGAACGCTGGTGTACACGTCGATTTCGACTGCCCCCAGTTTATGCGCTCGATGATTGCAGTGCACCGCGGCGGATTCTAGTGCTTTCTGTGACAAATGCGGCGTGATTTTAGGCTCTTCTTCATGGAGAGGCAAATAATATTCAAAAGTGGTTGTGCTGAGGAATAAAGCTCGCCTTTCGATGTCTATGCAGCGTATCGTACTTGGATTGTTTCCCTGATACTGTGGTCTCAGTTAATCTCACTTTAAATCTCTTACATTAAGCCCGCCTTTTTCTTCGTTTTTCTCGAGCTGCGTAGTACAGCTACGTCAGAAAATGAAACGTAGTCGTCAGTACGATCGACAGGACGTGATCTGCGCGTTGAAGAGCGGAGTGCAGGCGCTGAGCGTATCCAGCAGTATCTCAACGAAGGACTTGGTCTGTCGCGAAGACCACGCGAGAACTGTCATGGGATTTCTCGAGGACCCAAAGCATCACACAATGCAGATCTTCGGGATGCCTGGAACTGGCAAAACGGCCACTGTAAACTATGTGCTTGCCCAGATGGCCTCAAAGCAAGGGACAAAGCCTACGGCTGTGTTTCTCAACGGCTTCGTTGTGCAAAAAAGTTCTGATATCTACTTTACGCTGAACCATCATCTTACTAAGGCCCGGCTGGGAACTGTAGAGCACTGTCCGATAACGCAATGCGCTTCGAACATCGAAAAGCATTTCCGTCACGGCTGGGGCAAAAAGCCGCTGTCTCTCTGCGTCATCGTCATCGACGAAGTCGACAAGATTCTCGAAAAGCACGCAAAGGGTCTTTTCAAGGTGGTGGACTGGTTGACGTTGCCGTACGCAAACTGCAAGCTGATCACGATCTCCAACAGCATGAATTTGCAACTGGATGCGAAAACCAAGAGCCGCCTGGGTGTGGTGAATCAGCTGGTGTTTGCGTCTTACGGAACTCAAGAGTTGCGGGAGATTCTGCTGCGGAGAGTGGGCACGATCGAGCCGAAGCTATTCGCGGACCAGGCGGTGAATCAGTTGTGCACGCAGACAGCATCTCACTACGGTGACGTGCGCCGGCTCCTTCAGTCCGCGTCAGCCGCCATCTGTGGCGTTCTTATGCGGATCCAAGACGACGCCTTCGAGTTGGGGACCACCGATGGAATTGTCACGCTACGCGAAGTCCACACTGTAGTGCGCCAGATTTTCCACGATAGGTTTATCGAGTTCATCACGACCTTGCGGAAGCCTGTGTTGTTCATTTCGATTGCCGTTTTGGGAAAGGAGACGGAGGAGCTCTTCAGGAAGCGAGTAGCCGACTGCCGCTTAACTGCGGAGCACGTGCTGCTTGTCACCCAGCAGGCACAGCGCAAGTGCATGGAGGTGGCCAACCCCATTTCGCGGGTTGCGTACCTTGAACATCTGGAGCTGCTCCGCCAGGTCTCCCTTATCGACATCTCTGTCGGCGAGGACAGGATCCCGGTGCATTCTGCTGAGGGTTTGCTGGAGTCTACCGAAGATGTCTACGTCTCTCTGTTGCAGCCGTATCAGATGGTGGTTGATGCGTGCAGGTTGCACGACACATTTGGTGCTACATACGGTGCCGCACTCCACCTCTGAGTTACGCCGACGTAATTAGGTGCCAGGCCTTGATCTGCTAGTGTAGCCGCTTTTAAAGCTACTTGTTTTTTTTTTCCCCCGTGCAATTGTCCTCGGTTAGTGTGGCGAGACGAAACAGCGAAGCAAAATTGTTTTTCTTGTCGCTGTTTTGAGAAGATCGACAAGTGCGCATATGTTTTCGTGCTTTATAGTACATTTTGTGCGGAGCCGTCGTTTTCAAGGCCGTTTTGTGCCGGTGCTCTTTGCACGCGCGGCACCACTTAGACAAGAATGGAAAAGGCGAGAAAGGCAATCTGCTGGTTCACTTTACCGACTGGAATGGCTTTTAAACCAGCAGAATGTTAGTGTTACGTTTCTTGCAACATTTTTTTTTTCCCGCGAACATTCTCCATTGTTGCCCTCCTCCCTACTTCTTGTGCCTCGCTGTACATCTTGTTTACGTGTTTTCTGCTGCTGTCACAGCTGCATCAGAATGCCTCCCCCGAAAGACCCCACCTCGGGCTTCGCGGCGGCAGCGAAGGTGCTTTTCGACTCTGCGCAGCGCGTTGGTGCGGTGCAGCCGCTGGAGCAAAGCACGAAGCAGTATGCCCATCAACTCAGGAAGATTCAGTCACAGAGCAAGAAGCGCGGTGGCTCGCTTGGTGCCGTTTCCTACAAAGTGGCGGAGTTTCTTGCTGCTCAGCGCGCTCCGGCACCACAGCCTCCACCCCGCACCGGCGCTCCACTGGAACGTAGCATTGCCAAGAAAGTTCCTCTGATAAACATCCCGTCTCTCTCACGCGTGTCTGCGCCGACGAAGCCTGTTTTTCCCGCGTCGCCAGGCGTAAAGAGCGAGACGCCGCGCGCGCCTCCGCTGGTGCCGTCGCTATCCATCTTTTCGGTGCCGCCTGCACCGCGTCCAGACGCCGCTCCCCGTGAATCCGACTCATCGGCAGTGGCCGACGAAGCTGCGAAAAGGGATGCGGATGTTGCGGCGCGCGTGGAGGAGGTGTTGGTCTTGGAGGATAAACCTCTTTTTGAGGTCCGTCAGCCTACAGCTGATCCACCTCTCCTGGCAACTGTCGTGCAGCCTGTTGGCGCGGCTCAGGCATCGACGACGGAGGCGGAGCCGCGGCGTGCGAAGCGGTCGAAGCCGCTGGTGCGTGTTCCCATCGCAGCGGACACAGCCGCCGCCGTTCCGGAGGTGCCCGTCGAGCCGCAGGCCTCTTCCGCGGTGACCACATCCCCTCCCTCATTCTCTGTCGATGCATGGGAGCAGCAGCGAGAGAAGGAGCTTGAGCGTTTGCAGAAGAAGCAGGAGGAAGAGGAGCAACTTCGCCTGGCCTTGGTGCGCGAGGAGGAGCACAAAACCCTTGGAAAGGCGTGGGTGGAGCAGAGGACGTCCACAAACGTGTTCGAGGCGGAGCTTTCACCCGGTGGAAAGCTGCTACGCGAAGTTTACTATGCGAAGTCCGGCGATGCGGCTCTCGCCTCCTTCCAAAAGATGATTGATGCTGGGGCGAAGGCAGTTGCGTTGCTGCCTGCGGCCATCTCCAGTGTCGCCTTCCACGTTAGGGAGCACAACCTAGCGGAGCAGACACGGTTGAAGCGGTCCTTTCTCGATGCTGTCGAGAAGGCGAAGCTCTCCGACGCGCTGAGGCGCAAGGCGCTTTTGGCTGTAGCGAGTGGGACGGATTTCTTAGGCGCGTACGACGCGTTAACTCCTGCGGAGAAGCAGCGTCTTGACCGGGCTGTCGTTGTGAAGGCGGTGCGCGTGCTTTTGTTGGAGGGCAGGTGGGAGGACTCGCTTGCGCTTGCGAAAGAGAGCCGCGGGAGCTTCAGCAGCAATAGCGACAGCGTCGATTTAGCGCTGCTGCGCGTCTGTCGCGGGCTGGAGGAGGGCCCGCGGAACGAGGTGGTGAGCTACGTGACACAAAGTCTGACGGAGCAGGGACGCATGGGCAAAGCGGCCAAACTACTTATCGCCAGGACCGAGGGAGGCGTCTACCGCCGCACTTTGTTGAAGCAAATAGCTGCGTCCTCCGATGTCGATGAGAGCGTCTACGCGGAGCTCATTGTGCGCTCTGGCAAGGATCAGACAGAGGTGTTGCTCGCTGAGATGGGGACTCGCGGACTCAATACAGAGGACCCGGTGGTGCTTGGTGCGGTGACCATAAAGAAATTGGAGGAGGATAACCCCGTCGAGGTGTTCAAGGAGATCGAGCGACAAGCTGCTAAGATCGGTACCCGCCCTGTTCACATCGTTGTAGCAACAACGGTGGCTAGACTTCATCCTTCAGAGGAGGTGCTGCGGCAGGCGAAGGCGGTTGTGATGTCCGTCCCAGCGGCCAGCCGCGCAACCGGGCTGCGAAAACTTCTCCCGCTGCTCTACCAGCACGGCTTGGTGGACGACATTGTCGAGATGGCCGACAAGACCGGCGAGTCCGTCTCCGTAGCCGACCTCCTGCAGAAGGCAACCGCGTTCGTGAACGAGGCCTTGATCAAGGTTGGCCGACCTCCCCTCAACGACCTCCGCGCGAGCGACATCGGTGCCGCGCAGGTCGCCGGAAGCGCGGCTGCTGCAGCACCGGGCATGGCGCGTGAACGCACCGCGGTCGTCGTGAGCGACCTTTCGGGTCTCACCGAACGAATGCTGCTTTATGCCAAGGAACGGCAGTGGTCGAAGGCACTGGATACGGTGCTTGGACTGCCGGCTTCTATCGAGGCAGACCCCTCCGCCGTAACGCTGGTGTACAACTGCGCGTTGAGTGCCGCAGTGGAACGCCCCGAAACGGTGAAACAGGTGTATGAGCTGATGCAGAGCCGCGACGTCAAGACAAACCCCACCACAACGAATACAATTCTCAGCAGCTTGGGCAAGTCACCCTTGTGGGAAGAGGCGTTGTCGTTTTTTGATAACACGCCGCTTGCCAAACGAGACAGCAACACATATCTGGTCTACTTTGCACTGCTAGGCAAGCAAGGCTTGTGGAAAGAAGCCACGGCGGCCTACGACGCAATGCGACCGGCAGTTCCCAAGCCCCCTGCCACCATGTTCTCGCTCATTCTCACCACCATTAGCCCTCATGACTGGCAGGCGACCCTGCGCGTCTTTGGAGATATGCTCAAGGTCCACGGGGCATCCGTCAAGGATAGCGTTGTGTCACAAGTGATTCGCAGTCTTGAGCAGCACGACAAGCCTGCGGAAATCGCTAAGCTGGAGAAGGAGCTCGCGAAGCGCAAGAAGAAAAAGAAGTAGTACCCCGTGCGCTTCCGTGCAAGAACTTCTGCTTTTCTGTTCTTGCTTCTGACAATTTCAATGCAACGTTGATACATATATATTTTCTTTTTTTCTCGAAGGTGCCCTCGGCTGCGGTTCTGCGACCAAGCAAGCCTGCGGGTGTGTTTGTGTGTATGTTTAAGGTGTGCCTGTTCTCCCTACACGGTGAGTTTCCTTGCTTTTGAGTAGAAATAGGGAATCGCAGAGAGCTTTTCTGTTTTTCTTTGCTACGTATCTGTTTGTCTCTCTGTTGGCTCGATGAAGTGCCGTGACTTCATCTTTGCGTTTTGGCTGTGGCTTTTGCAGCCGAGCTACACGACCTCCTTCTTCACTAGGCCTATTTCAGGAAACAAGCAATCCTCCTTTGCAGCTCTAGGCGTTGCGTGCGGAAGGCACTTCTTGAGGCTGAATGCGTATGCAATGCTCTTGCTCCGTGCTTTCTCGACACATGAGTTGGCATGATGTGCCTTTTTTTTTCTCTGCTAGCTCTCTCTTTTTTTAAAGGCTGAAGTAGCTCCATGACTGAGCGCTGGTTGTCTCTGTCAACGGAAGCGAGCAGGAGAACTCTACAATCGTGAGGCTTCACCCGCAGTGATGTGCTCACCGTACTCGACCTGACCAACTCCTTCTTCTCCCTTCTCTCTTACACCCCACCTCAACGTGCCACTTCGTTCCCGGTGTTTACCTAGTGTGCACGCAAACCCTGCTCTGTTAAAGCGGCACCGCATCTTAAGATCACTCGCCTCTTGTTTTTTGTTTTTCTTCATAGGTTTATTGACAGCTGCGAACCACACAGCAGTGAAGCGGCACGTAGCTGAACATACGCATAAAAAACACACCCGAGAAAGGTTTTGCAGCTGCGGCGCCGCCTCTTACGATGCCCGTCGCGAAGAAGGCTGCGAAGAAGGGGTCCGGCAAGGCGAAGGTGCTCGACCCGGTAGAGATGGAGCGACTCCGTGCCGAGGAGTCGGAGAGGCGCTGCCGCCAGCTGATGCTGCTGCAGAGTCGGCTGAAGGAGATTGTTCAGGAGGAGCAGGAGATGTCGCGCGCCGTGGCCGGCACGATCGAGGCGCGGTGGATTAAGTTTCTCCGCGAATGCAAGCAGCGCGAGCTTGTCTCCGGCATCGAGGTCCTGCGAAGAACCTTTGAGGCCACCCTGGACAGGAAAGATGCCTCGCTGAAGACTCTCTTTGAGCAGCTGGATGTCGCGGAAGAGCAGTGCCGGCACGCCTTCCGCTCCCACATGGATGTCGTAAACTCCCTCCTGGACCTCCACTCGTCACGAACGCAGGAGCTGGAGACGGAGCTGGAGAACAACGTGGCGGAGCTGCAGCACGACTTTGAGCAGGAGCGGACGGAACTGGAGCTCAAGCACCGCTTCGAAATGGATGACCTGCGGCTCATCCTGGACAACATGGCTGCCGAGGCGGAGATGCTGGACAAGAAGCTCCAAGAGGAGACCTCGGAGGGCCACGAAACGGCAGCGGAGAAAATGGAGGAGGAAAAGCGGCAGATGGAGGCTGGTCTGAACAAAGTCGAGGACGAGCTGCGAACGGAGCTTGACTCCCGCTACAAGAACTTCATGTCCACCGCGCAGGCGAACATGAAGGAGTACACAGAGAAGTCCAAGGAGGATCAAGAGACGACCGAGCGGATTGCGGCGCAGCTGAAGAAGATTGAGAAGCTGCAAACGAACGTGGCGTCGTGGCGCACAAACATCGCCCGCAACGCAAAGGAGTGGGAGGCGCGCAACACCGCCATCCAAGCCGAGCGCGACGCCACACTGGCGCATCTGAAGAGCCTCAAAGAGAAAATGCAGCGGTGGCGGCAGCGACAAGCGACGGCGCTGGTGGACCTCGTGAAAGAGGCGAACGTGACGGAGGAGTCGCTTCAGGCTACTAGTAAGAGGGCCGAGCGGCTTCTCCGACTCGTGGAGTTGTGCAGGCCGCTGGAGACCTCGCGGGAGCAGGTGCTGCTCCACGAGGCCAACGTCTCTACGGCCAACGTCGAGGCTGAAACGAAGCGACGAATGGCTGCCGAGGTGGCTGGTGACCCGACAGCCGGCGAGCCGGACGGCGACAGCGCTGCACCTCACAGCAACGAGCAATGGCAGCTCATGGATCGTTTTTGGGTGCGGCACAACAAGGTGGTGCTGGACAACGCAGCTCTGGCCCAGGAGCGGGTGCTGCTGGAGCAGGAGAATCGCGGCCTCCAAGAGGTGCTCAAGCAGTACCTGAACGACGTCTCCGTGAGCGATGAGGTGATGCGGCAGAGCAACCCGCTGCTGCGGGCGCAGACTGTAGCGCCGAACGTAGTGCAGGCCGCCAACGCTCGCGGTGAGGGGAACGGAAGGAGCTACAATGTGGTGGAGGGAAACAGATTTGTAGCCGACCAGTCGCGACAGGGAATTGCTCGCTAGTGCACACCTCACCGTTTCCGCTCCCTTTTTTTTTCCCTCCTTTTTTCCCTCTTTTTCTCTGCTTTCTGAAGCTTCTGTGTGAAGCCATGTATAGTTTCCTAAACACCAAAAACTCGATTTTTTCAACCTACCCTCGTTGCTCACTGAAGAGAGAAGAAAGCGACTAAAGGGTGATGTGCTTTGTGCTTGTTGTTTTTGTGTTCTCCGCGCACGTATCGCAGACTGCTTTTCGAGTTGCAGCGCTGCCAGATGTACAGTAAACAGCGAATGCTACTTTCTATTTGTTTGTCTCTACTTTGTTGTTGCGATGAAAAGGTCTCTGTTAGCCACAAGGATGTCCGAGTCCCAATTGTTTTGTAAGACAAGAGGAAAGTGGGGTAAGTTTCTCTACCACCGCTACATTGCTGTTTGACATGACGGCTGCAGAAAGAAAGAGAGGGAATGAGAGAGAGAGAGAGAGAGCCGTCGAAAGCTGTGAGCTATGCGGTGCATACTTTTTACTTGTGAACACCCGCTACAAGCGCGTTTTGTGCTTCTGGTCGATCGCTGGTGTTGGGGACGTGTGCTTGGCAGCTGGAGCTGCTGGGGAGTGGTGAAGTAGTGCGCGTACTATGTCAAAGAGGAATGTTGAAATTCTTTTGTGCCCGTCTCCCCTCGCTCACTCCGACTACACTGCCGTCATTGTAGCACTTCCATCACATTCTTGTGCTCTTTCTTTTCCCCTTCTCTCTCTCTGTTCTTCGATGGACAACTCCCTCGCTTGCAAACGCACATAAACGCGTAAGCTGATTGCGTTGAAGGCACCAGTAGCTTGGTGGTCTTCCTCCTAACATAAAAAGGAAAAGGCAATAGTGTTTTTTTTTTTTGTTCGTCACATTAGGCAGCACGGATGCGGCGTTTTGCCAAATACGCAGCTGCACTGCCCGCGCGGGGAGTGGCTCGCCGATACGTTGAAACGGAGGAGCCGTGTTCGCCCGAGGGCATCCGTGAGATGATTCAGCGCGCGGAGAGGGTGCAGGAGCAGCGAGAAAGGGTGGTGGACCAGCGCAAGGTCGTCTTCACATCGGGTGCCAGCGGCGATCACCGCCCTCGCATCGCCGCCGCGGAGGCGTTCGACGTCGCCGCTGCCGGGTTGCCCCGACCGCCGAACTTCTGCTACATGACCGTCTCGGTGGACTACGCGGGAATGGTGGATGCGCCGGAAGTGGTGTGGTTCAACATGTGCAAGGCCAACGACTTCACGCCCTCTACGGTGAAGGCGGGTGCGCTGCACATGCTTGGTGGGATGGTGTGCCACCAGCGCCTCGGCGGCGGCTACATCCAGGTGGTGCTCGGGTGCATTCCCGACCTCGAGACGGACTCTTTCACGTTCGACGCCGTCCCATCGACGGAGGAAATCCATGCCGCGGGGAGGGCGCCGCCTGCGGTAGGCTTCGCCATGCTCGACACCGGGTTGACGCTGCAGTACGAGCAGGTTCTCTCCGCGCACCTCAACGCGCTGAACAACTCTCTTGGCAAGCAGTGCCCCTTGGTTGGTGGTCTCTACCCACCGGTGGGCAGCGTGAGCGGCAGCGCAGAGGGCGGCGAGGAGCAGCCAGGGAAGCTGGAGGACTCCATCTTTTTCGTCAACGACAGGGTCTACCGCGGCAGCGCGGCGGCGGTTGTGCTCCGCAGCAAACTCTTGAAGGCGAATGCCGTCAGCGTTGTTCCGTCGATTGCGGTGGGAAGCGCCACCGTCACCGGCGTGTCCTGCGAGGGGGGAGTGGTGACGCTGCGGTCACTCAATGGCCGCCCCGCAACGGACGTCGTCAGGGATGTCTACACACTGCCAGAGATTGCCGACAAGTCGTGCAAGGTGTTTTTGGGCCTCCGGCACGGCGCGGTCCACGTCCCGGTGTCCTTTCTCGGCCGGCCAGAAGCAGGGGAGTTGGTGTTTTCTGTTCCACCGGGGCTCGACGTCAAGAACAACGACGTGGTAGACATGCTCGTGGACGACGCGGAGCTCGACACGGAGGTGGCCGCGAGTCTCCTCATTGGTGTGGAGAAGTCCATCGCACCCGTCGCAGTGGAGAAGGATATCAACGTGGCGCGCGAGGCGCGGCGCAACATCGTCGCTTCCTCGACTGCCGCCTTTCACTTTTCGCACGGCGGGCTCAACACCGTGGCGAAGCCAGATGTGCCGGTGGTGAATCTCGGCAGCGGCGGCGCCATCTTCTCCCCAACGGTTCTGCAGCGGTGCGTTGGCCGCAGCTGTCCCAACTCGGGCTTTTTCTGTCCTGGTCAGGTGGCCACCGTGCAAGATGTGACGTCTATTTTTGCGCGCTCTAGCACGTACTGCTTCCTGCAGGGCCTGGAGTAAGACGAAAAGGAGGGGTGGTGGTGCACTCTTTGCGTCAGTGCTTCCGCCAGTGCACAGCCAATCACGGAAACAAGGTCTCTTTCCTTATTCCATCTGCTGCCTTAAACAACAGAAGAGGGAATTGCGGCACGTGATGGATGGGGGTTGGTTTCTCGCGCTGAAGCACACACGCCGGTTGCGCTGTTAAATTTGCAGATGGGACAGTGTGGGAGAGCGTTTGTGTCAACTAGTTTGCTTTCAGCCTTTCTTTCTCACAACTTCTCTTCGTATTGGTCGGATGCCATCCGTGTAGTTGCAAGCTGGATGGGACAGCCTACGCAGCCACGAATGCTGGCTGGATTTGGTCGCTCGACTCCACTACAGTCGCTGCTAAGCACATCTTGTGTGTGCGCGCTGGAGACAAAGTACGTGTTTTGCTCCTGTGGCTGTGAGGTGTATTGATTACACAATTCCTGCCGTAATAGCAGAGTTCTCATGTCAATTGCCTGTTGCTCCTTCTTCTCTTTTTTCCCACCTTATACCCCCCTTTTCCCCCCACATTCTAACTGCTGTTTAATGCCGTAAATTTCTGGAAGAGCCTTGGCGGTGCTACCTTTTGCTCTCTAGTTTTCAGAAGCTCTAAAAATCTGCTTTTCTTCTTCTTTCCTGTTTTCCAAACTTCAGCCACTCTTCCTTGCTCGTTCGCCCCTTCTGTATTTCTTTTTTCTTTTTTCTCTGCCCACTTAGCGCGTCGCAATTGCATTGGGAAAAACAGCGGTTCGTTGTGATTCGTAAAACCGTGGAGGTGCACATACGTTGGTTCTCAGCGCAAACAGGTGCGGATGTCGTCCTCTGCGGTGAATGAAGTCCGGCGCTCGGCTGCGGGCGTGGGGACCGATCTGTGGTCCCCGGAGGAGATGTACGTTCTGGACAACCAGGTCGATGTGTTGCAACCCGCGCTGAAGCCGCTGCCGGTGGAGAATCGGCGCCTGTATGCCTACCGCTTGTCGCTGTCGCTTGCGCCTTTTGAGGTTCTGGAGGACTACTGGGCACCCGGCTCGGTGGAGAAGACGATACTGACGGACGACGGGGCAGTGAGTATCCGCTGCGACGAACTCAAGGCGGAAGGCAAGTCGGATGGCGCCACTACGGGCCTGATCGCAGAGCAGTGCAAGGGCGGCGTCTTTTTCCGCGTCACCACGACTGTCTCTCAACGCAGCTTCGTGGTGGATCGGTCACCGGCGCATGTGCAGACGCTGGTGGCAGCGTTGCGCTACTCCTTCCCGCAGCTCCTCGTGCCAGCTGAGAGCGACACCACGGGTTCCATGTGCAAACTTCTCTTCCAGTTTATATCCCGCCACTGGTCAGCACTCTCCGCCTACCTGCCTCTGCTGTACTTCCTCTTCGAGGTGCAGGAGCGCGCCTTCGGCAACTTCTACAAGCAGCTCGCGCCATTCATACAAGTGCGCAAGGCAAGCGACGTGGCTGCTTCCGATGCCCTGCGACCGAAAAAGGGTGGGAAAATCTTTTCGTGGTTTTCGTCGAAGCCGAAGGAGGCAGAGCCTGGCGTGAATGACAAGCTAGAGCTTGCTAGCCTCCACAAGACTGCGCTTCCGACCAACTTTGAGAAGCGCTACATGCTGGCGATGGCAAAGCAAGAACAGATGGGGAAAATGGGTCTGTTCTGCAGGGAACTTGTGGCGTCGCTGCGGGCGGAGGAAGGGACGTATCAGAGCCTCGCGGAGTGCTTCATGGTGTCGCCGATGGCGACGGAGGCGGTGGCAGGGTGGTACAACCCTGATCTACTGGAGAAGACGTCGAAGAACAACGCCGAGTTGCGGCTGATGAACACGTCGGTGCAGCGCTTTGCCTTCCGCAAGAGCTCCCTCTCCAACGAACTGCTTCTCCCCCTGCTACGCGAGATGTCGCTAACGGAGGCGGAGATTGGCATTTTGGCGTCGTCGCACGTGGCGCACTACGAGGACGTGCTGATGCGCACCAAGGCAGTCGCCGAGAATGCCGCGCTTCTCTCTGGACGAACACCCTTGCCGCAGGGCTGCGATGCCGCGACGCGGCCGGAGAGCATGGCCAACGCCAGAGAAGTACACCGCCGCCAGACGCAGGAGCTGGCCCAGTGCCGTGCCAGCTTCGACAGCGAGGTGGCGGCGACAGCGTCGGCCATTGCAGCACGAGTGCGGGAGCTGTGCCTTCTTGTCGGGGGCGTGTTGAAAGCGATGGCCGACAGCACGGAGCCGACGCGCTTTGAGGACTACCTGCGTGGTCTGGTCCCACCATCGATGGAGGAGCTTCCGTCGCAAAGGAGCACGCACCCCCTCAAGGCCTGCTTGGGGATTGAGGACGGGGAGAGGGAGTCTACCGCCGCGGCGGACCGCGCAGGGCCGTAAACTTGACCCTGCATCTCCACTCCTCAGTACCTTTGTTGTTACTTGCGTCTTTCGGTGCGGTGCTTTGTGCCGCAGCCTACACCTTTCGCTGATTCCGTTTTGGAGCCTCAATCAATCACCCCAGGCAATTCTACGCTGTGCTTCTAGGTCGCTCCCTGCAATCCTTGACAACAATGAAAACGAGAGAACAGTAAAACTAAACCACTGCTGTCGCGAGGAGGACGTGTATGTCTTTTGGTGAACTGGCAACGAATGGCAGCCGACGACAGCGGTCTTGAGCCGCGTCAGCTTCTTCGCGAAGCATCTGTAGGACGAGCATTAAGGAGTCATTTCTTCTCCGTCCCTATGTGTATTGGGCGAGGAAAGAAGCAGTTCATGGCTTAAAATGCAACGCCTCTCTTTTGGGGCGTCTTCAACGCGCGCATACCCACGATGCAATCTTGTTGTCTGAAGCTGCTTCACTTCAACTTTTCTTACCCCATGAATCTGCTTCACGTCTGTTTCCCGCATTGCTATCGTTTGTACTTCATCCGCTTCTCCCGACTAAGCCTTTGCTTCGCAGGAAGGTTTAGATCTGCTCATCAAAGAGAAAAGCACTGCTTTTCCGTTGAAAAGCGGGAGCGGTGTCGTAAAACGGCATTTTGCCCACTTTCTGCGCATCGTTGCAGTCCCTTTTTCTTTACCACACAAAGAGTGAGGGGAAAGAGGGGGTTAGGTGGTGGAATTTTTGTCACGCTCCGACGCAGCTGCAGCAGGAAAAAGTTGAGATCTGCGATGAGTCACCACACACCGTCTGAAGGCGGCCTTTCAGGCGCTGTCGTTGTCGCCCCTCCGCTGTTCTCTCCGTCGCCCCTGTTTTTAGAGCAGCTGCGAAGCGGAGATGCACGGGAGGTTCGTCGAGAGCTTGCGGAGTGTAGTGCGACGGTGTGCACGTGGTGCGATTCTCAGGGCAACTCGCTACTGCACTACGCAGCCGCTTTGAGCGGCTCCGAATGTCTGCTAGAGCTGCTGCAGGCGGGGATATCCTTCTCCTTCACCCAGAATGTGCACGGAGAGACACCGCTGCACGTCGCCAGCCGGTGCGCGCGCACCATCACGTCCATTTTGCTCCTTGTGACCAAGTATGGCGCAACGACGGCGCTCGACGAGCGCGGGGCAACGTTTCTGCACACCTTACTGATGAACGCCGCCATCAAGGAGAGTCAGCTCGGGCTGCTCATGGAGTCGCTGCTGGTGCGTAGCGGTGTCGCAGCTGTTGTGAACCTTGCAGATGAAGACGGCTGCACCCTCAGCGACCTCGCACACCGCTGGCATCGGGGTAACACGGCACTCCTGCAGCTCTTGTTGCGACACGGCGCGGTGTCCGGTGCGCTGCTCTTCCACGACGCGGTGGACGCCGTCGTTGCGGCAGAGGAGGAGGGACGCGAGGCGGTGGAAGCCCAGCAGGCAAGCGCCTTTGCCCACGTGCTTCGCGGCGCGGAGGCGAGCTGCGCGATCATCCACAGCAACCGACACCAGCGAAGAAAGCTGGTCGAAAAGGAGAGGAAGAGGCGCGTGTCGCTGGTGTCGAAAGAGACCGCTACATTTACTCATCTGTCGCGAAGAGAGAAGAGCACTGCCCTTCAAATTGCGGCGCAGCAGGCTGCCGAGGACCGCAGTGCGCGCACGCTGCAGCGGGTCGGTCGCGGTTGCGTCGTGCGAGCTGCCCTCTTTCAGCTGCGCGTTTGCCGGCGGCGGCAGGAGAGGGAGGAGGCGGAGGAGAGGGAGCGCGCCGCCGCTGCGCAAGAGGCTGCGCGGCTGGCAGCGGAGTTGGAGGAGGCGGCGCGGACAGCCGCCGAAGCCGCGAGGGCTGCGGAGCAACGCGCACGCGAGAGGGACGAGGAGCTCCAGCGTCTGCAGCGCGAGGCAGAGGCATCAGTGGCGACGGCGGAGGCAGACGATCCAGCTCCCGGGCCCTCTCCCGCAGAGCTCGCAGTGCTTCCTCTTGCCGAGCTGCCAGAGCAGCTTCTGGTGTTTCTGCAGTCGATGGCTCGCATGCGGTGCGCGCGTCGGGCCTACCTAAGGAAGGTCGACGCCATTGTTGTGGTGCAGCGCTCGTGGCGGCGGCGCTTCGCGGCTGTCTTGCGGCGGCGCCAGGAAGCGGCGGACGTGCTGTTGGCGGAGCTGCGCCGGTACGCGTTCCGCGATGCACGCAGCGCCTACGTCGCTGCGCGCAACTCCAACCGCATCAAGGCCATGCTGCGCGAGATTACGCACCTTGTGACGCAGCTGGTGTGGCGAGAAAACTTCTGCAGTGCCTTCCGTGACATCGTCTTCATGCGTCGACGCCGCGCAGAGCTTCCCACGCCGCGTCCGTCGCGCTTCCGGCGGTTGCAGCAGCTGGCGGTGAGGACGGAGCGGTGGTTCCTTTTGGCGCAAATGGTCGTGAGCCTGTTTCTTCTCATCTACATGGGCTGCGTGCCGCGAACCGCCGCGACGAAGGCGCACCACAACGTGGACATCGCCTTCATCTGCGTCGAGGTTGTCATCTCGTGCTGTCTCCCGCTGTGCTGGTGGCGCATCTGGGATTTCGCGGTGGAGGTGACGGCGCTGGTGTGCGCGGCGGCGAGCGAGTACGGCGGTGCCATCGTTATCACCCTCTTTGTGCTCAAGCTCCCCTTTGTCGTTCGCGCCTTCGCGCCTCGACACTCCGGTACCCGCACCTACTGCCGCGCTATCGAGTACTCGACGGTGTACCTCATGATGTTCCTTCCGTTTGGAATTGCCGGCATTGGCGCCACGGTGCGTGGGACGGCGCTGAACGACCGTCTCCTCACGAGCAGCGGCAACTGGGGCAACGTGCTGCTGCACCTCCTCAGCACGGTGAGCCCGCAGTACACGGTAATGGAGCTCCTGCAAGAGCGTGCGGCGCAGCCGGTGCACTTGGAGGCTGGGCTGCCGTTGCGTGCGCAGAGGAAGCTTTTCGTGCTGGCCAACGGCGAGCGCCTGCACTTACTCCGCATGCCGCTGGTACAGCTCATTTTTTTTCAGGTTGCACTTTTCGTTTACACCTGGACGGCAATTGTTGTAGGCACGCACAACGCCATCCGCCACCACTACGACATCAGCGACGAGACGAAGCTGAAGCTAAATCGCCACCGCTTCCGCAACGAGGGAAAGGAGAAGCTTTTCGACGCGCACCGGGCAGCCAACATCGAGGCCCTCGGGCAGCAGCTGGACGGCGTTATGTGGGAGGACGACGTGCGTGCCGCCAAGGAGGCGGTGGACGCCTCGCACTATGACCACAACACGCACTTCACCGTCCACCGCTTCGTCCGCCGCGTGCAGGACACGCTGGGCAACTCGGGCAGCGCGGTGCTGAGCGACCAGGGCCGGCTGTCTTTGAAGCCGCCGCAGCGGGCGAGGGAGAACTCGAAGTGGGACTGCCGCAACGAGGACCCCCAGTCGCGCGGCAGCTACGATGTGGAGGTGATCGAGACGGCGCTCGGCATGGTGGAGCGGCGCAGCTTTGGTGAGCGCATCGTGCAGCGGCAGTGGACGGGTGCGCTGCTGCGGAAGGAGATGAACCTCGTTGTGTGCGGCATGCTTGTTATGGCGTCGGTCAAGCCGAACTTGTACGCGATGGAGGCGGCCTTCAGTGCCGTGTTCGCGGTTGAGCTCTTGGTGTCGCTCTACTTCCTACGCATCGAGTTTATCTTCTCCCACTACGTCCGCCTCATTATTCGCATCTTCTGCGTTGTCGTCGGCTTTGTTCCACAAGCCATCCCCTTTGTCGCCTTCCGCTGTCTGCGGCTCGTGGAGGGCGGGTCGCAGCTCTTCAGCGTGCCCGGCATGGTGAGGTGGGCGTTGCTGCACCTCGTCGTGTCCTTTGTGACGCTGTGGATGATCTCATACGTGGCGGCGCTACAGTTGCTGGCGCAGTCGCGGCAGCAGGAGCACGCGTCCATCTGCGACAGCCGGGCCGACTGCCTCGCCATCTCCCTTCGCGAGCTCGTCTTGCCCGCCTTCACGCCGGCACACATCGACCCCGCCGCGGAGGCCCCTGTGATGGCAACGCTCGTCCTCTTCACGCATTTCTGCTTTATTCCCTTCGCTCTCTCCATCGCGTTGCACCCGCTGCTGCGCCTGTCCAACTTCATTGGCCGCTTTCTGCGCCTCGTTGTGCGGAGCCTCCACAAGGACGTGGTCGAGTACCTGGAGAACTACCTCGAGGGCTCCTCGTGGTACACGCACTGGGGACTGCACTCCGACGTCTCTGTCGACATCATTGTGCGTCTCAAGATGTGGCTGAACGACATGCGGCGGCGTCGCATCGGCGCGTTGTGGCGGTCGGCGCAGAACAGCATCCGCTCGAACTTCTTCATTCCGCAGAAGACTTTTGTGAAGGGCTACGAGGTGGCGCCAGAGACGGACGGCAACGCGGCGCTGACGGAGATTATCTGCCGTGGCGAGTTCGCCACCTTCGAGGAGAACAGCGCGCTGGACGGGTCGAAGCGGCGCGTGACGGTGCTGCTGCCCACCCGCTTCGTCGTGCGGAAGCTCTACGTGCACTACATCAACGTCGCCTTTACCTTTGCCTCTCTTGCGTGTCTGTGGGTGGCCGACGCCTCGCTACAGCGAAGCAGCGCGCGGGTGATCGCGTCCTGCGTGGTGCACTTGGTGAGCATCCTCGTCTCCCTCGTCGTCATTCCGCGCGACTCGACGGCGGCCATGACGCTCGTGTCCGCTGCTGCGCTCTTCGTCGCCTGCGTGCTGGTCCTCCTGCCCGGCCGAGAGTACCACAGCTACTACTGCGTGCGCTTTCTGTCGCTGCTCCGTCTTGGCCAGCTGCAGGTCTTTCCTTTCCGAGAGACACGCCGCCTGGTGAAGATGTACATCGACTCCGCCGTAAAGATCCTCTTCCCGGTAGCGGTGATCGGGGGTGCGTCGTACATTGCCGAGCTCCTCCGCGCGCAGATCTTCATGGTCAAGTTCGACAAGACGCCGTGGGTGGGACTGAACTGGAGCGACACGGCCGCTGTTGCGGCGCTGCGTGCCAATGTGTCGCACGAAGTGTTTCTTGCTGCGATGCCGCGGGAGCACCGCTCGCGTCCCAACGTCCAGCAGACATCTGACCTATTCTCCCTCTACTTCGGAGAGGACGCTAACATTTTCTACTCCATTTATAGCTTCTGGGTGCTGCCGGCGGTGTGCATCTCGACATGCCTGTCGTACCTCTTCTGGGTCGGCGCGAACCTGCGGGACACGAACCGGCTCATGGTGAACATGATTCCCCTCTGGGAGGACCCGATCACCACGGCGGGCTTCAGATGGTACCAATGGATCTACCGCTACATCGCCAACGTCGTGCTCGTGGTGAGCTTGGTCTTTGGCTGCATCTTTAGCCCTTACACGGCCGCCACGTCCAACGATTTGAACCTCTTCTTCGGCTTCGAGGTGGGCTTTACGCTGTGCGGACTTGCAGAGGCGATCTTCTCCAGCGCCTTCGCCGTGCACCGCTGCGGCCGCTCGAGTGTGAGCTGGCGGATGAGCGAAACTCACGCGAGGCACTCGCGAGTGCTCGTTGGCGACTGCGTGTTCCTCTTGAGTGAGGTTGTGCAGCTGATCTACTACTCCATCGCGGTTGCCCTCTGCGCCACACTGCTGGTGGAGCACGAGCGGTGCCTCATCTCTCCCGGCGCCTACGCGACGTACTTCATCACACTGCGCTTTGTCTTTCTGCTGCGCCTGCTGAGCCGCGAGTTCCTTCTCTCGTTGCTGAAGAGTGTGCTGTCGATGGGCTTCGGCGTGGCCGGCATCATCGTCTTCATGGTCGGCTCCGCCAGCGCGCTGGCTGACGTCTACGCGTCGGCGACGCAGGTGCCCTTTACGGCAGCGACGTGGCGGGCCGCCTTCGACACAATATTTCGCCTCACTTTTACCTCGGCCATCCCCTCCGCCTTCGACGCGTACTGGGCACCCTTCAATGCAACCGCAGCGGCGGCGACGATGCACAATGCATCGACGACGGTCTTTGTCATTGGCGAGGACTTCACGGCGTCGCGGCTTGCCTTTGTGCTCTCCGCTGTTGGAAAGGCCATCCTGTCCAGCATTGCCGGCCTCGTGATCGGCTCTGTTGCGGTGCCGGTGCGCTCCTACTACCTCCAGCCGCTGCCGACAAAGAGCCTGCTGCTCTACCGAACTCTCTGTGGCGGGCTGCAGGAGCTGGTGAGGTTCGGCATGCGCAACCACGACGACATGCGGCCGCAGGCGCGGCGACGCATCCAGGCTCGCAAGTTTGCACGGCTCTTCACCCCGGAGGGCATCCCGTCGTGGGCACTGCCGCACCTGCTGGAGGAGCTCGACATATGCCGCCCAGTGCGGCAGCGGCGCTTCATGTACGCGCTGACGCGGCTGCTGGAGTACCTGCCAACGGCGGAGCGGCGCCACCAGCGGGTTCGCGAGTACATGCACATGTGGGACACCTACCGCTGCGGCGGTCCGGCCCACCTCCTGTTCACACAGCTCCCCGTGTATCCCCCTGCGGCACCGGCCAGCAAGGCACCCAACCCGTACGCGGCGGCCGAGGACCGCAAAAAGGTGCGGCCGACGCGCTTCATCGCCCCGCTGCGCCTCGTGCAGGCGCTCGCCATCTTCGAGCTCGGCTTCCCCGCCGACTCCTCTGTCGGGTCGAAGCTGTGGATGGACTTTTTTTCGGTGGTGCAGAAGATGCGCGGCGCGACGCTGCTGCAGTCGCTCTGGCGCATGTACCGGGAGGAGAAGGTGTTCGACGCCGATCCGCAGCGGAGCACCTACGAACGAGCGCTCATCGCGTACCTGCGCCGCAGCTTCCGGCGACACAGGATCCGCAGCAGCATTCGCTTTCTGAGCTCCGTCACCTTCCACGAAGCCATCAAGTACGAGCGCGAGACATTCAACCCGAACACCGGCCACTACGACGTCATCAACCGCCTGCGCGGCCACTTTGCGAAGCTGCAGGCGTCGACCGACTTCTGGAAACAGTGGCGCACAGAGGAGCTGCAGCGGGCGAGCTGAGCGCGTTTACGCAATTAGAAACACCCCCAGTAAAGCACGCGCGAGACTCCTAGTGCTGCTGCAAAGATGCTGATGTACCTTAGCTGTCATGTGGAGGCGTACTAGAAACTCTTTTTTTTTATTTTCTGGCACCGCGCGTTGCGCTTTCCAATGTGATGCGCCTCTCTGCTTTCTCTCGTGTCGGCTTGTTCGGTGCGTCTCCCTAACCGATAATGTTCGACAACACTTTTTTTTTTTATTTTTCCTTTTGCTAGATTCGGTTGCTGCGGTGCCGCCACACAAGTGCGCACTTGCTGGAAAAAAAAAAAAACGACTTACGCGAGACGGATGCGCGCTGTAGGCTCAGCGTCCCGGACAGAGTCGCTAGGCGCGTCGGATTCATAGCTCAGTGGTAGAGCATTCGGCTGCAGTCCGAATGGTCTCCGGTTCAAACCCGGATGGGTCCTTGTTTTTTTTTTGTGTGTTAGTTTCTTGTGAGGGGAAAAGCGTGCGGCAAGTTTTGACACAGTGTGAGAAAAGAAGAGGAGCGGCGCCGTGCGTCGACTCGCGTATGAAACGTGCTTCCTTGTAGTTTCCAACGTATCTTCTATTTCTTTTCACCCACCCTGTTACACTCACTGCGGCTTGGCCGTTTTCTTCTCCTACCGGCTTTGCTGACACAGGCAGTGCCGGGCTGCTGCATGCCTCCCACATTTCCACCAGCGGCTCGCACTTCGGTGGCCTTCACCAAGATGCACAGCTCAGGCAACGACTACATCTACGTTAACACAATGCAGCACCGCCTCGCCGACCCAGCGGGCGTTTCGGTTCGCTGGAGCGCTGCCCACACCGGGATTGGCGCGGACGGCGTGGTGCTGGTCGGTGCGTCAGACATCGCCGACTTCAGCATGCGCATCTTCAACGCCGACGGCTCCGAGGCCCTCATGTGCGGCAACGCGGCCATCTGCGTCGGCAAGTTCCTCCACGACCACCAACTCACGAGCAACACGGCCGTCACGCTGGAGACGCGGTCGGGTGTGCGAGAGATGCGGCTCCACCTCGACGGGGCATCGGTGGACACCGTTGCGGTGAACATGGGTCCTCCCAAGATCTTGCAGCTCGACGCGCCGGTGCAGTGCGATGGCAGCTGTGTCGTGGGTGCGGAGATCTCAATGGGCAATCCGCACTTCGTTGTGTACGTCGATGACGTCGCTGCGGTGAACTTGGAGCGTGTGGGGCCTCTCATCGAGCATGACAGCCGCTTTGTGGACCGCACGAACGTCGAGTTTGCACACGTGAGCCCCGACGGCGCGATTAGGATGCGTGTGTGGGAGCGGGGCTCCGGTGTAACGCAGGGTTGCGGCAGCGGTGCGAGTGCTGCGGCGGTGGCTGCGATAATTGGCGGGCGTGTTGCGCGTGACGTGTGCGTGCACATGGACGGAGGCACGCTGAAGGTACACTGGGAAAATGACGGCCCTGTGTGGATCACGGGCCGCGCCGTGCGTGTATTCGACGGCGTCATCACGGTCTGACGACACCACAGAAGAGTGCTGCGGTGGAGGTGGGGACCGCTACTGCAGTGTGGTGCTGCGCGCTTGTTGTCAAAAGACGTTGCTCGTTTTCTTTTTCTTGGGCTGAAGAGCATACTCCAGAACGGCATGTACTGTGCATGCGATCCTTTTTTTTTTCTTTTTCTTCCGCGTGGCTTTGGCTGCGTTACTGTTTTCTTTCTTTGCTGACTTAGTGGTACGATAAATTGCGTACTCTTTTTTTTTTTTGTATCGCCTCCAGCTAAGCGACAGCACAGGTTTCCACCCGTGCGTATTCTGTTGTACATCTTTTCTCTTCTGTTTGCAAAAAGTGTCTTTCACCGCCTTCTCTAGTTGACAAGACAAGCCGCTCTCTCCTTTCGCTAAAAAATACGTATCTTCGATTTCAGCGAGCAAGCCAGCACGATGAGCGTCCGATGCCTTGGTCTTCGAGCAGCTCCTGGTCCAAAAATGAACTCTCGACCTACCCCGCTGCACTACACACGAAGGATGCAACTCCTTCTATCTCTTTCTCTGCGTCTGCTCACATATGCCCTTGTATTTCTTTACAATATTGTGGCTATTCTCTTACTTCCGCCTTTCCATTTCTCACTATCTGCTCTTCTTCTTTTCTTCTACTTCATAGTCCGGCATTTCTAGAGCTGTCGTGAGTGTCATTGCGCTCGCATCCACGCCTCCAGCCTTCGCTGTGTGTTTTAGCAAAACTAAGGAGCACCAATCCTCTGCTCGACGCGCTCCACGCAGTGCCAATCAGCTGCTTTCATTTGCGTGTAAGTGTGTTGCTTTTTTTTTTTTCCCACTTTTCTGTCAGCGGTAGCGATAGCACGCCTTGAATTTCCTCGTGCCCTCCGCTTCAAAAAAAAAAAAACCCACGATACCACAAATCAAGCCAAAAAAAAGGTGAGAGTAGCAAAGGCAACATTTCGTCGAGTGTCTGCCCCACGCCTTTGAGTAATCAATCTCAGAGAATACGAACAGAGTGCAAAAGCGAAGCTGCATCACTGGTTTTCCTTTTCGTTCATCATTTTCCCTTTCTTAATCTTTTCCGCCGCTTTCCTATTTTTCCTTTTGATTCATTGTTGTCTCCTTTCTCCAAGTAACGCATCTTGTTGTTTGTCTGTGCAAAGTACGTCTTGTTCTTTGTCTTTTCTTGCTTCAGTGCTTCTCTCTGGCCCGACTTTCACCAGACACGCTGTGTGTAGTGGAGTTCTCTGTCTTCGTACGCCACAGCGACTTGCACGTTATAAACTTCCTGCAAAGCGCAGCATCAAAACATAAAACAAAATACTTTATTTTTTTACTACAGAGCAAGGAAGGACGCAGCTTTCTTTCTCTTACCGTTTCTCCGACACCTTCAGTTCTTGCAGGCTGCGCAACGATGGGCGGTGGTGCATCTCGTCCGCGGCGGTCCTCTGCCGCTCGCGGCGGTCGAGGTCGTGATGGGAAGCAGAGAGCGGCAGAGCCGGAAGCGAGCACCTACCCCACCTCCTTGCCGACCTACAAGGCGCTGAGTGTGGCAGAGCGCAACGGCAGCCCGGCAGCGGATAGCAACGGCAACTCCGCACCGGCGCTGACGCCGTCTTCGCACAAGCGGGAGTACGACTCATGGGACTTGCAGGCGTCTGAAATTGCCGCAGCGGAGGGGACGTCGGTGAACGGCAGTGTCGGTGCGGAGGTTGCGCCGGCACCCAACAGCCAAAACCTGTTTCACGAGACGCTGACCAACGCCGCCATGCAGCTGCGAGCGCGGCAGCGCGAGGCCGATGTGAACATCACCAAGGCTGAGATGGAGGACCTCGTGCTCCTCACGCGCGAGCTGGAGAACCTGAAGCAGATCATGAAGCGCTCCCAGTTCACTGTCGAGGGGACGTGGAACATATTGGAGAAGGAGGGCATGCTGGAGCGCTTCGCACAGCAGCTGTACGACGAGCTGCTCACCCGAAACGCACGCCTGCGCGTTTACTTCTACGGTGTCGATCTGGACGAGCAGTCCAAGTCGCTGGTGCGCATGATCGGCACGGCTGTGCACTTCTACGAGAAGCCGCAGGTGACGGTGGACATGTTCACCAAAGCGGGTGCGCGTCACCGCGGCTACGGCGTGAACGGCGAGGTCTTTGCGGAAATGCGCAACGCCTTCTTCAAGGTGTTCCCCAAGTTCGTCGGCGCTGACGTCTTCGGAGCCGCCGAGGAGGAGTGGCATAAGTTCTGGAAGCTGGTGCTGGACCTGCTGGAGCACGGCAGCGAGAGCCCGGAAGGGGAGCGCTACGGCAAAATCCACGAGGACCAGACGTTCAAGAAGATTCAGGCCGACTTCAAGCTCGTGACGGAGCGGCAGAGCAAGTGCGACACGCGGCACCAGTTTGTTGCCACGATGTACGGAAAGGCGATTGAGATGTACGGCGACCTGTCCAACTTCGAGGCCCTCAAGGATCTGCGCGCTAGCCGCCGCGTGTTTCAGTCCTTCGTCGACATTATTAACAACATTCACGACAGCGACAGCTGCGAGGAGTTTATGCGGGAGCTGGGCGGGCGCCACACGGCGTACAGCGTGACGGTCGAGAACCTTCGCTCCTTCACCGAGCCCTTCCTCTTTGCCTGCCGCCACTTTCTGCAGGACGAGTGGAACGTCGCCGTGGAGTCGCGCTTTCTCTGGCTCTTCGACTACATGGTGAGCGGCATTTCCACCGGCATGGTGGACGGCATCAACAGCCTAGAGAACCAGCGTGCTCCCAGCAACAACGTCTCTTTCGGTCTTCTCTTCACCGACATCGAAGCGAGCACGAAGCTGTGGGGGAAGGACTCGGAGATGATGAGCACCGCCGTGAAGAACCACCACGCGATGATCCGCCGCCTCATCGCCGACTTTGGCGCCTACGAGGTCAAGACGGTCGGTGACTCCTTCATTATTGCCGCGAAGGACGTTCTGGTGGCCGTGAAGTTGTCCCTCGCGCTGCAGCTGGAGCTGATGCGGATGGCACCCATCGCTCCTGGTTTCCAGATGGTCGACAACACGGAGGGCCGTGGCGACCCACAGGCGTGGGATGACCGCACGCTGCGGGTCCGCATTGGCATCGAGTACTGCACCGACGCCACCGCGACATACGACAGCATCCACCGCCGCTACGACTACTACGGCCCGAGCGTCAACCGCTGTGCCCGCATCGAGTCCGCGGCGTGCGGGGGGCAGATTCTCATGTCGCGCCAGACCTTTGAGCAGCTGAAAGCGATCCCTGCCTTCCACGACGAGCCGGCGTCCTACATCTTCCGCAGTATCAAGCTGCCGTCGCCGCCGCCGAGGGTTGACAACCGCGGCCTAGACCACTTTATCGGCGTGAGCGACGTCGGCTTCGCGGCGCTGAAGGGAATCGGCGAGCCGGTGCATCTTGTCTCTATCGTGCCACGCTGCCTCGCAGGCCGCCAGTTCGTTGATAAGGTGACCAAGATTCCTCGTTAAGCTCGTCTTGTGTATTTTTTTTGCTCTCTCTCTCTCTTGTGATTCGTGAGCTTCGTTGTTCGTTTTTTTGTGCTCTGCTTATTTTTCTTGTCGTTTCCTCGACTGCTGTTATTGTGGTTCCTTTCTTTTCTTTATTTTTCCTTTCCCCTATGATGGTCCGCTTTTCGTAATTTTCTTTGTCTTCCACCCCTCGTTCTTCCCTCTCCGGCCTCTCCACCGCTGCTTCCGGACACTCCTCCTCCCCCACCTCTCATTTTTCGCTTTGGCAACCGGCGAACAACGCACGCGCTAGTGCCCAGATAATAATAATAGGGCCTTGCTCTTTTCTGCACCATCTAGCGCTTTTTTTTTTGCCGCTATTGCGCTCCATGTATGAACTTTCTCTTTTTGGCTATTTCGTTTCAGCAGCTCAACGTGTTGCGGGCAGTAGGGGCCTCGGCGCTTTTTCTCCTTGTAGCAGTGGCACAGGTCTGTCAGGTGAAGCCTGTGTTAAGCGTAAAGGACGATGGTCTCGCAACCTCAACGCAGAGAAATGCCTGCTTTTCTATTTTTTTTTTCAGCTCGATGCACACCTATGTATGTACTAAATATAAACTAGTATGAGGAGGATGGCGCAACCAGCAATTCTTCTTTTTGCTTTATCGCCAAGAATGAGAGGGTAGCATGAAAAGGCGGCCGTGTTTGCGCGTTTGGCTGCGCAGAAGGACAGAGACACAGGAGAAGGTAAGCGTCCGGACTGCGCACGCTGCTTTCTGGCGCGTTGATTGAGCTCCATTGCTTTTTTGTTTTTACTAGATTGTTGAGTCTTCTCTGTGGGAAGCGAAGGACAAACGCCGCAAAAGGTCCGTGGATCGTCTGATGAGAAACTGCAGTACTCCTCTATGCAACCAGACACGGCTCAAAAAAAAAAAAAAGGCTAGATGTGAATAGTCGTAGGAAACAAAAAACGGAGAGTGAAGCAGGTGTTTCGGAGTTCCGTGTCGTTGTGCAACTGTTTATTTTTTTTTTCCTTCACCTCTCTTAAGCCTTAGGTTTTTTCTTCTTGTACAATTTCCTTTTTTTTTTCCTTTTTCTGTTTCATTGTCGTGAGTTGAGAAGGGGTGATGGGAACGAGATAGCACTGCGGTAGAAGTCCTTCCTGTGGAGCAAACGTGGAAAACAAAAAATTGTTCCTAATGGGCCTTACTCCTTTTCTTCTTTCGTGTTTCTTTTCACCTTTGTGTTCTTATGGTGTCGTCTCATGTGCCTTTTCCGTTACAGGTGACACCATTCAAACAAGACGTTGAGGATGATGATGTACGTTTCTTCGTGTTTTTTTTTTGTGTGTGATTGCTTACTCTTTTTCTCTCTTTTTTTTTTGTCTCGTCTTGTTCGATCTCTTCCTCTAGCATCTTGTGCGCTGCAAGAGCATGGAGTGTTAGGGACCCTCGCATTGTGCTTTTCTTTCGGTCCGCGGCTCTTACATTGGGAGGACTATCTGCTCATATACCTCTTTCTTTTGCATCATTTAGTACTTTGACTTCTCTTCTTTTTACAAGTGCGTTTCTACCTCTAAAAAAACAAAAGTAACCGCAGCCGCCTCTAGTAACGTATTCGCATACGCCAGAACGGCAACTTAGCTCTTAATAAAGACGGTCAAATGTTTTTCTATTGTTGTTATGTAACGCTCTTCTTAGATTTCCCTTTTTCTTTTTTTACTCTCATTGTCACCTGTTTTGTCGTTGGGTTTTTGTTTTCACTCTGTTCTTTGGAATCACAGCAAAGTGCTTTGGTTTGTTTCTCCGATTGTGTTTTTCTGTTTACCTATTTCTCTCCCTCTTTGCGCTTGAAAATGCCTTCGCTTCATCTGTGACTGTGCTTTACCCCATTGAACACACACCCGCACACACACCTCTGTGCGTGTGCTGAGCCTGCGCATTCCGAGCCATTTGATTTGTCTAATCCTTTTTTTTTTTTGTGTGGTCCGACGTGGTGTTCTCTCCTTCTGTTTCTGGATATTTTTCCCCCTGAAATCGTTTTGTTTCTCAGCGCAGCTATTCTAGGGCAGAATAAACGTGCGAACAAAGCAGCCAAGAAGGACTTCAAACAGCTCCTTCGAGGCGACGCACCTCGAAGGGAAAGGCACACACCGTCGTCATTGCCTCTGTTGTGGTTCCGCAGCGTGTTTTTGTTGACTGCCTCACTAAAAAGGAGGCATGGATGAAACACGGCTCCACTTCTGCGAGGAGTCGCCGCGCCGATGCGACTTGCTCGTTTAGTGCGGAAAAGGCGAGCTGTGAGGTGCAACCACAGCACAAGGTGTCTGCCCACTCTTATGTTTTCCCAGATGCGCGTAAACGTACTCTATTTGCAAAACACTTCTCGTCTCGTCAACTCCTTTTCATCTTCTTCCCCTCCACAACTCCACTAGAAAACACGAGCTGGCGGCTATCTAGCAAAGGTTGAGTGAAGGTCTCTGCAGTGCAAAGACACCTGCTTGACTCCCCTGCTGTGCGTGCGTCATACCTTCCTCTTTTCACCACTACCTCGTAGACACCCCAAAACCCTTGGCAATGAAGCAGCCGTACAAGGCAACGTGGCGGGTGTACCTCCCAGGACTTTTCGTCATGTCCATGTTTAGTGTTGTGGTGTACTTCAGTCGGACACGCGCTGACGTGATGAAGTACGGGCACGACTTTGTGCCCATCTACTCCGAGGATGGCAAGCTGGAGGGCTTCACGCATCCGGTGCTCGTGAAGGCGGGTAATCAGTACCGTGAGAGGGAGGAGCAGAGGCGATTGTAGCTACTCTTTGAAGTGCGCCGCCGCCTTCCTACTGCTTCCTGTCGTTGAAGCACACACAGACACACACAGATACACAAACACACATACTCACACGCTTGGCGGTCTACCTGCCTTTCTCCTTTCCTTTACATACACACGCGCACAGCTGCGCACTTTACGTGATCACTGCCGTACGCGTCGCCCGCCCGTCCCTCCATCCGTCTCCCTCTTTCACTGCAAATGCGACCTCGAATGAGGGCAGGAGAACACCATGTTTCTCGAGAAGGCGAAGAGCATCTGTGCTCATCTTGCGTCTGTGAGCTACTCACAATAAACGTTTATCTTCTTCCATTGTTGTTTGTGCACCTCTTGCCGTGGAGCGTGCGCTGGGCGAACTTGCAAAAATAAGGAAAAATTAATGGTGTGAGGCCTCTTGTTGTTCGTGCATCATAGCGCGGTGTTTTGTGACGCTGAGAGCCGTTGCACTCGCCTTTCAGCCGGTGCAGAGTTTACCACCGGCACCTCCTCTGCCTTCAGCGCTGCATCTTGTTGTCGAGAGGCACAATTGTGCGTACAGACAAAGCAATGCAACGATTGCGCAGCCAGCCGCTACAGGTTCGAAAAAAAAAGGTCTGAAGTCTCCGCAGCGTCTCAGTGCGAAAGGAGAAACGCGTAGACTCCTTTGGAAAACAGCAACTGTGTCTTGTCTACTGCTCCTTCTTCTTTTTGTTTTCCACACTCTCTCCTCTTTATCTACGCTGTCCGCTTTAGTTTTTTTCTCTTGTTTTTCGCCTGTAGCCATTCTAGCTTTTTGCCGGCGCCACCAGAGAATTATTTCAAGGAACCATAACGCTGTCCATTCGGTCGTTGTAGCCTCCTGCATTTCTTCCTTTTCTATACACATACGCTCACTCAACACCAGCCAACCAAGTTTCTTGCAGCACGCGCGCGCGTTGCCCTCTCGCTTTCTTGTCTTTCATCCTTTGTCTCTCGCGATCTTTGTGAGAATCACAGCGCTGCGATTGGACCCGCTTCTTTTTAGACACCCTCCCATCTTCTCCCTTATTTCTCTCGTCGATTTTTCCTCTCTCTCGGCGCCATGTCGATTATGCAGCTGAGCGGCGGGTCGGTGATGGCCATGTCCGGCAAGGAGTGCTTCGTCATCATCTCCGATAACCGCCTCGGTGAGCAGCTCAAGACCATCTCGATGGAGGTGCCCAAGCTGCACATCGTCAACGACAGCGTCGTGTACGGCCTGACAGGACTGCGCACCGACCAGCAGACCTTCGCCAACAAGGTGGAGTTCCGTACGGAGATGTACAAGCTGCGTGAGGAGCGCAACATCACTGGCAAGGCATTCGCTGCCATGCTCACCTCCATGCTCTACGAGGCGCGTTTTGGGCCGTGGTTTGTGGAGCCTGTGATCGGCAGCATTGACAAGGAGACGGGTGAGGTGTACCTCTGCGCCACCGACCTCATTGGCGCTCCGTGCGAGCCGGAGGACTACGTATGCGCCGGCACCGCGGCGGAGAGTCTGCACGGCATGTGCGAGGCTCTCTGGCGGCCGAACCTCTCGCCCGAGGAGGTGTTCGAAGTCGCGGCGCAGGCGATGCTTTCGGCTTGTGACCGCGACAGCCTTTCCGGATACGGTGCGGTGGCGATGATCGTGACGAAGGACAAGATTACCACCCGACTCATCCAGGGCCGCAAGGATTGAGGCGTGAGGCACGAATGGTTGCATGCGGCTTTTTCCGCTTGTGCGTGGACGTGCTCCTCTCTCTCTTTCCGTTTGGTTTCAGTGCAGAGTTTGCACCTGCCGCGAGAGAATGAGAAAGGAAGGATGCATGCGCATGCTTTTTCGTAGCTTAAAGCTGCCCGCTCCTCTTTATTATTACTTTTTTGTCGGCCGTTTACTCTTTATCCTTCAAGTTAGCAGAGCTCTTCATATTGACACAACACACCCAAGCGGATTCTCTGCTGCTTGGAAGGGGAGGTTGTACCGCTCGTCTTTTTTTTTTCTCCTCCCTTTTCTGTTCGGTCAGCAGTGGCGGTCTGAATTCAGATTTTTTTTTTTTGCTATTATGGTCGATGTAGTTCTGTGTCTGGTATTGTTTCTTCACTCACGTGGTGAAGAATTGTTGTGTGTGCGGCGCTGTACGGATGAGAAAAGTAAAAAAACATGAAAGAAAGAGAGGCGATGAGTCATATGCCAGGAAGAGAAAGAACCGGTGAGCGCTGTGCTGCTGGTGTGCAAGAGCACCTCTAGTTGCACTTTCCGTTGCTTTTTTTGGTCACCTCAAGATGCGTCGGTCACCGACACTCTCGCCGGATTGCACTAGAAGATCGCGGCAGCTGCTGCAGTCTCTGGAGCAGCTTCGATTTGGATCCTTTCTCCTCTCCGCACGTGCACTGCGAGACACGATTGGCTGCCATCCTCAGCAGGGTCACAGCGAAAAAATAAAAACAGAAGGTGGTGTTCGAATTTACGTGCTGCTTGCCGTGGCCTTACCTTTGAATGTTATATGAAGAGAGTTGTAAACGGAAGTCGGGCAACTTATTGTCTCCATCGCTCTTAATCTCCCTCTTGTTCTCTCGCTCTACTGCTTCCTCGCTTTAAACGCTGCGCCAACTTCCTTTCGCACTCATACTTCATACTAGTCAGCTCAAAACAGAGGGACAAACAGCGGCGACAAGAAAAAGTACATCTGCAACTTTCCGCTGCTGTGAGCCACCTTCCCTCTTCTCTCTCTCTCTCTCTCTCCTGTAGGAGACATAAGCTCTCACCGTGTGAGACCGCAGTCGTTTGATTTCCCCTTTTGTTTTTCTGTTTCTGCGGCGGCAACTTCTCTGGCTGTCTTTCTCCGGCTTTCGCTCGCAAATTCATCTCTCTTTCTCTCTTTCTGTCTGCTGGCACAATGGCGACGGGCGTGTCACCAACGAGTCCATCGGGACGGCCACGACGGCCCCCATGCTCTTCTGCTCTCGCTGCAACAACCTCCTCTACCCCGAGTGTGACGAGGTGACGTACAACATGGTGTGGCGGTGCAACTACTGCAAGACGACGGAGCAGCACGACGACTGCAAGCTGGTGCACGTGATGAACCTTAAAATGAAGGCAGATGCCATCGGTGGAATGGACCTCATTGCAGAGTTCGCCAGCGACCCGACGGCGCAGCGTGACCCTGACAAGCCGTGCCCGCACTGCGGAAAGAAAGGCGTTGCGTGCTTCGTCAACCCGTTAGGCCAGCCTCAGGAGGATATGACGCTGTATTTTGCCTGCTCCGATACGGAGTGCCGATATGTGTGGAAGGGTACCGTTGTCGAGGACCAGAACTAGGGCGGCTGTGGAGCCGTCTGCTTCGTCGTCGCTTCAAGTCTCGCGGTTCTTGCCAATTTGCAGTCCCAGGCGATGACGACGCGGTTTTGTGGGTATGCGATTATAACAAAGAAAATACAACACAAGAATAATAGACGGCAGAGCGGAGCATGTGCCTGTAAATCTGGCGGCCGATACTACCGAAGATGGACAGCAAGAAAGTCTGTGACGTAACGTGGGAAGTACTTCAGCTGATTGATGCCTTCCACAGTATCGTAACAGAAGTTAAAGAAAAGCGCACATAAGGCAGCCTTGCTTGCTCTTTTTGACGCACGTGCAGTCTGGTAGCGCTGTGAATTGACTCTTCGTGTGTGTAGGAGGGCTTCACATGGGTTGCGAAGGGAAAATAGCTAGGTGGGGAATTTTGTCGAAAATGGTGGCCAGCTTTTCTTTCTTCTGCTTTTTGCAGGTTTGCTCCTCGCCGTGCTCCCATCTAGAACTTGAAAACCTCTTGCTCGTCATCTGTCACTTCTCCCCGTTTTCTCCTCGATCTTTTCTTTTTTCCGTTTCTCTCGCACCCCTTTCTGACCAACCAACCAAGCATCACTCTGTCCACCGACAGACAGAGCGCATCACAGCGACGGTGCAAGGGGTCTGCATTTTGCTCTCTGACTTCTCAGCTTAGAGGCTATACGGGAAACTGACGGGGGCATTACACGAGGGCCATTGACTATTGTACCTTGCACCAGTCTATTGCCACGCGTGCTCTGACTGTAGGGCAACATGCACCTCTTCAAGCTCTCCGTGCCGCTGGCATGCCTCATCTACCACTTTATCCTTGTCATCATCACGCTGGTGAACTACGTGATCTACGTGCGCTTCCAGAGAAGCGACCCGATGCTCCGGCAGGCCTACCTCGCCTTTAGCATCATCGGCATTATCGCCTACGCCTTCTGCTCCGCGCCGCTGTTTGTGTACGCCTACAAGTACGGCCAAACGTGGTCGTTGCGACTCGGTCGCCTTCTCGTTGGCATCGCCGTGATGTTTCTCTGCTCGTCGTTACCCATGCTCATCATCGAGCTGGTGCAGCTGCTCTCTTTTGACGGTCAGTTTCGATACCCGCTGGACGGCATGTGTTTTATTTTGCACCTCCTCGCAGCCGGAGTTGGCGGGTGTACGTCGTGGTTCGCGTATCTGCGCGCAGCGGCCCGCCAGCTGCAGACGTGGCGCGGTCCTGAGCGGCAAATCACCGACGAAGCGGAGAACATCGCCAACAAAGAATTCCAGCTGCGGCTCGTTCGACGCTCTGGAGTGCAGCCACAAGCGATTTAGAGCGACGCGGACGACGGCTGCATATTCAAAGGTTAATTTCCGCTGTTTCTCGTTGGTTTCTTTCTGCTGTTGTGGTGGCTATTCCTCCTCGCGCACCTTTGCTCGCCCGAAAGAGTGCAATGCTCTCTAGACCTTAGACCTCGTGTTTCTGTTGCGGTTAACGCTTCATAGATGTCCCATCCATTAGATTTGATTATTCTCTCTCTCTCTCTCTGCACGCTTGTTCCATTCATAAAAATTAAGAATAGTATAGGTGCCCATTTTTTTTTTCGCTGTATTGGCTTCTTCTGTGGTGCTTCTCGTGCGTTTTTTCCCAGCAGCAAGACGTTCCATCCCCTGCAATGAACGGCACGACCCTCTCCATGTTGGTAGTTGGGATACGCAGCTTGTCGGCGAATGGCTGCCTCTCAAGCGTCGATGCCTCTTGCTGACGCCGGCAAATGTGTGCCTTATTCTTTGTTTCATGTCTTCCCACTCCCTCATACTTGCCGAATACTTTTCTTGCATCTCGCCTCTTCCTTTTTTTGCCCGTTTCTTGCCTTGTTGGCTTTGTGCGCTGCTCCTCCTCGGCTTTGCCTTTGCATGGCGGCAGAGCTGCTCGCCTTTATTCACGCTCGCTGTACTCACAGGTAGGTGAGGCAGGACTAGCACTGTCATATCATCTCTTCCCCTCATCGTAGTCCGTCTTCCTTTCTTTTTTTTTTTTGTAGCGAAGTAGTGCTGCCAGAAGGAGAAAAGAGGGCAGAGTAAGGGATAGTTTGCTTCGAAGGTCACATTTATTAGGGTTTTAGTCTGCACTAGAAAGGCCGCTGTCGCATCCCAATGTCGAGCGCCGAAGGTAGCGGGGTTGCCTCGGCACGGGTGCTGAGTTACAACTTCAACATCCTCCCCCGTGGCAGCGGTGGCTACCAGCACGAGCGCATCGATACCTTTCTCAGCAGCGTCGACGCCTATGATGTGGTGCTCTTGCAGGAGGTGTACGCAACGAGCTACCTGCCCTACGCCCTCCAGAAGCGTCTGTGCTATCAGAAGATGCTGCTGGATGGACTGAAGGCGAAGGGATTCCACTACTACGTGATCTCACGTCAGCCATCCTACCGCACCATCCTGCAGTACAACGTGTGCTCGGATAACGGCCTCGTCATCGCCTCGCGCTTCCCCATCTGGCACCGCGGCTCCTACACCTTCCGCAGCCGCGAGCGGGGCGAGGCGACAGTGAGCAAAGGCTGCCTCTTCGCGGAGGTGGAGGTGCCGGCGGTGGACGGCGAGGGCAGCCAACGTGTTGTCTTCTTCAACGTGCATCTGCGGCCCGAGGACAATCTGCCGCCGGAGTCGTCGCAGATTCAGCAGGTGCAGCGCTTCGTGCGGGCCGCGCTGGCGCAGGTGACCGGCCACAGCAGCAGCCCCAGCAGCAAGGCGGCACAGCAGGCGGGCGGCGACGACGTTCCGTTCATCATCGCCGGCGACTTCAACATCTACGGTATCGACGCGACAACCGGGCAGACCTCGCGCAAGTTCCTGGACCTCCTCACTCACTTCCAGAGCATTGGAACGGTGCGGGATGTCATCTACGAGGAGGCCGGGCTGAACCCACCGACGCGGCCGCCGAGCCTCTACTTCCCAAAGCTGTCGAAGCTGGAGCGCTTCGAGTCGACGCCGCAGCGGCAGGATTACCTTTTCGTGAACGCGTCGGTGAGGGTGAGCAGCGCGCACCTGGAGAAGTTCATGGTGAGCAGCCGGCGGCCCTACACCTACCTGTCCGACCACTTTGGCATCACCGGCCGCATCACCGTGACTGTCGACCCGCAGCAGGCAACAGCGGAGCGGTCGCCGTCGCGGCTGAACGTGTCGAGCCTCGTGGAGGCCGCCAACCACGAGCACTCCAACCCGACGTCCAACACTCGGCTGGAGGCGTTGGTGGTGGCCGTCGTGGCGTGGCTCATCTTCACCGTCAGCTTCAAGTCGCTCCTGCTCTGCGGCTTTGTGCTGTGGGTCGTTCTTTACTCCTCGCAGCGCTACAGCTCTCTTCCCGTCACCGGGGAGCAGCCGCTCGTGTCGCTGGAGGTGCTGCAGCAGAAGGCGGAGATGTGCATGGCGAACAAGAGCCTCAACCCGCTTGCGGGAGTGCACACGCTGGGCGAGATGTGGGAGCGCAGCGTGACGCGCTTCCGCACCTTCAAGTGCCTCGGCGCCACCAGCGAGCTTGGCGAGCCGGAGTGGATGACGTACGGTACGGTGGACATCCGCGCACGGGAGCTCGGGGCCGGTCTGCTCGAGATGGGCTTCCGCGCCGGCGACCTCATCGGTGTCGAGTGCGAGCCGTGCCGCAACGCCGTCATTCTCGAGGTCGCGTGTGCGCTCTACGGCTTCACCACTGTCCCGCTGGCCGGCAAGCGAAGCACGATGCGCGCTCTCCTGGATCAGTACAAGATCCGCGTGGCGGTGGCAGACCGCAGCTCCGTGGCGACGCTGCTGACGTGCCGCTCCACGAAGCTGGAGACGGTTATTTACACCAACGCCTTTGCCGACGAGGACGACCACGCCACGGCGAAGGACCTCAACATCGCCCTCATTCCCTTCGAGTACGTGGAGCAGAAGGGCCGCCTGAACCCCGTCGCGCCTGGCAAGGAGGACGTGGCCACCGACTCGGTGCTCACCTACACAATGGACAACACGAACACCTCCGCCAGCGCCGATGGTACGGCGCTGCTGCCCGTTTACCACGCCGCCGTGCTGCACGACCTGAGCGTGCTGCTCATGACCGGCGTGTTGCCCTCTTCCTTCAAGCAGGAGTCGATGGTGTGGTTCAGCCCCATGGCGGCCCTCTTCCAGCGGCTCTGTGTGATGGGTATGCTGAGCCAGGGCAACGCCATCGCGACCGCCGGCGCCGCGCACCTTCAGGACGCGCTCACGAAGTTTCGCCCTACCCTCCTCGTCTCCACCCCAGCGCTCTTCAGCACGAGCCGCCTGCAGCTCAGCCGTGCGCGGCGTCGCTACGGTGCCGTCTACAACTGGATGTTCAACGGCGTCTACCAGCTCTTGTCGCGCCGCATCCACATTAACCGCCAGGACAGCTCAGTGCTGCGCTTCTTGTTTTTCCGCGCCTTCCAGCAGCAGCTTGGCGGCCACGTTCGTAAAATTGTGCTCGCTGTCTCGCAGGAGAGCACGGCCTTCAGTCTGCTGGAGCACATCAGCGTCTGCTACGTGCCGTGCGTGTGCGAGGTGAGCTACCAGAACTGCCTCGGCATCACCACCATCGACGGCTCGCCGGCGCCATCGCTGGCGCTGAGCCTGAAGCCGCTGAGTGCCCTCTCCGACAGTGCCGGCATTGGGCAGGTGGTGGTGGCGCGGAAGGGTGCGGCAACGACGGAGCTGGAGATTGCGGCGCAGCGGAAGCGCGACGGCACCTTCACCTTCCTCGGGGCCCCGCTCGGGGTGCTGTGGCCCGTCAACTACCAGCACGCCGTCGCCGTCGAGCTGGAACGCACGTTCGCCGTCTCGCGCTACGTCAACGCCGTCTTTGTCTACTGCGACCCGCTGAAGCCGATCATCGCGGTGGTGTACCCCAACCGCGACACGATCGAGTTCGAGTGGTACCAGACGCACCCGGTCGAAGGCGAGGCGAAGCCGCTGAGCTGGGCGGAGCTCGTAGACTTTGGCGGCCGCCTCATCACCGAGGACCTCGCCGGCATGGCGCGCGAGGAGAAGCTGCACCCCTCGCAGGTGCCGCAGTACGTCCACCTCCACCCCCACGCCTTCACGGACCACAGCACCTTCCTCACGCCGTTTGGTAAGTTTCGCCGCGATGTCGTGCACAGCTACTTCGCCTCCGTCTTTGAGCGCCTCTACACCGGCAACGAGGCGACCTCGCCCCTCGGCTCGAGCAACGAGCTGCCGGCGGAGATGAGCGACGCGGAGAGCACGTCGGTGCGGATGGACGGCGCTGGTGACTTTGATTTGCAGGTGCCGGCCACCATCGACATCGGCGGCACCTTCGCGAAGGTCGCCTTCCTCATGCCGCCCGCCACGAGCGGCTTCACGCCCTTTCCCTCTGCCATCCACGAAGCCTCGTCGCTCTCCGACAAGCTGGGTGTCCGCACCTTCCGCTACTTTGCTGACGCCGAGGCGGCCGAGAAGGAGCTGCGGGCCGAGCCACACTCGCGGGTTGGCACGCTGCGCTTCATGAAGATCCCCTCACAGCAGATCCCACGCTTCGCCGAGTACCTGGCAAACATGCACGCCCTCGGCACCTTCAAGCCGCAGTTCACCAGCAAGGTGCGGGCCACCGGCGGCGGTGCCTTCAAGTACGCCTCGCTGGCGCAGCAGGAGCTCGGCGTGGAGTTCGACGTTGTGAAGGAGATGGACGCGGTGGTGAAGGGGCTGAACCTGGTCCTCCGCATTGCCCCCGAGTCGGTCTTCACCGTCGACCCCCTGACGGGCATTCACCACCCCCACAAGCTCGTCAGCAGCGGCGACGTCTTCTCCCCCTTCCCCTACCTCCTCATCAACATCGGCTCCGGCATCTCCTTCATCAAGTGCACCGGCGCCGACGGCGCACACGTGCGTGTGGGCGGCAGTCCCATCGGCGGGGCAACCTTCTGGGGGCTCGTGCGCACCATGACGAGTCTCACGTCGTGGGAGGAGGTGATGGAGATTATGCGGCTGGACGGCCCGGGTGACAACAAGAACGTCGACCTCCTCGTCGGCGACATCTATGGCTACAACGCGAAGGACCTGCCGGCGATGCTGTCGTCTGAGATGGTGGCGAGCACCTTTGGCAAGCTCGGCACGGAGCGCTTTAATGACATGCACCGCACAAGCAACACAGACCACTTTGCCGATGACGACGCCACCAGCAAGATCCTTTCTCCGCTGGCGAGCAAGGCGATGGCGCCGCACTTCCAGTCCCCTGTGGTGCGCAACGGTACAAGGGCGGCCTCCGCCATCGACATTGTGCGCTCTCTCCTCAACATGATTGCCGGCAACATCACCCAGCTCGCCTACCTCCACGCGCGGCTGCACGGCGTGCCGAACGTCTTCTTCGCCGGCGGCTTTGTGCGCGACAATGCGATGATCTGGAGCCTCATCTCCGCCACCATGAAGTACTGGTCCTCGGGCGACTGCCACGCGCACTTCCTCGAGCACGACGGCTACCTTGGCGCGCTGGGGTGTGCGATGCTGGACCAGCACGACGAGCCCTCGTCCGACGATTAGACTGGTGTGCTGGCGAGGTGGGGAGGAGCAACAAAGAGGGGACGGCGGGGTTGCTCGTGGTGCCTCAGTGAGGAGAATGTGCTCATGCAGCAAGCTGTGGTGTTGTTTACTCCTTTTCTCGTCGAAGCTGACTTCTGTTTCTCTGTCAGCCGCGAGGTGTTGTCAGGTGTTGCTGCACTCCTCTGTGTGTGTTTGGCGGTGAGGCTTTTCGCTTTTGTGGCAGCGCGCTCTCAACACCTCCTTCTTTTTGTGCGTGTGTGTTATTTTCAAATTGTTTCCTCCCATTTTCTTCGTTTTTGCTCCGATACTTCTAAAGGCACCTTTTTTCGTAAACTCCTTTTTTAAGAACGCGGACCAAAGCCTCTTTTTTTCTCGTTTCTCCGTACGGGAGGAAGGGCGGAGGCGTTGGCGGTGAGCGGCCCACGCACACGCGCGGCTTTGATCTTTTTCTTTGGTCTCCGCTAAGTGCTGTTTGATGCGACGGGTTGTCTGCCGCCCCGCTCATACTCGATTCCGTAGGCGGGGGATTGAGAAAAAAAGGAGCGGGTGGCGGAAGAGGAAGAGTGTGAATGTCTTTTATTGAACTTTTTTTTCTTTTATTTAGGTTCGAGCGACAATGTGTTGGGGTCTATGGCGGTGCCGCGGCAGAGCGCTGGTTTTTTTTTTCTCTCTCTGCCTTAGTTTAACCCTTTTCTTACCTCCCCTCTGAGTTCATTTTTTTTTCCCTCATACCACCTGTGTTTTGACGCCATCACTGACCACCGTCACCGCTTGCGTTGAACTGCGACAGATGCGGCGCGCGTTGGCTCGTCAACGCTTTTTTTTTTTGCTTACTTTTCCCATTATCTTTTATCGCTACTTCTTCTTTTGGTGTACATTTGGCATGTTCAGGTACTTCTCTCTAACGATTAAGGCGATTCGCGTTGCACGCAGCGATCTACTGCGCAGCGCATTGGACCACCCAACCCAGTTCCTCGGACTCACAAGAGCAAGGAGAACAAGAAAGCAACCAAGAATTTAAAAAAGGGACACAAAAATTACAGAGGCGACACGAAAGTAGTACTCCGTTAACGTCGGCTCTTTGACTCCGCTTTGACGGAGAAAGAGAGAGAAAGAACGAGAAAGAGAGTGCGCCTCATGATGGACACTAACAACGGTCGACACTACAGTCAACTGCTCCGTCCTGTTCCAGTGTGCAATACGGGATGGACGTCCTGTGGCACACCCGCATCTGGTGCGCCAGTACACTTTCCGGTGTCCCTCTGCCCCCTCATATCTTTGGTGGAGCAGCGGTACTTACGACGGTGATAGTGAGTCGCGATGGGGAGTTGAGATTGGTTCTTTGATGAGATGCGTATATGACATGACGACTCCACTATTTACTTGCCGCTCTTCCCGCATCCTCTGCTTTATCATTCTATTGTACCCAGCGGTTTTCTTTTCTCTTGAAAACGTATTCAAGCACACCTGTCTGTCATTGCTGTCAATTGTGTCCCTCATAGAGGTACGTCAGAGGCACGTACGCCCACGTAAATATTATCGCAAAGGGACGAAGCTTTCTCGTGTTGCCTTGCGCATCCGTCACTGCTTTCCACTGCTTCCTGCTCTTATTCCAGAAACCCGCCACACTTACACACCCACACACGCTTGAGATTGCGGCAGCCTTTTCATTCCCTTCTATATAACCACTCTGAGTTTACTGCCGTCGTTTCTCTTTTTTGTTCCGCCGCTTTTTTTCTGTGTTCTCTTCCCTCACTGCGTGCAAAGAGATAGAGAGCTTGTTTTCTTGTCACGTGTGTGTGTCTCTCTTTCTTTTTGTTGTCTCTAGCCATGGCAGATCCGGTGGTGGATATCGTCGCGGATGAGCCGGAGACGGTGTGGACTGTGCTGAAGGAGGAGGCGCAGGAGCTGCGGTGGTACGTGCTGGCTGTCGCCTGCTTTCTTACCTTTGGCAGCTACTACATCTACGACTTCCCCGGCTCCATCGGCAGCGGCAGTGGCAACACGATCGAGAACCTCTTCAAGGACCACGGCTACCCCTACACAGAGAGCATGAACCAGTACCTCTACAGCGTCTACTCGTGGCCGAACACCGTTCTCTCCGTCGTGGGCGGGCTGCTCATCGACAAGTACCTCGGTCTGCGTCGCGCCATGCTGCTCTTCACCCTCCTCATTCTGGGCGGCTCACTGATTTTCTACATGGGTGTGCGCCACACCATGTACTGGATGCTGATTCTTGGCCGCATCGTGTTCGGCCTCGGTGGCGAGTCGCTCTCGGTTGCCCAGTCCGCCTTCGTCGCACGCTGGTTCAAGGGGCGGCGCGGCATGGCGCTGGCCTTCGGCATCACCATCAGCTTCTCCCGCGTTGGCTCCTCCTTCAACTTTCTCTTCTCCCCCGTCATAGCGAAGCGCTGGGGCGTCGAGGCGGCGACGATGTCCGGCACCGCGGCGTGCCTTGTGTCCGTCTGCGCGTGTGGCGTGCTGGTGCTGGCCGACCGCTATGCGGAGCGCACCGGCTACCTCGCCCCCATCACGGAGGAGGAAGGCGCCGCAGAGATCGAGGCAGACGCAGAGGCGATGAAGCTGTCTGACATTGTGCGCATGCCCTTCTCCTACTGGCTGCTCTGCATTGTTTGCGTCTTCTGCTACACGGCGATCTTCCCGTTTATGGGGGTCGGGAAGAACTTCTTCGAGGTAAAGTACGGCTACTCCGGCGACACGGCGGCGCGGTACCTCTCCTTCTACCAAATTACCTCGGCGGTGGCGAGTCCGGTGATTGGGCTTGTCGTGGACGCCGTGGGCCGCAACACGTACTGGCTCATCCTTGCCTGCTCCTGCTTTGCCTCGATTCACGTGGTCTTTATGGCCACCATGGTCCCCGCACCGCTTCTCATGGTGCTGATGGGAGCCTTCTACAGCTTTCTCGTCTCGGGGCTGTGGCCGTCCATTCCGTGGGCGGTCCCGGACAACGTCGTTGGGGTTGCGTACGGCGCGATGACCTCCATCCAGAACATCGGCCTCGCCTCCTTCCCAATGCTTGCCGGCGCCATCTTGGACCATTTCCGCGAGAGCGACAGCGGCAGCCATAGCGGCAGCGGTGCGTCGCCCTCGCAGGACTTGCCGCCCCTCGTCGGCTTCATGTGGACGGAGGCGCTCTTCTTCCTCTCAGCCCTGCTGGCGCTGCTGGCCAGCGTTGTGCTGCTCTCCGAGGACCGCCGCACCGGTGGCGTGTTGAGCGCACCGAGTCACAAGCGGCCGCAAATTGTGGAGGAGCTGAGCCGGCGACAGAACGACTACGAGGACGTCGTGCCGGACCTCGAGGACGTCGTGTACAACGAGGAGGACGCGTACCACAACGAAACGGAGTCGCTGTCCGGGGCGGCGCTGACAGATGCACTGCCTACGGTCTCCTTAACACCTGCAGGTCTGCCAAAGCCGAGCTAAAGACGATAGCACTTGTCGATTGGCGATACTCCATTGTGCTTTCGTTGTGTGTGTGGGTATCTTCCGCTTCCCTTTCTTCTTCCTCTTTCGTGGTCGCTCTTTTACGTGTGTGTGCGTGCGCATTGCGTAAAGCGTTATGAGAGCGCAACTCGAAGTATGCATCAGCACGTTGCGCATGTGTGGTACGATATGTCAATCTTGCAGCACCGCATGTTCAACATACATCCTTTTCTGTCTTCATTCGTTTCTATTCTTGTTGCGGCGTTCTGGTTGTTGACTTTTTTTTTCCTGTGACCGCTCGTATGGATGCGCGACGGTGGACGAGGGAAATACTTTCTAGCGTTTGACGACTGCCAGGAATGTTAAGACTACGTTTGCTGTTGTTTAATACTGCTGCTGGGTGGCTGTGGTGCGACTATCAAGTTTGGAAGGACGCACATGATGAGTTTAGCGGAAAAAAGAAAAAGAGCAGGAGGTTTTGATCGATTCAAGTTGGATGCTTTCACGCTTCTACGAGTTTGGCTTTGTGTTTTTTTTTTTGCTTTGCTTCCCTTCTTGCTATTACATAAAATACTTCAGGTGACGGATGGCGCGGGAGAAAAGGAGCTCGGGGCTGCTCATTCTTCGCTTATTTACCGCGCTTCTTATCCTCCTCTCGAACGCTGCTGTACTGAGTGAGGCTCCGCAGTAGCGGAAAGCAATAGTGGTGGAATCTTTTTCTGCAATGCCATCGGCGACGTGGGATTCGTAGTCGCTTTCTGCTGCTGGTCGATGCGCAGTTTTCTGCTGCTCTCTTCGGAGGCCGTATCTCTCTGTCGAGGCTTTGATTGAAATGAGGACGTTGCTGAAGGTGACAAATCAATCTATGCACTCTACATCTTCTTCACCTCTCTCTTTTTCTGCTGATCAAAATGCGCATCTTATTCTTCTTTTTTTTTCTTACTGTTGCTCTGCCCTCTTGCTGTCATTGTTGGCGTCAATGTTGTAGCTGCAGTGAGCGCCTGCACCACATTGCAAATCGCCTCTTGTGTTGTGTTGAAGGTGTGTAGCTCACCACACGCTCACAAGCAAAGCGAAGGATAAGAACGAAGAGCACCGAGCCGTAGTCTCTCTCTGCATCTTGCATTACTAATCTTGCCTGTTTCTGGGAAGGGCTCTACGCATCGACTTCCATAACTCTCTCACCGCTCTTCTCAATGCCCAGCAGAGCCGTTGTCCGCAAGAAGCAGCGGCGCGATGCGAAGCGCAAAAAGACCGACGAGGAAGGCACCACGCCGTCTCACCGAATCGCCCCTCCGCGTTTAGGCGAAGGCGATGAAGGCGGCTCGCTTTCCTACTGTGCTGCCCACTCACGCAGCGCGCACAGCGACAGCAGTGGCCTGCCGGTCGCACGCAAACGCGGCGCCGAGGACGCTGCTGCTTCTGCGGCTGGTGCTCCGCTGGCCACGTCACCCGCCGCGACTGTGCCGGTGGCGAAACGGGTGCGGGTGGAGGCGCCGCCGCCAGCGCCGATGCCGGAGGGTCTCACCAGGAAGGAGCGCCGCCGCTGGGAGACGAGTCAGCGGCTCGAGCGGCAGATGGCACGCCTCAGCACCACTGCAGACGCCGTGAAGGAGATGCTGGCCGATGCGGTGGCGCAGAAGGAGGGCAGCGGTGGCGTTGCTGACGATGCTGCGGCTGCCTCTGCCGACGACGGCGCGACCACCGCCTCTCCCGAAGAGCCGAAGCTGCGGCACGACCCGAAGTTCAAAAATGGCACCTTCTGGCGCGAGCGCAAGGAGAAGCGGGCACGCACCTTGTTTCTTGGCGGCATCCCCTCGCACTACAAGCTCAGTCAGATCAAGGACTTCATCAGCACCGTGATCGACTCCGATCCCAACGCGATCGACTACGTGGATCAGGTTGGGAGGGGGAAGGATGTGGTGGAGGAGGTGGACGTCTTGCCGGTGAAGCACCAGAGCAAGGTGAAGCACATGTACGTCACGATGGCGTCTGTGCCTCTCGCCGGGTGTGCGGCGGCGCTGCTGGACCGCTACAAGATAAACGGCAAGGAGTTGCGGTGCAACTTTGCGGCCGATCGCACGCAGCGGGACGAGGCAATTCGCCGGCGCAGCGCCGCCGCACACTAAGCGGGGCGTTGTGCGACTTCTTCCTTCATTTTTTTTTTTGTGATCGTGTTAAGTGACGTCTTCGATTAAATTAACGGAGAAGCTGCGCAGTTGTCTTCTCCGCAGGGTGCCGACCTTGCGTCTCTAAACCTCTTAAAAAAAAAAATACTGGCACGTGTACATTAGCGCCGCTCTCTCTCTCTCTCTCTCTCTCTCTCTCGAGATCGCAACGCTGCCAAGCGTGGCCTTGAGCTTTGCGGCAACTGCTTGTTTCCGTCTCATCTTCACCTTGACGCGTGGCGTGATGAAAGGACTCGACAGCATCAGTCTTTTTACTGCGCCTCGAGCAATTGCATTGTGTCTTGCCTGCGTCCCCGTTCTCTTGACAGACTGGCAGAATGGGGAAGACACCACTTTGTTTTCTTTGCACGCAAACACACACGCGCCACCGATTTACAAGAAATTGCGTTTTCGTGCGTCAAGTTTCTCTCCCCTTCACGTCTCTCTTTTTTCTCCTCTTTTTCTTCTCTCGCTTTGTGTCTGGCTCTTCTCGGTCGGTGCGGTCCAACGGCGGCGGCCTTTCTCTCACAACCCCGCGCATTACCTTCTGTCGAAAAGAGGAAAACAAACACCGTTAGGCAGCACGGGTTGCACGTTGCAGGTAATTTGTTCCCCCCGTTTTTCTTTTCTTTTCCCCCAGCTCCGTCTCTGCCTTTTTCATTAATTAATAACTTCTCAACTCGAGAGAGAAAAGCGAGAAGCTAAAAGCTCTTACGTGCCGTCGTTTACCGCACTCGTCTGGTCTTGCAGCACCGTAGCAGTGAAAGCGTGTCTGCGTGTGCTATTGTTGTTAGCGTCCTCGATCTGTTTTTGGATATCACATCTTCATAGATTCATCCATTTGTGAAGATCTTAATAACGAAAGAGTAAAAAGGATCGCTTGTGCTTTTTTTTTTCTCCTCTCTTTTGTTTTCGAGTAGGTGTTGTATGCGTTGCTTTTCCCTTGTGGTGCGCTCGTCTCTGTCTACTTCTCTTGTGCTGTGAAGAACGAACACAACGGCTTTTCTTTACAGCTCTAACAGGACCGCTCTTTTTTTTTTTTCTCCTCCTTTTCGCTGCTCCATCCGTAAACTTCCTTCAGTTACTATATAGCTGTGCTTTTTCTTTTTTCCTAGTGTCAGTGTGCGTGGCTGCCGCGGTAAAGCTTCGATCAAAGAAGGGGCAGGAGAACACAAACAAACCTACCCACCCTTACACACACACACTCACACACGCACACGGCCTCTCAAGGCGCCTCGTGCGGAGTTGTGCGTCTCAAGTCTTTATTCGACTTTTACTCACCCCAACTCCGCTCTTTCTGTCTTTGAAATTTATATTTCCGTTTCACTATTCTGCCTTCGCTGTTTGCTTACAGACCATTTTGCCTTCTCTCCTCTGCTTGCGTTGGTATCTTTTTTTTTTTTTTTTTTTTTTGGCGCTGAAGAACGGCCTTGCTGCCGATTGCGAGTATATATTCTACACTAACAGGGGACGAAGAGAGAGAGAGAGCGCGTTACGGCTGAAACAAGAGCAGGCAAAGACACGAGAGGACGTGTGACGTGCCACGGTGATGAGCCGCCGCAATAGCGGTGCCAACTACGGCGCCTTTGGCGACTGGAACTCCGACGGCTTCGAGTCCGGCTCCGAGGCCTCCTCTGACAACGGCTCCTTTGTCTCTAATGCGGCGAGCGGCTACTCTCTCCTCACCGGCAGTCTCAGCCGGGGCCAGCGGAAGCTGAGCATGCTCCCCGCCTCTGACCCGGAGGAGGAGATGCGGGCGGAGATTGAGCAGAGCATTGACACAGGAGAGTGCAACCTCTCCGCCCTTGGCTTGTCTGCCGTTCCCTCAGATCTCCCGATTGCCACACTGCACAAGGTGTGTTTTGCGGAGAACAAGTTCGTTACGCTGCCGGCCACCCTCTTTCAGCGCCACGCCTTCCGCCACCTCGTGGAGCTCGACCTCAACACGAACGAGCTCGTCTCCCTGCCGCTGTCGCTCTTCTACCTCCCAAAGCTGGAGGTGCTCTCGCTCAACACGAATGCCCTCACCTCGCTGCCCTTCGAGGGGGTGAAGGGGGCGGAGAAAAATTTGCACGGCGATCCCTTTCTGCCCGTTGTGCGACGCATCGGCATGGAGTCCAACCAGCTGCGGCAGCTGCCGATGGAGCTGCTGGAGTGGTGCCCGCGATTAGAGGAGCTGCTGTTGGCGATGAACGAGGCGATGCTGGACAAGCCCGTCCCCTACGAGCTCCTCGAGAAGATGCAGCGCACATCGACGAAGCGCGTGCTGTTGAAGGTGGACAACCGTCCCCGCTTTGTGCGGCAGATGGAGGAGCAGCGGTGGCAGGCGACGCTGCCGTGGCTCAACGTCGAGCTCAACAAGATCTACCCCGACAAGGTGCTGGACTACCTCTACCTAGGATCACTCCGCACGGCGCAGACGGTCACCGTCTACCACGACCTGGACATCGGCTTCGTCCTGACGGCTGGCCGCAACCTCGAGGTGGTGGTGGAGCCGTGGATGAAGCAGCTTATCCTTGGTGTCGACGACTTCCCCGAGCAAGGGATGATCCCTGTATTCGAGGAGGCTTTCCGCTTCATTGACGAGGCACGGTCGAACAAGAAGGGAGTGCTGATCCACTGCTTTGCCGGTCTCTCCCGCTCCGTCACGATTGCGGTGGCGTATCTGATGCACCTCAAAGGGATGACCCGCGACGAGGCCCTCGCCATGGTGCGCAAGGCTCGCCCAGCTGCCCGGCCGAACGACGGCTTTTTGAAGGAGTTGGAGCGGTATGAGGAGCTATTGAGAGAGCAGCGCATCATCGCAGCTTGATTTTTGTGCGGCTGCGAGGTACGCGTCTACTTTCTCTTAGTGTGTCTCATTGTCTACTCGTGCCTCTCCATCTCTTTGTATCTTTTTGCCTTTCCCGTTGGTGAGATATCGGAGCTGTCGCACACCACCAAAGCCAACTTGAAAAAAAAGCTTTCTTTCTTTTTTTCTTTTTGTGTGGCGCGAGATGTTATACCGCATGTATGCAAGGTCGCGAATAAAATAGTTTTCGTTTTTCGTTGTCTACCTCTTCTTCACATTTCCTTCACGTTAGGGAAAGCTTTTTTTTTCTTTCTTGTGAGAGAGTGCGGTGTGGAGCTGCGGCAGGCTGCAAGAACAGTGTGCAAGAGACGGTTGAGTCATAATGCGTCTGATATTATTTTTATTCTAATCGTTATTCTCTCTCTCCCTGGAATGAGATGAAGTACATGTGCTCTACAATATATATTTCTTTCCTTTCTGTCTTTCCTTTTTATTGATGTAAAGTGTCTGGTGGCACTCCAACGCAGGAAGAGAAACACCCTTTGTCGTTGCGAGTGTGCCAGTTTTCTTTTTTTTCTTTTTCCTTTTTCCTTTCTCATCTTCGTAGCGCATCCAGCCGAGGAGGAAAAAATCGTTGTTGTGGCGAAGCGGTGTCATTTTGTGGTTTTTAAGAGTAACTTGCTCCTTTTTTTTTTCTCGAGGTGGAAAAGGTTGGTCCGTGTCGTTGGCCGTCGTGTTCATTATTCTCGCTGACTTTCTCATTTCGTACTGAAGGCGGTCCAGCGATTTTTTGTCGTGCCAACGCTGTCGTTGAATCGCTCTGCGTGCATTGCGGTCTGAGAGGGAGGAGAGAAGAAACGAGCTGTACCGGGCAGTGCACCGCCCTCCTCTCTCTCTCCGTTTACGCACAAAACGTGTTTTCTTCTTGTTCGGAAGGAAACTTCCTGCGGCGACAGCAAACAGAACTAATAAAAAATGTGCTTTGTAGAGCCGTGGTGTGTGTAAGGTGTTGTCGAATCGGTTCCGTACCTATGTCTACTATTCTCGTTGTCCCCCCTCATCCGCGTCGACAACACATCCCCACAACAACAGCAATTAATATATAAGGCGAGCTCGTACGTGCTTGTGAACCTTGCAGCCATGTGCTCTTTCCAGCTTCTTTCTTGTGAGCGTTCTTGGACGCCCTCGAAGAAGATTTTATCAAACCAAATAAAGAAAAAAAAGTTGAATAACAAGCGAATAGCAACTGCAACCAAAGGTAAAGCATTTTATTTCCTCCTTTACTCTTTCTAGCTGATGCAGCGAGAATAAAGGCCGATTGGGAAATTGCGGGAGATGTATGGTGGCCGGGAAGTAGACGAGGTCGCGTGTGATGAGTGCAGGCGGAGGACCGCGTTGCTCGTGAGGGGCAAGACGCTCTCGGTGGCAAAGGGCTGTCCTCCTCCGTTCTGCTGAAATCCAAGTAAAAGACTCATACACCTTCGTTGTCAAGCCACACAGATTTGCTGAACAGTAGTATTCTTTTTTCTCCGTGCCAGCGTCTCACCAATCGTAGTAAAAATGCTTCTCCCCTTTTGACCATCGCCTTAAAACAATTCATCTCCTCTCTCTGTGTTCTTGTCTCTTCTCTCTCTTTTCTCACTGAATTGTGTGCTTTCGTAACGTCTGCCACTGCCGCTCCGCACTCTGCGCTAAACAACCGATTCTAAACTCAAGCCCCCGCACACACTCACTCACTCCCTCTCCGGTATCTGCAAAAAAAGAAGCAAGAGCCCCTTTTCTCCCCGCTAGTTTTCTTATGATTATCGCACAGATTATTCTCTAAGAGTACCATTGATCGAAGGCGTAGGCTACAAAAGAATATAAAGAGCGAGCTCCATCGCATTTTTTGCTGTAGCGTACTTGCCGTCGTGATCTACGATCTTAAACGTACGCCCCGTGCGCATTCTTTACAACACATCCACATTCACACCACAAAAAAATAAATAAAAAAAAACAACGATGTCGCTCTTTATCAAGCGCGCTGCCTTCTTCGGCACTGTCTTCAGTGTGGGCGACTTCTTTGCGCAGTTCTACGGTGCCCACAAGGAGGCGGCGGCGCGGCGAGCGCGTGGTGAGAAGCGTGAAGGGGCCCGCCCCTCTGGCGCGCAGATGTTCGCGATGCTGGACAAGGAGCGCCTCGCGCACAATGCCGGCTTTGGGCTCGTGGCCGGGCCCATCTTGGCGCAGTACGAGGCATTCGTCCCGCGCATCTTCGGCACCCTCACCCGCAGCGCCACGCCATGCCTCTTCGCGCTCGGCCTGCAGCAGCTGGTGGTGACGCCGATCCTGCTGTGGTCGTACTTTAACACTTGCACCGCTCTGCGGGGTGGGCTGAGCGACCCGAGCTTCATGAACGCACACGACGCTGGCGCCTTCCAGCGCAACGACGTGGCCAGCGTGGAGCGGCACATTTTTAAGCAGGTGCTGCCTTACCCACTGCTCACCTCGTGGGGCGTGTACACCCCGCTGTACATCTTCGCGTTCATCGGCCCCTTCCGCGGCGCCACAGCGCTCTCTGCCTGCATCTTTGTTCCGTGGTGCGGGCTGCTGTCGTACACGCAGGACAACGAACTTTTGTAGGTGTGAGGCAGCCACCACTTTGTGTGTCTCGACTGCTGAGTTCGCACTCAGTTCCCTCACTCACTGCGCAGCTGCGTTTCTTTGTTTATGGCAGCCGCTACCCGTATCCCCGTGTTTTTTTTTCTTTCACACCCTACTTCAAGTCGCGATTGCTGTACCGCCTGGTCCTGCAGCTCTTGTCCGATTACCCGACCGTGCTGAACATCACCTCATACTATTCCTCTCTTTACTAGTTCGTTTGTCTGAAACAGGCCACTACAAGAAATAACAGAGGAAGAATGAGAGAATGTAGGTCGCATCACCTCCCACGCGCGTGACTCGACTCCGCAGTTCTGAGAAGCGGGAGAGAGCAATAGCGCTGGGTGATGTACGCCTCGAGAAAGGAAGCAGATTGTGTGAATTCTGCAGAGCGTGTGTCGCTGTACCACTTTTCTGCAATACGTATATCTTCTACTCACTGTGAATGGGACTGTCTTCAGTCACTGCGCGTGAGGCGGTTGTCTTCGTCGCCTCGCCTCCTTAGACAATCGAAGCTTTGTCTCTTCTCCTGTTTCCCTACCTCTGACCTCGTCACTGCTGCTGTCTCTTCTTCCACTGTCCCCTTTTCCGCCTCCTTCTTCTCTCACACATGCACATGTGCCCACGCACGCGTGTTCCCACTAACAACGACGACGATGACACTGGCGCAGCAAATCAAGTGCTATTATTGCAGCTTCTCTTTTTATTGCTTTTTGTTTAGTCTAACCTTTTTTTCTTACTTTTGTCTTTCTTTAAGTGCTCCATCTCACTCACGGTAGCTTCTTTTTTATTAACGTTGCGTTGATTTACTTTGCGGAGTTTCCCGCATCTCTCTCGTGTGACTTTCATTTTGATTTACACACATCTTTATTCATCTCATATATATCTCTCTCGCTATTAGCTTATATCCTCATTGCGCACACACGCACGAATTGTGTGAGCGAAGAAGCCATCACCTTTTTGCATCTTTCTCTCTCATTTCTTTCAGTATTTTCATTTGCGTTGTGTTTTTATTATTATCACTCTCCTATTGCTTTTTTTTTCCCCTACTCTTCTTCTATTGCTGGCCTGTCTCCCTCTTTGACCATTCATCTTTACCCGCGCTGCAGTGCTGTGATGGAAGACGAAGCGGTTGACTCCTCCATTTAAGAAAAAGAAGAAGAAAAAAGTATTGCTGTGTAAAGTGTTCCTTTACCATTCTGTTTTACTGCCTCGGCTTAATCCACATAGCTTTTATCTTTTTTTCCCACTTGCTGCTCCTTCTGTTTTTTTTTTATCCTATTATTTCTGCTTTAAAATACTTGCTTCTATTCAGGATAAGGGGGTGACAACAGCTCGCGCTTTAAACAGAAACCGTGCTCAACTAAATCTAGCGCGAGGCAACTGCCGATAACAAGTTTTTTATTTTTATTCCTTGCAGTCTTTTTAAAGAGGAGGGAAGAAAAAGAAAAAAAAAGACAAGGCAGGTCTGTTTTACCTCAACCGAGAGTTTGCTTCAGCGCAGTAGCTTGTGCTGTTTCTCTCTCGCTGCAGCTTCTCCTTTGCTTCAGTGTTTACACCCGAGGTCAGACGAACGCATCGAAGCCGCAATTCTTCTCTCGTCATCGTCTGTCTTTGTGTGTGGACTCTTAAGTGTTGAGCACCGGTAAAGAGAGCGAAGTTTTAAAAACAAAAGGTAGAGAAACTTCTCTTCCTTCGACTGGGTGCGTCATTAAAGGAATATTTGTGCACCAATTTGTGTGCCTTTTTTTTTGCTGTGTTATCTGCAGCTGTGGAAAAGTTGTGAGGTTCACTCCGTCCACCAAGCGACAGCAGAGGGGAAAAAAAACCAGCGCACACAAAAATATCTTTTTCTTTATTCTTGTTTTAATTTTCACTTATATTCCTTTTCAAACCTCAGTGCCTCTGTCTTACTCTGACATGATCAGCGACTCGATCGAGTACAAGGACGCGGAGAGCGCAAAGGGGTTTTTCAGCAGCCCGGTAGACGCCTCCCCCAACCGCGGCGGCGATGCAAGCTGCGGCCTCTCCACCACGACGAGCGAGAGCTCCTCACAGCCGAACTCGTGGACCAGCCGCGATGACTCGCCCAACAGCAAGACACCGGGCAGCTTCTCCTCCTACATGCCCATCGTGGACGAGGACGACTGCCGCGCTCCCGACTCGCGTGATGGACACACCTCCTCGGAGGAGGAGCAGCCCGCCACGCCGTCAACGGCAATCGCCGCGTTTCACAAGGCCGCCTACGACAGCCAGGTGCGTCGCTGGCAGCAGGAGGAGTTGCAGTACATGCGCCACGAGGGCTGGTGTGAGCACCGCGTCGTGCTTCTCCTGCAGGAGGCGTTCCGGTGCAGCTACGTGAACTTGAAGCAGGCGCACGCGGAGGGTTTGTTGGCCGCTGATGTGTTCGCCGCCCGCACGGCGGAGTTGAAGACGTCTCTCGCGACGATCAAGAAGGAGTACCGCCGCACCCTCGCACGCACCCACGAGCGCCGCGGCGACGTCGCCAGCATTGCGAGCAAGGCCGTCGCGTGTGTGGCTTCCGTCTACCCGTGGAGCAGCAGCGGCTTTGTTCTCGGCTTTGAGGAAAACTTGCGCTACGCCGACCTCGCCGGTCTCGCCAGCGGTAGCGCGCGGCGTGGCGCGGCGGCGGCGGCAGTGACCGGCTGTGCTGCTCGCCCCGCTGAGACTGCCCCTCCCTCTGCTCCCACGGTGGCGGCCGTGCCGATGCCGCAGCTGGAGGCGGACGTTGACGAGGACGACGACACCGGCATCGCAGAGAGCGTCATTGCTGGTGGGCGTTCACGGCGCATCGCGACACCGCGGGTGACGCTGCAGCCGCTGCCGCCACGCCGCCAACTCTTTCAGCGCGGCACCGCCCCTCTTTCCCCTGCCCCCACCACGGCTTCACCCTCAGCTGTTGTGGTCGCGACAGCGCCGGTGGACGTCGCCGCTCGCACTGTCGCCGCATCGCCGCCGCCGACCGGGACGCGCTCGCCCATGACGCTGCCGCCCGCGTCGACGGCGGGGCCGCTGCGGCCTGGCGAGGCGCGCTTCCTGGAGAAGCGTCAGCTCGTTGTGCATGGCATGGCCTTCGTCTCCCGCTCGCTGGCCTCGACGACGTTCATTGCGAGCCGCCGTGCGACGATTGCGGCCGCGACGATGCGCCACCGTCTCGGCCTCGTGAAGGAGGCGGAGGTGGAAGAAGCGCCGGCTGAGGACGAAGACGAGGAGGAATCGCAGATGTCGTCCACTCCGGCCTCCTTCGTGTCACGCAGGTTCATGAAGCCGCCGCAGCAAGAGCAGCAACAGAAACCGCAGCCACAGCAGCCCCGCACCTCCGTCGTAGGCGCCGCCGCCCCAGTGCCCTCGCTGCCCACGCGGTACATATCAGATCTCAGCTCCACACCCTGTGAGGCGGCCGCCTTCGACTCCAACCCAAGCAGCCTGACGCGTCGCAGCAACCCCAGCAGCGTCACAAAGCGCGCAGTTCTCGCCAACCCGGCTTCCTACGCCGCACCGCCACCACCACCGCCGCTTCCCGTCGCCAACGCCGCCAACACGCCGCGTAGCGTTACCGGCACCGTTACGAAGCGTGCCATGAAGCCCGTTAGCGGCAACAGCGGCGGCTGCGGCTGCACCACCCTTCCCCCCGGCGTCCCCAACAACAGCGGAATGCGCAGTCAGCCGCACAGCTACACCGGCCGCGTGAGCCACGTCCCCACCGTGGTGCCGAGCCAGCCGCACAGCTACACCACACGCAGTGTGCAGTTGCCGATGACGGCCCTCACCGCTGCTGGCGCGATGCCGACGCCGGTGTACGTGGCAACGCCTTGCCAGACCTTCCGCGTCGATCCACAAGACTGTGTGATGGTGGCTGCTGGGGTGCCGCCGGCGTACTGCACGATGGCTGCTGCTGCTGGCCCCCCTCCGCCCCCCACCGACTATGGAGCTACTTACGCCCCACCGAGCGCGCCTCCTCCACCGCCGGCGTACACGTCACACGTCCGCCGCGATCGCCTCCGCCCGCCGGCCGCGCCATTCAACGGCGCCTACGGTGCGGTGCCGCCCGTCTCTGTCGAGGATGAGCAGTACGTGAAGGAGCTGTGGTAGGTGGAGCGCCGCTGGCTGTTTTTCTCTTCTCAAAGGCTCTCTTTCTCCCGTGATTGCACACCGAAGAGGAAATGAAAGACGAGTCTGGATGCCGTCACTGCTGCAGGTCGACTCGAGGGGAAAACGCGGTGGTTGGGAGGGGGAAGGATGGCAAGAACCGTGTCGGTGCACGTACGCGCCTGTGCCCCAGTGCTTAGAAGGGACTGGATGACGGCCTTAACGAGAGCGACACAGCTGCGGTTAAAAAAGAGGCATCGTAATTTTCGGTCACAGGAAAGGAGGTTCTATCACGGCAACAATTGAAAGCGCACGCCGCTGGTACGTCCTCTCCCTCTTGCTGTGTCGGAAAGCGAATTGCAAAACAATAGCTGTGCTCTTATGATTGTTGTTGCTTCGCTTCGTTGCGTCTGTCTCGAGCTAACCCGTCGCTCTCGTATACATATTTTCAGAGGTTTCCTCTCTTTCCTTCGAGCACCGCGTTCGCTTTTTTCTTTCTATCTCATTCCATTGTCAGCGTCCTTTTTTTTTTGTTCTCCGTTACCCCATGCTTGTCGACCACAAAGCAGTTGAGCTGAGTTGTTGACAAGACATGCCACCTTTCCCTTTCTACCAACGAAATGAAGCAAGAGAAGGGAAAAGAACAACGAAAAAATTGACGCAGACGTCCACTTTTCTCTCTCTGTCTGGTCGGTGTGCGCAGACGTCCTCATTTTCTTTCTTTCGTTTGCTTTTTATCGTGTGTGTCTCTCATTTACTTTTTTTTTTTCCTTCTTGCCGTTGTTGTTTCTTCTCACCACCACTGCTATCGAGCATCAGCAGCGTCGCATGTTGTCTTGACTGCCATTTCAGCGGCGCCGACTATATCTAAAAAAAAAAGTTCTAAGGTGCGCTTTCCTTTTCAAATATTTTGTGTATGTGTGTGTGTACGTGTCTTTGGAGGCTGCGTAGCGTTGAATTGCGATGCTCTGTTTCTTATTTTTTTTCCCCTCTCCTTTGTCAATGCGTTGATGCTGCGTTTATGTTTGTTGCCCTCTTTTCCCTCTTTTTTTAAGCCTTTTTTTTCTTTTTTTCTTTTATAGTCGCCATCGACGTGTTTCACTTCTATTTTGTTTGTACATTTTGCTCCTCTTTTACTCCTGTTTTTTTTTTTTTTTTGCATGGCCACGTCACTAGCCTCACATTTCACTTCTTTTCTTTCTTCATTCTCTCCCGTTGCTGTGGGGCGCTGCCTATTTTTTTTTCTTCTGATTTTTCTTGTCGTGCTGCGTGCGACCTACTTACCGGTATGCGCCCCTCATTAAACACTTGGGAAGAAAAAGCAATTCACGAAGCACCACGGCCCATTTTTTTTTTCCTTCCTACTTTTTTTTCATTGGTTTCTTGCGCTGCATTATTTTGTTTGCGTTTTTTTTTTTGCGATTACTTTTCTCTGTTTTCTGTTTCTTTTTATACTTCTACAGTTAGTTTTTTTTTTTCTCTCCCCTTCCCTTGCATCGGTGTTTTGTTTTCCATTTTTTGACCGCTTCCACATATGTCCTAATTGCTGTTTGACTTCTGCTTTGTGTTTTATCGTTTACTAGTCTTATTGTTCCACAAGATTCTCCTCCTCCTTCACTTCTCTGCTTTTCCACTCTTCCACCTTTCAAGCATCGTCTGCTTTTGCCCTCGGGTTTGAATCGGAGCGGCCGAAGTCCTCGTTTTCTCTTTCTCCGTTTCTCTCTTTGCTTTTTCTGTTTTCCTGGCTCAAGGACGCACGTGTGTGGGCTGATGAGAATTGCACATTTCGCCGATGTGCACTGGTGTATGCGCCTGCCGCGTGTCTTTTTTTGTTTTAATTTTCGGATGAGCCAGTATGGACTCTACCTGTGGTATGCGACAGAGCACAAAGGTTTAATTTTTAATTGTGTCTTTGTTCTTTATTTGTTCTTCACCTTTTCTTTTTTTCTTTTTCCTCTCCATATTTGCTAATTCCCCCTACTTCTCTTTCCCCTCCACTTTTTATCTCTTTTCGTGTCCACCGAAGAGAGCGAGAGAAGGCTCAAGGTGGTTTCCACTTTTAGTGTCTTCGTTGCAAGCAATAGTTTACATGTGTATCTTTTTACTTTTTTTTTGTTGTTGGTTGCTCTCTTGTTCTTTTGCAGTTGTTTAAGACGCCTCCTCCCCTCTCTCTCTCCCCCCAACCCTTCCTTCCTAGCTTACATTTCCCTTTTTTTCTTTCGTTTACTGGTGTGCGCTTTTTTGTGTTGTTTAAAGATCATCGGTCAGAGAAGAAAGTAGAGTAATAAAAAAAAGTAGAAGCAAGCAACGGGACAAACAGTTCACCTCGCGAGCTCATTCATTTCTCTTCTTTTCCTCCTCACTTTTATACGCTCCAACGGCCGCAGCTGCGTGCCATTTGCTCCTCATTCTCTCTCCCTCTCGTTTTTCGTTTCATCGCTGCTGAATGCGGCAGCTCTTGCAGGCAACACTTCAGTACGAGATGCCACGCTGGTGGCGGTGAGAGGTGCGTTGACTACGCATGCTGCTCTTTTTTATTTTCCCTTTCAGCGTCGTCGTCTCAAACGTGGGGTGCATTGCTTAGTGCCTTCACGTGGAGCCGTACGTCGATGATGATGAGGGGAGAGAAGGAGAGCGTGTGCGTGTGTTTGTGTGCTAAGCATCTCTGTTTTGGACGCGTGTGGGCTGCACCACAGTAGAAGAGCCGTTATACATATATATATATTTTTTGAGTTGTTGCAGCGTGCTACGTTGATCAACTTTAGTGGAGCTGCGAGAATTGAATACTTTCTTTAAAATTTGTTTTTTTTGTCAAAGTGAGAAAGGAACGCTTTAATTTGTAATTTTTTTTTCATCTCTTTGTCTTTGCTTTCGCGGCACTTACTCGCTGTAAAGACAATAATAAAGATATTTTGCTCTCTAAAGAAATCCTTAACACTGAGAAAGGGGGCGGGTGCTCGGCGTGCAGCTAATTGCCACGTTCACTTCTCTTTCTCAGCGTCCATCAGCGGCGGCTCCTTCCCGTTTCTTGATGTACTTTCCCATCTTCGACTGTCAACTACTCTTCTCTTGTGCTGCGGCCTGCGTTGGTGTTGCTCACTCCGTGTGTGTGTCGAAGAGCGGTGCATTGACGCGTGTAGGAGTAGGCGTTAGTGAGTTAGTGCGTGGTGGTCGCACAGGGGTGAGAATGCGACGCACTCAAAAATCGCAGAAAGACGAGAGGCAGAAGGAAAGACAGATTATAGTTGATGGAAAAGGGAGAGTGTGCACACCGGCTGAGTTACACTCATATATATATTTTTTGTTGTTGTTGTTGTCTTTTTTTTTTCAGCCCTTTATGGATGCTCTGTGTTTTTTTTTCTCTTTTTAAATTTATTCAGAATAACGCTGAGGGAGACCGCAGAACGGAGAAAAGGCAGAGAATAGTTGCTGTCCACTGCACTGCTGTTCCGTCGTGGCTTTGTTCTGCCGTGTTGCTTAGGCTTCTGCGTTGGCGTGTGTCGTTACGGGCGAGGCAGTGATGAGCTGATGCGCCTGTCGTGGAGTGAATGAGCGAGACTCGCGCGGGTTGTCGAACCTGTGACTTTTCCGGTTAATTTCTTTTTTTTTCGTTTGCACTTTTTTTCTCCATCACTTTAATTTATTTATTTATTGTTGTGTATGACACCTGCAGGACTTTCCTCTTTGCAACGGATTTTTCTCTTTTGTGATTGTTTTTCATTCTGATTTCTCGGTGTTTAGTTTTGCTGGTGTGTTGTGTTGGCCCTTTACTCCTGTGAACACGAACGCACAGGCTTCTACAAGTAACCATTATACTTGGAGGTGGTGTGTCGTCCAGCAGCAGTCGACTTGAAAAAAAAAAATCTTCTACCACTACTACTACTGCTACTACTTGTAGTGCATCTTCGTTTTCTGTGTTTCTCTTTTTCTCTTTCGGATTAAAGGATTAATAAATAGTCCACCTGCTTTGTCATTACCGGTTTTTTTTCTCTTTATAGTTTTGTTTGTCGTACTTTTTTTTTTGTGTGTTTCACCGCTGGTGAGTTCTCTCTCTTCCTCTGTTTTGCGCTGATAGCGCATTTCCTTTATATATATTTTTTACTTCTGTTTCTTGTTGCGTGTTCAACGAGGCTGTGTGAAGAGTGAGTGGATGCAATGGGCACATCACAAATGGGGCGATTGGCACCGTGTTCGTCTTTTTTTTTATCTCTCCGCTCTTTAAAGTTTTTTTCTGATCTGCGTCGGCTTCTGCCTTGAATCTTCTGGGTGCGGTATGTTTATTGGCGTGTTGACATGCGTGCTCGTGTGCGCGGTCTCGAAAGTCTGCGTGGTCACCGCCACGCAGCTTTCTCGGAACGTCGAGAAGGACAGCACTCGGGGGATTCTTACAGCTACCATTACTGAGCAGAGAAAAAAAAGAGGAGGAAATTTCTTAGACTGCATAGTTGACGTCTCCGCTTGTTTTTTTGGTTGTGTGTGTTCTTTTCTGCTCTTTTCTTGTGCTTGTCGTCGGCCCTTCCTCCAGGTTGAAGAAACGGGAAAAAAAAAAGATGTTTCGATGACGGTTTCCAAGTGCTTGCTCGATAAATTGCGCTGTCCTTTTCTTGCTTTGTTGTTTGCCTCTTCGCATTTTTTTTTAATGGGCCGTCACTGCAGCCACCGCGCGCTCTCTCTTGTTTGCTCTACTTCTCTTTTTTTTCTTCCTTGGTTTTCTAGCGAGTTTTGTTTTGGGCAGGAAGGAAGCTCAGTCGACCTCCTACTTATTTGACTTATTTGACTTGTTTCTTTTTCTGTTTGTTGCATCCTTTATTGATTTTTTTTCTTATTTGTTGTTACGTCTTCTCGACCTTTGTGGTGTGAGGCAGTTGACGGAAACCGAGGAGATTGCGGTGTGGCATAATCACACGCCAACAGGGACAACGCCTTTTTCTTTTCCCTTCTTCTCCTTCTTTTCTTTTCTGTTAGCATGCTTCTATGTAACGTACTCAAAGGGAAGAAAGCTAGGGCAAAAGCATGTACAGTCACCTGGCAGAGGCTCATACCGGCGCAGCCGCACCGCTGCCGTCACGAAGTTCGTTTTTTCGCAGCGTGTGTTGTGTCTCGTGCATGTAGAGCACGTTGCCTCGTCTGTTTGCCGTGTGCGCAGCGAGGTTAAAGAGGAAAGGGGCAGAAGAAAAAGAAAGCATCAATCGCTTTGTCTTTTGGATTTCGCCTTCTCTTCTTCTTGCTCTCATCGTAGAGGAGCGCATTTGCAGCTGTCAACAGGCACGCCGAAAAGGAGAAAGTTTTGAGGGGCATTCACCTACGTCAGTGAGCTGGCCAACCTGTTTTCTTTCGGCCTTGAGCGGACAATCTTGTCGTCTCTGCACTCATCCTCTCTTTCTTTTTCATCTTCTCTCATATTCCTTGATGATAATCTCTGTCATCTTCTCCTTCCCTCCGTTCTGCGGCGGCGTTGGCTTCTACTCTCGTCTTTTGCCGGCGCACCGTGAATGACCTACACATACGCACACATCACAACAAAAAAAAAAACGTGCGACGCTTGCCCTTCTCCCTGCGCACTTTTCTCTGCCAAAAAAAGAAGGAGCAATGGAAGATTCGACGTATACTGCACATCAACTTTGCTCACTCCAACATTAATACCACATTTAGCTTCTATTTTTTCTCTTTCTCTATTTCCTTTTTCGCTACTCATACACATCTTCGACTTTCTTTTACGCCGCACCACGCGAACACGAAACGAGTGCTCAATCCCTCACCGCGAGAGAAAGAGAAACTCTAGTGCGTGCACCAGGCAACGTCTGCGCTTTGCACCACCGCTCCTAACAGGCAACCTCTCCTCGACACTCGAAGAGAAAAAAGAGGCACAGCTCTCTAGTCTTCCTCACCACCATGTCCTTTAGTCCCGTTGTAAAACACATGCGAAATAGTCCCACCGTGCAGTGGGACACCGTTCGCCTGCCGGCCCAGCTGGAGGCACGGCTCGCGGCCAGCAAGCAGCACAAGCTGAACGGCAACGTGTCTGTCTTTGAGGGCTTCGGCTCTTTTCACTCAGAAAATGTGGAGGACTTGATGGCGATGACGGAGGCGACCTACAAGCCACCGGCGCACCTGCCCGCCTTTGCCCGGCGCCTTCTCGCAAAGGACGAGATCGCCACCCTTCTCGGTGGCGTGGTCGGAGCAGCAGACAGCAGCAGCGGCGGCACCGCAGCGGAGGCCACGGGGCGTGGCCGCAAGAGAAATCGTCGCGGGGCCGCCCTGCACAGCGGCGGCCCCGTTTCCCCTGCTTTGGAACTTTCCGCCACCACAGGAAAGACGCCGCTGCAGGGAGCAGAGGAGGAGGCCCGATCAGCCGCCGGCTACTCCGACAGCGACGACACGCCCAACCGCCAACCCAGCAGCGACGACGAGGCGCCGCCCACTGCGCTGCCGGTGGTGACTGGCTGGTCGGCGGCGGCGGAGCGGGCGATGGACGTGCTGGCCCGCCGCCCGATGGACGTGTGTGCGATGGGCCGCGAGTTCCGTGAGCGCCACTTCACCATCACACCCGACATGGTCTTCATCAACCACGGTGCCTTCGGCAGCACTCTCACGGGGGCAATGCTGATCAAGCGCCTCTACGAGGAGCACATGGAGGAGGAGGTGGTGGAGTTCGTCGACCGCGAGCTGCTGCCGCTCATCGTCTACAGCATCCGCTCTCTCAGCCGCTTTTTGCACGCCGACCCGCGGCAGGTGGTGCTGCTTCAGAACGCCACCTTCGCTCTCAACTGCGCCATGCGGATGATCGAGAAGGGCGACGTGGTTGCCTTTCTTGACACGGAGTACTTGGCAGTGTATAAGATGATGTGGTTCCGCTGCGAGGAGGTGGGTGCGTCGCTGCACGAGATCTCAATCAACCGCTTCCTGCACGACCCGGCCGTCATGGGCGACGACGCGGCCCTCACGGCAGAGCTGTGTCGGCAGCTGCCCGCGGGCTGCACAACGGTGGTACTCGATTACGTGACGTCCACCAGTGCGCTCTGCTTCCCTGTCTTCTCGCACATTGTCCCGGCGCTGCGTGCGCGTGGTGTGACGAAGATCATCGTGGACGGCGCCCACGCCCCGCTGCAGCTCGACCTCGACTTTAACGCACTGCCCGCGGAGTCGCAGCCGACTGTGTTCGTTGGCAATTTGCACAAGTGGTTCTCGTCCCCCAAGTCGGTCGGCTTCTTCTGGGTGCGTGCGGCGGACATGGAGCGGATGCACAGCGTGGTGCTCTCGCATGGCGCGGGCGAGGGGCTGCTGTCGGAGTTCATCTGGGACGGCACGCGCGACTACGGCGCGTATCTTTCCATCCCTGCCATTGTGCACTTCTGGGAGGCGCAGGGCTGTGACCGGGTGCGGGACGACTGTGCCCACCTGCTGTCCTCCGCCGCCGCGATGCTCACCGCCGCCTTCCACTCCCGCCCCGTCGCGCGCCACGCCCCCTTCATGTCCCTCGTGGAGCTGCCCGAGGCGCTGCAGGATGCGGTGATCACCACCAAGTACATCCAGGACACTCTGCATGATGTCTTCCACGTCGAGGTGCCGGTGAAGCGCATCGAGCACCGCTACTACCTCCGCGTCAGCGCCTTCGTGTACAACACTCCAGAGGAGTACGTCTACCTGCGCGAGGCGATCTTGGCCATGGCGGAGAAGTGGGTTGCCTCGGCGGAGCGGGCGGTGCTGCTGGCGCAGTGGGAGGAGGCGCAGCGGACGACGGCGAGTACCGCGAACGGCGCTACCGCTGTTGTTCCATGCGACGAGAAGATCCGCCGGCAGGGCGGCTGCGGCGTCTCGGGGCTTGACCCGTCGTTGAAGCGAAAGAAGGCGACGAAGTTCTCGTGAGATGCCTCGTGTCGCTGGCGTTCGTCTCGCTCTGTGTGTGTGTGTGCGCGGGCGTGCGCCATCTATTCCACTATTATTACCATCTTTTTTTTTTCCCACCTGTTTTCTTTGTGTTCTTTCGTCTTTTCTTCCCCGCTGCATATTCCGAATGCATGTGTGTGTGTGTGCATGAGTTTGTACTTTCCTCTGGGTTTGTGTGTTTGCGTGCTGTGCATGATGAAGAGTGTAAGGAAAAAAAAATGCGAGTGTTTAAGTTGTACCTTCGCTACGCACACACCCACCTACACGAGGGCGTACACACACGCACACAAGTATATCTATTTTTTGTTTTTCTATTATTATTATTATTATTGTTTTTCCAGAGCGAGGTGTGAGGGTTTTTTTGCGGGCAGGTTGTGTTGTAAGTAGAGCAGCAAGCCGACTGTTATGATCATTATTCGTTCCGTTGCTCTTACTGCCCTTGTCCCTTCTTCCCCGTCTATTTCTTTTTTTTTTTCTCGGTCGAGATTTTCTTTTTTACGCGACAAAGACCAAAGAAGAAAAAGCCAGCGTTACATCCGCAACAGAAGGTAACGAAGAAAAGATGAGGAGTGCCGTGAATGCTCGCTTTCAGCTGTAAGTCTATTCTGTCAACGTGGAGGTAAAAGAACAGGAGAGCACGCGTTGCTGATTTTACTCATTTTCTTTCGCTACTATTTTGTTCACAATATTGAGAGGGTGTCGCTACGGTCACTCCCCGCACTGCTTTCCAAGAGCGCCATTTTTCAAAGGGAGGTTGGCCCTGCCTACTCTTTATAACGGTTGTGCCTTTCTTTTTCTCTCTGTTCTTGTTGACGGCCGACGGCGATACGAACAGCGACTCCGTGCGTGTGCTTGTGTCAGCGTGTAAAGGTGCAAAACACCGTACTTTTTCTTCTTTTTTCTTTTCCCTCTTCTCCGTTTGCGGGGACGCATTTCGCGCAACTCAGTGCCAAAATTGCGCATCTGTCTTGTTTTTTGAAGATGCTGAGAAGGATGAAGGGTGTGGCAGCTCTGCAAACGGAGGTCTATAGTAGCCTCGTTCGAGCCACGCGTCAGTCCACCCACGTGCACGTTGTCAGCGTCTAGTTCGTTGTCCACACGTGCACTCCTTTTTCTCTCTTTTTTTCTTCTCCTTTCTCTGGTGTACATTCCAGGTGTTCGCCGGTATTCACTCCTCCTCAGAAAACAAACAAAAATGAGGAATCACGACTTTCCTCGTCGACCAAGCGTTTCCCTTTGCTCGTCCGTCGAGGCTGTTGTACGTCACCTTGATACGTTTCGTTTGTATCGCCCTTCACTTTTCTTTTTATAATGTTCCCAGTAGTGTGTGTGGGATTGTCTGTTTCTCTGTTTCTCCTTTACAAGCTCTGCCTTACACTTCTTTCTCTCTTTTTTTTTCTCTATTTACCTCTCTCTCTTCATGTGTTGTCCTGTGATGCCTCTCTCGATGTGTGGCAGGGAGAGGGGAGGTATGGGAGGCGGTGCCCAAGCCGTGCTCCTCATGTGCGCGCAGTGTTGTGTATATGCGGGGGAAGCGCGTAGAAAAGCGGCGTGTTGTGTTTGTGTGTGCGTGCGCCGTGTCTCTTTTTTTTTTCTCCTGTGCTGTTGATGTGGTGTCGATGCTCTTGTCTCCTTAAAAAATTCACAAGCACGCACACTCGCAGCTAGACGAGAAGAAAAAAAAAGAAAGCACTCGTGCACTTAAGTGTAAACAACGTGTACGCGCACTTTCACAACTCCTTTATAAAAGACTATTTTTCCCTATTTCTCTTCTCTTTCTTTTTCCCGTTGCCCCTCAAACGCTACCAATATCCCAGCTGCTTACTTTGTTTCGAACCAAAAGAAAACAAAATAAAGTGACATTTCTTCACTCTCTTCTCTTTCCTTCTGTTCTTCGCGTTGACTTGCCACAAAGTGCCTTAACCAAGTCCATTTCAACCGTTTTATTTGTCTGTTGCTTTCACCAATACACCCGTTGTTTCTACTTTTTCTGTATAACCAAGAAAAAAAGAAAAAGCCATGTCAGAAATGAAACAAAAAAGACGAGCACCAGCGAAGAAGTTGAACCAGCGGTGTAAATGCGGGTGAGGGCAGATCGTGCTCCTGACTGCACACACACGAACACACACAGCTGGACCATCAGCTGAAAAAGAAAAAAAACTGCCCAAGGCCACAGAGATTACAATCATTGGACAAGTCTTTTCTTGAAGCGGCGGCGTTGTGTGTGGCGCTGTCGAATGTTTGTGCAAAGGTGACACTCTTGGGGCCACATTGCAGCGGCGCACCATCACCTGCTGAACCTCACGCACGTCAAGTCTGTACGGCTTCCTCTCATCACTTCACTAATCAGCGACGTTGCTTCTCCTTTGACTTTCTTTACTGCCCTCTCTTTCATCGACGCTCTTTAACGCAGCTTCAACAGCACTTTAGAACAGCTCCCACTGCGACAACAGTCTCCAGCACCATCACCTCCGCCGAAACAGAAAAAGAATACACACAGACACACACAAACATAAACGCACACAGAAAGCTTCGCTTGTCTCTCTCGTCATCATGCCTCCGACCAAGGGTGGAAAGCGGCCGATCCCGCTGGGCGGCAAGGGCAAGGGCAAGCGCTCCGCCGGTAAGGCTCCCAAGTCTGGTGGCGACCGCAAGCACCGCTCCAACCAGAAGCGTCAGCAGCACTGGGACCTCTATATCCACCGTGCCCTCCGCCGCTTCTTTAAGCGCGGCACGCTGAGCAAGGCCGCCGTGCGTGTCCTCTCCTCCTTCATTGAGGACATGTTCAACCGCATCCAGACCGAGGCCATCTTCGTGGCGAAGATTAACAAGGTGAAGACGCTGACGGCACGCGAGATTCAGACCTCGGCACGCCTGCTGCTGCCGCCTGAGCTGGCCAAGCACGCCATGAGTGAGGGCACCAAGGCCGTAGCCAAGTACAACGCCTCGCGCGGAGAGGCCTACGCGCAGGGCGGTATTTAATTAGAGCACAGAGAGAGAGAGACGAGCAGTAGCAGCAGTAGGGGATAAAAGCACAAAGGGAAAAAGGTGCAAAAAATATAAAAGGAACTGACAATGCCGGATCTGATCTAGCGGGGCATCCCTCGTCTAGTTCTCTCTCACCCCTTCCAGCTGCACTTCTCCTCTCTTTTTTTTCTTTCTTTTGCTGTTTTGCTTTCCCCTTTCCAGACCCTTGTGCACGCGCCGGTTTGCGTATTGCATGTTGGGTTTTCCTCGTTGTTGGTGAAGGTTGCGACATATTTATAGAGGTGCTTGAGAAACACTGTTCCCTCCTTTGCTCTCTGCCGCTCTCGTTTGCGCGCTGTGCTGGAGAAATGGAAAAGAAGAAAGGCTGCGGTGGGGCACCCTTGGCTGTGCCGAGCCACCTCAACCTGCCTTTACGTGTTCTCTTCACCGCATTGATTTTCCGTGACAGTGGCGGTTTTTTTTTGTTTTGCTTTTCCTTTTTTATGTTTCTTGTTTCGATAGAGAGTGCGGCACGTAGTGAATTCCTTCTGGTGTGATGAAACGCACCTTGGTTGAGCTGCACCACTGTACAGAGAAGAAGAAGAGTAGAATCAAAATCAGACGCGCAGCAAAAGAGCGCCGTAGCTGTTGTGTGTGGAGGACGGCAGGGATACTGTCGTTTTTAAGAGCTGTGATTTCTTTGTTTTTAAAAAGATCAGCGCAATGTGTCCTCGCTGCAGTTTTTTTCATTGATTTCGCCTTTCGACGTCTCTGTCATCGGTGCTGAGTGCTTTTTTCACACACACACACACACCTTTTTTTTTTCATGCGTGCCTGGTGGGCCACTGGTTGTGTGCGAGAGCTTTTTTTTCCCCATCTTTTCAATGTGCACGTGCATGAAGATAATGTGCGTTTGCGGCGCGACGACGCACAATTTTGCGTGTGTATCACAGCTGCACGCACCCGTCATTGCGCACACACGTGCACGCCTGCATCACCTGTGCTGTGTTTATCCATTATAGATGCTCCGTGTCAATAGGAGGAGACTTGATACCCAAATTAAGGCGAGAGAGAAGGAATGCGTGCGTGTCTGCGCACCCGCACCAGTAAGGGAACCGTTCTGCGGCGTGGAGCACAAAATCCGGTGTGACTCTAGCTTCGGCCCTTTTTTTCCCATCGCTTCTTCGTAGAGAAGGTAGTGGATGAAAAAGTCAGGATTACTGACGCGATCGAAAACTGGAGGCAGCGTGATGTAGCACAGGCCCGTGTAGAGTGCTCACTACACATATTTCTTTTTTGTTCTTGAAATGATTTGACAAGGTGAGAAAGTAAGAAAAGGAAGAAGTCCGTGCTAGGAGAGCTCTTTCGGAGACATTTCTGCACCGCCGAAAATTTCTGCCTTGCTCTTCTGCTGGCTTGCTTTATTGTCTTGTAATGCTGACATATCTTTAAGCAGATGTCGGCCAACCTCACGCGCACCATTTTCTTCACTATCTTCCCCTTCGCTTTGGTCTCTCTCTTCTCTATTGTACGTCATGACAACGACAAAACAAAACAAAAGGCCTTTTAGGGTCGTTCGCTTTCTTTGCTGTCGGTGCACGGCCCTATACGCCCCACAGCATTCCACAGAGAGCAACAACAAAAAAAAAAGCCATCCAAAACAGCGTTCTTTACATTTCAGTACACGTGAGGCCGGAGTCGGAGGGAGGCTGTACCGCAGTGTTGCACCTCTTTCCTCTCCTCTCTCACACTTCATTTCCGCCTACACGAGAGCAGACGGGTGGAGCGGCAAAGAACAAAACCAATAAAAAACCAAAGCAAAGACACATAAAGATCCACACATTTGTACCATTCAGCCGACCTTAGCTGTGAACAATAGGTGGGACAACGAGGATGACACCTGCAGATATTCTGGGCAAGCGCATCGCCCTCCTTGGTGGCCTCCTCTCCGTCGCCCCGGACTGGTACATCTGGCTGTGGGCCTACGTGCTCACCACCGGCTCCGCAGCCTCCGTCGTCTACCTGTCCGAGGACATGTGGACACGCACCTACAAGGCCGTCGCCTACGGGCTTATCTTCTTCAATCAGATATCCTCCTACGTCCTGCTTCTCTCTGACCCTGGCATTTACCCGCGCGATGTACAACGAGACGCGTTGCCGCCCTCAGCGGAGGTGGATCCCGGAGTCAAAGCCACATCAGCGCCTGCCGTGTCTTCTGAAAAGCGCACCTACTGCCAGCAGTGCCACCTCTACCGGCCGCCCCGCACCTCGCACTGCTACGTGTGCGGCGTCTGCATCCTCGAGCACGACCACCACTGCGTACTGCTGGGCGTCTGCATCGGCAAGCGCAGCCTGCGGTGGTTTGTGCTGTACCTTCTCACCACCATGCTGCAGCTCTACGCCGGCATGTTCTTTCTCGTCGTCTCCTTCCGCCGTACGCCGTACGAGGAGGACTGGAAGCTGCGGCCACCGCCGGATGGGGCGTCGACGTGGACGATCGAGGCCATCGATGCCTTCCGCGACGGCATCACCTTCACCACGCTCTTCCACCTTGTCGTGATGGGCATCATTGCAATCTTGATGATTCCCATCACCTGCGGCACAATCGCCTATGTCCTGCTACCGCTGACGAACACCACGTGGCGCGAGGCGCAGCACGACGGCATCCACCTGCACAAGCCTGAAGGAGAGCGGCGTCACTACTGGTTCGCGCAGCTCTTCGTGAACGTGAGCAAGATGCTCTGCGCCGGCCCCTCGCTGCTCTCTCAGCGGAGTAAGAAGCGGTGAGCAAAGCAGGGGAGATCTTTTTTTTCTTTTCTCTTCTACTGCTTGGTGACGCCGCTGCGCACAATTTAGCTTTTCGCGTTTTTCTTCGATGATGAGGCAGAAGGACAGCAGCCTGCACGGGTTGGTCGTGAAGTCTCTCCTTTTTTTTTTTCTCTGGGTTAAAGTCTACGATTGGCTTGTATCTGCGGACGCACTACTTTACAACCATCTTGGAATTTAAGGCATTATTGTTCACTCAGTGTTCCTGCTGTCAATTACGAAGCAGGATGTGAATGGAGTGCAGTTGAGCGACTGCACAGAGAGGTGCTACTGCGACAGACGTGGTGTTACCTTGCAAACTCTTTTATTCTAGGGTATTGTGCGGAACACTCAAAGAGAGAAAAAATAAAAGGAATTTATGGCTGCACCTCTTTTACTTTCTTCTTCTCTTCACTACCAACTGCTTCTTGCTCTTTTTCTTTTAGGTTGGTGCTTCTCCACACTATTTTCGCTGCTACACGTTGCTTCGTCATTCTTCGAGGGGAAAAAAAAAAACCAAGCCCCATTATTTTTTTTTTTTTGGAGGGGGTGCATCCACTGCTTCTTGCGTTGCTGATTTGCTCTGTTTTCGTTGATTGCCTCTACTCATCAAACTAAAAATATTTATTTTCTTCACGGACTCACTCACTTTACGCACACTCACGGTGAGCGCTATCGCCCCTCTTTCTCATTTTCTTTTTTCTGCCTTTATTCCACATTCGCTAAAGATGAACTCGTTCATGTCCTCTGCGCCGATGGTTTCCTCCTACTATCGCCGCAACGACATCCCGAGCCCGCCTGGCAGCCCGGGCGGGACCGGCTTGACTGCACGTCGCACGTCGGTGCGCGTCGTCGCCGAGGACAAGCCGAAGCCGAAGCCGAAGGAGTTGTCGATTCCAGTTGTCGACCCGCAGCTGTACATGCACCGACACAACTCCTCCAAGGAGGCACGCGGCACGTTCCGCCTGATCAACCTTTTCGGAGTGAAGCTGTACTTCAGCACCGACTTCTGGATCGGTGCGATCCCGATGGGCATCACGACGATCCTTATTGTCGCCAACATGGCCCTCGTGTGGGAGGAGGTGGGGTGGCGGGAGTACATCTTCACGCTCTGCATGCTCGCCCTCACCTTCTCCTCGTACTTCTTCACCACCACCGCCGACCCCGGCATCTACCCCCGTCTGCGCAGCGACGAGAAGGACCCCCTGGAAGGCAACATGCAGCTTGTGTTCTGCAAGAAGTGCCGCCTGCGCCGCCCACCACGCTGCTCGCACTGCTACCACTGCGACGTCTGCGTGCTGGAGCACGACCACCATTGCAGCGTCTTGGGCGGCTGCGTCGGTGTGCGCAACCTGCGCTGGTTCGCCATCTACCTTCTCTCCACCGTCGCGTCGACGATGATCGGCGTGGTTTGGCTCTCACGCTCCCTCTACTTTGATCTGTACACCGAGGACGACGTTGTGGACGAGGAGGCCAACACGACGACGACGCCGTACCCCACACGAATTGGTGGCCGCCGCAGCTTTGAGAATGGCGCGGGAGCGGGCGACACTAAGACAGGAAAGCACTTTCTCGAGATTTTCGTGCTCATGATGGACTGCATTGTGGTGCTGCTCGTTGGCGCCATGTTGGTGATATACACCTACTTGACCTTGACCGATACGACCCGTCGCGAGTCGATGCGGAAGCAGAACTCGGTGCGAGCGCTGCTGCACCCGACGGTGGTGTGGCGGAACATTAAGAAGGTTGCCCATCCGCCCCCGTCGCTGCTGAAGTCTGACGGACGCGGGGATGAGGAGGCGACGCGACTTGTGTGAGGCGGTGGTAAGTGTATGTGTGTGTCTGCTTGCTGTGGAGGATTCCATCGTTGCCTGCGACAGTGATTTACTGCTGCGACGCGTTTTAAAGCCTCGTTATTTTTTTATTTTCCTTTTCATTCCCAAAAGAGCAAACTTGCTTCACAAACGTATTCGTCGCAGGAAGAACGCGATTTGAGAAACAGCATATCGATGGTGTTGCCTGCTTTTGTCTGTGTACTATCGACCGTAACTCCTTCTTCCGCGCCGTCTGCGCAAGGGACCCCCGCATCTGCCTCACCGTTGTTGTATTCCCCCTTTTTTATTATCATTCTTTTCTCATCCTGCGCAGCATGTGTGTTTGTGTGTATTGGTGCCATTCGTGCATCTACGGTCTTATAAGCGGAAAACAAAAAAAAAGTGGGTGGTGTGCAAAGCCTTTCTGGTGGTGATGCTCTTCTCTTGTTTATGCGCGTGTGCGTATCTTTTTCTGGTTGTTGACAGCGCAGTTCTTCTTCTCCGTGCTGCTGTGCGTTTCTGGGAATTCGTTCTCAAACAAACACACTTACACCTACACACATCTGATTCTTTCCATCTGTCAGAGGAGAGGAGAAGAGAGCAGGGAAGTGCAGCGTGACACTTATGCTGCTGAAGCGGAAAGCATACACGCACGTTAATAGCGTATGTAGTGAGGTTGGCATCACGGGCAGCCGCCCTAATTCTTAAATTCCGACGATTACTCTCTTTATCCTACTCTTCCCCCACTCCTGTTCTCCTCTACTTGCTGTTGTCTCGTTTGTTGGACTCGTACCGCCAACGCCTCTTCAACATCGTTGCACACACGCACTCACACGCTTTCACAACGCGCCGTGCATCGACGCAGTAACCTCTTGTTACTTGCATTCGCTTCCTTTTTTCTTAGCCACATCCTTCCTTCATTTTTTCCACACTTGCTTTTTATTGTTTATATCTCTTTTCGACTATTTAAAAGAAAAAAAAAAACCACACACAAAAGCAACCAGCTCCATGTCCGCCTCCAAGCTGGTTCGCTCCGGCTCGGAGTCGTGGTCCGTCATCCCGCACACCGCACAGGACGGGCTGACAGACACGGCCACCGCGGCCGCCGCTTCTCCGTGTGAGACGCACGACGCCGTCCCCACCTCCGCACTCCTGACGCAGCGGCAGCTGTCCGACGTCGACAACACCGAAGCCGTGATGCACGACGACGAAGACAACGCATCGGAGGCATCGGCAGACTCGTGGGTGGAGGTGACAGCGGCGGAGCTGCAGTCGGGGTCGCAGACGCCCCCCGCTGAGATGAACACCGTAGCCGCTGCCGTTGCAGTCGACGACGTTGCGGAGACAGCAGTGACTACGCCGGCGGCGGTGGTGGAGGAAGCTGCTGTTGCCGCCCATGTTGATGCCGATGTGGCCGAGCACGCTGAGGATTTGCCAACGCCGGAGAGCGTCACGCTGCTGCGTCCTACGGAGGAGGCAGCCGTGGAGCCTGGGCAGCAGCACGAGCAGCGGGAGCATCCGTCTTCGTCCTCTCTTCCTCCGCCGTCGCCGCCCGTCTTAGACCTCTCAGAGTTCCTCGCCAGTCTCGCGCTCACACGGGCATACAACGAAACAGCCGCAGAGAAGGTGCCAACGGAGCACGAGGCCGCCGCTATGGCGCTCGCCTCGTTCGACGCCGTTGAGCCGACGGACGACTTCACGCTGCTCGCCACCGAGGACCGCGAGATGGGGGAGGAGACGGTGGACGTCGACGTGGTGCCCTCCTCGCTACCGGTGCAGCGCCACGTGCCCGCACCGACCGGCGGGACGGCAGTACTGCGGCGGCGCATGGTGGCCGAAGACTGGCTGCGTACACTGCGAGGGCCGTCGCCTCTCACGCCGGAGGAGCGTGTGGAGGTGTTCCAGGCCCTCTTTGGCGACCCGGGCAACGCACCCATCTCTGCCGAGCGCTTCAGGGAGATGATGGTGCCCTTCGACCGCCACTGCGACTGCCTCGGCGCCTCGTACGGCTTCCACCATCAGGGCTGCCGCTACAACAGCGAGAGCCAGCTCACTTCCTAGGCGTCTGTCCCGACTCGCCCAGTTTTTTTTATTATTTTTTTGTGTTTGCTTTTTGCTCTGTTTGCTCGCTTTACGCGCCGCACTTCATCCCCTTTTTCTGTGCCTTCCATTGCTTAGAATGCTAGTGCTGTCTACGCCTTTGTTTCCTTGTTCTCGCTCTCTTTGTGATTCTTTTCACAACAGCGAAAAGAAGTAACAAAAAAAATCTTACCATTTTCTCTTTGAGAGTCGCCGCACAAAGGCTGCGACACACCCACAAATCGGCTCTCTATTTTCAATCCTGCTTTTTCTTTCATTCTTATTTTCTGTTCTCCACATTCTCTCGTTGCCGTCGACTGTTTTCATCTTCTCTTTCCCGTCCCTTGACACGTGCGGGTTTGTGTGCATGCGTTGCTCTATCCCCTCTCGAAGTGCGAGCCACGCTTGGGTTCGCTGTGTCTTGAGGAAGGGGTCGGAGGCGGAGTCGACCCGCTCTTCATCGCCACTGTCAATTTTTTTTTTGCTTCTTTGCTTAGCTTTGCGACGTGTGGGCATGTGCGTGTGCGCTTCTTATCTTACTATTTCTTTTTTGCTTTCATTTTTCTTTTTTAAGTATTTTAGTGTTTTTACTGTGTCACTCTGTGGAGTGCTCCGCCTGGTGATGGACTGCCGTGACCTTCGCTTCTTCCTCTGCGTGTCGGCGCAACCCTGTGCGGAGGTACCTTGTTATACGCATGACTCCTTCATGAACGGAGAATAAAAAAAAAAATGAGAAGGACAAAAATTGTTTACAGCTAAAACAGAATATTAAAGAGCGGTCGACATGAAGCCTGCCTGTGTGGCATGGTGACTTGCACAATATACGCAATCAAATTAAATACACAGCTGTCAGCGCAAGCACCAGCGCTGTTCAGTCACATTCGCTGGAGGAAAGAAACTTCCCGCTTGATCTTCTCTGCTTGTGTGGATATCCGCAAGGCATTTTCCTTTGAGCTGAGAGATGAAGCTGAGTGTGTCTTCTTCTATCTGCTGGTGCCTCGTCAGTAAGCCTGAAGTGGTTAGTGGTGTGAGTGTCTAGTTCTGTTGAGTTTTCTCACTTCCCTTCTCTCGCTTTTCTTCCCCTTTGCCCTCTTTACCGCCACCAACACACGAACACCTCAATTTCCTCAATAGCTCACAAACGACGCACCGTCCCTTCCTTCCTTTCTTTTTTTTTTCTCTCTTTATTTCTGAAACGCTTTCTCTTTTGTTTTTCTCGTCCTTATCGACGCCACTATACAGAAACGCAACAGTAACAGTCTATAACAACAAAGGAAGCACATTGTGCTCTCATTTTTTTCCCTTTTCTCCTTTTCTTTTCCTCTGACGTCAGCAGCTGTTTTTTTTTTTTCTCTTTTCCGCCACCTCTTTCCACTCTTTCCCAACTGTTACTGCGAGTGGTTCTTTTTTCTTTGTTGTTGTTCTCCTGTCTCCTTCTTGTGCTGCCGCTAAAAAAGCTTTGTACACGCATCAGCATCGCGCAGACAGTCACGCACATACACACACTCACACCCAAAAGCCGTCGACTCAATTTTCTTTTAAGTTTGCCCACCGCACTCCTTCGTTTCTACAACGCCACCAGTCACTCTTCCGGCCCTTTGGTCTGTTTTGTGCTAAGTGCTTGTTTATAAAAAAAACCGTGTAGAGCTCTTTCCGCGATAGTGGCTTATTTATTGTGCGCTTGTTGTTGTTGTTCTTATTGTTCTTGCTTCTGCATTCACCTGCCATTGTGTGTTTGTGTCTTTACGTCTTGTTGGAACACTTCTCCATCCCCGTTTCGCTCTTCCCTGAAGGTACACCTCTCTCTTTCTTTCTCTCCCGTCGTGGTTACTGCATCCCACCTTTTTTTCAAGCGGTGAGTAATGGCCTTTACTGCTGCCAAGTACGCTGTCGGGGGCAGCTTCGCTGCCTTCTGCACCATGGTCGGCTTCGGCTACACGAACCCCACCTGGACGCAGCGCCGCTTCGACCCTGCAAAGGTGCCGCCGCTGAAGCACGAGACGATTCCGTCGCGTGAGATGTGCATGGAGCAGCTCACCTCTTACAACTCCGCTGACAATGCGATGGACGTGCTAATTATTGGCGGCGGCTGCGTCGGCACCGGCACCGCGCTCGACGCCGTGACGCGTGGGTTGACGGTCGGCCTTGTCGACATGGGCGACTACGCCGGCGAGACGAGCAGCCGCAGCACGAAGCTCATCCACGGCGGCATCCGCTACCTGCAGAAGGCCGTCTTCCAGCTCGACCCGATGCAGCTCAAGCTCGTTGCCGAGGCGCTGCGGGAGCGCACCATCATGGTCCACCAGGCGCCGCATCTCTGTCAGGCCCTTCCGACGCTCATTCCGTGCTACCACGCCTTCGACATCTTCCTCTACTGGTGGGGCACGAAGGTGTACGACGTGCTGGCTGCCATGTACGGCGGCACCCTCGGCTACTCCCACTTTCTCTTCCCCTACGACACCATGAAGGCCTACCCGAAGCTTAAAAAGACGGACGCCGACAACAACCCGCTGCTCGGCTCCGTGCGCTACTACGACGGCCAGATGAACGACGCCCGGCTGTGCTTCACGGTGGCCATGACGGCCGCCTCCTACGGCGCCGCCACCGTCAACTACACCAAGGTGAAGGCGCTGGAGGTGGTGAAGGACAGCAAGGGCGACGACATCGTGCACGCCACTGTCGAGGACGTGATCAACAGAAAGACGGCGGAGGTGTACAGCAAGTCGGTTGTCAACGCCGGCGGCCCCTTCTGTGCGGAAATCGAGCACCTCGTGAAGGGCGAGGAGCCGAACCTCGACATGTTCCCGGCATCCGGCACGCACGTCATCATCGACCGCAAGTTCTGCCCGAAGGAGCACGAGGCCATGATCGCGCCATCCAGCGACGGCCGCGTCGTCTTCGCCATTCCGTGGCTCGGCGGCTGCCTGCTCGGCACGACGGACCGCGCGTGCAAGGTGCAGTCGAACCCGCTGACGGACAAGGCCGACGTGGACTTCCTGATCGAGAACATCGTCCCCTTCGTCGGCGATGTGCCGAAGGACGCCGTGAAGTCCTTCTGGACCGGCATCCGCCCCCTCGCGACGCCCAAGACGCACGTGCAGAAGGATGGCGGCACGCAGAACATCGTCCGCGAGCACGTCATCACCGTCAACGAGAAGTCGCGTATCATCGACATCGCGGGTGGCAAGTGGACGACGTACCGCAAGATGGCCGAGGAGACGGTCAACGAACTCTCCCGCACCCTCATGAAGGACCGCGCCGAGTTCCTGCCGTGCTGCACCACGGACATGGTGTTGGTCGGTGCGCGCCACCTGAGCAGCGTGCCGGAGACGCCGGCTCCGGGCATCCCGGAGGACGTCCACTACCACTGGCGCAAGAACTACGGCGACCGCTACCACGCCCTCGCCGCGATGGTGGCGCAGGAGCCGGCGCTGCTGAAGCGCCTCGACAGCGACTCGCCGGTGGTGGAGGCGGAGGTGGTGTACGCTGTGAAGAATGAGCACTGCGAGAAGATCATGGACTTTGTGGCGCGCCGTACTCGCACCGCCTTCGTGGACAGCGCGCAGGCCGAGCGCATCGTCCCGCGTGTGGCGGAGCTGATGGGCCAGGAGAAGAACTGGGGCATCACACAGCGCCTGCTAGAGAAGTCGGAGGCCTACTCTTACCTCCACTCGTTCAAGTAGTCACGCTGCTTGCTCCTACACCGGAAACACAAGGACGGTAACCAAAGGAAAAGGAAAGGACACCGCAACGTACTCTGCAGCCGATAAGAAGCAAATTAAAAAGAAAATTAAGGCTTCTAATGCTACTCGTCGTCTATTCTTATTTCTTTTAAGTGCCGCTGTGTGGTGCCGCACTAGAAGAAGCTTCAATCTTTTTTTTTTTGACTCTTTCTCGCACAACACACGTACACTTGTGAGCAGTGCACGCGCATGCAGATGTACGTGTGGTGTGCCGACGTACTTAATGTGTGTGAGGGCACAAACTGGGTGTCTGAATCTGACCATTTTTTCCTTTTATTATTATTACGGGAGGCTGCTCCGGGGGAGATTGTTCGTGTGTCCTCCATCCTTGGTGCGAGGCAGGTGCAGCCGTGGACGAGCAGTGGATCACCCACAGCACAGTGGAAGCACAAAGCAGAATTAGTTGAGAGAGAGAAAAGGGCTTTCTCTTTGCAGCGAGATAGACGATGAATGCGTGTTTTTCACTTTCTCGCCTACGCGCTGCGCCTTCAGCTGCTGGTTGTCGTACCTAACGCTCTCTCTCCTTTTTTTCCTGCTCGTGTTGCTCGTCCATCTCACCCGAGTCAAAAGTATGTTGTGTGGCATCCTTTTTTTTTTCCGTTTTCTCTCCCTCCCCTTCTTTGTAATGGTCGAGCTGTGCACACCGTGCTCTCTGATACGCTTAAGTAGGAGAGGAACCACCCCAAGACGGAAAAAAGGGGAAAACACGAAACAGGAGACCCAACGAAAGGTTCCACAACTATTTGTCGATAAACAGAGGTTTTTTGATTTTCTATTGTTCTCCGGCCCCGCAACTCGCTGTCTTGTTTATCTCTCCTCTTCTTTTTTTCGTGCTCTCTGCATGTTCACCTCTGTCTTTTTTTACATATATATTTCCCACGTCTTTTTTTGCTTCTCTCTCTCCATCACACATGCTTTTTCAGGTGACTGCGTCCGACCTGCACGCGCTGCGCGTACTTTTTAAGGGTACACTTTAGCACGCGCTGGCCGATCCGCAAAAAAAAAAAAACAGAAAACTTTTTTTCGAAAACCACAAAAGGAATTTTCAGAAAACTGTAAAAAAAAAAAACTCTAAAATTTCTTTCAACAACTTTGTCTTTTTTCTCCCCCGTTTTATTATTTATTTTCATGCCGACACGTTTTCACACACACACACAGACGCGTTTCTGTTTGTTAGGCTTATTTTTCTTTCCCCATCTTCTGTGCCGTAGCACGTCTTGAGACGTAGCGTGTGCGTCAGGAGAGCAGCGGCGTTGCTCAATCCGCCTTTTTCCATTACTTTCTGTTCTGCCTCTCGCGCTCTCATACACACATATTTATACCAAAACGAAAGCGCAACCTGCTGAGACCTATATATAGCGCCAGCTTAGGAAGAAAGAGAGTGAGCGGCTTTTCGATACCCACACACACACACACACACATGCAATTTTGACGCGAGAGAACAAAAGTTTATTTTGGCCTGTCTGTTAATTTTATTTTCGTTTTTCTTTATTTCCACTCTCACCAAATTGCGAAGCTGAGGAGGAGAGAGAGGCAGAAGATGAGGGAGAAACGAAAAGCATATGTGTCATCTCTCAGCTTTTCCAGGAAGGACTCTGTTACATTTCTTCCAAAAGAAAAAAAAAACGAAAAGAAAACGAAAGGCGCAAGCAGCAGCTGCGTGTCGCAGAGCAGCGGAAACGTCGCCAACAGAAAAAAAAATCTCAGCCTTCAAAAGAAGAGATAGTGAGAAGCAAGAGAACGAGTGCTGCTCAGCTGCCTGACATCAAGGCACTCCGCGTCAAGTGTTAAAAAATACATAATTATATACGTCTTCTATATTTATTACTTTTCCGAGCAGCAAACAACAAGACCCTTCGTGTCTACTTTAATTGGGACTAAGAAAAAAAAATTCAAGTTTAGCCGGACACGCGCACCCGTCACGCACTCAGCTTTCCTTTTTTATTGTTATTTGCGACCCACCAAACAGAACCCAAAGGTTTTCACACTACCCTGAACGTTTTTGTTTGTTGTTGTTGGCCATCTTCGCAGTGTCCTTACCTCTGATCCCAAACTCACGCGCAAGAGAAAACGAAACTTTTTTTTTGCTCTTTATTGCACGCCGAATGCGGCTTTTTTCTGTTTTCCTTACTTTTCACTCTATCCACTGGCCTCCGTTGCGTTTCAAAACACGTGACTTAAAAAGAAAAAAAAGAATTGTGCATACACGCGCACCCAAACATTTTTTTAATCTTCAGTGGCCGCCAACCCCACCTCACCATCTTTTTTAATGTTTCTAATTTTCCGTGAATGAGCCCTGCTCCGTGGCCCCCTCCCCCGTGGCTGTTGTGTTGCAGCACAGGGATTTCTCCGTGTGTCGCTCTGCGTGTGTGAGCCGTAATTGCGTGGATTGTACGTTACTTTGTATTTCTGTGTCTGCGTGAGAGGAAGAGAGGCGTAGGCGTGTGCCATATCCGAGCACACTTGTCACCGCAATGAATGAAATTAAAAAAAAAAAACGACTCGTGCCAAGAGGGGGATGTACCAAGCAGTTGAAGGCGTCTATTTGCTGGTGATGGTAGCTTGGTCACAAAGGTAGGTTGGACACTGCACCGTCTCAAGGGACTGGAAGAGGCGTGAGTGCCGCACCACCGCCGCTCATCGGTACGCCGCTAAATGTATTTCAACTTTACGGATTAGAAGTGGAGCGTCGATGCAGAAGGCGGAGGCGTTGACAGCGCCGCAGGTCGACACTCAGAGTAAATGATTGAGGGACGAGGACTGATGCCACCTTTTATGTACACTCCCGCTTCCTCTAATGCATCTGGTGGACGTGGCGGTTGCTTTACACTGTAGAGGAGATGTTTCTGCGCGCAGCTTACACACCAAACAAAAGAAAGCGCGTCGATCTGACGCCCATCTTCTCTTTACGATCATCTTCCACTTACGACTGCCTTCCCTCGCTCTTTTTCTCCGCTATGGATTGCCGTTGCAGTCTTCGTTGAGCAGCAGAGTTCATCTTCTCTGTGTGTGACCGCTCCCTTTTATTTCTGTATAAGACAGTAGATTTTATTTACTTAGGTAGGAACCCGTAGCAAAGCGAGCGAGAGAACCGCACACCACCTCGATTTAACTCTCTTCTCTGAAACAAAACTTCTGTTTGGTGTGTTTCTCCCCAACACACAGACACATACCTGCTTTTTCATTTCTTTTCTTCTGTTGTTAGTATCGTTCGTCAGTGTTTGTAGCGCCTTATTTTTCCTTTTAGCGTTTCTCCCTTTAGTCGTACCCGCCAGTCGTACAATCAGCACCGCCGCAGCATCTTAGCCTTTTTTTACTGCTCCTTTTCTTCGGTTTGCTTCCACCTTTTCAGTAGTCAAAGAAGGAAAGACCAGAGGAAGCACATCGAAGTGGTCTCCTCCGCCACCCAAGCACACACAGTCTTTTGCTCTTGGAACTTGAGAGACCTTTTTTTTTTCTGCAGCAATGGCGACGGCAGCTGAGCTCGGCCCTGGTGGCGTGGACGTGACGGGCAAGCCCATCTTTGTCGCGACGGAGCACACCCGCTACGCCGCCAGCACCGACCGCGAGCTGTCTGATCAGGAGCAGCTGGCTTGGAAGTCCTTTCAGCTGTGGCGCACCACCATGTCCATCGAGCGCCGTGACTCCGTGTACAAGACGATCACCAACTCCGACTACACCAACTTCAACATCACCCGCCACATGATGGGCTCACCCTTCCCGGTCATCGACTACAACCCCTCCATCTTCGACACAGTGCTTGGCATTCGCCTCTACGAGCACGCCTTCGCCGCCGTTGCCGGCTCCAGCTACGCCTACTGGATCCGCTCGAAGCCCTCGACCCGCCACGTGAAGCGCATGAACGTCACAAACTTCACCGTGTCCGTCGGCACCTTTCTCCTGGTCGAGATGTGCTTGTGCTACCGCAGCATGTTCCGCCTCTCCGGCTACCTGCCCAACGACTACGAGTGCCGCAAGTTTGGCGTGATGGAGACTAAGGAGCGGCTAGAGCACAAGAAGGACCTGTGGTCCAAGTACGCGGCCTACAAGAAGGAGTGGTGCCGGCGCTTCGACTACCACGTCTACGGCATCCGCCCTGGCGAGAACTTCAGCCTCTTCTCGGCCTGCTGGTTCCCGGCGTGGGAGTCGCCCTACGGCAAGATCACCGACTACCCAATGCGCAAGAATCCCTACTTCCTCAGCTCGACGCCGCTGCGCGAGTACTTTGTGGAAAGCCCGCGGACGGCGCCGGTGCCCAAGACAAGCAGCGCACCACTCGTGCACGCGCGGCCCGAGGTCCAGTACATCTTCCGCGGCCCGATCAACGCGGCGGCCAACACGAAGTCGGAGGAGGCATAAAGTGCAACGACAACAAAAAAGACCGCCAAAGCGAGAGGGAGGCGAATGGTGTCAGAGTCTCTTCACTCAGTGTCTTTGTCGAGCTTACTCTGTTCTCTTCTCTCTTTCCCGTTGTCGACATGGTTGTTGCTTTACCCTCAGCTCTCTGTCCCTCTTTCTCCTAACAATTTTCTCAATGAGTTTCTCAGCGTGAAGAATTGTGTTGCACAGCTGACGCTGCTGTGCATTGTTGTTGCGGTTTGATTTTTTTTCCTTTCACCCTTCGCTTTACCCTTTGTATGGTTTGCACTGTTTTTTTTTTTTACTTCTCAGCTCGCGTCCTTTTCATACTTTAGAGCCTTTCGCATCACGTACTGCGCGTGTGTGTTTGTTTCTGTGTTGTTGTTGTTGTTGTTGTTGTTATTTTCGTTCTCTGTTGCTTGCTTTCTAGGGAGTAGAGAGGTCCGTTAGACGGACGTGCGCGCGTCGCGAGAGCAGGGAGGTGGAGAGGGTCTGTTTGCTTCTTATGTGTATGCACATGCACGCGCCTCGGTGAGGCGTTGAGGACGGCGGTGGCCGATCGTGTTTTTTCTCTTCTTTCTCTTGCTCTCAGATATAGGCGCAATGACGGTGCTGCCGCACAAGAACTCCTCCACATCACCGCAATCTCAGATATTTGTTTCTCAACAACAAGATGATCAACACTCGTATCGCTCAAAGGAGTAGAGCAGGCGAATGCTGGGCACTGGTGGTGGTACGCGCCAATTTTTCCCGTTTTGCAATTTCCCTGCGAAAGCGTTTTAGGTTGCCTCATATGGCGTGTTCGCCGTTTTAGGCTGCTTGCAGAGGGAAAATTGCAGATGCTGCTGACATACGTTAGAGGGCAGTTGCGTGCGTGGGCAACAAGATTGTGTGCCACACCCCGATAATCTCTAACAGAGATGCATCCAGCGCTTGACATCTCGCAAGCTAAGAAGCATTCATAAACTCCTCGATTCTTGTACTTCCTTTGCTGCGTCTCCCTCTCTCTTTCACTGTCTTCTTTCCTTGTGGGATCGAGATCTTCGACACCTCGCACGCCTCACCCGACTTCTCCGTCTGCTTGTCTAGAATGCTTTATCAAAGGAACTAGGCTCATCACGCCCACAACTCTACGGCGTCTCCGAGTCGCTCTATCTCTTTATATCTCTGCTGTTCACACTCATCAGGCCCATCCTCACATCTTTTTTGTTTCTCTCTGATCATTGCTCCACCTGCAACGGTGTCCACTCTGACTCTTTTTTTTTCTTTCTCGTAGGGCCTCTGTGTTACTCTTGCTGCCCTCCTTCTTTTTTTCTGTATACTTTTCTCCTCTCTCTCTACACTTCCGCATGCAACGCAACACATGCACCGGCGTCACGTGCAGCCTCGATGACGTCGTACAGCAGTCCGTGCAGCAGGCTAGCGCATCGCTCACCTCACCTCCGATCAACCGGTACGACCTCCTCTCCGACTTGATCGACGCAGATGCGGGCAACGGTGCAGCGCAGCGCGTGTCGCAGACGCCGACAGCGCAGGCCCTCCGCACGCTTTGCCACGCCTTTATCGAGCGCTACCACACCCTTGACGCACTGCACTGCGACACGGCGTGGTGGACAAGCGAGGTAGCACGGCTGCGTGAGGAGCAGAGAACTTCCCTCGCTCCGGCACCGGCTGCAGCGCCGCACACCTCTCCGCCCTCTGCACTCTTCTCTTCCTCGAGAAGGAGGAGTTGCTGCAGCGCACGGCGCATCTGCTACGGGCCACCCACAGTCGCGACATGGTGGCAGAGACATCGAGTGTGCGGCGTGCATCGTCCAGCCCTCTCGGCGCCGTACCCGACCCGCCACCCCAAATGATCAGCACCGCGGTCAACGTGCTGCAGCTCGACGACGCCGTGCCGGCGACGGACAACGCGTGGGACAGTCTCGACCTGGTCAGTGGAAGCGCCATGCAGCGAAGCGCTGATGTGCATGGCCGCGTGCGGAAAGACGAGGAGTGCCTGCGAGTGCTGGATGCGTGGGTGGTGGGAGGGGACGTAGAGGGCAGCGGCAGTGTGCGCGACAGTGAGCGGCTGGAGAGTCTCGTGTATCTCCTGCGCCACCGCCCGGAGCTCGTCACGGGGCACGCTGAGGCGTCCTTGCTGCAGCGTCGCGTGGTGAGCAGCACGTGCCGGTCGCCCGCAGAACCGTGGGTTGCAGCTGCCTTTACCCTCTTTCAGGCCGTTGGCGCACACGCGCAGCTGGACTTCATCAGGGACGCTATCGCGTGTGCGGAAGCAGCACTAGACCCAAGTGTTGTCGGCGACGACGTGCGTCTGTTGACCTTCATTCTGCGTCTGTTGCGCGAGTTGCCGGAGTGCTGGACGTCGCTCCTCGACAGCGAAGTCACCGACGTCTTTCTTCTCGTGGTGGCGCACGTCGTCGTGCCTTTCGCCGACGCACTCGATCAGGTCGACCGGTGGCATCGTGGCTGGCGCAGTGGTCGATGCGGCCCTCCTTCAGCCTATCCATAGCCGCGCTGCTGCGTGACGGAGCGGACGCAGTGGCTCGGCTACACGCGCAGCTGTCCCGCTCCTCGCATGCGGCCTGTGTGCTGCTGCACCTCCTACCACACATGGTGGGCGGTGAATCGGAGACGGCAGGAGTGAGGGGAGGAGACGGCGCGACAGCGGCATCAGCGAGCTCTGCGTGGCTGCCCCTCTTTCGCGACCTGACGCAGGCCTTGACGGACGCCGCTGGCCATTCCACGTCGCCTGTCTTCGAGCTCGGCTTCTGCTCTCTCGCTTCCTGCGCAGCGCGTCTCCCGCAAGCAGATCAGAATCTTTGCATCGACCGCCTTCTGCACTCTCTACAGAGCCCGCAGGCAGAGCTGCTGCCGCTAGAAGAGGCCCCTGCAGGTGTCGCAGCGGTGGGCGGAGGCGCCTACGTTTTTGGCTTTCGCCTCCTCAAGGAGTTGCTGCTGCTGTTGCCAGACACCTCTGGTGAGTTCGCAGCGCAGTGCGGCCCGCCTGGTGTGTGGGACGCCATCGATGGCCCTCTCCGCACGCAGCTGCAGACCCACCTCGCCACTACTTCGGTTCATTCTCTGACCGGTGCGGACGTGCGTCTTCTCCAGCAGGCCTGGACGGACCTGCTCTGTGCACACGCCTCGCGGCTGCCGCTCAGCCTCGCTGCGCTGGTGGCCGCAACGTTAACGGCGCAGGCGGAGCCGCAGACTCAGCAGCAACAGCGTTCGCCGCCGTCGCTCTTTTCGTGGGCCACGCTAGCAGCGGTGTCGTCGACTGGGTCCGGCTGGGCCGCGCTGCACCCCTACCTCATGCAGAATTCCCACTGATAAAGCGCCTTCTGCTGCGGTAGGTCGGTGGGCGGCGTTGCTGCGGGCGATCGTCGCTCACTTTCCATCTGCCTTCAGTGGTGCAGCTGCGCCTCCTTCAACAAACACCGCGGCACTGTCGTCTAATCGTCGGCTATCCCCGTCACGACGAACACCAGAGATGTCCCTGCATCACCACATCGCCTCCTGTTCTCCGCACAGCGTTGCGTTGCTCCTGCGCTGGTCGACTGTCTCCATTGCACGCGATGGGCTCGTTGCGGCAGCGCAGGAGGCAGCACGCCTCTACTTCAACGCCACGCAACGCTCCACCTCGAAGGCTGGCAGCGAAGACTGTGCGATGCGGTGGCCGCTGCTGTGGCCGGTGGAAGCGTATCCGAGCGCGGGTGGCGTCGACCTCTCATACGCAGAGGACGACTCAACGAGTGCCCGCAATGTGCGGTCCTTGGCCTGCTACCAGTCTCTCGCGCTCTTCTTAACCTGCACCGCCCTCCCTTCGACCGCTGCGGGAAAGGACACACTGGAGTTTGTGTGGGGGCAGCTAGTAGACGTGTGGCTCTCGCCGGCGCAGGTGCTGCACGACAACGATGGCGATGCGCCACAAACGTCACGAGAACAATCTTCGCCAATCAACGGCCCGCCGTTCCAGGAGGCGTCGCTGCTCACGCTGCTCTGCGCCGTCGCAGTCTGCATCCTCGTGCGGCCGAGCGCCGAGTACGCGACGTGGTTCGCGCCAGATGCGGTGGCGCGGCGCCTGCGACCGCTGCGCCGCTTCTGCGTTGCCCGTTGTGGGGTGGACCCGGTGTACTTCATGGTGCGCTACGTCACGTCTGGGAAGGGCCGCAAGCGCCTCCCGGCGATTCTGCTGGACGGCTGCGAGGCGGAGCTGACGGTGGACACGGTGGTCGACGTGAGCGACTTCGCGGAGGGGGAGGAGTGGCCAGCGGGCGAGGTTGCGCTGCCGGTGACATCAGCGGAAGTGAAAGACGTGCTGAAGCTCGTGAAGTCCCAGACGAGCAGCAACGGCAGCTCCGCGCAGGTGTCTTCTGAAGTTGTGGCACTGGCACGGCGTCTGCTGGGGCATCGCGCTGCCCTCCGGACGACGCCGTCGGCGCTGCAGCAGCTTCTCGCAGCCCGCACAGCGGAGGAGTGGGGGGCGTTTGCGCAGACCGCCCTCCGCGCGCTCGCGGTGGGTAATCTTCTCCTTTCGTTGCACCCGGCCGCCGCCGATATCCTGCGTGGCGCCGACGTGGATGTCTTCTACCTGGCCTCGCTCTGTGTGTCGAGCTGGATGGGGCTGCCCGAGACGCACCTCACGTCGTCGCGCCGCAAGCTGTGCTGGGCCGGGCTGCGTTATGTTTCCCAGCACGGGGTGGCCGCCTTCGACGGCTACGTGGCACGCAGTCTCGCCGCGCATGTTGAGCGTCTGCACGGCGAGGATGTCTCCTGTGTCGGCGAGGCTCTCCTCTTGCCCCAGCAACGGCCGTTGCCACTGCCTTCCTCCCTCTTTGTGCTGCTGCTGGTGAAGCCGTTCTCGCTTGCCGCAGCATAGAGCCACCTCTCTTCTACGTTATTTGTTTTGTTTTTTCCTGCTGGCGATATGGGATGTACAGCATTCATTCTCAATGGAGACGAATACTTCTCTCTCTGTCTCTCTTTCTGTTGTGGAGAGCACCTTGAATTGCACTCAGGACAGTTAGCGTCAGCGTGAAGTGGAAATACGAAAAATAAGAGAAGGCAGTCAAAAAAAATAAAAAGACCTTCCATGATATGTGCCGCTGTTGACGCCAATGCTGCCCCTGCACCTCTCCTACTTCTGACCGCTCGTGAGCGTAACTTTACACAACGAAGGGAGGCAACACGATGCTTATAAAAAGGGAAAAATGCCATTTTGTTTTGGGAGAACAGCAAGCGAGAGCGGAACGTCACATGCACCTTATCTTTCCACTCTTCATTCTCCCCTCTTCCTCGGTCTTTTTATTCCAATTAGCAATACACCTCTCTGTGGCACATTGACGCGTGTCGCAGCCCTCCCACATTACCGCTTCCTTTATTGGTCTATCTGTACGTGTCCTCTAGAATTGAACCCGCTCAACGAGCAAACCAAACGTCATCTACCACTGCCGCCGTGCACTTATCTCTCTCTGCGCGCCGAGAGATCTGCAAGTCACATCCTTCTTTTTCTTTTTGTATGATCCCCCACCATTAACCTCTTCTTCCTCCACGCCTTTTTTTTTATTTCTTCTCTTCTTTCGGTCTTTCGTCCTCGGCATTATCTTTACTGTTGTCGCTGTGTCGTCTCGAATTGCCGCTCCTCTCTGCAGTCGATCAGAGTTTCTTTCTCTCTCCCTCCCGAAGCCTGTGTGCGCAATTGCTGTTTTCTTCTTTATAATCGCCTTCACCATCCGTCATAGACTCTTCCCGCGTAGCGTCAACCGTCCTCTTTAAAAAAAAAAAGCAATTCTATCTCTTGTCATCGAGTTTGGTGCTCGTGTGTACGGTTTACTGCGCACGACGCCTTGCGCAAACGGTTCAAACATCTGCATCTTTGTCTTCCCTTTCTCTCCATCGCGTTGCGCTGCGGCCGCCATGTCTGACTTGCTGCCCAAAGAGGAGCAGATGCACGACGCCAACAACATCATCTGCGTGTGCCCCACTCCTGCAACGGCTGAAGATGCGTTCGGCAGGGACACACCCTCCGCAGAGCTGCTCGAGCACGAGCACGTTGCGCAGGCAATGATTCGCGACATCTTTCAACGCTTCCCGCCGGCTGAGATTGGCATCTCCTTCAACGGAGGCAAGGACAGCGTGGTGATGTTCGAGCTGATCCGTCGCACGATGCCGATGGAGGTGATTAAGCAGTGCTGCACCTTCGTGATTGACCTGCGCGATGAGTTCGATGAGGTGCTGGACTTCCGCGCTCAGTACATGCGCCGATTTGCAGCAGAGGTGACGCTGACGCACCAGGAGGTGACGGTGGACATGCGAGAGAGTCTGTGGCGGCTCATGGAGAAGCAGCCGTTGAAGGCGGTGTTCATGGGCACTCGCAAGACCGACCCGCACGGCAAGTATCAGCAGAGCGCGGTGGAGAAGACGACGCCAGGCTGGCCCGACTTTCTGCGTGTGTGCCCCCTCTTCAGCTGGTCGGTGAACAGCGTATGGGAGTACACGCGGCTTCACGGCATTCCGCAATGCTGCCTCTACGAGGACGGCTACACGTCACTGGGCAACACTTCGAACACGAGCCGCAACCCGAAGCTGAAGAGGGAGGACGGCACGTACCGACCTGCCTGGGAGCTGGCCCCGAACTGCGGCGAGCGGGAGGGTCGCCACCACGTCTGATAGCTGCGTGTAGTGTGTCCTTCTCGCGACGTAGTGTAGAGTCGGGGACAATGATTAGTTCGCATGCGATCGTCAAATCATCATTTTTTTTTCTTTATGGGCTTTCACTTACTTTGGCTGCTTTGATGTGGTTGTGTATGTGTCTTTTGCGGACCACCATCACTTGCTTTGAGCGTCTGCGCTGGACGCGTGATGGCGGCACCTGCTCTGCTGCGCTCGAGCGGCGTGCCCTTCTTGCTTGTCGTCTTGTCAATCTGATCTTTTTTTTCTCTCGATTCATTTTGTTGTGAGTTTGTTTGCGTTGCTGCTCAACTCGTCTGAGGTGGGTCTTCACAACTGTATGTGTGTGTGTGTGTGTGTGTTTTTTTGCGGGACCGCAACCTTGTGTGCCGGATCCCATTCATGTGTTTGCTATCTTCCTTTTCACTCTCTCTCTGTGGGCGTGTCGGTGCTGTTGTCACAGACTTATTACTTTTTTTTGTGCTTCTTTTATTTTTCTCTTAGCTCCTTCTCCACACTTCATCTCCATGTTGACAGTGTCGCTCTTCACATGGGGCGTTGGTTCTTCGTGCTGCATCGCTTGGTGCACGACGTGAGGATGTACCACTCTCTTTTCGCACCAAGACTCCTGCACATGATTCTGCTGCGGCGACGCACATGACTCGAATGACAACAACAATTGTTTTCTTTTTTGTTCGTGGATGCTACACGTAAAGCACCATGTCGAACCCCTTCTCCTGTGTTATGTGTTTGTTTTTGGGTGCAGTGGATTGCAGTGCGGGTATGCATAATGAGTGAGGAAGTGACGCGGCGTGCAGCGACACGCGGACAATGTAGCTGACATCAAAACAGATGGAACCCGAAGCGCAGCAGAGGATTAGAGAAGTTACGTTCGGCATTCTGACGGAGGCTCTGGAGTTTGGCGTGCCGTCTGCTGTGTGAATTAAAAGCAGACGATGGGCAGTGTATGTGTGTGTGTGTGTGTGTGTGTGTGTGCTGGGGAAGTCATGAAACGTGAGCAGTAGCCTCCTCTCCCATCTACGCGCTTTGTGCAAAGCAGAGTGGAAGAATGGAGCATCCACAGTCGAGGCGGTTTGATCTGCGTAACCATCTGTGTATTTGCGAAGCCGCAGTATGTGGGTATTGCTACTACTCTCACTTCCTCTCCTCTATTTTCCATCTACATGTTTTTGTTTTTTTGTGTGTGTGTGTCATTACGCGGTGGCTCTGCGATCTGCGAAGAAGAAACAAAAGCCTTTGACGCCCTCGCAGCGCTCATCACAAAGGGTGTTTCGACCCACACCTTAGATATTTTTCTCCTTTTTAAGTGAGCGCGCACAGCCACATACGGTGTGTGCATCTTTGTTTTCCTCGTCTCTCCCACTCCCTCTCTCTCTTCCTCTCATCATGGCCGGCGTCGCATTTAACGCGATGTGGACGGCGCCGCCGCCGCCCTCGTACACCGACACCATCGGCATCGACCCCACCGACTATGTCGTGTTGACGACGAGCCACGGCGACGAGGCCATTGTGCACCGCGGCTGCCTCGTAGAGTCGCCGGTGCTCCGCTTCTGCTTCCGCAAGCGCGAGCCCCTAAACACGGAGGAAGTCGTTGTGGACTTCGTGACGCCGGGGACAACACCGGTAGAAGCTACCGCGGCTGTCGCGGAGAGGACGAAGTCAGTCACGACCTCTCCCACTATCACCACCGCCGACGCAGTGACCGACGTAGCGGATGAAGAGAAGGCTGCCGGCGAGCCACCCAGCGGCGTGCTCGAGACGGAGGCAGACGCGGATGCGCAGGATGAGACGTCGCCGCGCTACCCCGTTACGCTGGTGGACTCCCTGTGTACGGACAACTCGGTGCGGATTCTCTTTCCTCGCCTGAACGCCGCGCAGCTGGAGGTGGTGGTGGCGTACCTGTACTTCAAGCACCACTACAACCGCAGGCCGAATGAGGTACGGCCGCGATTTGACATTCCGCCCTCGGCAGCGCTCGAGGTGATGCGCGTGGCGAAGACGCTCAACTGCTAATGCTGCCACGTGCGCCATTGCGGCTCAGATGGAGGCTGAACGCCTTCGTGCTGACACCGGCTTTTTCTTATCCTTTCCCTATCCCATGTGAAGCTGTTTATCTCTCTTTTATTTCTTTTGTCATGATGTACTCTAAGCGCTGCGCACACGCGTGCTGTGCCGCTTGCATTCTCTTTTCGGCGTGACTTCTCGCGCGTGTGTGTGTGTGTATGTGAAGACTTGCGAGAAGTGGTGAGAAAAAAACTGCAATTAATGTCGCCGATAGTGCCTTTATCTGCTGTCGTGGAGCGGGTCGTCGTATCGGTGTACGCGGCAAAATTCACCCGCTGCAACTTGAGTTAAGGTTTACGGTTGCGCTATTCACGCTGCCTGCTCTGTTTCGTCGGTGAGGCGATCTCTCTCGAGCAGCTGCTGTTGTTGCCGCGTAAGTTAGTGAGGGTTGAGGTGGAGGTGGTGGACAACATGTCAGTCCATGGCGATGATGTGCGGGGTGATGCAGCTTACCTTAAAGACCTGCGTTGCGGTCCGTTCGATGTTAAGTGCATTCGATCCTTTTCCTCCTCATTTTTTTTTTCCAAAGAGCCTATTGATTGAATATTCGTGTGAAGATTAAGCAAGGCAGACAAGCACTCCTTACACTTTCTGCCCCTCTCACTGGCTTGTTCTCTTCCACTATAAACGTTCTTAAATTAGACACCACTGCCATGAAGCGGAAGGCGAACGCGGTGGAGGCGGCGCCGCTGCCAACGTGCTCGGCTGTCAGTCCGGATGACCTCGTGATCGTCTCGTGCACCTCCGGCGAAACGTTCCTGATCGAGCGCAACTGTGCGCTGATGAGCATTCACTGCAGGGAGGTGCTGCTGCTCTGGGAGAATGCAATCCGACGCGTGGCGAGTCAGAGTCGCGGTGAGCAGAACAGCTGCTCTCTGGCCCTCTCGCCGACCGAGGCAGTGGCGGTGGGCTTCTCGAGCGTAGAGCGCGGTGGTGCTGGCGGTGCCGGCGGCATTCGCTCGCTCGGTGATGCAGTAGACGGGAGACAGGCGACGATTCCGTTCATGTCTGCGTGGGACGACACGATGGATGACGGAGAGGCAGCGGTGGTGCACCACGTTCCGCTCGTCACCGTCGCGGAGCGCTACCAGCAGCGCGTGGATGCCGCCACGCCGACGAAGGTGGACCGCCCCTCCTCGTCCAAGGTGGCATCGAGCCACGGGGATCGCAAAGGGATGGTGGTGGTGCCAAAGCCGATCAGCCCGCTCGCCCCTCTCGAAGATGAGCGGGGCGGGTGGCTGTACCCGGTGGTGCAGCTCGCCCACGTCACCACCACTCTTCTCGAATCCTCTCTCGCGTACGCGTGCCGGAAGTACAAGGTGGACATCGATGGCGAGAAGATGGCGGCGGAGTCGGTGCCGGCGGTGTGTGCGATTGCGACGGGGGAGCAGTGGCACATGATTGCCGCCGCAGTCCTCACAGGCATGTGAGCGTGCTTTCGATGGAGTTTGCACAGCTGCCAATTCTGCGCTTCCCGATCCCCTATCTTCCCTCGCTGCCGTACCGTGTGCGCATGTACATGAGCTTTCCTATTTTTTTTTTCTTGAGCCCCTTTGGCACGGCAGCACTTGACGCTTCGTTCCAGCAATGTACAGTAGGAACCCAAACAGAAGGCGTTAAGCAGGCATAAACGAAGATAAAACGAGAGAACAACAGCAACCTGAAGGATGTGCAACAAAAAAATGTGGAATGGACTACTTTGCGTCTGCTCCGTGTAGTAAAGGAGAGAAGAGAGAAACTTAGATACACTTCTACTGCAAGGCATCGTTCGCCCCGCGTCTCCCGCCACATCTTTTTGTGTGAAGAAGAAGCAATGATGCTTTTGAAATTGTGATTCCTTGAAAAAAGCAGAAAAGAAAAATTAAAGACAGACTTGTTCGCGCCTCCACAGCAATGCAGTCCCTCTTTAAATCATGCCCTGTCTTCTGCGCCTGTGACGCTATCTCTTTGCTTTTTTTTTCTTCACTTGTCCAGTTAACACAGCTGAAGGTCCACCCTTCCCTTTTCTTCTCTTTTTTCTTTGCATCGGAGGGGAAGCAGAGGTCACGGGAGCGGAGGGCACACTCACGGTACTCCCACACACTCCACGATCATAAAAAAAGAATCCGGACGCTTTGTATTCTCTAATGGACGACCATGACGAGCACTCCGCTGTCGACGACTCGCTGAGCCGGAGCGGTTCAGCCGACAACTCTGACGCTGAGGTCGACTACACCGAGTACCACAGCGGCATGGACGACGACGACGGCAGTGACGGCGACGATGCCTCATCACACGCGGCACGGGACGAGGACGAGAACGGCGACGAGGCATCCGCGTCCGCAGCCGCTGCGCTGTCGTTTGGCGAGGCCCTTCTGAACGACATCAAGACCACACACATCGCGAGGGACGACCAGCAGCAGCACAGCAGTAGCAGCGGTGGCGCAGTGCCACAGGACAAGGCGCGGGAGTGCTGCGTGTGTAGTGCACGAGCCATCTACACCTGCCCAGGCTGCGGCCGCCGCACCTGCAGCATCATCTGTGTCCGCGTGCACAAGAAAGACTTCAGCTGCACCGGTGAGCGCGACGTGGCGGCGAAGATCCCGCTGAGCGAGTTCTCCGACCAGCAGCTGGAGCGCGACTTCCACTTTCTGGAGAGCTGCCGCCGTGCTGTCGACAACGTGGAGCGCAGCTTCCCGCGGGCGTCGTGGCGCTACACCTACAAGGCGCTTCCACCGCCCCTGCACGCCTTGCGCGAGGCAGCCCGGCACCGCGGCGTTATTTGCCAGATCACCTCGGAAGGGATGCGGAAGCGCGACGTGAACACGAGCCGGCTGGACCGCAAGTCGAACACGATCATCTGGCGCTGCGAGTTTCAGTTTGTGTCGTCCGCGCACCCCGAGGAGGGTGTGATGATTGGCACGAACTGGGGCAGCGAGCGGCACCGCCTTGGCGACATCATGAAGTACTGCTGGGCCACCAATCCTACCCTGCTGTGCTACCACATCAACCGGCAGTACAACCGCGCTTCCAAGTACGTCGGGAGCACCACAGCAGCAGCCGCAGCAGCCGCAACAGCAACGGCGACGACGGACACGCCTGCGGACACGGCAGCGTGCGCGCCGGCGAATGCAGAGGCCCCACAAGCCGCAGAAGACGCCGAAGGAACCGACAAGAAGGAGGAGGAGAAGAATACGATCGCTACTTCGTCCCCGCCTGCTGAGAGAGCAGCGGACGCAACAAACGTAGCTGCTGTGGCCGAGGAGGTGGCTGAGGCAACACCGGAGCTGGTGCAGCTCGTCGCCTTCGAAGAGGAGCCCCCGCTGCCGCCCATCGAGCCTGTCTCAGCTGAGGAGGCCGCACAGCAGCAGTTCGTCGACGGCTTCCTGCATGGAGAGCGATACGTTATCTTGTCCAAAGCCGAACGCCTCGGCACTGAGGTGAAGTACTTCCAGCTAAACTCATACGAGACGCTCAACGAAACGATGCGCCGCCTCTTCTTCGTGAACGAGTTCCCCGTCTTTGTTGTCGTGCACACCTCCCTGTTGTCCCGCTTCCCTCTCGTCACCGAGGAGGACAAGGAGAAGATCCGTGCGAGCTTCCGCTCTCGCAAAGTGCAGGAGCCGCGCGAGAAGCACGAGCCGCGGAAGCGCAGTGAGCTGACCGCCGACGAGCAGGAGCGCTTTGCCAAGGTGCCCTGTCGCCGCTTTCTCAACGGCCGCTGCGTGCTGAAGGAGGAGTGTCCGTACTGGCACTGCACGCCCGAGGAGATTCCCGTCTGCCGCTCTTTTATGCGCACCGGGCAGTGCGAGAAGGGGGTGCGGTGCAGCTTCCGCCACGACCCGGAGGCCGTCCGCATCGCACGCAAGCGGCAGCGAGAGGAGGGCGGAGGACGTGGCGGCGGCGGTGGTGGTGGTGGCTTTCGGGGCAGCGGTGCTAGGGGACGCGGAGGACGTGGGGGCGGCGGTCGCAGTGGTCGCGGTGGCGGCTTCCGTGGCGGACCTCGCCGCCGTATGGACTGATGGTGCAGAAAAAAAAGAAGTGGGCTGAGAAGGAAGCAAAGCTCGCCTTTTTTTTGCATTTTTTATTTATTTAACCTCTCTTGTAAAGTAATGAGTTTGCGTCGCAATAAACAATCTCTCGTTTAAGTTCTGTCCACTTATTGGCACCATTCCTTCCCGAACGAAGTTGGTGGCTGACCAACTCGTGGAAAGCATCGCAAATAGAATGAAAAAAGAAAAAAAAGCGAGAGCGTCGAGGCACACGCTGCTCATACGACTGTCAATGTGCAAAGGAGCGAAGATTGTTCGTTGTGAGGCACAATCCAACTGTACTTCTAGCGCAGTGCTCCTTTCATTGAATAGACTTGCTGTAATTATAGCTGCTGAAGAGAGAAGCGGATGCATCTTGCTGCTCTCAAGCAACAGAGACATCGAGGTCTTCTGCTTTCTTCCCCTTCTCGCTCAATGTCTCTCTCGAGGCCCGTCCGACTTCCGCGCTAGTCAGAAAAGCATACAGTGTGAGAGAAGGAGATGGCAAGGCATCATTGCCTCCCAACCTTTTAAAGCACCTGGCTGTGCGGGTTTGAGCGCGTGCTCAGCTCGGCGTCTTTCTTTCTTGTACCTTTCCACTTTCTCCTGCCATCTCCTTCACTCTGCCTCCTCGGACATCTCAGCATTGGCTCGAAACACGTGTCTCTCTTAGTTGAGCTCAAACAGCGTGGACTTTTATCTCGTTGCCGACACAATCAGAGGAGTGAGCGACGCAGTGGCGCACAGAGGCATACCGCACGTGAACCGCGACAACCACTCTGTTCTGTGCCGGTAAACGCACAAACACACACCTGTGGTGTTACATTGAAAAAGCATTGTTGCCCCACTCACCGCCCCTTCGTTTTTTTCTTTGAACTAGCGATTTTGTTTTTTTTGTTTGAAGGTTTCTAAAGTTTTGTAAATCAGATTTTCTACGCTACTGTCTATTGCTCGTTACTCTGTTTGGTGGTGTCACGGTGCGCGTATCCGCGTCTTAATCCGCTGCCTGCTTTCCCTGCTATCGCCTATCACTGGTGCTTTCAACCAAGTGAGCTGTAACACTCAACGAGAAGTTGGCACAGTTTCAAAAACAACAACAACAATTATTTGCGTAAACTGAACAAGAATGGAGGCAGCCCACTCGAGTCAAGACGCGTCGCCGGCGCCAGAGATCATCAGTAGCGATGCTGCCGCCTCCCACCCGCCTCGCACTCCGCATTCGCGGTGGTCGCACGACGACGACAAGTCGATCACCGTCGCGCAAACCACTCACGACTACACGCAGCGCATCTTCCAGACGAAGCCGGCCTCGGCGCAGTGGGTGCGTGGCCTGGCGGAGGGGGAAGACAATTACCCCACCGGTGGCTTCCGCCGGCGCAAGAACATGAGCAAGTGGGAGGAGCTCGACGACACCCCAGACGACGTGTTGCAGGACGGGTCGGTGCTGCCGAGCACCGCGCGCCGGCCCTGGCTCTTTTACGTAAACGTGCTGGGCGTGCTGTACATCTGCCTGCTCGCCTTCCGCATGGCGAGCGGGTTGCACAAGTCGTATCGACTCGACTTCCCCACGACGGAGCGGCAACTGCAGACGTATGGCCGCCGCTACGGTGAGAATGGCGTCTCCTTTCTGATGCGTGTCGTCCTGCCGATGAGCCTGCCGCATGGGGTTGGGGCCGCTTACGTGTTGGGGCTCTCTTACAAGCTGGGCGGTGCGGCGCACCACTTCGTTGCGCTGTGGGGCGTCGGCCTCGCCCTCATCTCGCTTTTCGCCGCCTTCACGCAGTGCTCGGTGCTCTTCGGCTGCTGCAACCTTTCTGATTACACCCACCGCTGGGAGTGCGAGGTGCCGTATGTTTTCCACCAGGTCTGCAGCGCTATTCGGCTCATCTCGCCGGTGCTAGGCCTGTGGTGCGTGGCGCCGGTCGTGGACGGTGTGCGGAGCTGCGGGTGGCGGTGGCGCTGCATCCTGGCGCTGCCCTGCATCATTGCATCTGTTTCTTTAGGCGTCAGCATCTCCGCAGGTGAGGCCTCTCAGACGCTGTTGGACGTAACGTACGGAGCAGTGCTGCTGACGTGGCCGCTCTTCATCCGTGCAACCTGGAAGCAGCCACGCTTTTTGCTGGTGCGTCCAACGGCAGAGAAGCCGCACGAGGCTTAATCGAGGTAACCTCTGTATTTCCCTCCCCTTTCTTATCTGATATCCTTTCATTTTTCTTTGTGTGTGTCTGTGTTTGTGTTTGGCGACTCTGTCATCTCTCTTTTTCGATCTTTTTGTGGCCGCATCAATCTGCTCACGCATTCGGCGTTCATCGAATACTGAACTTTTCCGTGTTGTTGGCGCTGTGAGGAGTAATGCTGTGCTCAGGTGGCGTATTTCTTGAGTGCAGCGCCGTCGCCGTGATCGCCGATTTTTTTCCGGTTTTTTTTTTGGTTTTTGCTTGCTTTTTTTTTTGTCTTTGAATCATGCCACGCTTCTTTCCCACATCTTATCGCTCGGTTGTGGAAACGGTGGAGGAGAGAGAAGAGAGAGGAGAGGCTGTGTAAGCTCCTATTGGCGGTATTGTGCTGCCTTGGCCGCATGTTGAACGTTAAAAAAAGGAGACAAAAGAATGAGCGGAGGTACGGAGGTGCTAGCGTACCTGCACGGAGCTCGCCAGCTAAGATGGGGAGAAGCGCACCGGAGCGTGCATTGCAGCATCTGGCGCTGTCAGTGCTGTGCTGTTGGCACCCGTCAAAACTACAATTTGCAGAAAATAAAGCAGTCGTTGCCCGCCTCGCTTGCGGAACGAGCGCCGCTGCGCTTACGTGTTAGGCTGCGCCGCATATCTCACCCTTTCTCTGGTAGAGTGAAACTCGCTCGAAGCATACAACAGCTTCTCGTGAGCGCACGTTATATTCGATGCCATATGATTCCACGCATCGCTCTTCCTCTGCCAACACTCCCTCTTCCACCCTCCTACACTCTGCTTCGTTGCGTCTTATGGCTTCGTAGTCCCTGCTTGCGGCCTCAACTCTCTTTCTCTCTCTGTTGCGCGCAACTCGTACCACTGCTGCCTCAATGACATCTTCCATGGTGCCACTGAGCGCGACGGCGCAGCGCATCGCATCCCTTGAGTGCGGGCCGTGTGCGCTGAGGTGCGCGATGCAGCGCTCCAGCAATGCGTCTTGGACGCCGCCGCTGGTGGACTTCGCTGTCGACATCGTTACCGGCGCCATCACGCTGGCGGACGCGACCGAGGTGCTGGTGCCCGCCTCCCTCGTCCACCACATCGAGGAGCTCCGCAGCGAGAGGCAGCGCGGTGCCTGGCCGTGGCCCGCGTGGGACGCCGCGGTGGACGATCAGAGAGTTGTCACGTGCATCGATGCACAGGATGCGGGGCGGCTGCTGTCGTGTCCGTACGGCTCCCGCTACGCGAACCTCTGCGTCCCCGTGCCGGCCAATCCTTTTGTCTCACGGCTGGACTTCGGCCTGCCCATCGACACGTTTTACGCCGCAACGCTGCCCGGGCTGCTCGACGTCGTGCACGGCAAGGCGCGGTGGCGGGCGTGGATGCGCGGCGCTCTCACCTGCGCCTACGAGGGCACGCACGTTCCGCCCATCCGCACCGCCGACTACACGAGCCAGCTGCTGCGCCAGGAGGGCGGCTGCGAGACGGTGATCTGGGAAGCAGCCGTGGCCGGTCTGGCGAGGCGCTGGCTTGAGACGTCCATGAAGACGGCCCTGGCGGTTGGCATCGCCCCATCGTTCATATCGCTTGCGCTGCCAGAGGAGTCGTCGAGCACCGCGCGTCTGCTCGCCATGTCGGTGGAGGTGGGTGTGGCGGCGTGGGCGACGAGCGCCGTCACCGACACGCCCCTCTTCCCTCGCGCCGCCGCTCTCTGCACGCCGCAGACGCTCCGCGTCTTCACGACAGGGTGGAACGCGCTGGCTGACACGCCGCCGCCCACCACGTCAGCCGACGAGCAGGAGAGCGCCGCAGTGCGTGCCGTGGAGGAGTCGCTGGCGCGGACGGCGGACTTTGTCGATGCCGTCAAAGAGAAGTGCGAGCTGCTGGTGCCGCCAACAGACTGAGAGAGTAAAAGGGGAGAGAGGAGAAGGAGGTGCGAAGTAATTCTGCTGCTGCTGTTGCGGTTGTAACGGTTTTGTTAACACCGAAACTTAAAGCTGCAAAAAAAAAATTTTTTTTCTAAACGTCAAGAAGCTGAGGTCTTGCTAGAGGGAGCACAACGACATGTATCGTCTTCCTCTCTGTGTGCATGCGAGTATGATTCTTTGTGAAATGAAGGCGGGCGTTCTTTTACTCCCATTTCTCCTTTCCATCCTCCTTCCTCTCTCTCGAATTTCTCTTCATCTTCTCTTGCGCCATCGCCGGCTCAACGCACACGCGGAGCAGCAGCGATTCACCAGTAGGTCTGTATTCCCCCACCGCTGTGTGGCACCATCAGCAGGATTCTGCGACGGTGAAACACTGCTTTTTATATTATTCGGTTGGTCGTTCCCGTACTTCCTGTTTGCAATTGGAATAGCGAGGTGTCCGCGTGCTTGTACAAGGTCGAAGCCAAGAAAGCTGAGCCATGTTCACCAAGAAGCGCGCCGCCGTTCATAATGTGCGTAACAACGTCGGCAGCACCCCCGCCGGTGGTGTCGTCACCCGCAAAGACATCGGGTGCGGCCTGACCGACTGCCCTCTCTGCGCCAAGACGGCCGTCGCTGGCGTGCGGGCAGCGTGCCTCAAGCCCACCGTGCAGATCATCGTCCCCGACACGAACATCGTCCTGCACAACATGAACGCGCTGGAGGACGCACGGGTGCAGAACATCGTCTTCCTGACCACCGTCATGGGAGAGGTGCAGAACCGCAACAAAGGCATCTACGCACGCCTCCAGCGCCTCCTCAGCGACGAGGCGAAGCAGTGCTACGTCTTTGCGAATGACCGCCACGAGCAGACGCACTGCATGCGCAAGAAGGAGGAGTCGCCGAACGACTTCAACGACCGCGCCATCCGCGTCGCCGGGCAGTGGTACGCACGCCATTTAACAGCCGCCTTCCCCGGCACCGTTGATGTGGCCGAGTCCGGCGTCAGCGTCGTGTCGCACGACCGCGCCTTCAAGCAGGCGATGGACGCCTCGGAGGAGGCGCAGAAGGTGCCAAACCTGCGCTGTGTCTCTCTGCGCGACTACATCCAGCGCACTCTTTCCGCCGAGTCCGACCTGCTGGAAAAGATTCAGTTCGAGGAGCCGGAGGGGATGAAGGAGTCGCCAGCGACGCGGCAGCTCTTCACCGCGTACCTCAGCCTCCCCACGCTCACCGCCGGCATCGCGGACGGCAGCCTCATGAAGGGAAAGCTGCGCGTGAGCGAGTCGAGCTGCTTTTTTGGCGAGATCCGCGGAAAGTTCGAGGGGCACAGCTTCCAGCGCATCCTCATTCCTGGCAGAGCCAACATGAACCGCGCCATTCACGACGACGTGGTGGCGGTGCAGCTGCTGCCGGTGTCGGCGTGGCGCGGGCCGAAGGGGGCGGCGGCGCTGCCAGACACGACAGGCGAGGAGGAGGCCATCGCGGCCGGCTTCAGCCCCGCCGGACGCGTCGTGGGCCTGTTGAGCTCCAACCGCCGTCCCTTCTGCGGCAGCCTCGACGAGACGGAGCTGGAGAAGATCGGCCCCAACACGACCGGCAACGTGTCCATCCTCTTCCAGCCCAAGAGCAACCGCATTCCCCGCATCCGCATCTCCACCCGCCACGTGCAGGACTTACTCGACAAGCGACTGAGCGTCGTCATTGACGACTGGCCGCTCTACAGCAGCTTCCCGGTGGGGCACTACGTGGAGGTGCTGGGCAAGATCGGCGACCGCGACACCGAGGCGACTGTCATTCTGCTCGAGAACGACGTCCCGCATTACGACTTCAGCGAGGCGGTGTACGACTGCTTGCCGAAGGGGCAGTGGGAGGTGACCAAGGCGGAGGAGGCGCGCCGGCTCGATCTGCGCGACCTGTGCATCGTCAGCGTCGACCCTCTCGGCTGCCGCGATATCGACGACGCGCTGCACTGCCGCGTCGTGAACGGCAACCACCTCGAGGTGGGCGTGCACATCGCCGACGTGACGCACTTCCTGCAGGAGAACTCCGCGATGGACGAGGAGGCCAGCAAGCGCAGCACGAGTGTGTACTTAGTGGACCGCCGCATCAACATGCTCCCGCAGCTGCTGACGGAGAACTTGTGCTCGCTCGTCGAGGCAGAGGATCGCTACGCCTTCTCTATTCTCTGGGAGTTCGATGAAAACCTCAACGTGGTGCGGGACTGGTACGGCAAGACGATCATCCGCTCCCGCGGCGCTCTCTACTACGGCGACGCACAGCGCATGATCGACGACCCGGCCGACACGTCCGACGTCGCCGTCTCACTGCGGCAGCTGATGCGCCTCAGCAAGCACTTCAAGGCGCAGCGCGAGAAGGACGGCGCGCTCTTCCTCGCGTCGCAGGAGTTTAAGTTCAAGGTCGACAACGACCACGTGAACCCGACGGACATGCAGGTCTACCAGACCTTCGAGGCGAACTCGATGATTGAGGAGTGGATGCTGTACGCCAACGCCGCGGCCGCCACGAAGGTGTTCGAGTCGTACCCGCAGTGGACGCTGCTGCGGCGCCACGAGCGGCCGGCCGAAGGCGCCTTTGACACTCTTAACGAGGCCCTCGACGGCAAGCTGCACGTGAAGCTGGACGACACGTCGTCGCTGACGCTGAACCGGTCGCTGGACCGCTGCGAGGACCCTGATGACCCGTACTTCAACAAGCTCATCCGCATCCTCACGACACGGTGCCTGCGACAGGCGCAGTACTTCTCCAGCGGGGGCATTCCAAAGGACGAGTTTTACCACTTCGGCCTCGCCATGCCCATTTACACCCACTTCACCTCCCCGATCCGTCGCTACGCCGACGTCGTCGTGCACCGCCAGCTCGCCGCGGCCATCGGCATCGCCAGCGTCAGCGAGCAGCACATGGATGCGGAGCGCATGGAGTCCATCGCCGAGAACATCAACTACCGCCACGAGCAGGCGCAGCGCGCCGGCCGCGACTCCCAGAACCTCTTCACCGGCTTTTACCTTCGCAACTTCGAGAACGGCAAGATTCCCGACGAGGAGGGCTACGTGGTGCGTGTGTCGGACACGGATGTCTTCGTGCTCGTGCCCAAGTACGGCCAGGAGAGCCGCATCCCCCGCGAGCAGCTCAGCCAGGTGCCCGGACTGCTGGAAAAGGTGAAGGTCGGCATCGAGCTGAAGCGGCAAGGCGATGTGATGCGCACGAAGCTCGTCTTCCGTCTGATCGGCATGATGCGCGAAGGCAAGGAGGGCGGCGTGTTGGTTGCCGATGACGAGGCGTACGACGCAATCGAGGAGGAGGCGCCGGAGAAGGCGGCGAAGGTGGAGGAGGAAGCAGCAGCGACTGCGGAGGCCGAGCCGGAGAGCAAGCGCGCAAAGCCGGAGTGACGACGTGCGCTCTCTCTCTCTCTTTCACTACCGCACAACCATCCCTGCTGCTTCGGCGCACGCTCTTTGTGTTGCCCGCGTCTGTCACATATATTGGTGGCTGCTTTCTGAGGTTTTTTGTGTTGTTCTCTCCTTTAGCACTGGTCAAGTGAGGCAGGAGAACGAGTTGAGTTTTCTGGTAGTGGTTGTCTTTTCTCTCTCTTTTTTTTTTAAACTTGTCGTCTGGCTGCAGTGCCACGTTAATCGAATAAGCCGCTTAACCGGAAAAATTCACCGAAAGAAAAAACTTTGTAAGTACTCGAGAGGGAGAGCACGAGAGAAGCTGCGTTGCGTGTCACCCCCCTTCCGCCCGCTGACTCGCCCCTCTTTTCTTTTCTCCGCGCTAATTTCTTGCCTCACTTGAACATGGATAACGGTTGCTGGAAGCAAATTAATGCGGTTGCCGCGTCTTCTCAGGAGTGGCGCTCGCGGCTTTGCGTCTTTGTGTCGCACTTCTCCAACTATGAAAAAAACCGAGCGTCTCTGACATTTCCCTACATGACATCCTTCAATTATTATTATTGTTAACCTACTCCTTTCCGTTCCTATTTGCACGTACAAAGAGAGTGTCAAGGTATCAGCGCGGTTGGGCTGCTCGCCCCTCTTCTTCAGTTTCTTCTGGACTTTTGCCTTTGAGGGTTTTTTTCTTGACAGCAACGTGCAACGTTTGGCGTGTGTGTGTGAGGGAGAACAATCGGCGAGAAACACACTGACACACTCACACCTCAACACACAGACACACTAACACCTCAACACACACAAACACGCACACTTATCGGCAATGTCACAGGTGGTGGTACGACTGGTGCAGCGCCTCGCGTCTCCCGCCGTTGCATCCGCCCTCGCCAAGGAGGAGCTCTGTCTCGCCCTTGCGGCGGCGGCGCAACTGCGTCCTCTCAGCATCCCCTCGCCTGCGGCATCCAACGCGACATCATCGTCACCCGTCATTGCGGCCGCCGCCCTCGCACGCCGCAGCCTGCGCGTCATCCCGCAGTGCTCGCCGCAGGAGCTGCGCATGGTTGCCCAAGGCGCGAGTGCGCTGGAGTGGCCGTCCACTCCCAGCTCACCATTCGTGGTGGATGCGCTCGTGCAGGCCTTGTACCGGCACGTCACGCACCGCGGCAGTAGTGCAGCGACGCAGCGGGGCGGCCGTGTGCGACTGGTGGACGTGTTGGCCGTCGTGGGACACGCAATGGACGCACAGGAGTTCTTCAACGCGACGCTGCACGTGCTGCTGATGCACGACCTCGAGGCACTCGTCGGCGAGGCGGCCGCCATGTCCACCGCAACCGCCGCGGAGCTCGTCGCCGTCGTCTGCGGCTACCTCGGTGAGAAGGAGGGAGTGGCGCTGGTGCGGCAGCTGCACGCCACGCTCGCTGCGTCGCCCGCCAGCGCGTCACCCGGCATGGCGGTGCTGGCGGAGTGCACCGTTGGGAAGCCGCTTGCGGCGACGTCGGCGTGGGCGAGTCGCTACACGAAGTGGTCGCAGCAGCGCAGCGGGGTGCTGGAGGCGCTGACCGCGTCGTCACCGTTGGACGTCGACGACCCTGCCTCTGCGTCGCGGCACAAGGCAAAGCGCGTGGTGCTGCAGGCTGTCCTGCGTTTGCGGGCGGAGGAGAAGAGCGCCGCTGCCGGTGAGTCTGCAGTGAACGACGAGGCCCTGCTGGAGGCAATGGAGGCTGTGAAGGTGTTTCAACTCTACGACCCCGTCACGACCATCGCCCTTGACGAGGCGCTGCAACGTCGTGCGACAGCGATGGTGCCGGAGACGCGTTTGGCTTTCGAAGGCTTTGTCTACGCACAGGCGCAGCGCTTTCCACGCACGCTGGCGGTGCTGCGCGAGTGCGATGCTGCTGCGGCTGCGAACGATGACGAGAAGAGCGCATCCGGCACGCCGTCAGAGGCGCTGCAGCACGTCTCGGCTGTTCAGCGCTGCTACGAGGCCGCCGGAAGCGGGGCCGCCATCACAGAGAAGGAGCTTTTTCTGGTCAGCGAGGACGTCAACGCGTACGGCGCCAACGACGTCGCACGTGCGCTTTTCGTCTTTGCGTACGCGAAGGATGTCCCGGCGCGGCTGCCGATGCTGCTGGCGGGTGCCGTGGCGTCGCTGACGGCGGACGGTGTTGTGGCGCTGCTGCGCGCGACGCGGCAGGATCGCGCCGGTGCTCTGCGGACCATCGCCGCCGCGTGCCTCACGAACACCGCGCTGGTGGAGCGGTGCGTTGCTGCGGCCTCCGCTCCGTCGCTGGTTGACCTCGCCGGCGTTCTCGCCGTGCCACACACGCGGTGGACGACGACGCCGGCGGAGGTGTCGGCGCTGGAGGCGCAGCTGCAGGAGGCGGTGCTGACGCAGCTCCACGTGCACGTCGCGACGCTGCCGTGGGATGCGCTGCTGTCCGTTGTGCGCGTTGTCGGGCGGCTGCCAGCCGGTGCGGCGACGGTGCGCGTTGCGTGCGACCACCTCGCTGCGCAGCTGCGGGCGGCCATCACCCAACCGGCGGCTGTGGTACCGCGGTGCGTGGCGGTGGTTGAGGCGCTGCTTGCTGGCGATGTTGTCGCTGAGGAGCTGCTGGACGTGGTGGTGGGAGCGCTCAGAGTCCACTTCACGTCGCTCGCAACCGCCGACGCCGACGACGCCCGCCACGACGAGTTCCTAAGGTTCGTCGCTCTGGAGGTGTCCTACGGCGCGCCGGAGCTGGCAGAGGCGATGGCGAGCGTGACGCAGGTGGTGACGCGTTCGACGGAGTGGTCGGCGACGCCGGTGCAGCTGCTCGTGGCCGCCGCGCTCCTCTCGCTGGACAGCGGCCGCATCCCGGCGTCGTCGGCCGCGGCGCTGACGCTGCCGTACCGTATCCTGCACCACGTCGCTGCGGCGCGTCGGATGCCGGAGCGCGTGTCGGCCGAGCTTGCTGTCGCCGTCACAGAGCTTGTGTGCCGGCTCAGCCTCGCCGACACCGAGGCTGTTGCGTACTGCGCGGAGGCGGTGCTGCCAGTGGCTGCTGCTCTCCCCGCACCCAACGCGGCGCGTCTCGTGGCGGCAGCACACGACGTCATGCGGCGCAGCGGTCGCGCTTTTGCGGTCCCGCCGGAGGCCTACGCACACGTCGCAGCCAGCGTTCGTGCGCTGCCGCCGGACGTCTTCACGGCGCTCTGCGGTGCCGCCGCGAGTGATTCCTTCGACGAGGCGCTGGCGAACCGCCTGGTCGACGTGATGCCGCTCGTGGCTGACCAGCTGACGCCCGCGCAGCTCAGCCGGTGCGTGTTCGGTCTCGGCGAGATGCGCGGCGCGGGTCAGCGTCTCTCCCACCAAGTGATGACCGAGGCACTCTCCGACTACGCCGTGGACAACGTGGAGCTCTTCACGCGCGGTGTCGACATCGCCACCCTGCTGCACGGCTTTGCGAAGCTGCTGTGCACGAAGCGGAACCTGTACAGCGTCTTCACGAAGCTCCTCCACCGCCGCTCTGTGCTGAGCACGCTGGACTTTCAGTCCATCAGCTTTCTCATGTTCGCGCTTGGCAGCGTGAAGTTTGTAGATCAAAAGCTCATGAATGTGCTGTGCCTGCGCTTCGAAGAGCACGTCGATCACCTGACGGCGCCGGACCTGTTCATGGCGCTGCGTGGTGTCAGCCGCATGTGTCTGCTGAACTCGCCCTTCTACTGGATCCTCGGCCATGCAGCGGCCAGGAAGGTGGATGAGTTTCCGCTGCACGCGCAGTGCGAGCTGCTGCACGCCTTCGGCTCGATCGAGCAGCGGCACCCGCTGCTGTGCAACACCCTTGCCAGGAGCATCGCCGCCAACGCCGACGCGCTGCCCTCCGCGTCCGCCGCGGTCGCCGTGATTTACTCGCTGTGGCTCGTCGACTTCAAGGTGGCCGCCGAAGACTCGGTGAAAGCGTTGGTGAACTTCATCGTGCAGCACGCCGATGAGCTGAGCAGCAACGACCTTGTCAAGCTCTGCTTCATTGTTCGGGAGTCGTATTGGACAAACCTTCCGCTGCTGAACACGCTGGCGAATCGGTCCCTTCAGCTGCACGCGGAGCAGAAGCTGGAGGGGAGTGTCGCCCGCGCCGTGCTCGACACACTGGCACACCGCTTTGTCTGTCATGTCGAGGCACGCACGGAGCTGTCGCAGCTGGCGCGCAGCGTGAGTAAGGAGGTAACGCAGCTCTCCGGTGATGAGGAGGAGCAGCTGAAGCTGCTCATTGGCCACTGAGTGGTGTACACCTCAACGTTGTGCTTGCTGCTGTGTTTGATGTTCTGGTTTTTTTTTTGTTATTGTTTAGTATTTCACAGATCGGAGGGAGGCTGTCGTTGGCCCTGTATTGCGTCTTGAGCGATTTGGGTGTAGTTGTGTATTTGTGCGTCTTTTTATGAATTAAAAAAAAAAAAGAGAGTGCGGCAAACTGTGGTGTGAAGCACTTCGATGCTGCGGGTACGTGATCTGACTGCTCGCAAGCTGCACCTCAACGATGGATAAATCTGTTATCCGCACACATGCCGCGTGTTTCGTCTTTCTCAGTGCCACTCATCTCCGTCATCGCTGCCTCTCTCATCTCCAAAGGTCGGGCTCTTTGCTGTTACTTTCCCCTGTCTCTCCTCTTCTCCCTCTAATCTTCTTGCTTTTCTCGTGCGGGTACCTGCGCTCAGTTCCGCCTTCCTTTTCCTTCCTGTAGAGACTGGGTTGGTGGCTGCGTACGGGTTTCCCATTCATTTCTTCTTTCTTTCGTTCTCGAACTGTGGAACACACACACAGCAGCAACTCTCCCTGCACAGCCCTCTCTCCTTTATCAGAGTCACTCTTCACCGCTGGCAGCGCGCTCTCGTTTCGATTTTCCCACATCGTCTTTTTTGTTCTGTTTCCCCGCGTACTCGATCTCCCTCGTCTGGCTTTGTGTGTGCTCCTCCTATTTATTATCTCCCGGTGCACTGTTTCTCTATTTTTTCTTCCTTCTTTTTTCGCACTAACGAATTTCCCCTGCATTTTTTTTTGTTTTCACCATCAAGGCCACTAACATCAAGCTATCGCGGTCCAACCCCTCGTCCACCACAACCACCGATCGGGGGCGTCACCTACTACTACCTAACACTAAAAGAAAAAGCTCGTCGAACAACAACAAAAAAAGCGCTTCTCTTTGCGTGGCATCGTCCAAACCTCTTTTCTTCTTTCATTTCCCCATCTTCTCCGCTACACCATGCCTGCAAGCGATATCATCTACAACATCCTCACCTACTCGGCCGGCGTCTGCTCGGTGCTGATGAACGCGTCGCCGGTGCTGACGATTCGCCGCGTCGAGCAGGCGGGCACCATCGGCGCGTCGACCATCACCTTCTATGGCGCACAGATGTACAGCGCCGTCACGTGGGCGTCGTACGGCACCTTCACGACGTCATACCCGCTGCTCATTGCGAACATTCTGGGCAATGCGGTGTCCACGTACTGCAGCCTCACCTTTCTCACCGTCGCGCGTCGTGAGGAGAAGGCGGGTCGCAAGCTGGAGTCGACGACGTACTCGCGGAGCGTCCTGACCTACGTCTTCTTCTTTGTGCTCTGCGTCGTGCACCTGCTGCTGAGCGTCGGCTTCATCCTCTCCGGCCGGCCGGAGCTGGCGAAGACGATGACCGGCTACGAGGGCAGCATCGCAGCGCTGGTGATGCTGAGTGCGCCGCTGGCGATGTTCAAGCACATTGTCAGGACGAAGAACGCCGAGGTGCTCGCGCCGGCAATGGTGGCCTTTGCCTTCTTCAACACGCTCTTCTGGACAATTGCGGGGCTGCTCCGCGGCGACCCCTTTCTCATCTACCCCAACAGCCTCTGCTGGCTCGCGTGCGCTGGCCAGGTAGTGCTGCTCTTCAAGTACGGGCGTCGCTCGACGCAGACGGAGGCCATCAAGGAGGCAATCGCGCCAGTACCCTTCGGTTGATCGTTTTTTCGTTGTGTGTGTATTTGTGGTTCTTTTTTCCCGTTATTACACTAATCGTTTTGTGTGTGAAGATTGTTGTGGTAGAGGCGGCGCTTTGATGTGTGTTGATCGCATTGTCGTGGAACCATTCTTTTTCTCTCGCCGTGCGTGAGTGTTTCCTTCTGTTTCTGTGCAGCCCTTGCGCACGCCAAACCGGTGGTTTTTCCCCACATCTGCGTGCCGCACGCTGCATTGGGCACGAACCATTGTAAAAAAAAAAAAAGAGTTATTTCGAAAAGTGAGATGAGCAATTGAGAAAGAAGCAAGTGAGCTGCTGAAGTGTCCATCTTCCGTCGCCGTGTGAAAAATGCCGCTGACCTGCGAGTCTGTCAAAAATGCAAGCCGAAGAAATCTCCGCCACATCAATTTTTTTCTCTTCCTCTTCTACTATGTTTGAGTTTAGGTTTTGGCTGAGGGGGTATCTGCTCGGGTAGGAATAGGGCACTCCTTAGGGCGTAGCCCAGGGTTCAGAGTTCGGCTAATCGTTGAGTGTTTACATATTTGTTTGATGACGCGGCGCGTCAAAGATGCACACTAGAGACAGAAAAAGACCAAAAAACGACAACCACCAAAAACTCACACGCCGACTAGGCACTCCACCTCGCTCTCTGTGGCACACAGCAGCCAGCGGTAGGACTGCTGCTCGTCGTGGGCGTCCGCCAGCGCGCCGATCTGCCGGATGAGGTGCTGCGCGATGCACGCACCCGCGACGGTGGCACACACGCAGCTCGCCGCGGCCGCCGACACATTCAGCGCCGCCTCGACGTCAGCGGCAGACAGTTGCTGCAGGTGGCGGGCGTCGATCAGCGCGTATGCGCTGGCGGCCGCGGCGGCGAAGGTCAGCCCGCACAAGTTGCTGTTGCGCCGGTAGAGGGCGAGGATGACGCGCTGGTACGCCGCCGGCTTCTCCGCGAGCCGCGCCGGGTCCGCCACAAGGCGCCGCCACTGCTCAGCCAGGCTACACGACGCGGCGGCCGCAGTCAGGCGGCCGTACAGCACCAGCGCCACCACCGTGTCGCCCAGCGTGGCGTGCAGCACCAGCATGTCGGGCGGCGAGGCTGGCGGCGGCGGCCACACACGCAGCGCCTTCTTCGGCCGAGGCGATGGCCACCACGCGCACCGTCGCGCCGCCAGGGCCGAGCTCCGCCGGGCTGCCGCAGACGCGCACGTAGGGGTTCAGGCGGTGCAACGAGCGCAAGGCTCGCGCTGCCCGCGTGTCGCCTGACTCGCCCTGCATCAGGAAGTTCTCCGCCGCGTCCTTGGCGCCGACCGCCGCCGCGTCCACCACCGCGATGCCCCGCACGCCGGCCAGCACGAGGTTCTTCGCCGCCTCGGCCGCCACCCCCGCGATGCCGTCGACGATGACGTTTGTGTGCATCAGCTGCTGCTGCGTGGACTTGCCCCACAGGCGGATCTGGCGGTCGTACCGCACCGCCTCGGCGTCGCTCATAGTGGAAGTTGTGAAGCGGAAAAAAAACTGAGTTTTTTTTTCTTTTAAACTGAGAGAAAGAAGGGGAAGAGAAGGAGAAGGAGAGAGAAGTTGATCGACCTGCGATGTAACCGAGACAAAATATAAGGCTTCTCAACAAAGTTCGTTCTTTACCAAAGGCAAGCTTGGCCGGGACGCTTTAGAGAATGAGTGAGGGACAGAGCAGAGCAGCACGAAACACAAACAACAACACTAAAGAGAACATCATACAGGTGCAACGCTACAAATCGTAGGTCGCGCCGTCGATCGCGTCGTCCCGCCAGCGACACGGAGCAGCGCAGAGAGCCGCCTGCGCTGCCGCCAGCGACGTCTGCGCATGCAGCTGCGCCAGCCACGGCGAAGGGTCCGCAGACCACCTCTCTTGCAGGTCGCGGCAGCTGGCCTCGATGTCGTCGATCAGCTCGTCCTCCAGCGCCGGGGCTTCGTCCATCAGTGCGCTGTACACGCTGCGGGCGAGGTCGGGGTGCGTGCGAGGGAGCGAAGCGCACAGCGCAAAGCGAACAAACGCTACCACGGCGTCGCGACTGATCGCCGCACCCCCACACACAGCACCGACAACGGATGCAGGGACTGTAGTTCGGGACTGGAGAGACAGCATGGCCGCGAACTGACCGGTCGACAGCGCAGTCTTTGCACAGCTGCGGTGCCACGAGCCGAGTATCGTCCAGACTTCCTCGGCACGCTCGCAGCAGGCGACGGCGGCGGTGCGCGGCGTGCGACCAGCCGGGTCAGCCGCTGGCGCTCGTAAAGGGGACAGCACGAGACAGGCGAGCACCACAGCGACCACTGCATGGCACAGACGCAATCTGCGGCGAGGCATCGTGCTATTTGCCATTTCGTAGGGTGGGCAGCGCGTGGTAAACGCTGTAGAGAGGCAAGAAGGTGCGGTGCGCGAGAGGAGAGGAAGAGGTGATTGCGATGGAGAAGGAAGGAGACCGCTTTCTGGTCGCGTCACGTTGACTGGCCAGATTGGCTCAGGTTTTGCGACGCTACACTGCTGCATGAGGTGGACAAGTTGATTTGCACCACCCACTAAGCTCTCACTCTCTCTCTGCCAGTCACTTGATTTCGTTGCGGATGTCGGTGGTAGATGAAGTCGCACTTCACGGCACAAAAGGAAAGAAGCGAGAGAAAAAAAAAAAGAAAGGACTAACAAGCAATTGGAGATATGTGGAACGGAGGAGGTTATTAAAAAAAAAAAAAAAATAGAAGGGATTGAGTCGCTGCAGGACGCGAGCGATGGCTCACTTATGCCGTCGTCGAATCCAATGGCGTGTCGAGAAGGATATCTCGAGTTTATCAAAGGTAACAATAATAATAATGGTGATGTGAAAGGTCACGCAGCAACAGACAACGAATGAAGGAAGCGGTACTCCAGTCCGCAAATAAGTTATGATCAAAGCGATAAACGCCGGCCGGCGCACTTTGTCGTTTCTACTGCGCCTTCTTGGCGCTTGCCTGGCCGCCGATGATGACTGTGTCGATGCGCACAGTGGTATCACGCAGGCGGTGCACCAGCTCGTCGCCAAAGGCGGCAGCGGGTGTGAGCACGCCGCCTTTCAGCTTGTTGTTGTGCGCGAGCGTCAACAGGCTCAGCGCACTCTCGCCGAGGAAGATGGCCGTTGCCGTGTAGCAGTCCTCCTTCGCGCTCATCGTCGTCTCCACCACCTTGCCGGAGATCGTCTCGCCCACAAAGCTGCAGTGGAAGTTCGAGCTCACCATGGCGTGATCAGAGGGCCCGATGCCCGTGCCGGTAAAGTAGTTGCGCATCAGCCACCGGCGCAGCGGGCCAATCACCATGGCGATGCCGACCGCGTAGAACGCGAGAGTGGAGGCGAGCACCGTCAGAAACGACCCTTGCGACGCCTGCACGTAGACAGCAGAGGAGCGCAGCAGGCTGTTGCTGCGCCGCACCGTCCGCTCATCCCCCGTTGCTGTCAGCGAGAAGCCTGTGAAGCGGCCGTTCTCGTACCAGATGCCCTTGCGCATCGGCACCGCGGTCGGCCGCACCGCGTCCTTCTGCAGCAGCGACAGCGGGCTCATGTCCTTCTTCGTCATGTTCTCCAGCACGCACGCGATCGAGTTCGCCGTGCCGTTCGAGACGCCGGCCAGATTCACGTCGAAGTACCCCCGCACCACTTTCACCTCCTCGCCGGCCTCGCGGTGTACGACGAAGTTGCCGATGTCGGCCGGCACGCAGTCGAAGCCGCAGCACGGCACCAGCGCGATCTTCTTCTCCACCGCCGCGTCAAAGTGCTTCTCGATCACCTCACGCACAAAGTTAAACTCACCGGTAGAGTCGACGTAGTGCGTGCCCTGCCGCACACACGCCTCGACCACGGGAAGACCCACCTGCGTGAAGGGGCCAGCACATGCAATGACGCACGCCGCCTTGGCGCAGACCGCGTCAAGCGTCTCGGGCTTCGTTGCGTCAGCGATGAAGGACGGCACATCTGCGCCGATGTCCTTCTTCAGAGCCTCCAGCTTCGCCGCGCTGCGACCGGCGATGCCCCAGCGGCCCTGCAGCTCCGTCTTGCGCAGAAGGTAGCGGCACGTGAGGCGGCCGGTGAAGCCGGTGGCGCCGAGCACGATGATGTCGAGCTTCGATGTCATCTCTCCCGATGTGGGAAGTGCAGTTTGTTGTTGTTTTTTGGTCCCACGAATATGGTGGGAGGATGGAAAGGAAAACGAAAGAGAAAGCCGAAAAATATAAAAACAAGTTTCTTCTGTGTGTTTGTGAGGTGTATATGAGGCTTGAAAGCGGCAACGTACGGGGTTCTAGCAATGACAAAGGCGGAGATTTAACAGCAGCCGTTGGGTGTGCAATATTTAAGCAAGGAGAGAGAAAAGGGAAGAGAGAGGTGCGTAGAGAAGGCAGAACGCGTCTAACGTCGCCTGCTCGGCGCGCAGGTATCATGGAATGCGAGAAGAAAGCTCACAAGATCAACGTAAAAGAAAAAAAAAACGCTCAGATTTTTGTGGTTGTTGTTGTTCGTCCACGCCGCGCTTGCTTGCGATGACAATAATCCAGTGTACAGAGCAATGCACCGGACGGATAATAGGTGAGGCGGCTTCCAGAATAAATAAAAAAGCCGATGCCTTAGTGATCTAGTTTGGTTGTTTTTTTTCCTAAATGGTTTTAGCTGTTCTAGCTGTACCTTTCAGAGGCAGAAGACACCAACAAAAAAAGGAATGTAGTGGAAGTGAGCATCTAACGGAAAAAGAAAAAATAATAAACGGAAGTAATCGAGACGAGAAGAAAACGTCTCGTTTTCTCTAGTGAGTTGCGCTGCGTGGGCTGCACTGCGACCACTAGCATCCGATCAAAGCAGCATTCTTGGCTTCTGCACGGCCAGAAGCAACAACAACAACAACGGCAAAGTCCCGCGTACACACAGAGAGCTAGAAAAAAAAAGATCTGATACTCAAACAAATAGAAGACCGCACTTGTTTTAGCGGTTGTACTGCTTGTTGATGCTGCCCTTGAGCGCCTCTAGAGCCCGCTGATGCTCTTGCAGCTCGGCCTGCGCCTCTGTCAGCCGCCGCTTCTCCGCCGCGATGCTCTGCTGGCTGCGCGCCTTGTCCATCACCTCGCCGTGCATCCGCCGCTCCCGCTCCTCGGCCTCGCGCTGCGAGGAGACGTCGTACATCTCCTTCTTCTCCCTCTCCGCGGCGAGCTGGCGCTCGTACTGCGCCACCTTCTTGGCCGCATCGCGTGCCATTCGCTCTGACACCGCGAGAGCCTCCTGCGCGGCATCGCGGCGACGGCCAGCGCGGTCGATCACCGCCACGAGAAAGTCAACAGCTGAGACGGAGAGGGCGGCAGCGCAGGGCGGGTTGCCCAGAGTCTCCAGCACGAGGGCTTTGCGCACATCGTGCATGCCGCCGTTCGCCTGGTCCTCTCCTCGTCCGCCAGCGCCAGCCGCACCGAAGCCCCACGTGAGCGCACTGGCATCGCCGCCACCGGCAGTGGGAGTAGGCAGTGGGTCCTCTTCGGTGTAGAGACGGGGGTCCTCCGTCATGTACGCCTGCCGCGCACGCAGCTCGACGCGGATGCGCTGCTCCAGCTGCACTATGATGCGCAGCTCCTCCTCCCGCTGCTGCGCCGCCACGGCGTCGTACCACGCGCCGACGTGCTCGTAAAAAATCTCCCGCGCGCCTGCCTCGGCAGTGGCGACAGCGGAGAGCTGCACGCGAAGGGCGGCCAGCGCAGCCTCAGCAGCGTAATGCGCCGCGAGCGACATCTTCGTCTGCACTTCCGTCCGCGCCGCCACCTCGTCCTGCGCGAGCAGAGCGCGGTGCTGCGTCTCGGCGTGCAGGATCTCCAGCTGGCAGCGGAACTGGTAGACATCGATGGCGCGTGCATGGTGCTCGCTGGCGCGTTGGCACAGCTGCTCCCACGCGAGCCGCTCCTCCTGGGCGACTGCGAGGAGGCCATCAAGGGACGTGGACAAGGCCTTGACTCGCTCCTGGCGATGCTGCTCTGCACGTTCCTCGAGTGCCTGCTGCAGCTGCGCACGGCTGCTGTACACTGCCTGCCTACACACCGTCTCTTGCTGGAGAATGGAGCTGCGCTGCGCCTCCTCGCCGTCCGCCAGTGCCAGGAGTGCGGCGCGCTTCGTCACGCACCACTGCCGTACCCCCGCCTCGCGCGCCGCCATGCAAGCGTAGAGGCTGTCGCGCTCTCGGAGTTCCTCCTGCACCACTGCAGCGACAGCACCGAGGGCAGTGTCGCACAGCTCCTCCAGTGCCGCCTTTCTGGCCGCCGCCTGCTGCGCAATATCAGCAACACCCGACACGAGAGCCGCCCGCAGCACCGCTCGCTCCTCTGCCTCCGCAGCAGCCATGGCACCCGTCTTCTCGTGCACGCAGATCTCCCACAGCGCGGCTCGGGCGGCTGCCTTGGCCTCCATCCACGCCTGTCGGCCGGCTGCATCGTCCGCCTGACGCTGCAGCAGCGCGGTAAAGGCGGTGTGCTCTTCATGCTGGATCGTGCACAACACGTCCAACGCAAAGAGGAGGGCGGACTGTCGGCGCTCCGCCTTCTCCGCCTCTGCGGCGTGCGCATCCTCCTCGTCCGCCTTCATGTCTGCAAAGAGGGCGTGGTAGCCGCGCTCCGTCTCCTCGCAGATGCCCTGCCGCTGCGACGCCTCCGCACGGCAGAGGGTGGCGCGTTGGCGGGCGAAGATGCGGTGGCACTCGACGAGGTAGTCGGCCTCCTCGGCCATCTCCTCCCGCACGCGCAGCCGCGTCGCCGCCTCCTCCGCCGCGACGTCGCGCTTGCTCTGCTCGGCGAGGCGCCACAGTACACAGCGCTGCTGCACATGCTGCGCGAGACGCTCACGGTGCGCCGCCGCCGCGGCTGCCAGAGATTCCAAACCGGCGAGCCACTCTCGACAAACACCCTCGCGGCTTTCGGCGAAGCTGTCGCAGAAGCGCAGCCGCGTCCGCACGTGTTCGGCAAGGCGGCTGCGGCGCTCCACCGCGCTGGCCTGCAGGCGGTGCCACTGCGACGCCTCGTTGTAGCTCAGCGCTTCGCGCGTTGTCGCCTCGCGCTGCCGCAGCTGCACCAGTTGAGCGGCGTGTCCGCAGCGCCACAGCAGCCCTGCGAAGCACTCCTTCTCGCGCGCCAGCGTGGCCTGCCGTGCGGCGGACTCGCTGGACTGCAGGGCGAGAAGGACGGCGTGCTGATCTGCGGCGCAGAGAGAGTTGTGCCGCATCGACTCCTCGGACGCGCAGATCTCGCGACGGTAAAGTGCCTCCTGCAGGACGACGCGGACGAGGTGGCGGTCCATGAGCTCCGCCGTGTGCAGGCCCTCCACCCACGCCTCCCGCCGACTCACCAGACGCTGCCGCTGCCGGCTCTCCTCGCTGATCAGATCGTCGCCGCACCGCGCCAGCTTAGCCCGCTCGTAGGGTGTGTTGAGCCGCAGGTTGTCCAGGCGCTGCCGGGTGGCTTCGGGGTCCACCTTCACGCTGCACGCCTCGCAGCCGAGACGACCGCAGACGAGGCAGCGGCTCGAGGAGGGGATCTGCCAGCTTGTGGCCGGCGGGGTGACCGAGCACCGCTCCCGCACCGACAGCGCGGGTGGCGAGACGGTCGGCGAGATGGACGGCATGTTCTCCATCACCTCCGTGCGTGGCCGGGAGGAGGGACGTGCGCTGCTCGCGGCGCTGCCCGGCACCAGACTCGCCGATGGTGCCCGCGGGCGGCGGCGCAGGCGGTGATGCGGCTCAGTTGGTGGCTGGGACATACTCTAGTGTGTGTGTGGGGGATCGTCTGGAAGTAGTGGTAGATGTTGTGTTTTGTGTGGCTCGTTTAGACCGCGCCTCTAAGCCTCGCCCGACCTCAGCGCTGTCGATCTGACTTGTATGTATGGTTTTTTTTTTTGTGTGTGTATGTGCCTTGTTAGTTGTAAAATGCGGCAGATGCTCTGAGACGAATTTCAGTAATCGTCTTGGTTTTTTTTTTTTTTTCGCTGGTGGTGTCTTTAATAACCTGTGCGGCTACTTCGCGTTTTCCTTCTTTTTTTTTTTGGTGCGCTGGAAGGTGAAGGATGATGACCAAAGTGTGTGGAGGATGAAGGAGAGAATGAGCACGGCAAACACTACCACTTTTCCTCGAGGTGGGCTTCCCCTGTTTTTTTTTTACGTTCAAGCAAAAGGCAAGGAAGCGCAAGAACGAGAGAGAGAGCGACACTGCGGTTACGTTTAGCACTGGAAAAACTGCTCCCTTTCTTTTGCAATTTTCTTTTTTTTTTTCAAGGAAAGTCTAGCTGTTGGGTACATCAGCATGGAGATAGAAGACAGAGAGAAAAAAAAAGAAGAGAAACCCATATTAGAGAGGTACGAGTCTTTTTGGTATGTGCACGTGTATTGCTGTAGAGAGAGAGAGAGAAAAAGAAAAAAAGAAATCTAAGGAAAAGGAAAAAAAAAAAAGAATTGCTTGCCATCCGACATTACACGGCGCATAGGCACACGAATAGGAAAACAATACGACGTGACCAACAACTGCTTGCCTCCACGCCCTACACGCAGGCAACTCGAAAAGAAAAAAAAAGAGGCCAACCCTACATGTTCACCTCAAACTTCTTCTTCCAGTCCTCGAACTTCTTAATGTTCTCGGCGTTGACGCTGCTGGGCACCTTGCGCAGCGCGGACAGGAAGTCATTCATCGTGATGGGCTGCTCGGCCACCTGCCGGCCAATCTCCGCCGCGTTCTCCTTTAATGTCTGCATGTTCGCCTCCTTCATAAAGCGCCGCATCGTCATCATCGCAGCGTCGCGCACGAGGTTGGTTATGTCAGCCCCGCTGTAGTGACGCCCCTCCAGCATCTGCGACAGCTTGCCAAAGTCGACGTCGCTGCCGAGCTTGATGGAGAGCGTGTTGATGCGGAAGAGCTCGATGCGGTCGGCCACGTCGGGCAGAGGGATGTATATGCGCTTCTCCAGGCGGCGCCGCATCGCCTCGTCGATGTCCCAAGGGTGGTTCGTTGCGCCGAGCACCATGACGATTTGACCACCATCCACGCCAACACCATCCATCTGCGCCAGCAACGTGCCCTTGGCACGACGCGAGGCCTCGTGCTCCTCGCCGCCGCCGCGCTGCCCGCAGAGGGAGTCGATCTCGTCAATGAAGATCGTGCTGGGGGCGTAGTGGCGCGCCATCTCGAAGAGGACCCGAATCAGCTTCTCCGAGTCGCCGCGCCACTTGCTCGTGAGGGTGGCGGGGGATATGTTGAAGAAGGTCGTGTTGCACTCGGACGCCACCGCCTTGGCCAGCATTGTCTTGCCAGTGCCCGGTGGTCCGTAAAGCAGCACGCCCTTCCACGGCCGCCGGATGCCCTGATAGTAGTCCGGCATCAGCACCGGGTACACAACCGCCTCCTCCAGCAGCCGCTTCGCCTCCTCCAGACCAGCGATGTCGTCCCACGACACCGGCAGCCGCCCAACGTGCATGTCGCCCTCGATGAGCTGCACGAGCTCGTCCTCCCCCGGCCGCCCAGTGAAGCGCGGCGTTGCCGTCTTGCCCTTCAGCCGGGCCTTCTGCGCGGGAGCGCCGGCAAGGGCAGCCGCGCCGCCGCGTCCATGTGGCCGACCCGCGAGACCACCGCCGGAGCTCGTCGACGAGGTGCGGTTGGGACGCCCCGCAGCCGTGCTGTGGGACGCGCCGCTCCGCCCGCTGCCTCCCACGGCGGGTGCCGCTGCCTGCGGGCCCTCTGGCGGGCCGAAGCGGTCCTTGTCACCGTAGAGCCGCTCATTGCGCACGCCGACGTGTCGCGCCGTTGTGTTATTCGTAGCGGCGGGCAGCGCACCGAGGCGCGGCTTCTTCACAGCTGCGACGCCGCGGTTGGCGCGTGGGCGGTCAGGGCTGCCGCTAGTCTTGTCCCCGCCGCTGCTGCTGCTGCTGCTGCCGCCGCTGCCGCGCTCGCGATCAGCCGCCTCGCCGCGCCGCGCGATCGGCGGCCCGCTGAAGAGCGCCAACTCCGTTTGCAGATCGCGCAGGATGTGCGCCTCCTCCGCTAGCTGCGCCAACAGCCCGTTCCACTCATCGCGCTGGCGAGCGTCGCTGAGGCCGTGCACGTAGACCCCGATCTCCTTCTTGGCGCTGCCGTAGTACTTCAGGGCAGCGTCGTAGTCGCAGTAGAGGGCGTAATTGCGGGCCGCATTCACCGCCTTGGCAATCTCATTTGCCACGTTTGCCGGCATGAGAGCAGAGGTGCAGCGTCTGGCGCTCTACTTTAATAGCTGTATCTCTTCTTCCCTTGCCAGGTGCTGTCGCTGTGGTCCGAAGAGGGACAAAAGAAGAAAAAGAAGCAAAGCAGAAAGTAAATTGAGGAGAAGAGAGCACTCTCGAAGAAATGAGTTGCGGACCTTTGCTTCTTTATTATAAAAAACGGTAGGTGAATGAGGGGGAGAAGAGTGAAGTGTGTGAGAGTAGTAAAGGCTTGTTGGGTTCCTTTCCCAGACTTTGAGAGCTAGAGCCTTGAACGCCACCTGTTGCGCCAAAAGCAACCCGTGAAGCTTCGCGCAACGCCATCCGAAGAGCAATGCGGTTGCACAAGGGTACTCGGTCAGTCTCTCGTGCGCGCACATTCGCAGACAAACAAGCGCAACCTCCACGAGTTTCTCTGCCGGCATTGCATCTTCTTGAGCCCTTGCCCAGCTCACCTCCGCTGCTGCTGCTCAATTGGTGAGCAAATAGGGGGCACGCCAAAGCAGAAGAATTAGAACACCACCCAAAAGCCAGACGACTCGTCTGTTTTTTTTTTTTCTTTGTCTTTGACACTTGTACTTTTAGGTGACAATCGGGTAAAGAGGGTCTCAAACGCAACGACATTCCAACGCACAAAAAACACGTACACGCCCGCCCCGCTCCCTCAACGAGAATAAAAAAGTGAAAGGGCAGGAGGGAAGAGGCGCGAAAAAAAAGAAAGGTACGCGATTGACACAGCACACATGCACGCCCACAAAGATAAAGCGAACTGATCAACAATGACGACAACAAAAAAAAATGAAAAAAAAAAAGAAACACAAACAGCTGTTTGTAGATCCAGGAAAGCAAAACACACGAAATGGAAATAAAATCAACGTGTAGCAAGAGGGCAGCTATTATTGAGTTAAGGACGCCTGCATGGCAAGAAGAAATGCAGTGCAGCTACAGTGCCTCCTATTTAAAAAAAAAAAGAGAGTAACACGAATTTTTCTGATAGTTTATGCAGTTATAGTTTTTTTTTTTTTTAGTTTCGTGCCCATGAAATCAGCGAATAAAAGAGAGAGGAAAGGCCAAGCTGAGACGTGTATGTCCCACTCAGCAGCCAAGCAACTCTTAGCTTCTTTCCAAAGAAAAAAAAATAATAATCTGTGAGTTTTCTTTTTTCCTCTTCCAATTGTTGGTATTACCTTCCTCTGTGTACTCTCGTTGGTTGAGGAGGCAAAAGAAGAAAAAAGAGAGAAGAATATAGAATGGGGGTAACTTTTGTTTTAAAGCAGATTGCACAGGCCAATCAATCTTTTCCCTTCCTCCGTCTGCTGACAAGACCATCGCCCGGTTGTATCGGCTTTTTTTTTTCTTCTGAGCTTAGAAAATAAAAACGCAAAAAAAAGGAGTAGAGACTCTCACATACTCCCCCTTTCCCTCCCGTTCGCTCTCGGTCTCTAGCCGAGGGAACTTTTTTGCTGTTAAGTGAGGAGCTCGCCCAACTGCGCTTTGCGAATCGGCAGGCGTAGGGTGGAAATTAAATAATAATAATAATAATAGTAGTTTAACAAAGAAGAGATTCACGCAAATACACACGCGCACACTTACTCAGAGGAAGACACAGGCAAAAAAAAATGGAAAAAAAAAGGAAAGCAAACAACAGCAATATCATCAGGAGAAGGAGATTGAGAAAAATCAAACGCGCGGGGAGGAAAGCCTTTTTGTATTTTCTAATTAATGTAAATTGGCAGTAGTCACGCAGTTTGAGACTTCTCAACGCGCTATATAGATAGCTGCACTTTCGGATGTGTGAGAGAGAGAAAAGAGGAAAAAAAATAGAAGGAGAGTTGACTGATTTGATCAAAGGCAAGTGCGGGGAAAACGGAAGAAGGGAAGCCCGACTGAAAAGAAAATAAAGTAAAACAGGTAAGAAGAGGCAAAAAAAAAAAGGTAGCATATCAAACAAACAAACGAAAAAAGAGGGAGTTGACTTCTCATCTGGCAGTGCAGCGAATGAGAACGGGAAGGGGAAGCTTTGGATGCCGACAGCAGTGCCAATGATGCGTAACGCGTTCTCGTTCTGTGTTTATCTGTAAAGTACCCACTTCCGGCTTCACTTCGCACCAGAAAAGAGAGAAAAATGGCGTCAGAGAAAATGAAGGGTGTGTGTGTGTGTCCTAGCAGCGGTAGGTGAGAGATAGAAAAAAAAAAAGATCTGTCTCAGGGATCAGGCATAAGAGGAATGGTGAGAAAGAAAGAGAGGAGAAGGAAAAGAGCAGCACCGCTCTGTAACCGCGTAGCGAAACAGATGCACGATTTGTACACCTCTATTTGTGTTTCTTCGCCCAAGTGGCAAAAACGGCTTCCTCCACGACCTCTGCTCACCAAGCCACTCACCACCTTGGCGCATGCGGAAAAAAAAAAGAAAAGAAACGAAGAGCGGCCGTTGGGTCCCCAGCTTGCTTTCTACATCACCATTTTCCGCTTTCCACGTCCACGCCTTCAGTGGTCACTCGGTGCCGGGCGTGCTAACCACACACCACATCAACGGCGCCCCTCTGAACACACAGCACTGAGGTGATGCAAAAAAAAAAATAAAGACACTTCTTTTCTTTAAACGCCTGTGTTAGCAAAACCAGGAATGCGGTACGGAGAGAGAGAAAGAGAGAGACTGCGATTGGAACGAAAATGCGGAAAAACAAAGAGACAGATGGTGGACGCAAACGACTTAGACACCATCAAATTGACTCACACACACACACACATATATATATATTTATTTTCAGAGAGACATACAAAGGGACCGAAAAGAGGAAAACCGATAGGCATGGAGCTCAGCTCGAGGACACCACCAGACGGCGCTACGGATTTCCATAGGTAGCAGTGATGTCGTAGCGCACACTCGTCCACCACGGCATCCTTGCACCAAGCTGTGCTGGAGTGCCGCAGGGTCGTCTCCAGCTCGGTGAGCAACAAAGAAAGAGAAAAAACAAAAAGGATTTAGGAGACTTACAGGAAAAGGAAGGGAATTAAATCTACACGCAGACACACAGGGTAATGAGAGGGTACTAGAAACGGGGGAGAAAAAGAAAAAAGAAAAGGAATTAAGGAAGGATAGAAGAGCCTAACAACAACAAAAAAAAACGAGGAAAGAAGTCAGTCCCTCGGTGCGCACCGTGTACACACACGCACAGGGATGTTCTGCAATGGTCCACCGCGCAGTGGGCTCGCTTGCTGCGTGCGCCTCCATCGGACAACTTTTGTGCTTCGCCTTCACCACACTGTAGGCGACAAGGAGGAAAAAAAAAAAGACTACGCAGCATCGAACGTCCACAACTGAGATGTTTCTGTGTTTGAAAAAAAAAGCACCGAGACATCACACCCTTTGCTTGCTCTGTCGCTGCACGCCGCTCCTTGGCGCCACTTTCAGCGAGCCCCCGCCACCTCCTCCAACGTGTGCTTTCGGAGGCGCTTGCCAGCGTTGCTGAGCAGACGGGAAGGTGAAGGGAAGAGCAAGATTTTTTTTTTAATAGATGAAAAGAAGTAGAGGGGATGATGAGAAGAAAAAAAAAAAGGCAGCCAGTGACGGAGATACAAAAAAGCGGAAAAATAGGGTTTTTACCGCTATAGATGATCAACCATACGTTAACAACTTACTTTGGTGGATGTTAAGACTTTTTTTACTGTTCCGTTCTGAGGAAGGAGGAGGAGGAGGAGAGGTGGCACGTCTGCACTAACAACGACGTCCACGCACCCACAAGGAAAAAAATGAAAAAGAGAAACTGAATGTTTTTTTTTTTTCTCGCTCGAGTACCACAATGAGAGTGGCACATCAGGAGGCGAAACAAGGGGGCAGGGGAGGGGAAGATGAAAAAGAAGAAAAGAAAAGTGAGGACGGACGATAGGGAAAGAACACAAAACCGAAAAGAAAACAAGTCGAGAGAGAGAGAGAGAGAGAACTAAGAAAGCAAGAAAAACAAAGGCAGCGGCCTCACGAAGGGGTGGATGGGTGCTAGCATGATATCAACAACAACAACAACAACAAACAAACAAACAAACAAAAAGCAAACAGTAAGGTGGGTATGAGACGAAGTAAATTCTGGAAGAAGCCAAGGAACACACACACACAAAAAGAAAGGGACAGCGGACGAGAAATTTGTGTGGGAAAGAGAAGAGGAAGATGGAAAGAGTAACAGTAAAGAAAAAAATAGGGTAGCGTAGAACACGAAAAAGAAACAAGCTGCTGCTCATCGTTGCCGACCTCCCGTCGCCATCGAGAGCCCCAAAAAGCCGTGTGGGGGTAAGGAAGAGGCAGCAGGCCAACTAGCAGCGATGACGCGTGCGGAAAGAAAGAAAGAAAAAAAAAAACAGAAAATAGCGCCGGTACGCCACATCCCTGAAAAGCAAGGGAGTGAGGGTAGGTGTTAGTAGCAAAGCAAAGAAAAAACAATCCGAGAGAAACAAAAAACGCAAAGCCTGGGAGCGCCCAGCGCTCCTAGTCGCAGACGCAGGAATGGTTTTTCTTTCTCGCGATTTGCATGATTCCTGGCTCGTCCTTGACAGACTACCGACCTGCCGAAAAAAAGCTGAAAAAAAAAAAGAACAAAAGAGGAGCCGCAAATTGTGAAAGGAAAGCCAAAGAAACACACAAACACACACCGAAGAAAAAACAAAACGAAACACGCACAGCCCATTGGTGGAACAGAGAGAGAGGGAATGAAATGACAGTTAGGGGGAACGCAAAGAAGGGGCCACACACAAAGTAAAGAGAAACAAAAAGAGAGAAAGTGGTGGGAGGTATCAGCGCAAAAGAGAGCTCGTTCTCAGAGTACCCCATGCCGAACCTTTCAGGTGCGGTCCGAGAAAGTGATTGACAGAAGAACGAGAGCAGAACACAGACACACCCACACACCCACACACACGCACACGTACGAAAACGCACGCACACGGAAAGAGGGAGAGAGGTGAAGCAGGTTGAGAAGACAGGGACAAAAACAAGAAGACAGGATGGACCTACGATACAGATGATAAAAGTATTGTGAAGAGGAAGGGAGAGAGAGAGGGAAAAAAGGGATGTCGCCGTGGCTGGTGTGCAGAACTCCACTACTACTACACACACACGCACACCGCCTGCACGGCACTCACGGAAATCTAAAATAATAAGAGTTGCGCAGCCTTGTCTTCTAACGTAGGCGTGTACATGCAAAAAACTGCATCGCACTGCGCACAGTTAGAGAAGGCCGCCCTGCGAGGAGATGCAACAGCAACAGAAAACTACAGAAGCAATTAAGAGAAGAGTAAGAAGAAACGCAAGCACGCTAATGGAGAGTAACACAGGCACTTACGAAACACCGCAATCGTACTAGTGAAATAGAGTGCATAACCATGGACAATCAGAGGGGAGAGAGCAAAGATGAAGAAGAAGACAAGCCATACCGAAAACAACAAAAAAACAAAGCTAAGAAAGATGTGCTACTATTCCCAGACAACGATGATGCAAAGCCCAGACATAAGGTAGAAAAAAAAGAAAAATTAGCGGGTGAAGATGCACACAGGCTATAACGAACTTGCAGATAACGATCCGCGCCGCTTCGAACACCTTTCTCTCTATTTTTTTTATTATTTATTCTGATACGTTTGTTTTGCAGCGTCCCTCTTTGACGTTGATTATGACCCCGACGGGGGGTTGAGGGATGTTGACGCGTTAGCCTCGCTGGAGACGCCTCACAATCTTCCACTCACCTTTTTGCGAAGCTCTCCACCCGAAAGAAGCTCACTGTTGTGGTTTTTTTTTTCCTTTTTCATTGTTTCCATTTACTCTGTATGTATGTGCGCGCGTGCGTGCGCCATTGTGTGTTGATCTCGTGACTCTCTCTCCTTTCCCCGCGTTGATACGAGACAGCAACAAAGAGTCAAAGCCGACGCCGCACAGCTGCTTCTTTCAAATCATGCTGCTCCCTTTTATGGAGAAAGAAAAGAAGAGACACACAGACTGAAAGAACACAACAGACAACAACGATGAACTCCTTGGTGTCGATAGTAATGCACGTCACAAAACGCACCATGCGTGCATGTACCTTCTCCACAAGCAGAGCAACTCGCAACCACGCAAAAAAAGTTTGTGCTGCCTCAGTGTCCCCTGCTGGCGCTATGGCGGCGACGCTCGACGCACAAGGCGGCGTGCAGCTCCTCCTCTGCCCGCGGCACTGCTGTCTCGCAGTACGGGCACTGCACAAAGTTGAAGTGCTCGCACAGCTGCATCACCGTGAACTTGGCGCGGTAGCTCACCATCGGGTAGCACGTCGGCAAGGCACGCAGCGTCACCTGCTTCCCTGTCTGTGGACTCGCTCTCTGCACCTGCTTCGTACCGTGGCCAGTCGTCAGCAGGTGCGCCACGAAGTCGCCGTAGTGGAGAAACACCTTGTAGCAGCCGTCATGGAAGTCGGAGCACTGGTAGACCATCAGCGTGCGAGGCGCGCTGAAGGTCTCGGCGGCGGGGTCGATGGTGCCAGTGTAGCACGCGGCCCGCACGTCTACCAGCACCTCCAGAGTCTCGGGTGATGCGGGGTAGCCGATGATGTCGCCGTGGCGGCGCAGGTGCTTCAGGTGGTCTCGCAGGGTGGCGGAGAGACCGAGGCCGGGCACCACCGCGGCGTCGTCCTCCTGCGCCGGCACGGGCGGGGGCTGGTGGGCCGCGTGGGGGTTGGGCGGCTGCGGCTGCGAGCGCCACCCCGCGTAGCCGTCGCTGGCGGACTGGCTCAGCAGCTCTGGCAGGAAGGAGTTGCACTCGGTGCAAAACGTGCGGCAGTGGCCGGTGGCGTGGATGTGCTGCACGATGCCGTCCCAGTTGGAGAAGAGAAAGAGGCACTCGCGGCACTGGTACAGCACGGCGTAGGAGGCCTGCGGAAGCGGGGCCGCGGTGGCAGAGGCGGAAGCGCTGGCAGAGCCGCCGCCGGCCGTTGCCAGCGCGTGTGCATCGCCAAGCAAGGGCACCTCCTCGTCGGTGAGGGGCGGCAGCAGCGGCCGGAACTGCAGAAAGGCGGACCCGGAGAAGCCCACCACCTCCACCGCGTGCGACAGCGCAGCTGAGGTGTCGAGCCCGATCGGGTCCTTGTCGGAGGCGGCGTTCTCGATGCCGATCTCGAGCGCCGCGACGGCGAGTGCGTTCTCCGGTACGGTGGTGCGCCGCATGTTGGGGTGCGCCTTGCCGCCGTCTTCCTCCCAGCAGGGCCGCTGCAGGTGCGCGATCAACTCCGTCAGCGACCCGCACATGCCGCAGCAGTGGCACCGGGCACTGTCGCGGATGCAGGTGACGTGGTGGACGCTGCGCAGGTGGTGGGCGAGGTGCACCGGGTGGAGAAAGGAGAGACCGCACACGCACTTGTACTGCAGCGTGGTGAGGCCGGTGAAGAGGTTCGCGCTGTTGTACACCAGCCGCGACGCCTGCGTGTCGCTGCGGTAGTCGCGGCGGGTGTAGAAGACACCGAAGAAGCCGCAGTGGCCGTGGCTGATCTCGTGCTGCACTGGGTGCTGCGGTCCGAAGCACTTCAGGTTGCGCTCGCACTGCACGCAGACGGCGAGGGTGTGCCCGCTCTGCTCGATGTGCTTCGACACCTGCGTCCACGTGGGGCAGAAGTTGAGGCACTCCATGCAGCGGAACGCCTTTTCATTCGTCCCCTCCGCCGTGGAGTGCTGCGGCGAGCTCGCGCCACCGGTGCTGCTGCCCAGCGGGTCCGTGGCGCTCTCCGAGTGCGGCCGGAGCTCCAGCGCGGCGTCGGCCACAACGAAGTTGTTCTTCTCGTAGAAAGTGAAGCTGGGGTGGCCCGGGCACTGCTCGCACCCAACGGCGTGGATGCGGGTGTGCGGCCCCGCAGCGGCAAAGGTGGGGCCCACCGGTGCTCCCATCGGTGTCCGCTCGATGAGCTTTTGCAGACTTGCCTGAAAGGCTCGCGGCACGAGGACGGCGCCGCACGTCGGGCAGGGGCGGGTGCCGTGCCCGCTGCTGAAGATGTGCCGGCACATGTCGTTGCCGCTGCGGCACGTAAAGTCGCACTCCACGCACTTCAGTGTCGTCGGCTTCGCTCGGTAGTCCATCACGACGACGACGGAGGCAGGACGTGCGCGTGGGTGTATGTATGCTGTATGAGTATATAAGAGGGGAAGGGGGATGAAGAGCAAAGAAAAAAAGAAAAAACAGAGAAGGAGAGGACCGTGAAACGCGAATGAGCAAAAAAAAAGCCCACAGCCGCTGTCTAATTGTATGAGATGGCGGTGCACGGCACACGAAACTGCGTGGCGTGGCGCACTGCCGGTGAGATATATGGATGTCTCCTCTCGTAAAACAGAGAGAAAAAAAACCCTGCCTGTAAGAATGTCTATGTGAGGTTCGTGTATAAGGCACAGAGAAGAGTCAAAGAGCGAGGAGAAAAGAAAACAAACAGATAAAAAAGAAAGAAAGAGGACACGCACACAAAGTAGGAAAGGAAAGCGAGCTATCCAGTGGAACAGAGAGATATCAATAACAAGGAAAGGTGGAGAGAAATAAACGAGTGTCAACAACAAAACACGGAAAGAGGAGAGAAAAAAGAAAGTAGGACGCCTGCGATATGCATATGTGGATGTGACCTACAATAGAAAGAGAGAGAGCAGCAGTACAAACCGACACGCGTACTGACGGAAAGATCTTCTGAGTCGATTCGAAAAAGGGAGAGAGAGAGAGAGAACAAAAGAGAAAAAACGTAGATGCACGCGCGCACTCTGAAAGGAGAGAGAGATGGAGCGGTGCACACACACACAGACACGCCCTTGCTGAAACACAAAAACTAGATTGAGCAAATCACTATTTTTTTTTTTGGAGGGAAGGAGTGCAGGATGACTGATATGGGTTAGCTGGCGCAAAGAACACAGACACACACGCACACACTCACACACAAAGCCGTGAAGAGATAAAGGAGAGAAAAGGAAAAAGAGAAAAAGGGAGAAGTTCTCAACAAGGGTGAAGGGTGTGAGGTGCGTGTGTGACGCGTTTAAACGGCAAAAAAAAAAAAATACCCGCCGGTGCTGGGAGGCCCAAGGAACAAAATAATTCTGTGGATAGGAATCGAACGCACCCACGTACACACTCGTAAACAGGCGCAGGTAGGGCGTTCACGGTGACTTCTACTTTGGGCGTGAGGGGGAAAAGTGGGGTGCAAGCACAAGCGTTTTGTGGGTTTTGTGGAGGCGAAAAAAGAGAGAGAAAAAATGAGAAAAAGGGCAGAGACAGAGAGGTTGAGAGTGATGGCGACGTACAAATAACAGAGGCATGAGTTTTTTTTTTTTCGTTTGAGAGCGAAAGCGGGAGCAACCCGCGTAGTTGGCGCTGTCGAAAACCAGTCAGCGACTGCGACGGAAGCCAACGAAGAGGGAACCGACGCCAAAGAGCATTTTGAAAGCAAACTTGCAACGAGAGCTGCACCCTTGTTTTTTTTTTGTGCTTCTCTTAAATCACTTTGATCAGCGCACACAAGACGTTGTGGATAGAGGCAGAGAATACGAGAAAGTGCGAAAAAGCTGCCTCTGATTGCAGAAAAAAAAAAACTAGGCGTTTGCCAGCACGCCATCCATCAGCATGGCCCCGTCATCGACATCCGCGTCGTAGCCCTCACCGTCAACGATGCTGTTTACCATGTACGCCCGCACCGCCTGCCACACCGTGTCGTGGAAAGTCATGCCGTCAAGGTACGGCGTCATCTTCATGTAGGCGTAGCGGTCGTAGATGTAGTCCATCAGGTCCTCCAGGTCGAGGTCAAGCACCCCCAGCTCGTCGCGCTCGTTGCAGTAACTGTAGACGGTACGCAGTATCTCCTCCACCTGCACCTCCGCCTGCTTCTTGGTCGACACGAGCACCGTGAAGGTGAAGTCGCCGACGACGAGACGACTGGCTCGAGCGACGTCGCAGGTATCACCGCTGTCCACGCCCTCCTTGTCTTCACCGGGCTTGCGGTCGCGGTAGTCGGCGTTGAAGCCGAGCGCGATTGCCTCCAGCTGCCGCGGCGGCCGCCCGTCCTCCTCCGCCCAGTCGCCGCTGCTCACCACAACATTCTCCTCCACCTCCACGTTGACTGCCTCACCGTGTCGGCGTGGCTCGCGCTTCGTCACCCGCTCCCGACCCGCTCTCCGTGCTCGCGGTGCTGCGTTCTTCTCCACCGTGACCTGCAACGACATGTTCCAGACAAGGTTCGGCGGGGTGGAGAGGCTCTTGGTGAACAGCTCCGGCACAAAGAGGATGCGGATGAGAGGAAAGAGGGTTTGGTCGACGAAGATGGGGCCCAGCAGCTGCGAGCGTGGCTCGCTGGGGTTGAAGAGACGCGTCGTGCGGCTCGTCATGCTCCGCACCGTCGACGGCGGACGCGCCATCGAGTCATCTCCAAAGTAGTGCACGCTGCTCGAGACGTCGCGGTGGTGGTGATGAGAGCGCGGCGTCGGCGGCAGCTGCGAGGCGGGTACGTCGCTCCACTGCGGGCTCGGCAGCACCGGCCACACGGCGTCCGCGACCGCGCGCAGCTGGAAGAGCAGGGAGTAGGCGCCACCGATCCGCCACGCCTGATCGACCAGAACGGGCTCCGCTGCGGTGGGGCCGACGGCGGCGATTTGCCGAGACTGCTCCGCGCAGGCCGCGAGGTCGATGGTGAGTCGAAGGAGGGTGCCGCCCTCGACGGCAAAGCTCACCACGTCGCCGCCCACGCCGTCCTCGCGGGTGCGGCAGACAAGCAGGTCACGTGAGGAGGACGGCAAGGATGCGGCGGCGTCCTCGAGGTGCTGCAGGGTGAGACTGACGACGACGGGGACGTCCTCGATGATGCTGTCGCTGCAGAGCGCCACCACGCCGGAGCGGCGGCTGAGGTCCATGAAGAGACTCAGACTGTTCCCGGCGTAGAGGCAGTCTACATTGTCGGCATTGGTGAGCGTGACGTTGGCCATATTTGCGTTTCTGCCTTTCTTTGTGTTCTGCTGCGTCAAATTTATCCGCCAGTGTAGAATGCGGCCACAAAGAAAACCTGCTTTTTTTCTATTCCTTTTAGCTCTAATGGAGAACAGAATAATATCTAGTCTACAAGTGAAAAGATGAATCCGTTGATTCTCTCTCTTAATTGAAATAGTTGAGCGGGTATGTGTGTGTGTGTGTCAGACGTGCGAAAGAGACGCCTTTGCAAGCCTCCTCTTTTTCTAGCTTCACCCTTCGATACTCCTCTGTAATGTGGCGTTTCCGCTGTGCAGCGCGGAGCAGCAACGTGAGTGGCGAAGCGGGAGACGGCGATGGTGCTGCGTTGCAAAGCAAAGCGTGCAGAAGAAAGATGAGAAATGGAGAAATGAAATCCAAGAAGACAGTTGGTGAGAGCGTATTGAACACATTGGAGGTGTGCAACGAGTAAGGGACGTGTAGACTCGACATTGCTGATTCGTGCGGCCACAAGCTCGCATCAGCCAACCGCTCAATGAACACACGACTCCTTTTTTCGTTTTTTTTTCGAAGCAGCAGCAGTGGGTAGCATTGGGTGCTTAGAATACCTGATTGAGTATTTGTAAGTGGGCTGAAAACCACCGTCCAGAGAAAACAAATAGTTAAGAGGCACGAATAGAGGCCCTCAATGTCTCAACAGAATCTTCCCAAAGCCATAAACAAAACATGTCCTTCATGACGCACCGAAAGCAGGGTGAAGATTTTGAGAAAGAAAATCTGTTGCCATGTTTCTCGGTGCGTGTCGTGGCAACGGTAAGACACAGTTACGCCTGCGATTTGAGAAAGCTGCCCACCTTCTCCTTCACCTTGTCACGCAGCGAATCCTTCATCGCCTCCGCTGCCCCCATCTCCGCCATCACCTCACTCAGCACATCCTTGAAGGAGAGAGAGGACAGCGTTGCCGCCTCCTTGGCAGAGAGCACCGTCTCCACCGCCGCGGTGATCTCGTCAGCCGTGAAGGGCGGCGCCGGGACATACGCGTTGAGACTCACGCGGCACACCACCCGGCCCGCCGCGTCCACCACGCGCTGGTAGCCGCCCGTGGAGGCGACGGTCATCGACTTTCCAGAGGAGGAGCGGCCGAGGCGCGCCGTAGGGTCAACAGTGAGCTCCAAGTCGTACGCGTCCGCGGGAGTCGCAGTGGCGCCAGCGTCTGCATCCGCCGCGCACTTCACGAAAACGTTGCGCACCTTGTCGTCCTTGTCCTCTGCCTGCAGCAGCTGTCCGTGGGGGTTTGTCGCGACGTCGCGGATCTCCGACGACGGCGGGGCAGCGGAGGCGTCCTTCTCCGTCCGCGCACGGGCCGCTTTGACAGCCCCGACACAGAGCGCCACGGTGAGGTCGCCAAGGCGAAAAGCCGGCATGGAGGCGACGTGGCCGTCTGCCATGTCTGCCGTCTGATAGCGGTACTGCAGGGACAGCTTGTCTGCGGCGGCGTAGGTGACGGTGAAGCCGCCCTCCAAGTCCACCGAGGCCCCCACCTGCAGTGCGTCCTCCGGCGCGGCGCCTGCCGCGAGCTGCGTGACGTCGAACGTCGTCGCCGCCGGGTGATAGCAGTTCAACCCACAGATGAGACCGGTGCTGGCGATGGGCTTGTTGCCGCCCGTCGTGGCGAGCAGGATCGACTTGCCAGAGGCGCCAGGGCGTGGCTTCACGGCTGCGAAGTCGATCTTGATGCGGAGCGTCTTTGCATCTTCCTCGATGCGCCACTCGCAGCCGTCGCCGACAGCGGTGAAGTCAGCCGACTGCAGCTCCCCCACACCTTTCGCGGTCAAGTCGCGTTTTTCGAGGGATTTGGTGAAGATGTTCAGGCCAAGAAAAGCGCCTGACTTTCCGATCGGCTTGTTGCCGCTGCTGCTGGTGATGAGAATCGACTTGCCACTCGAGCTCGGCCCCAAATCCTTGCTGAGGTCGCAGTACAGGTACAGCACAGCGCCGTCCACCGACATCTGCAGGTTCTTCGTCCCGGGAAGGTCGTAAAGCGACGCCATCGGTCCTTTGCTTGTCTTTTCTTTTTTTTAGTGTTAGTGCGCTTTTTATAATGTTAGGGTGCTGTGTGAACTCGAATGTAGACTTTAAACTCTTTCTCTCCTGAGTAAGACAAGATGGGTAAGCTCTGTTCGCCAAGGGGAGTAGAAGTGCAAACGTTGCCTGTGGGCGTGCGCAGCTGTCTGATGAGCAGTGAACGGAGGCGTGGAAAGGAGAAAAGGAAGGAAGGTGAGCACGAGGCAGAGAATAATGGTGTTGCGCTTTTTCGAAAACAAGGCCTGCGTTTCCATCCTTGGCTGGCTTGTAAAGTTGTACGCATTGTGCGCTTGCAACAGATTCCATCACCTCTCTTATATTCCACACGCGTACCCCTTTCTGTTTCTTTTTTCTTTTCTGATCCTCCTCAGCATTGAGGAGACGAGGAAGCCGCCACACAGGCGCGTACGCTACTCAACTCACCTCTCTTGTTTCTCTTATCTAGATTTTTCTGTCAATCGGCAGTAATGGTGTAGTAGACATTGCTGAAAGGGAGCAGTAGCAAAAAAAAAAAAGGCTGTTGGTAGCGCAAACACAAGCGCAATCCCACTTTTCTTTTTCTGTTGTTATGTACATGAAGCCAAGACGTCGCGGAACGTATTGGCCAACTCCGCCGTTGCAGGCGAGCTGGTCTGCACCACCGCATCGACAACACGAGCGGTGCTGGCGCGCAGGTGTGCCTCCGCGGCCGTCTGCTGCGCAGTGCAGTTGACAAGCAGCGCGGCCGACAGCCCAAGACTCGTCACCACTCGCCGCACAGCAGTTGCCGTCGCTGTCGACGATGACGCGGCCGGTGGTCGAGGTAGCACCGTCACCGACACACAGAGGTCAACGGGGTGGTCCGCCACGGTTGTCCACCACGAGGAGGCCGCAGCCGCAGCAGCAGCTGTGCCGGGCGGGTGCGTCTGCACTGTTATGGCCGAGTGCCAGCCGATGTTCAGCACCGCCCGCACCTCCTCCCTCGCTGCCGCCTCGATGCGCTGCCGCGTCTCCTTGGCAAAGAGCATTGGCCGCGCCGCCAGCATGTCGTAGTAGTGCTCGATGGCGGGCGAGTGGAGAGAGAGGAGGGACGGGGCGCCGCCAGAGGACGGCTGCACGGCGAGCACCACCCGCGGCCACCAGCCCTCCGACACACGACCCGTAGACGGGGAGGCGGGCAACAGGTGGGCCCGCTTCGCCTTCACCACCGCCCGCAGCAGCGACAAAAGAAGTCCCTCGACGTTGCCTTGCGTGAGACCGCCGACGTCTTCGAGGGATGTTTGCGTGCTCTCTGGGTCGGGCAACGGGGCCGGGTAGGGTCGCAGCGGCACGCGGTGCTTCTCCGGCAGCCACAGCTCGAGATAGTCCGCCATGCCCTCATCATCCACCGGCGTGCTCAGCATCGCGGCGCTCAGCGCGTTCGCCGCGGCGGTGGTCGTCGGCGGCGGCCCCGCAGCGTCGCTGGCCTTCTCGTCCTCGGCGCTCACGCCGCTCTCGGTGGGTGGTGGAGACGGTGGGGAGGTGGCGGCGCAGTCAGTCGGGCAGGCAGCAGCTGCGGCCGCCGCCGCACGTGCAATCCACTCCACTCCCGCATGGCAGGGCACCACCGCCGCCTGCAAGCGCATCGCCCACTGCAGCGGCTGATGGAGAGACACCTCGAAGGAGCAGACGCTGTGCAGCCACCGAGCCACCGGACCAGCCCCAGCACTGCTGCTCTCCGGCCCACCGCTCTTTAGGACGAGCGTGCAGATGCCCTCCTGCAGCGTGTCGAGGGAGCAGGCGTTGACGGGGCTCGCAGCGCGCAGCCGCCGCCGCACCTCAAAGGCGTCGACATCTCGCAGCGAGGAGAGGTGGGCAAAGAGGGCGTCCATTGCCTGGTGATCGCGTCGCACGGCCGGGGCAGCGTCAGGCAAAGGGTCATGCAGCCGCGACTCCTCTGCGTGATGATAGATGGCCTCTAATGCGGCTGCGATGGCGCCGACACTGCGGAGCCGCCCCTGCCGCTCGTCCACCACACTCAGTTTGTAGTACCGCTGCCCCGCGCACACGCAGAGGTGCGACGCGCCGAGGCAGGAAACAACCTGAAGCGCGTCGTAGCGGCGGGGACGGCGCGTTGCTGTATTATCCGCTGAGTCATACGCGCCGCCACTACCAGCAGCTGTGTCGTGCTGCTCTCTCACCACCCCAGCCAGCCCAAAGGCGACATCCCTCTGCTCCGCGGCGGGGCCGCTGAAGTTGTCGTTGTAGACGCTCGTGTACAACATGCTGGCAAACACGCGCGACGGCACGCGTGAGCGCTGGCGCGGGGCTTCGACGGCCGCGCCGGACTCGGAGCAGCGCTCGACGTAGGCGGTGAGAAGACGATGCAGGACGCCCGCGACCTGCTGAAAGGGACTTGCCGCCGCTGCCGCCGGCGACAGCATCGACGCTGCGTCGAAGTGGAGGGTGTGGTGGGGGTAGAGAAGCGGGGAGCCGTGGTGCGCCGCCACGTGGGCGAGCCACTCCACGTACAGTGCATCCGTGGCGCGTGTGAAGCCGTCGGCGTCGTTGCCGTAGACGGGGCTGTCGGGAGGGGCAACGAAAGGCATCGCAGAGGCGGGGAAGAGGCGCGCAAACGCAGCCCGCTCCGGTGCCCAGGCGGCGGTGCTCGGCAGCAGCCGGCCCGTGTCCTGGACGCACTGCGCCACTTCTCCATGTGACCAGGCGTCATCGAGTTCGGTGGCGCCAAAGGGCCGGCCGCAGATGGCGTTGGCTGCCGCGGTGAAGGCGCGAGGGGAGTCGTGAAGACTGGAGGAGGAGGAGGGAGCAGCGGCCGCGGCGGCTGCAGCGGCACCGTTCAGCGTGGCAGTCACGGCCGCGCTGTCGATGGGCCACACGGTGGCGCGTGCGGCGGAGGTGAAGGCGCTCTGCACACTCGTGACGCTGGCGGCTCCCTCTGCCCCGTTGCGCTCCTTCGTGCCGGTCTTCTTCTTCGCGGCGGCAGATGACATGTTGCGTTGATCAATAGACGCGCTTCGAGGGAAAAGCGTACGTGTGCGCGCAGGATTGTGCTAGCTATAAAAGGTAAGTTCTCCCGACACGAAACTATCCGAATTTGAGGAATAAAAAAAAGGGGCTGTCAAAGAGAGAAGGACAAGCAAGGCGAGAATGAGAGAGATCTCTGCTTTGCAAAGTTGACGCTGCGCGCACCGCACATTAACAGAACGAGAGAGAGAAAAGTACGAGCGCACCGTTCTGACCTTCTCCGTCGAGCCGCACAAACTTCCTCACGCAAGTCGTGTACAGCTGCGCGTAAAGATCCTTGCTACTCTAAAAGTCATGAGGCGAGGCAAAAAAGAAACGCCTTGTCTTCGATGTTTCCCGCGTTCTTTGCGCTCCGTTCACTGCTATTTTTTTTTTATGTGCTTCTATTTAAGTTTTAGTATGCAACGCGTGGCGCACGTTGAGCATCCGCCTTGTCGGTGGCCGCGGCAACAAGGACACGTCTACCTCACGCGTAGATTGCCTCGCATGTGACGCGCATTTGAAGGTAAACGAAGAAAAGCAGCAGAGGCAACTTTCCTTCCTTCTTTTTTTTTTTGCCCGCCTTGCCTTTGTCGTCTCACAATTTCTTCCTGCCTCTTCCTCCTTCTGCTACGCCTCGGCCTCCAGAGAGGTTGGGATAGCAGGGCAGGCAAGCCGTGCCGCCTCTCGCTCCCACGGCGGCAAAATGAGCATCTCCAGACACAACCGAGCCTGCTTCACCACCACGTTTAGCTCCACCACGAACGTCTTGAAGAGCGCGAAGGCTTCCGTCAACTCCCCGCTGTCACCCTCGGCGGTCGGGACAGCCTCGGCAGCGGCATCACTCTGCGTCGGTGGCCGCCCCCAAGAGAAGGACACAACAGTGTTGGTTGGAGTGGCAGCAGCAGCAGCTCCAGCAGCAGCGCCGCCTTTGCCTCGGCTAGAGGGCCCCATCGTGCTCTTGCCACCCTTCTTGCGCGCGTGCGCCTTCGCCTTCACGTCGATCGTCTTCTCCTTCTCACCTTCCACTGCCTCATCCTTCGCCGCTCCTGCGCCGCCTTTCTTGTCGCTGCTTTTGGCCGCCGCCTCCTGCACCACTATGCCCTGGTAGGTAAAGCGCTGGTGCGTGTCTTTAAACCCAATCTCCACCTCCATCGCAATCTCGCTGCTGAAGAGCAGGAAGCTGCCGTCGGTGATCTTCACGATGGAGGCGGTGGTGCACAGACGCTGCGGCAGCTGTGGGTCATCGCGCATGCGCTTTCGCAGCGCCATCAAGTAGAGGCACAGGAAGAACTCCAGCGACATGTCACCCGCGGCGCGCGAGTTCAGCCGACACTCGTTCGCGTGCGTCGCAATAAGCTCCACCTGCGACTGGGGGTAGTAGAGGCCCTGCGTGCGGAGCGTCTCGACGGCGATGGTGCGCGTCGCGTCGAACACCTCCTCACCAGGCTTGACGTCGACAGAGGGGTCGGGCATCGAGGGCAGCTCCAGGTGCTCGGCCTTCATCCGCTGCTCCAGCTCGAGGGCGACCTGCAGCTGCCGGTGCACCATCAAGTCGCAGTAGCGGCGAATGGGGGAAGTGAAGTGTGTGTACCACGGCGCCGCGACGGCGAAGTGCGACCGCACGTCCTTCTCCCGCGGATCATTCGCCATGTACTCGGCCGCCATTAGCGAGTACTTGAGCAGCTCGCACACGTTGTAGTACATGTCAGCGTGGTCCTGCTTGATGGCGGTCAGCACGCGCTGCAGCTCCTGGCCGGTGCTGCCGCCGGTGGGCAGGCCGTGCTCGGCCAGGGCAGCGCGAAAGCGCGCCATCTTCGCCGCGCTCGGTGCCTTGTGCCGGCGCAGCAGAGCGCCGTTCGGAATGAACTGGACGACCTTCTGTGCCACCCGCTCGTTCATGAAGAGCATGAACTCCTCGACCAGCCAGTTTGCCTCGATCTGCCGCTGCACAAAGAAGCCGATGGGCGGCGCGTTAATTTCGTTTTTGTCGAAGCGGAACGCCAGACGGGAGTTGCCGACAACAAGACGGCCGTCCTCGAAGGACTTTTTTCGCAGCTTCGCCGCCAGCTCGAAGAGCAGCTTCACGCTCTTCTTCACCTTCGCCAGCACCTCGTCCTCTGAAAGGTCAAGGTAGCGCGAGGCCGCCGCGACGTCCAGCTCCACCGTGTCGTCGTCGTTCAGGATCTGCTGCGCCTGCTCGTAGGCGAGGCGGCACGAGCTGCGAATCACGCTCTGGCCAAACCACTCCGGCGCCTCGCCCGTCATCGCCTCGGAGATGATGTCGCCGTTGCGGTCGAACTCGAAGAGGCCGGAGAAGGCAAACTTGTCCTCGCCGGGGTTGAGACTGCAGTACTGCTCGCTCAGCCGCGACGGCAGCATCGCCACAACCCGGTCAATGAGGTAGGTGGAGTTGCTCCGCACCTGCGCTTCCTCATCCAGCGCCGAGCCCGGCTGCACAAAGTAGGAGACATCCGCGATGTGCACTCCGACGTGGTAGCCGCCGTCTTTGCGGCGGCGCACACTCAACGCGTCGTCGAGGTCGCGCGCGGTCGCCGGGTCGATGGTCATGACGAACTCGGAGTGGCGCAGGTCTTTGCGGCCCGCCGCAGCCAGCTCCTCCTCCGAGGGAATCTCAAAATCCTTCAAGATGCACCCCTCCGCCTCCTCCGAGAAGGGCTCGTTGCGCACCTCGCAGCTGGCGCAGATGGCGTTGCCGCCCACCTCCGTCGAGGTCGAGTCACCGAGGAAGGCAAAGACGCCGCAGAGAAGGATGTCCTTGGTGCGCGGTGCCCGCAGCGCCTCGCCGTGTTCGCCCTCCACGAGCGCCAAAGAGAAGAGCGAGTTGTTGATATCGGCCTGGTAGGCGGGCTCGATGTCGCGGCCGTAGACGGCGAGCTGGGGGTAGAGGGGGTTGATGGGGCGGAAGCGGTAGTAGAAGTCGCTGCGCAGCATCTCCCCTGGCGCTACTTGGTTCTCCGCAATGCGGGCGACGTGGTGACGCCTCAAGCGGCGCGACAGGATGTGCAGCACCCGCCCCAACGGTCGCAGACTTGACGGCCAGTTGTAGTGGCGGGGGCACGACATCTGCAGCGCCAGCGACACCTCCACAGAGGCGTTCTTCGCCAGCTGCTCGGGTGTCTCAGAGGCGATGAGCTGCACAATGTGCCGCCCGTCTGGTAACGTGGACGGCATCGCCGCAGCCACTTCCTCCTCACCGCTACCGCTGCTGCTGCTGCAGTTGCTGTCGCTGTCGTCGCCCTCGTCGTCCTTCTCCTCTCTCGCCTTGGCTGGTGCGCGCTGCCACTCCTCACGCGGCAGCAGCTCCACCGCGACGACATCGCCGTGCAGTGCGGGGCCACGCTGCTCGGTCGTGGTGAGCAGCACGTCGCAGGGGAAGCGGCTGCTGCGCACGAAGCTCAGCTTGTTGTTGTAGCTGCGGAAAACGCTGACGCGGCCAATCACGACGCTGCCCTCCGCAACGCGTGCCTCCATCTCAGGGATGGTGCCGAGCGTGTAGTCGATCTTCAGGAAGCTCATTGTATAAGGGGGAAAAATAATTAAAAGAAAGAAGGAAAGAAGAATGGAAGTAGAATAAAAATAAAAAGGTGGAGGAGAAAAACGTGGAACGGTGCAGCAAGGAGAAAATGATAAGAGTGTTGCGCTGCTCGACAAAGGCGGAACACAGATGCGCGTTGCGATCGGTATCGTCCTACGTTTTTACCCTTAGCGCTGCAGAGAAACAAAGAGGCGGAACAGAGAGTGAAAGGTGGAGCTCAGCGAGAAATCAAAAAAAAAATCGAGCTTCGGCAGTGGCTTCTGTGGAGAAGGCAACACCAAAAAGGGATAAACAGAGAATGTGTGTGGGGTTTGGGCAGGAGGTATACACCTAAAAACTGAAATGAAAAGAAAACGGAAAGATCGGCGCGCACCGGGTATTGATGTGCGTGTTTTAAAGAATTTCTGATGTTTGTAAATACGCCTTCTTCTCCTAGAATTGGCGCGTAAATGGTAGAAGGTAGTGGTAGCTGAAAGAGAGAGAGAAAAGCAAGAGAGAAGGCAGAACCGGATATTAGTATTACAAGAAAGAGATACACCCAGAATCCACGCTTTTTCAAGCCAAGAGTGCTTAAGCGAAAGAGATGCGGCAGAACGTGCTGGCTGCTCACATGATACTCTGCTCCGCGTGCACAGAACAAGGCAAAACTCTTGCGACACTCCATTTATTTAGTCTTTATTTATTGATTTTTTTTTTGTAAGTATCCTCTAGCAGAGCGTAAGTCAGCTACGGCAAAAGGCGTGAGGAGCAGTAGCGAGGGAAAGGGAAAGCAGAAGGTTTTGGCAGCACTCACCTCCTCCTCTCACCATCAGTCCCCCTCGTTGTCCTCCTCGGAGGAAGCACTGGACGAGTCCTTCCCATCCAGAAAGGCTGCCAGCGAGAAGCCACCAGGTTGGCCGCTGCTCGACGGCGCAGTCTCCGCGTCTTCAGCAGCAGCGCTTCCACCACGCTGCGCACTCCCCTCCCCCTCCACAACATCGCTGCTGTCGCGAAAGAGCAGCACGCTCGACGGCCCCCGCTCCGGTGTCGTCGGCTTGCCCAGTGAGGTGATGTCCGCCGCGCCAACGCTGTCATCGCGCAGCCACGCCTCGCCTCGCAGCCCACGCTCGAGCACATCCAGCACATGCGCGCGGAGGTGCGGAGCCATCTTGGACCGCACCCCGCCGACCAGGTCGCACGTCACGTCGCACATCTGCAACGAATTGCGCAGCAGCCGCATCCCCTCCGGCACCCGCTCCCTCTCCACGACACTCACGAGCGCCTCGAGCGCTGTGGCGGCGCTCGCGTCCGATGCGGCCGGCACAACGTGGTGGATCGTGTAGCCAGCCGCTGGCGTCCACATGGCACGCTCAGCCGCGAGCTGCTCCGTCGTTGGCACAAACGGAGGCACGCCGCCCTTCGAGGCGTTGTGGCGACCACCCAGCTCCACTGTCATGACGTAGTCCAGCACCTGGTGCACCATGCGGGCAGCCGCCTGCTCGGACAGCAAGTCCGCCTGCACGCGCTGCTGCTGGGCCTGGGCGGAGGTGCTGCCCCGCTCCTGAGCCAAGGCGTCCTGCGCGGCCTGCAGGTTGAGGCCCTCGACGGTGCCGCTGCGTCGTGGCCGCTTCGCCGTGGCTTCGGTCGTCGGTGACAGCCCGGCGCCTTTGCCGTCAGTGCCGCGCTTGCGGCCGGCGAGGGGGGCCTTGACAACGCCTCTGCCCTCCTCCGCTGCCGTCTTGGTGTTGCGCAGAAAGTCGTTAAGGTCCATTTTTGCTCTTTTTTTTTTTTCGGAAAGCGCGTGTGTTGGCCGAGATGCGCGTAGATGCTTGATGCCGGCCTGCGCAGTGGAAAGGCAGGGAGTACTATTGTGCTTGTCATCGAAGGAGAAGGAGCAAACGTCGTTCAGAGGGAGAGAGAGAAAGATGAGGAGAAATGGACAAGGGTCAAAGGCAGTCTTTTGCAATGAGTAATCGCCACTTTGTGACCTCTTGGGCACGCGAATACAGCTCGACGCCTTGACTGGAACACACACGCAGTGTCCAGCAGCAGCAACGGATTCGGTGGAGAACAGGTCTTCTGTTTTCAAGACTGCCCTACGTATCCGTGCGACGCTTCTTGTCAGCCAACGCGTCATACCCGAACTAGACGAACCTTCAACACTGGTGCGAAGTACAGCGAGAAGTGCAGGTACCGGGCTCGCTGCCCACTCACGCTACTGTCTTGAAAGAGTTCGCACGTACAAATTATTTTTTATGTTTTAAAAATTGAAGTATTACCTGTATTCATTTCGATTAGTGAAAAAAAAATAGTTAAACGTTTGTTTTTTGCTTGTGTTTTAGTGCTCGACCAACTCCCGCGTTACGTACTGCTGACTGAATCTGCTATTCACAGTCACACGCAGACAGTACCGACTTAACCAACAACAACAACAACACGCGCAAACCCAGCAGTTTTTACGACCGGCCAGCAACAACTTAACGATTTAGCTTTAGAATACTGAACGGCACATTTCCACGCGTTGGAATGCGACGCTGCATCACCTCTTACCAAATAAATAAATAAACTCTTTAATCAACGACAACAGCTACTGAAAAAAAAAGGAAACCAAAAAAGCAATCCTACATGATTAACACGAGGTTGCCAAACTATCTCTCACACGCAAAACACCGGCGAACTAGGGCATCATCACGTGCCCGCACACACCGTTCGCACAAAAAATGCTCTCACGACAAACGCTGCAGGTAGGTGGAGAGAACCGCACTCATCGGCGGCGCCGTGTACGCCGGCTCGCCCAGCACCTCTCCGAGCCACTTATCTGCCTGCGCCGTCTGCTGCGCCGTCGCGAGCGACCTCTGCTGCCCTGCCGCCACGCTGCTGTCGTAGGCGTCCTGAATCGAGGCCATGTCCTTGAAGAAGGACTGCAGCTGGAGCTGTGCCGCACCGCTCGATGGAGCACTCGCAGACGTCTGCCCGACCGCATTACTCTTTCCTTCCTCCACTGCCTTTCCGCTCCACTCGAGGGTGGAGGGCTCCGCGGCGCCGGCTGGCAGGTGCAGCACCTTGAAGCCCGTCACCGCATCGACAGCGGCGAGACGCTGACTGTTGAGGTGCAGCGGGGCGATGTGGCGCAGCGGGTGGCGGGTGGCACGCGGGACGCGACGCACCACGCGGCCCATCTCCGGCGCGTCCCGCCCCTTCCCATTACAGCACTGCAGCTCCACGAGAGAGGTGTCCGACAAGGCCGCCATCACCGTGGTGTCCGTGAAGGCGCTCAGCGCCGTGATGCGAGCCCTGTTGCCAGCAGTGAACACCACCGGCTCCTCCGTCGCGCCGTCCAGCGACCAGAAGAAGAGCCGGCGAGCGCTGGCGGCAACGACGTGGCGGCAGTCCGGTGCCACCACCACGCGCAGCAGCGGCGCCGTCTCGGCGTACTGCGGCAGCATGCAGAGCAGCGGCCACGGCTCACCTGGCCGGCACGCGGTGACGGCGTAGGCGTGGACGCAGTCGTCCGCGACGAAGCACAGCGAGCCGTCGGCGGAGAGCGCCATTGTGCGCACACTCTGCGAGGGCGTTGTGATGGTGGAGTGGTTGTGCCACGCACCGGCGGCGGTGCCGAAGGTGTCCTGCGCCGTGTAGGCCGTCTCGGTCCAGCACTTCACGGCGTCGCGGCTGAGGGTGAAGACACGGCGGCCCCGCTTGTCCACCTCCAGCGCCAGCACCACGGAGCGGTGCGGGGAGTAGACCGTCTGCGTCTCGACGTGCTGCTTGCGACGCGCGTCGTACTCCCAGAAGCGCAGCAGCGGCGGCAGCACCGTGGACGCGAAGGCCTCGTAGGTGACGAGGGAGCGGCTCTCGTTCAGCACGCCGACAAACTGGATGCCGTGCCGCGGCGGACTCGGGATCGTCTCCATCTGCGACGAGACGTGCAGAGAGTAGATGGATTGCTGAGTGTAGGGGTCGCAGACACGCAGCACGTTCGGCATGCCCGTCAGCACCACCGCCGGCTGTCCCCGCCACTGCTCCACCACGAGCCCGGTGCAGACGTCCTCGGCGGCCCACTCGATGCCCTCCACCGAGGCGGCCACGCGCATCTGCAGTAGATCGACCATCGCCAGCGTCGACGTGCCGCAGGAGAGGAGCAGCTGGGCACCGGCGTCCTGGTAGGTGGTGAGGGCCTGCATCGCGCCGAGGTTGCACGCGATCTTCTTGTGGCTAAAGGAGACGAGGTTCCAGACAAGCAGCACCGCTTCACGGCCGCCGGTGTAGACGGCACTGCCATCCACGGCAAAGGCCAGCGCTGTTAGCGGGGTGTGATGCCAGTGGTCGGAGAAGCAGTGCGCCTCGTGCACGTCGACAAAGACGAGCAGCTCGCCACGACCACCGCCCACGGCGACCGACGTTGACACCGGACTGCAGGCGATGCTCTGGATGTCGACGTTCACCGCGCGCAGGGTGAGGGGCGGGCAGGCCCGCGGCCGCTGCTGCTGCGGATGCTGCGAGGCGTGGTGCACCGCCAGACGATCGGCAAAGACGGAGTAGTAAAACTCACGCGCCAGCGGCGCTGCAACGACGACAAGACCGGTGGACGCTCCGACGGCGAGAAGGGCACGCGGCAGTGCCGTTTGGAAGACGTGCACCACCACCGCAGACGGCGCACCGCCGCTTCCACTGCTGCTGCTGCCCAGCGCCACCTCAAGCACGGCCGCCTTGGTGAGCAGCACCGCGTAGAGCTGACCGCCCTGCTGCGTGTGGAAGTGCGCAGACACAACGACATCCGCAGCGCCGGTGATCCCCTCTGCCTCCTCCGCAGCCGCGGTCTGCTTCGACTCGCTAGACTCCACACCGCTGCTGCTTGGGTGTGCCGCCCCCTTCTCCTTTTGTTTGGAGGCCTCTGCACTCTTCTGCAGCGCAGCTGGTGGCGACGACGACGACGAGGAACCAGCAGCCAGCGTAGGAAAGGTGATGGCGGTGGCCCGCGTCAGCGTCGGCGCGCCGCCCTCTAAGGCAAACTGGAACCACGTCCCTTCCGCATCGATGACGTGCAGCTCCGCCTTGGTGCTCGAGACGAGGCGGAGGTGCACGCCGCAGACCCGCGACCCGTTCAGCCGCTCCACCCGAAACTTCTTGAGGGACTTGGCGGCATAGAAGGAGACGGCGGTGTCCTCGGCCACGCAGACCACCTGCGAGCACGCCGCAAAAGAACTCTGCATCGGCGACCTAGAGGAAAGAGAGAGAGAGAGCGAGACTAGCAGTTCTTTTTTTCTGCTGGCAATTGAAAGCGATGAGAGGTGAAAAACAAGAAGTAAATAAATGCGCAAGATGGCATGAGAAGGAGAGGCGTGTAGTGCACCGTCCGCTGGGGAGTCTTTGAATGAGTAGTCCGTCATGTTTCTCTTCTTTCATCGTTTGTTTGCATACTGTGCACGCTAGTAGGTGCAGAAATGCGCATTACATCATTTGTGCCGTTACCACCTGCGCGTCCTCATACGGCGTCCATGCAACCTGCGCACGCGCGCGCAAGACGTGTTTGTACTTTCACTTGCGCTCCGCTCTCGTCGTCATTTTTCTCTTTTTCTTGCATTTCTCCTATTTGGAAAGAGAACTACACAAACTTCTCGCTTCTCGTTCTTCACCGCTATGAGGGAGGCAACGGCGTAAAATTCAGAGAGAAGGACACAAAGAGCCAACAGCTTCGTCACAGCGGCGTACGCTCCACACAGTCTCAGCCAGAAAACCGACGCGCAGCCACACAACCAAAACGGCTTCGGAAAGTGAATGAGGAGAGAGTAGAGGCTGTCGAAACAGAAGAAGAGCACACACACAAACACATCTTAGCGAAAGACAAAAAAAAAGAGAAAGCTAGGCCCTTTTTCTCCCTATGTATGTTGTACGAGCTCGGCACCGCTTCATCCTTTTTTTTTTCATTTCCCACCTATCCTTGCTCACCTTCCCGCTCCTCCGTGTCTGCACGCAGGTCGCGGTGGGCTTTAGTCGACACAAGAGCAATAAGAGCGTGGATTAGCATACTGAAGAATAAGATAAGCTGCCGGGAGTCTTGGAAAGATAGTAAGCGACACCCTTCTCTTGCAAGGAAAGAGAAAAACAGCAAAACAAAACCTTTTCGGGGGAAAAAGGGAGCATCACAGAACCCAGAGAGATACAAAACACGCGTGCATCCGCTACTCTGCGCGCTGATTGGACGAACGCACCGCAGCGGCGCTGGTGCCACCGTATTGGCCAAAGGCCGGGTTCGGGTTCAGCGGCTGCAGCTCACGCGGGTCGATGCCCACGACGTACACCGGCCTCTGCCACCCACGAATGCACGTGCAGAAGAGAAACAAGAGAACAATGTTGCACAGAAGAATAAGGGCGGCACGGCCGGGGTGCTGCTTGACGTACGCGCTTGTGACGCTCACCGCACTCGTGGCAAACGACTTGAGGCGCGTCCAGGCAGACGTCGCCGTGGCGTTAGCGTAGCTCTCGAGGTGGCCAACGGCGTCCGAGTCTGACGGCACCTCGGATGCGTTCTTCGAAGCTGACCCGTGGCCCTTCTTGCCCTTACCCGCTGCCGGCTTCTTCGTCGTGGAAGTGGTTGTCGTCGTTGTGGTAGAGGTAGTCGTGGTGGTGGCTGTAGTGGACGTGGACATGCTGTTGCCCTCCGCGGACGCTTCGCCGGCGGCGGTCGGCTCCGGTGCCCCTGACGACGTCTCGTTCTCCGTCGCGCGCGGCTCAGCTGACGAGTTGGGCTCGTTGGTAGAATTCGACCACGTCGCCTCCGTCTCGCTTGAGGTTGCCGTCGCGTTGTCCACCTCCGGCGCCTCGCTGTTGTGGTGTTATTGTGTGGGCGATGCGTCGCCGTCGCCTCTCCTGCCGGGGCTGCGGTCGTGGTGCCCTCTTCGAGTGCATCTGTGGGGGGCTCCGTCGTGGCGTCTGCCGCATCTGTCGAATTGGCATCGCCGGCCGTCTCGTTCGTCGATGGCGTCATCGTTGATGTTGTGGTGCGGGGCAGCACAGACTTGACGTCGTCGCCGTACGCCCCGATCTCAAACTCATCGCTCTCGTTGGCCTCGTCCGTCACGGCACGAAAGATGTCGTCCTCCACCGTCCCGTTCATCACACCACCGGCGTTCTGCCTGTCGCGGCGCGTCCAGGCGTCGTCGAGGTTGCCCTCGCTGCGCCGCCCACCCTGCGGCACTGACGTGTCATCGAAGCGGTAGATGCGGCGGCCGTTCAGCGCCTGCGGGGGCCGCGCGTTGCCGAAGCGGTGGAAGTCGTTGGGCAGGAGCTGGTCCATCGCGTCGCGCAGCTTCCCGACGGCGACGCGGGAGATGAGGATGGGCGACGACATCACCACCCACCGCACGTTCTCGCGGCACGGCGGGTGCGTCTCGGAGCCGTCGTAGAGGAGGTAGCTCTCCCGGGCAGGCAGGAGCGAGGTGATGGAGAGGTCCTCGGTGAGAAAGCACGTCGTCATGGCGTGGCGCCGCGGCAGCGAGCCGTCGACGAGGATGTGGCGCAGCGCTCGCACCGATGTGCTGTTGATGGAGGTGGAGGCCTTGAGCATGACGGCCACCATCAACACCTCGCGGTTCTTCTCCTTCACCTCATCCGTGGTGAAAGACAGATGCATCTCGACGTCGGGGCGGAGATTGCGAAACTTGTGCTCCGACGTGGCGTGAAAGTGCAGCTCTGAGAAGTAGAAGGTGCGGCTCTTGTTGAGTGGGTCAATGACGGTGCACTCGCTCAGGTCCTCTGGCAGGCGGCCCTGGCGCTCAAAGCTGACCATGTTCACCGCCCCCTCGTTGACGATGCGCATCTGCGTCTCGTCCTTTGGGAAGAAGCACTTGGAAGAAAACTGGAGGCGCTTTAGTGGGGCGTCCTTGACGACCTCGCTGGGGTCCACATTCGAAAAGGAGATGGGGCTCTGCCGGCTGCCGGTGCGGCACAGCTCGGGCCACTCGTTGAGGTTCGAGTAGTCCCACGAGGACTTGGAGCCGGAGAGGTCGGCGTGGGGCAGACCAGCGGTGCCGTAGTTGCCTTCGTGGTAGGCGTGGGGGTCGGCACTGCGCACCACCGCAGCTGCCACGAGAAGCGCTGCCAACGCCGCAGCCAGCAACACACGCGCACCCACAGCGGGTGCGGAAGACGCCATCGCGTGTGTATGTGTGTGAAACGGCTTTGACTGGTTTTTTTGTTGTTGTTATTGGTGATGCAGATGCGCGTGTGTTCGTGCAAATAGGAAGATACGATAAGTGTGGCTGGTGTCTGTGTGTGTTTATGAGTTGAGTTCTCAACGACACACCGAAAAAAGGAGACAACAGTTAGAAAGGTGCGGTGAAGCGCTGTACGTGCTTGAGGAACGAAGTTAAGGGACAACGTAAACAAACAATCAAACAAAAAAAGGAGGGAGGGAGGGAGGAATAAGTGGGTGGGCTACTACTCATTTAAAGATAAAGAGCTCCAGACAAGAAGTGAAGAGAAAAAAAATGCGGAAAAGACGACTTAGACACGGCGCAGCTCACTCAGCGATAGAAGGGCAAAGAAGAGCTCGCAACGCTCAGCTTAATCGCCGCCTCACCGAACTCTTTTCCTTTTTTTAAAAAAAAAGTACACCGCTGCGCCACAACGCCGAGCGACTGAGGAGTCGATTCGAAAGGGAGAAAAAATACCGTCAGCACTGCAGTGCAACGGCACATACTCAATCCAAGGAAAAGTACGTGTTCTTCTCTGTCCGGCGTGGTGAAGAAGGGATTATCGCTCTCCAGAATTACGATCTGCTTGTTGCCTGGTGTCACACATAGACGAGAGACGATAGGAGGCATTTAGATGACGGGACAGCGATGTTAGGTCACGCACGAAAAACAAAACAAACAAAAAAAAAAGCACGCTCCATAAAGAGGACGCACAGCCGCTACTCGGTGTACGCGACGGCGGGGAGAAAAATGCAGATGTACGTGCAAGTGCGCACGTGGGGTCTTATTTATGGGACATGAGAGAGACACGCGCACGGCACGCATGTCGACTCTCGCCCCGCAGCAAAAGATAAATGACACTAAAACAGCAACCATTAAAAAAAGAAAAGAAAAACACGAGAGAAAGCGGAAGAAATACGGAGTCCGCCGCCTTCAATCGCTAAAAAAAAAAGCCGATGCAGCCCTCACAAGCCCAGTTTTTTTTTTCCCCCGTTCACTTACTCATCATTTTCCCCCCTTAGGCCGTTGCGGTGCTGCCGTAGTTCTTCGCCGCTCCGCCCGTCTTGCGCGACTCTAGAAACTGCTGTCGGGCAAGGTTGCCACGTGAGGCCAGCAGACGATTCGAGGACGAGGACGCGCTGTTGGTGCCCTCCGCCAGCGTGCCCTGCGTCGACGAGGACGACGGCAACACAAACGCCTTCGTCGGCATCTCCTCGTCATCCTCCTCGGCTTCCTCGTCCTCCGCAGCGGACTGACTGCTGCGCAGACACCAATTGAGCAGCACCACTGTGGTCATCGTCAGTGTCGCGAAGAGGAGAAACCAGGCGAACATGTGCGCGAGCGACAGGCTCGAGGCGCGCTCCGACACGGACGTCGTCGTCATCTTCTCCAAGTCCTCATACCACGGAACGCTTGACGTAGCAGTGGACGACGTCGCGGCGTTCTCGACTGCGGTTGCCGCCGACGCCGTCGCGTTGCTGATGGCCTTCACCGTCTTGTTCGCACCCGCCGCAAAGTGCTGCGAGGCGTTGCGCACCGTTGTGTTGACAGAGTCGAGCGACGTGTTCAGCACACGTGCTACGGTGCTCGTGCTTGCGTTGATGAAGGCACGGACGGGCTTCTGCGGCCCCAGGGAGGGCAGCGGTGGCGGCGCCGTGTCCACAACGATCGGCGCTCGGGAAAAGAGGCGGCTAATAATCGACATGCTTAGAGTGATGGGCGGAATAAGTGCAAAGAGTAAATTGGACGGGAAAAAAAAAGCAGTGGAGAGCTGAAGCTGCTGACGATGTTCCACGAGGTGAGTGTATCGTCTGTGTGTGTATCTGTGGGAGAATTTAATAAAAAAGAAAAAAAAGATTGCTTGACGTTTGGAGACTTACCAACGCCTTCTCTGGGTGCGGCGAGAGCTAAAGTGTGCCTGTTCGTTTGAGTAAGGTGAAAGTGGTTCGCAATGCTACTTAGCATGTTTTATTGATTTGGCACGCGAAAAAGAAGAAAAAAAAAATACACAGGAAGAGGGAGGTATCGAGTAGAACATGTTGAGAATGTGGCGAGGTTAGAGTTCCACGCTCAGTGGACACAGCCACGGAATTGGAGGGATTTGAGCGACATACACACCAAATAGAAGCAAAAGAATAGTGGTCATGACAATATGTGATGTAGAAGGCTGCCTCAGCTACCGTCCTTCTTCTCGTTGGGCAGGAGACGAGTACACACACTCACACGCACACACCCGTATACATAAATATATATTATTTCATTTACAATCTTCTGTCTGAGCTATTTAGATCTTTGAGCCACTACCGTCTGTTTCCGTTTTTTTTCCTGCTGCGCCAGGGCATCACCGTGACGACACCACCCATACCTTGCAACGGCGGAAGAAGCATTAAGGAGAGAAAAATAAGCGCCTGCTGGAGCACACTGTTTTTTTGTTTGTTGATTTCAACTCTTGCTCTGCTTTGTCAGGAGAAAAAAGAGTTTTTTTTTGGGGTCGGAAAGTCAAAAGAGCAAAAAAAAAAAAATAACTAGAGAGGAGAGAGAGGTTACATCACCGTGGAGAGTGCCGTCCGCCCTCTTGTTGACAAGGGGATGTCTACGGCACCGGCACCGGCTTCTCTTCCACTGCTAAGCGTCAGACGTCAAGGGCACACCAGCAAGCAGCATTGGCTTTGTGTGCGGGTGTTTTTTGTGTGCCAGCCGGTCCGCTTGTTTATTCTTTTTTTTTCCCTTTCTCCCGCGATAAAGGATGGTAAAAGGAAAAGACAGCAAATAACAAAAATGTTTTTATGAGTGGCGTTCGCAGAAAGGTCAAAAAAAAAAAGGAAGGGAGTATTTCATCGGAAAAGAAAAGAATTTAGAAGATAGATAAATCAAGATAAACCAGAGCAAGTATCGTCCAAGAGAGAGAGACACATACGCGAGAAAAGGGAGAGAAAAAAAATACACTTGTAACTTACGACGTAGGACAATAGATTGCGTTGAGGTCGAACTCGAAGAAGAAGAACAGAAGTGTGGGTGTCGGTGTGGTTTTGAGGATTCCTCCTCTGTCTGGATTACGGAGGGCAGGGGTGGGCTTTGTGTTCTAAGCAGATGGCCAAAAGGCCAATAAAGGACGAAGACAACACCAGAAAAATAGGAAAAGAACACACTAGAAAATAAAAAACAAAAAGCCGCAATCAAGAAGAAAAAATGTACTTTTTTTGTTGTTGGGAGTGAGTGGTGGGGTACCACCATCACCACCCATGTCGAGCAAGACACTTGTTAGGCTCGCACGAGATAGCGGGTTTCGCTGATGCCCACATCTCGGTTCGTTTTTGGGTTTGTTTTGTTGTTGTTACTGTTGTGTTTCGCTTGTAAGGCAAACACATTCTCATCGCTTGGGTGTCTGTGTGCGTGTCTGCTTGTGTGACACAATTTGGGAATGCGTGTTTTTGTGTGTGTGCTTGAGAATGCACCGCCGTGTCGTCTTTTTTTCCCCCCTTGTGTGTCCCGTTTTGATTGTTTGTGTGATTGTTGCCGACCATGACGAAACGCGTGTGGCAACGCCGTACTGCCTCCGCAGTCCACGAAGCTGAAGAACAAAAACACAATCGCCTCTCTTCCTTCTCTTTCCAGGTATTTTTTCCTTTGGTGTCGATTGGCAATCCCAACTGCTCTTCCATATCGACACCGTCCCTTGTGTGCGGCAAAAACCACGTTACCCTCACAACACCGCCTCACGGTGATTAAGCGTTGTCCAAAACACATACACACACAAGCACACTGCGTTCCACGGCAACGTCGACTTGAAGTGCACCCTCCTTACGTACAGCAGCGAAAGCTGTTTGTTTTCTCCTTTCGAAAACAGGCAAGCCACACAGAGAGTACGTGAGAAGCATCAAGAAGATGTTTGTGTGTGGGTGTGTGCTTGTGCGAATATGTGCACTTTGAGCGATGCCTCTCACTGAAATGTAGAGTGGAAGGGAAATGAGCACGACGGCCACACTGAGGAGCCTAATGGTGACAACAAGAAGGAAAAGCAGCCAGTCCTATCGAAAGAAAGAAACAATAGAAAGGCAAGAGAAGGTGAAGAAACGAGTGCTGAGTCTGCGGTCGTGGAAAGTGCACCCGGAAGTAGCAGCAGTAGCGCCACCGCAGCAGCCGCAGTCAACGGTGTTCGGTCGTCCTGTAACAACTTCAACAAGAAAACTAAGTAAAAATAAATAATAGTAAAAATGTATGACAAAGCGGATTGTCTGAGGGAAAGAAAAGTGAAACGTAGAAGAGGTTGATGTCCCTCGTCTACACACACATACACACACCCAACACACTCACACGACATAGACGCACAAGCACACATGCACACAGAGATCCTTTGTCCGCTCGCTCTTGCCCCTTCTACAGCGGGATGTTGCCGTGCTTCTTCCACGGGTTGCGCAGCTGCTTGCGGGCGAGCCGCTCGAGATCCTCGCAGACGCGCAGGCGGGTCTCGCTCGGGTCGATGACGGCGTCCACGAAGCCCTTGCGCGCCGCCGAGAGCGGGGTGCAGAAGGCCTGCTCGTACTCCTTCACCCGCTCCGCCTGCTGCTCCGCCGACTCCTTCGAGTAGAGCAGCTTCACCGCGCCGGGAGCACCCATCACGGCAATCTCAGCGCGCGGCCAGGCGTAGTTGCTGTCGCCGCGCAGGTGCTTCGAGCTCATCACGTCGTACGCGCCACCGTAGGCCTTGCGGGTGATGATGGTGATCTTCGGCACCGTCGCCTCAGCGTAGGCGTAGAGCAGCTTCGCGCCGTGGCGAATAATACCGCCGTACTCCTGCTGGACACCGGGCAGGAAGCCGGGCACATCCACGAAGGTGATGATCGGGATGTTGAAGGCGTCGGCGAAGCGCACCATGCGGGCCGCCTTCACGGAGGAGTCGATGTCGAGCACACCCGCCTGGATCTTGGGCTGGTTCGCAATGACGCACACCGTGCGGCCCTCCACACGAGCAAAGCCGCAGATGATGTTCTTCGCAAACTGCGGCTGAATCTCAAAGAAGGAGTCGAGGTCGACAACAGGGAAGATGGCGTCACGCATGTCGTACGCCTCCTTCGCCTCCAGCGGCACCACCGTCTTGAGCGAGGAGACGTCGCGGCGGCGGCTGTCGGCGGTCGGCACGATCGGCGCGGGGTCGCGGTTGCTCAACGGAAGGTAGGAGTAAAGACGGCGCAGCTGCGCGAGGGCGACGATGTCGTTCGGGAAGGTGCCGGCCGACACACCCGACTTGCTGGCGTGCACGCGCGGCCCGCCAAGCTCCTCCTTTGTCACAAGCTTGCCGCCCACGGCGCTCACCACCTCGGGGCCGGTGACGAACATGTAGGACGAGTTGTCCACCATGAAGGTGAAGTCGGTGATGGCGGGGGAGTAGACGGCACCGCCGGCGCACGGGCCCATAATGACGGAGATCTGCGGGATGACGCCGGAGGAGAGGGTGTTGCGCAGGAAGATGTCCGCGTAGCCGGCGAGGGAGGCGACGCCCTCCTGGATACGAGCACCGCCGGAGTCGTTAAAGCCGATAAGCGGCACCCCAATCTTCGCTGCCTCGTCCATGATCTTCACCACCTTCGCAGCGTTGGTGCCGGAGAGGGAGCCGCCGAGAAGAGCGAAGTCGTGCGAGAAGAGAAAGACAGGGCGACCAAAGACCTTGCCGGTGCCGGTGATGAAGCCGTCGCCCGGCACCTTCTTCTTCTCCATGCCGAAATTGTGGCACTCGTGCTCGACCAGCGCGTCACGCTCGCGGAAGGTGCCGGGGTCGCAGAAGAGCTGCACGCGCTCCATCGCTGTCAGACGCTCCTTGGCGTGGCGCTTCTCCTCCGCCGCCGTTGTTTTGTGGGTGTGGCGGCTGTACTCCTGCGTCATGTCCGTGCTGGCACGGCGCGCGGAGCACACCGACGCGGCGGCCGCCGCAAGTCCGAGACGGCGCATCATCACTGCTTAGTAGAAAAAAAAAGGGACAAGAGAGGAAGAGGGATGAAAACAAGTCGAGTTTTTTTGTGTGTGTAGGGAGAACAAGGAGTCACGACGTGACTTCTAACCTATGTGTGTGTGTGTGTGTTTTTCCGAGGTTTTTTTTTTATTAACTGTGCAAAGGTGAAATCACAGAGGGGAAAACAGAAGAAGGGAGCGAGCAAAAAAAGAAAAAAGTGTTGTGAGGAATGGGTGGAGAAAAAAAACATCAAAGTCACGCGTTGATACCAGCTGCTCAGCTTCGAGGCACCTCAGGAGTGCTTTTTGGGCTCCTCCGCACCCCAAGGAGCTGCGCCTCACTTCCATATTGCCCCTTTCTTCGCCTTGTTGACACGCTACATCAAGAAGACGAAGAAAGTGAGCAAAATACAAAGGCAAGCCACCAAGAGCAGACGCAACTCGGACGGCGATCTTCGTTGTTGACGGAGAGAGAGAGGAAAAAAAGCCTCTTCGAATCCCTTTTTGGTGCGGCGCAACATGGAAGAGAATTCCCTATGCGCACGATCTGCAGTGCGGAGCGAAGAGGAGAAGGCTTTCTTTTAATCAGCAGCCGCTACTGGGACTGGCGAAGCACAGAAAGAGAGCGAGAGCGAGCGAGATTCGTGGCATGCGCTCGCCTGATCTTTCACAATAGTTCCGGTAGTGCACCTTCCTTAAGCGGTAATACTCTTAAGCACGCTATTTTTCCTTTTTTTTCCTGTCAAAGGAGACGTTGGGTGTTGCTGGCGTTGATACAGGTAGCAAAGAGAGCGAAAGATCTCAAACATGATTATAGAACGGAGGAGGAAGGAGACGAGGAAACAGACCAGAAAGAGGGTGTGTAAAGGGCATCAAGGAGCAGCGGGGTATAAGAGAATCAAAAAGAAAGAGAGAGGCTGAGTCACCAAGACGAATTACAACCCATAGAGACAACATGTGCGGAAAATCACGAGTAAAAAAAGAAAAAAAGCGTTACACACAGAAAAAGAGACGTAGTTAAAATGAAAAAAAAAGGGCATGTTAAAACAAAAGGAAAAAGGCACTGCATGGTGAGAAGACAAGAGAAGATGGGAGATCAAAAACAGAGAATTCATCAAAAATGACACATAGATAAACATGGGAGATGTGCCAACGCCAGAGGAAGACAAACAGACAAGAGCGAAAGGGAGTAGAAAAAAAGAGTAAAAAGTATTGAAAAGAAAGCGGAGAAAAAGAGGAGCCATACAAGGGTAAAAAAACAGACAACCAAATAGATGAGGTACTTCATGAACACCAATGAAAGAAAAAGAATACAGCCGAAAGGAAAAAAAAAACGAGTTATAGATGTAGTCTATTGTGGACACTGCACTCTTGTGTCTTGAACCGCGAAAGAAAAAGAAAAAAGAAGTACCGCGCCAGAAAAAAAAAGCGAGAACTTAAAACTCATCACAGCATGATTTGCCTAACGCACAAACGACTTAGTGTAAGAAAAACAAAAACAAATTCAATCAAGGTGAAACAAAGCTAAAAGAAGGGGTGAAGGCCCAGCAGGAGAGGAAACAGAAATCTTTTTCATAGAGAAACCAAAGAGGTGCTCCCATATAAAAATAGCAAAACGGGAGTTAACAACGAGGGGGCACATTTTGAAGGTTTTGGTCGCACGATAAGTCGAGTCTCTCCAGTTCACTTCACCGCCGAAAAAAGAAGGAGAAAATGAAGTTCTCTGCCATGGAAAATAGGTTAATAAATATATACGCGAAACAAATTGGGAACCATCAGCCAAAGTGGGAGAAAAGCAATCCACGTTGTGACGTAGGCACAAGCACAGAAGATGGCATCGACTATCAGTGCGCAAGTCAGCAGTTAACAATCTCGGGAAAGGGGACGAAGAGAAGCAAAACACACAGATGAAAAAAAAATAGAGAAAGAAAACAAGCAACAATAGTTAGAAAAGCATTTCAAGTGGGGAGAGACAAATAGGGTTTTTTTTTTTGCATGAGCTTTGTTTTGAGTCGAAACAATCTGAGAGACGATAACTCGAGAGAGAAATGAAAACCTTCCCGCGGACAAAAAGACAGCGGTGTGTGTGTTGATATGTTCCTGTTTCCTTCGTTTGTTCTTTCCCCGCTTAACTTCCAAACACCGTCGTACAGAGCGAGAGAGAGGAAAAGAAGGCGAGGGGAGAGGGGAGAGAAGAGCACACGGCACCGCGCACACACGATGTACGTTTTCGTCAATCTGGCTGTCTGTGTGTGTGTGTGTCGGTAAGTGTCGCTGCTTGAACGTATCAAGGAGCAGAAAGATGAAAAACACAGCGGAAGGCAGTGCACCGATAAACGTGATCTCCTTTGTAGCAAAGCAAGGGATCGAGAAGAACGAAAAGAGACGGAAAAGGAGAAGAAGGAAGTATGCTGGCCGGAGCAGAGCATTCACACCTAACACACACACACACGCCCTCAAGTAGATTTGAAAGGCAAACGAAGAAGAGGAGAAAAAAAGAAGTCTACAGCGCAGTGGAACGCGGCCACTCATCTGTTCTTCGACTTAAGGTGAAGGGGAGGATTAAAAACGAAAGTAAGGGTAGAATATAAAAAAACTGGGCAAGAAAAAACAGGCAGACGAGGCCAACAACCTCAAACCGCGTACCCGATGGAAAGCATTCACCGACACACAGGCGCACGAACGGAGAACAAGAAGGGGCGGGTTGATGTGCGTCGCATGTGTGATACGCGGCCTCTCTCGCCTCTTCCGCTCCTTAAAGAGGCGCAAGCGTGGCTCCTTTTTTTCCAAGTGGTAAAAACAATAGAACGTTTTCTAAAAGAAAAAGAAACACTTTATTTTCTTACACTTAAAGACCGCAGTGGACAGTAGACACTCGCGTGTGCAGTGCAGCGCAGTGCGGGGCACCGCAACCCGCGTTTTGTTTTTTTGTTCGTTTGATCATTTGGTAGTGGCTCGATCGCAACACAGTTCGTGAAACCTGCACCTTCCATATTTTTTTTTTCCGAATGGTGTGCGTACGTGTTTGCGGTTCCAATGATGCTTTTCTTTTTCGTTCTCCTTCTTAATCTCGCCTCTCTCCCTCTTCTTGTTTGCAGCCTCACCGCTGGCAGAACTCGTTGCAGTGAGCTCTGAGAATGACGCATCGTTATTCGAGAGAGACGAAGAGACTCAACATGCCCGTCGAAAATCGAGAGAGGCGTATTGCCTCCTCTAATGAGAAGTCGCAGGCATAGAGAAGGAAAGAACGACAAGAAGCGTGGAGCAGGTCACACAACATACACACACAGACAGGAAAAGTAATACAAACAGAAGGGAGGTCAAAACTGCAGAGCCGTTAATGGAAAGAAAAAAGAAAATGACATTCTCTTCGTTATTGTTTGGGAGCGAAACCACACCTTCACTGTACGCCCTTCATTCGACTAATAAACAACCTGGAGAGAGAACAGAAAAAAAAAGATTAAATAAAGCCAGAAGAAAAAAAAAAGAATGGCAATCAAAGAACCATGTCGACGACCAAGAAAGTGAACACGGGGTAGACGGGAAGGAGAGCAACGAAATGTGCAAAGAGTGTGTTGGCGTGTAGCAGCAGACGCCTCACTGACTCTCAAGCATCGAGTCTCAGAGAAGAAAAAGAAAGAAAATTTCGCTAAAAAAAAGAACAAGCACACGCTAACAAACTGTTCTTTGTCATTCGCGTTTTCCTTTCGCAGCACATACCCCTCGAGTCTGTGTCTATATCTGTGTCTTTACCGCCTCTGCTAAACGAAGCATTTTTTTCTTTTCCAGGTTCTGAGTTGCAGGGGGGAATGTGTGTATAAGACAGGAAAAGGAAAAGGCAGTGCGAATAAAATGAGAGAAGACAACAAGCAGGGAAAAAAAAAAAGACAGAGAGGCGTAAGATACACACGCACGCACACACATACACACACCAACACAAACGAGATGTCTGTGCATGCGTACGTGTGAAATGCAGACGCCAATACACATATGTATCTATGCGAAGAGGGCAGGAGCGAGAGGGCAACGCGCACGACACAGGAACGGTAAGAGAATCGATGCACTCGGGGTAAAAGGCGGCTGCGTAACGCGTCAAACTGTGTCGTAGGATGGCCACGCCATCGTCAGCGTCTCCTTCTTCGCCACCGGGCGGAGAGTGCGCAGGCGGAGACTCGCGGCCGACTCGGCAAAGGTGCGCACCGTCACGTTCGGCCGCGCCGTCTCCTCTGCGGTGCAGTTGTTCGGCGTCATGAGCGACGACATCTCAAAAAGCGAGATGCACATGTTGTAGGTGCCAGGGACGCCGTAGCGGGGTGCCTTGAGGATGCTCGTCTTGCACGAGTCTAGCGGGCTCTCGCTGGTCTGAATGCCCACCCCCGACGGACGGTCCTCTGCGTTCACGAAGTCGAGGTGCCCCTTGATCCGCTCCACCACCTTGGGCCACATGGAGCAGCACACCATCAGCGAGTTCGACTTGGCCTTCTCGTAGCACTCCTGGAAGACGTCGAAAGTCAGCTGCTCCTTGTCCTGCGAGCTGAACTCGCGGGTCAGCGTGCCGTAGCAGGTGCGCAGCAGCTTGTCCATCTCCCCCCGCTGCCGCTGCACCACCTCCGCCACGGGCAGCCAGCGGTACTGCTGGGCCGCCTCGTGCGAGGGGAGGACGCTGCTCACCATGCGGGCCATCATTCGCACCGCGATGCGCACACACGCCGCCGTCACGATCGGCCGCGGGTCCTCGGCGACGCAGACGGGAGTCGGTGTGATCTCGCTCTGCTGCTGCTCCACCGCCGGGGCGTTGGCGCGGATGTACTGATCGAGCTGGCGCGACACCTGCGACGGCGCGTCCTTCCACCGCCCCCGCTGCGCGCACTCGACCCAGTGGTGCTCCACCCACGCCTTGGCCTTGCAGTTCTCGCTGCAGTAGAAGGCGTTGCAGTTGTTGTCGCAGGGCACCGGCTTGACGCAGACGTGGAGGGTGTTGAGGATCGCCTTGGTGAGGCCGGGAATGCTGCTCTCCACCATTCCCTCGTCTACAAAGGGACGGCCGCAGTGGCAGCACAGCGGGCACCGGCTGCGGCCGCAGAAGATGCGGTAGAGGCTCGAGGACAGCGGGAAGACGGAGCTGGAGCCTTCCTTGATGACCACCTCGTTGGCCTCGATGTTCTGCGCCGCCACGGCAACGGCACGCTTCAGGTTCTCGTCGTAGGCCACGCGCAGCTTATTGTACCGCTTCGTGCGGCCCTCGTACAGCATCGCCACCGAGTTGCCCTCCAGCAGGTTGCGCACAACCGTACTCGCCGCGTCAAACTTCATGGCTGTCGTGTACATCTTCTGCGCGTCCACGAACTTCTTCATGCTGCGCAGAACGTTGCCGGTGCGGATGTAGCCAATGCTTTCACGTGGCACGAGGTGCACGACGCGGTTCGCGTCGTCGAGCGCCAGCTCCTTCGCGCCGGCGAGCAGGTAGGCGACGGAGCGGCTGCTGCGCACGCGCGCCTCTTCCTCCGGCATCTCCTCCAGGGCCCGGTTGTAATACCGCAGCGCCGCCTCGCAGTTCTTCTTGTTCACCTCCGCCGTGCCCTTCTTCATGTAGGCCATGAAGCTGCGCCGCCGCGCGTCGTCGGCTGCCGTGGCGTTCGCCGTCGCGCTGCGGCCCGGCTTGACGGCGTTGCTCGCGCCACTCGGGCTCATCGTTGCCGGGCTGTTCACCGACTCCACGGCGGAATTATCGCTGTCCTTCGCGCTCGCCGCACCCGGCTGGACAGGCTTGCTAAGGAGGTCCTCCGTCTTGTCCTCCAGCTCGAGCCCGGAGAGGCCGCTGCGGATGCTGGAGTAGTACCGGGTTGCCTTTACCTTCGGCTCACTGAGGCAGGCGCGGTAGAGCGTGCAGCCGACCCGCTCGAAGCCATCAATGTCGTTGCAGAGCACGAAGGTGTAGTCGCCGGTGTGCCGGTCCACACGCACGCGGCGGCGCGGGATGGCGAAGAAGGCCTCCATGATGGGCTCCCAGTGGCGGCTTTCCTGTGCAATTTTCGCAAACTCGACGTCGCGCAGCTCTACCTCGCAGCCGAGAGGGTAATCTTCAGCGGCGGGGGCCATCGGCCGGTCCTCGAGGTTGCTCGCCTCGAAAAAGGGCATGTCCGGCACATCGTCGCCGTCATCACCGCAGAGGGAGATGAGATTGTCCTCATGCGGGGCGTCGGCTAAATCCATGAACATTATCGTCGACTACGGCGCTTCGTTTTTTGTTTGTTTGTTTCTCCTTTTCACGCACGCCCACGAAGCGAACTGCTGCGTCGACCTTCAGCACTTCCGCGAACTTGTTGTTTCGTCCCCTGCCGCACAATTTTGTGCGGCTCGTTCTCGTTGAGAGCGCTACAGCGGTTCACTGGACCGATGAGGGAGAGTGTTCTGAGAGGCAAGAGGGAGAGGGAGGAAAGACAGAACCGGAAAAAAAAAATGGAGTCAAAACGCAACAACTCGAAAAAAAAGAAGAACAGGAACAAGTTGTGATGCTTGTTGGCTGAGACGGCTTCACAAAGGCGGGTTGGGGGAAGAGAGGTATAGATAGAAGTGAGGTGGGGTGTGTGCGTGGAGGTGCTAGATCTCCCTCTTCAATGATGGGATGCGGGGTAGATCACGCACGCACGCAAACACACGAAGACACTGACAAAAAAAAAAACAAGAAAAAGCACAGGGTCGCGCTGGGGTAGAAGAGCGGAAGAAAGGGGGGAAGTCAAAGAGCTACTTCAAAAAAAAAAACGAAAACAAAAAGAACTCAGTAGATATAGAAGCGCCTGCTAGCCACGCGGTAACAGAAAAAGGAAAAAGAAACGCTGAGAGAAAAGACAAAGGAGAAGAAAAAACAAATTAACTGGTGCGCTGGCACAATGCAGTACACGGAGAAAGCAGGTAGAGAAACAGATCAAACAAAAGAATTTTTTTTCTGGAGAGAAGAGAGCGAGAGATAGACAACTACTACGCTGTGAAAACAGAATCGAAGAGAGGTGCCTAGTAGAGAGAGAGAAAGGGAAGGGCACAAGAGTCAAAAAGTCAGGCAACACGCTAAAAAGACACACACACGCACACACGTGATGACGAGGAAATGAGAGAGAAAAAGAAAAGCAAAGGGCCGCGACAGTGCTGTCCAGCACAGACGACAACGGGAGGAAAACGTCACACAAGAGTGAGCACGTCTGCTTCAAAGCCCCCCTTTTATTCTTTTTTGTTGTTGCTGTCAGTGGAATTGCTCGATTACTACCCTCTGTCGGACCCTAACAACAACAAAGGAAAAACAAGGCTGGGGAGAAGAGACGTGTCAGAACTAAGCGACACAAAAAAAGAAAAAAAGATTTGATACGCTTTAACCTGGTTCGACGGACGTGAATAGGTCCAAGACACCAGTATCTGGCTTTGGTCACGCACTCACACACGCACACACACCGAGACGCGCAGACCCGAAGCAGCAGAGAGAGAAATGGGACAAGAGAGATGACTGGGGGAAGTGTGCAGAAGGTCTGCCTGGAGCGTCTTGGCTACTTTTTCTCTTTTCTTTCGAGTGACAGAGAGGCGGGAGAGTGGTTGGGAGGGGAAGAGGGTAATACACAGGTACTGAAACACAAACGAAGAGCAGCCAACGCACAAAGAACTGTTGGCGCAGAGTACCGCGTTAACAAACGAAAAACGCAAACCGTTGCAAAGGGGGGAAACAGAACAAGAACACGACGAGTACGTCCTGGCAACACACTTAAACAAAGAGAAAGAGAAGCGAAGAACTTTAGAAAAAAGAAAACCTGTCAAGCCGGTCCGCAGCGAATGCGGGGCACGAGGAAAGAGGGAAAGAGAGGGAGGGAGCAACTAAGAGTTACTCTCCGTTGTCAACGCACAACAGCGCACCAATAGGCATGTAAACGCGCGCTCCGACACACACACGAACACACACACGCGCGCACGACAATCAGTAAAAAAAAAAAAGACTTCTAATTGAGAACCTAGAGAAGAGACAACAACAAAAAAAAAGATGGAGTTGAGAGTGCAGCAGAAAGTAGAGGGAATTGGTGAAAGACGAGCTGCTGGGGCAGAGACCAGATTTTTTCTCTTTTTGCAGTTTGATTTGCACGTGCGGCGAGAGCACAAAACTGGTTTTTTTTTCTTCTGTAGGGAGGAGATGCGATGCGGAAAGAGATTGGGGAGAAAAAGACGAAGATGAGAGGAAGAAAGAAAAAAAATTAGAATAGGATGAGCACAGGTACACGGCAAGTATTCCTGTGCTGGCACAACTTAAAGTACATGTAGTTGGTTTCTTAAATCTGGCAGACAGCAAAAGCGCCGCAACTTTTTTTTCTTTTACGCTTAGTTTTCTTTATTTTTCTTTCCTGCCGCATTCTGAAACACTAGAACAACACGCACCACGCTCGGTACTTGCCTGTTGCAAGCAACAATCTCCGCAACGTCGGGCGACCGGCTACGCGTCGAAACGCATTTCCAGTCCCACTTCATAAACGCAAGAGTGCTTCCCTGTATCCTCGCTACTGTACATCTCGTGTGGTGCCACCTCTCTTGGTCGCCACTACTGATCGGCAAACATGAGGTCAAACAGCTGCGACATGCGCATGGCATCGCTCATCACCTGGCTGCGGTCCGTCAGGAGGCTCCGCATCCGCTGCGACTGCGCCGCCCAGTCCACCGCCGGCGCGTCAATCGATGACATGAGCCGCGGCACCTGCTCAATGACCAGCGTGCTCTTGAACTTCTCCTCTGTCCCTGTAGGGGGCTGCATGAAGGAGAGCTCCTCCAGGGCACGCTGCACGTCCTGCAGAGCAGGCAGCTGGTCCAGCAGCGTCTCGTTGAAAAGGGAGCGCACACGCAGCAGGGAGGCCTTGCGGTGCTGCGTGTAGGGGTACTGCCGCCGGCACTCCGCATCGCAGAGGAGCTTGTGAAGGCAGAACCAAGCATGCGCCTCCGGCACGCACACCCGCTGCGCCTCGTTGCCCGCCGCCGGTGCGAAGCCGCCGCTCTGAAACTTCAGCACCTCGCCAGCCGAGCGCCGCAGCCACGGCTGCTGCAGCAGCACCTCCGCCATGCCAACCGGGATGTCGTTTTTGCGGAGGATGCTGTTCATTGCGGAGAGCGGCAGCCCGTCGAGGCGGTCGACGACGAACCAGAGGAGGGAAATGCAACTCATGGCACGAGAGATGCGCTGCTCTCGTAGCTGCTGCTCGAGGTGGGCGACAGGGTTCTCTGCAGCCGCCGCAGAGGCATTCTTGCTGTTGCCGCCGTCCTTACTTGACTGAATCGCCGGCACGGCGTGGATGTCGACTTCAGAGAAGAGGCGCGCCACCTGCCGCCAGCAGTAGTCGATCAGCTCGAGCACGTCGTCGCCGAAGCCGAGAACCACCTCCTCGTAGAAGCACACACACTCCAGTAGGTTCACCAGCACCGACTCGTAGGCGCAGAACATGTAGGTGGCGGTGGGGTTGTGCGCGACGGCGTCGGTTATCTGCGGCAGCACACGTTGGCGCCACACCTCCATCACCAGCAGCTCGTGCAGCACGTCCCCCAGCTTGTCGTGCTCGAGCAAGAAAGCCTTGACGAAGTCGTCCGTCTTCTGCAGGGCGTTGCTGTGGGTGCACATGTTCAGCCGCTCCAACGCCTCTCGTTGATCTTTCCAGGCGGACGAGCCCACCTCGGAGACGGGGAAGCAGCGCAGCTGCCGGATGCTGATCTCCGCCTCGGCGGGCGACATCACGCTGCCCTTGTACTGCATTTCAAGCACACACACAGACACACAAGCACACGGTTATGTAATTTTCTATGGAGCTGCTCGTTCAAAACAGAGAGAGGGTTGAATAGGCACGAAAAGGAAAGGATAATGAAGTTGATGTATGTGATTGGGTGAGTGCTGTGGTAGAAAGGTACACAGAGGAAGGAATAAAAAATATAAAAAAAAAACAGAAGTGAGTGGGAAGCAGGAGGCGGTGCAGGCAGAAGAGAGTGAGGAGGGTCGGCATCTGGTGTCGTCCTATCTGTGTTATTCCCCTTCGGAGTACCAAAGTGTTCAGGCCTCGACAGCCCTTCATTCTTACCTCGCACCTACCATCTTTTAACCCTTCAGCCGTGGTGGCGAAGAGAGCTTGATGGAGATAAGGAGAGATAAAATCTTCGAATTTTTTTTTTTGCACCTCTTTGAAAAATGTGCGCGGTGAACAGAACGATGCACGCAACGGCACATCTGCCATCAACGGAGAAGAAGACACAAAGCGAGAAAACACATAAACAATAGTAAAACAAAACGAACAAAAAAAAGTACTGGAGTTAGCAGTGCGGAAAAAACACACACACACACAAACAACACCATCTAAGTGCAACTAATAATGGAAAAAAGAAGGGATCTAAAAGAACATCTAGTGAAACAATTGAAGAGGAGGAAGTCTAAAGCGTCAAATCACAAACAGCCGCACCTTGTCTTTTATTTCTGCACCATTTTTTCTACAAAAGGTGTCCTTTCTTGCCGCTTCGCGAAGCCCACTCACTTGTCTCACCTCCTCCTCCCCTACGACCGCGGACGCTTCCCGGTTGGTGGGGTGAGGTTGTTGGGGGTGTAGTAGTACTTCATCAGAAAGGGGTGGCTGAGAATGCGGTGCAGCGCCATGCGCTTCGCGCCGTCACGCACGAGCAGGTTCGAGATGAGGTCCTTCGCCTCCGGCGGGATGCTGTCCGGCACACTGTACTGCATCGCGTGGATCTTCTTGTAGATCTGGTCGTTGTCCTTGGCCACGAAGGGCGTGTGTCCGACGAGGAGCTCGAAGCAGAAGATGCCGAGGCACCAGAGATCGGCACTGCAATCGTAGCTCTGCCGGCTCACAATCTCCGGCGGGAAGTACTCGGGTGTGCCGCAGGAAGTCTTGCGCCGGTTCAGCGGGTCGTGAACCGACCAGCCGAAATCGGCCAGCTTGATGTTCTGGTTGTGGTCCAGCAAGATGTTCTCGGGCTTGATATCACGGTGAAGGATGTGGTGTTGGTGCAGGTAGAGGAGTGCCTCGGCCAGCTGCGCCACGTAGCGCGCCGCCGTCGGTGGGGGAAACATCTTCACCCGGTTCAGCTCGCTGTACAGCATGCCGTTGCTGCACGGCTCGAGGATGAGGTAGATGTCGTGCTCGTCGAAGAAGTAGCAGTAGGTGCGGAGGAGGTACTTGTGGCGTGTGTTGAAGGCAATCTCGATCTCGCGCCGCAGCTGGTTCGCGATGTCGAACTCGGCCAGCTTCTTGATCGACAGCTTCTTGATGGCCACAACGTAGTTGCTCTTGCGCACCGAGGCGAGGTAGACGTCGCCATAGTTGCCACCGCCGAGCTTGTGGAGCAGCTCGAAGTCTTGAATCGTCCACTCCGACTTCGGCGCTGCTGGGGTGATGATGAAGTTGTTCACCACATTCTCATCGGGGCCGACCTCCGTAGCCATGTTCAGCGAGCAGTGCAGAGAGAGAGAGAGAGGGAATAGGGATTTTCTGCGCAGGTGTGTGTCTGCGTGTGTGTGTCTGGATTTCTAAGAAGGCTCTGTCGTAAGGCGGAGTGTAGGAAAAAAAAAAAACAAGACGAGCAGCAGAGAGATAGAGAGAGTGGAGGCCAATTGTCTCACAAAGAACGCTACAGAGGAGAAAGCGGGGAACACGTAGGGGCTTCAATACTTTTTTATGTTTTCCCTTCCCAAACGCTTGGCGTACTACGCCGCCGTGTAGGGTGACTCCGTGACAATTGATAAGGAGGAGGGAAAGGAAAGTGCTGGAGAGAGAATTCTGGCCGTCTCTCCCTTGTTATCAATACTTGATATTATGCCGCTGCTCTCAAATGCTGTCTCGAGCACTGGCCCTCCGTAATGCCGTTCCTATTGCTTTCTTATATATATAAAAGGTGCTGTTTGTATGGTTGTTTCAGAATACGAGTGCGGTCGCCGTGCAAAGCCGCATACCCGAGACACGCACCTCGTCACGCAAAGAGTTGGTCAAACGTGCGCTCCTCAATCACGGAGAAGGCGCCTTCGCGATCCTTGTGCACGTAGAAGAATTTGTCCAACGACTGGCCACCGAGGGCCCGCACGAACTGCTCATCGTGGGTGATGACGATCAGCTGGAAGTGCTTCACGGCGCGCCGCGCCTCAATAAGGGTCCGCAGGGCATCTGCGAGGCTGCGCGAGTTGTCGTCGTCGAGGTTCGTCGTGGGCTCGTCCAGCGCGAGGATGCCGCAGTCGTAGCAGAAGGCTTCACTCAGCGCGAGGCGGATGATGATGGAGGCGAGCACCTTCTGCCCAGCGCTGCAGCGGCCCCGCATGTCCATCTCATTGTTGCCGCGCTTCATCACGACGCGGTAGTTGTAGCTGCGCCGCGCCGCCGTCGTCGTCGTGCTTTCCGTCTCGGAGCGGATCTCAACCGTGTCGATGTCGCTGCCCCGGTACGTCTGCCGCCACAGCTCGGCAATGATCTGATTGATCTGCGTGATCTTCTCCTGGTGGTACGACTGCACCGCCTTCTCGAGTGCGCTGTAGTACTTCTCAATGTCCTGGATCGAGATCTCGGTCGTCTGGACCTTCAAAAAGGTGGAGCGGTAGCGCTTCTCGATGCTCTGGTACTTGTCCCCGCGCAGCTGCTGCTTCAGCTGCCCGACGTCGAGCAGCATCGCCTCCATGTTGCCGTCCTGCTGAGCTCGCACCTTCTCCAGCGCCGTCATCTTGGCAGTGATGCGCTCGCGCAGACTCGACAGCGTCGCGTGCGTCGCCGCATCGCCCAGCAGCTGCTCCACTCCCTGCAGACGCTCCGTCTTAAGAGACACCAGAGACTGCTCCAGCTCCACGAGGCGCGCCTCGTCCGCTTTGATGGTCTCCTGCTGCTGCAGCAGGTCGATGTGGCGGTCCATGTCAGCAGAGCGGCGGTGCTGATCTCCAAGGGTGCGTCGCGCTTCCTCAACGCGCCGGCTCAGCCCCTCCATCTCCTGTGCAGTGGCCTGACAGGTGCTCTCCGCATCGCGCAGGTGCACCCGCAGCGTGTCAAGCCGCTGCGCGCCATTACCCTGAACGTACGCCATCACGGGCGACACTGCGGATTCCAGCCGACGCAGCCGCGCCTCTGCCTCCTCCAGAGCCTGCCGCGCTGATGCCTCGGCGGCCTGACACTGCGATCGCAGCTCCTGCACGCGGGCACGATGAGCGTCAGCGGTGGGCCGCAGCTCGTCTGCGAGCGTCGACAGCTCCTGCATCCGCTGGCGGTGCTGCCCCGCTTCATTCTGCAGCTCCCGCGCCGTTTTCTCCAGTCCGTCGACCTTCGCGACAGCAACCTCGACGTGGTACATCGCAGCCTGGCGCTCCTGCAGCTGCCGCGCCGCGGCATGCTCGTCCTGCCCCCGCTCGACCCGCTGTGCCTCGGTGAAGAGCTTGTTCAGCTGGTGCAGGCGATCCGTTGCGGCCGCGTACGCCTCTGAGAGCTCGTCGAAGCTGCGCAACGGCGCGGCGCTGTTGGCGGCGGTGTCTGCTGCTTGCCCTGCCTCGACCGCCTCCTGCAGGGTGACCTCCGCCTCGCGCTCCCGCTGCGCCAGCGTCACCCGCATCACCGCCGCCTTCTCCTCTACCATGCAGAGGCCGGCGAGGTGGCGACAGACGCCCTCCAGCTGCTGCACCGCCTGCTGGGCCGCATCGCACGCCGCACTCGCGTCGGCCAGTGCGGACGTCGTCTCCGCTGACTGCGCTGCCAGACGCTCCAAGTCGGCCTCCAGCACCGGCACGCGTTGTTGGTGCTGCCGCAGTGACGCCACGACGCTCTGCAGCCTCTCCAGCTGCTGGAAGGCGTCCTGCGCGGTGTCGGCGGCCCCGCGCACCGCAGCGAGGGCCTCGGGTGTCGTGCGCTGCTTATCCGCGTTGATGTCCATGAATCGCTGCTGTGCGGCGTGGTCGGCAAAGGGCCGCTCGCACACCGCACACATGTTGTCCGCAGCCGCGACGTTCATGAATTCGTGGTAGCACGTCGCCAGCGCCTCTAGCGCATGCCACTTCTGCGTGGACGACTCCGCCGCGTCGCGTGCCTCCTGCAGCTGCACTTCGTAGGCGTCCACATCGCTGATCAGGCAGACGCACTGCTCTTTTTCCCTCACCACCTCACGCTGGCACGCCACGAGCTCTGTTGACAAATACGCCGTCTTCTGCTCTTGTGCGGCGCGGGCCTTCTCCAACTCAAACACGCGGCTCTGCAGCGTCTGCAGCTCGGCCGCCTTGGCCTGGTGCACTTGCGTCGCCTGTGACCGTAGGGACAGCAGCACCGACGGGGTGAAGGCGTCCGCGGTGACGACGGGGGCCTGCACACCAATCTCGCGCAGGCGGGGCAGCACCTCGTCTTGCAGCGCCGCCGCCACCGACGCGTCTGACTCGGCAACCTGCGAGCGCAGATGCTCCGCCTCCTGCTGCACCCGCTCGCGCTGCTTCTGCCGCATCATCTCGGTCCGCAGCGCCGCCACCGTCACGTTGTGCTCCTCCAGCTCACGCAGGATCGCCCCACTGCGCTGTGCCGCCTCGCCCTTGCCGCGAAGTTCCTCCGCTGCCGCCACGCGCTGCCGCAGCTCCTCCACCTCTGCCTGCAGGTGGCGCAGCTGCGTGCGGTGGGCGTCTGCGCCACCGAGGGCGGCGAGGGCCGCGGCGTTGTCGGCGATACGGCGCCGCACCGCGTCGAGGCTCTGCTGCCGCATGCGTGCCTCGTTGGTGTTTGCATCGAGCTCGCGCACCGCCCGCTGCAGCTCCTCCTCTTCCGCCTCAAGGCGCTGGCGTAGCTCAACCGTGTCGCTGCTCAGCTGTCGGCGTGCGGTGTCGACGTCGGCCTCGGCCTTCCGCAGCACTCGCTGCACGCTGCGCTCGTCCACGTCGGCCTCGCCAATCGCCACCTCCTCCGACATGCCGTGCAGCAAATCCCGTAGCCGGGCGACGCTCTGCCGGTGCTGCTGGTCCTCACGCTCGAGCAGCTGGAGGTTGGAGCGGGCACGAAAGACTTCTTCTTCCTGCGTGCGTCGTGCCTGGGCAGCGGTGTCGTGCCGCTTCGCGTTGGTTGCCAGCTCCTCCTCTACCCGTGCCATCTGCGCGCCGAAGTTGGCCCGCATCTCCCGCATCGCCTCGAGCGTCTGCGTGCTGACCGGCAGATCGGCACGGCGCACCGCCTCTCGCCGCTCCTCCAGGCGCGCCTTGGTGACGGCCACGGCGCGCTGCAGCGACTCAATCTGGTCCTCCACGGCGCGGAGCTGCTCCAGAGCCGTGCGCAGCTCCTGCAGCTCTGGCTCGATGCCGGTGCTGCGTCCTTGTAGTGCCTTGATCGTGCTCTCCTTCTGCTCGATTTGCTGGCTGAGCTGCTTCGCCTGCTCGCGGTGTTCGCGCAGCGCCATCAGGCTCGCCTCGTGCTCCTTCAGCTGGCGGCGGAACTCTTTGCTGTTGTCTCGCAGCCGGTCCAGCGCGAGCACGTAGCGCGTGGCGGCGAAGATGTCGTCGAAGATGCGCTTCACATCCTTTGGCGGGCCCAGCGGCCAGTTGCAGTCCTCCTGGTGGCAGAAGATGACGTGGGCGAGCACCGCCGCCGACACCCCGAGCATCTCCGGCACCACCCGGTCCACGTCGCTGGCGCGGTACGTGCTCGAAATGACCTCCCCTGTCGCGGCGTCCTGGAAGGCGACGGTGTTGTCCAGCGTCGCGAAGGTGACCCGCTGCTGCGTGCGGGTTGCCTGGAAGGAGCGGATAACCTGCATGAGCTTGCCGCCCTTGCCGGTGAAGATGAGCCGAATCTGCGCCTTCACCTCCGTCTCCCCGACCACCTTCGGGTCGTAAACGAAGGAGCCCTTTTCGGTGCCGCTGCCTGGTGGCATGGCCCCGGTGCAGGCGTTGAGCAACGCCTCGATGATGGTCGTCTTGCCGGCGCCATTTTTGCCCAGGATGACTGTGAGGGGCTTCTGGAACTGGATGAACTGCTGATTGGCCGGATTGGGGTCGAAGCTGCGGACTCCGCAGAGTTGAATCTTCTCGATGCTCGTCATGGGCCGGTGGGGAAGACAAGGGAAGACAACGAAATACGTAGTATGGGAAGAGAGAGAGCCCCGAATGCCAGTAGCCCCGCTTCTTCGCGGTCTCTTGTCAAAGAAGCGGAGAGTGGAGCGTCTAGCTCTGTATGAAAGCGCGATCAGTAGCGAAGCCCTCGCTGATCGATCTTCTAAAAAAAAAAATGAAAAGCTCTGTCTATATATGCGTGTAGGTGTGTTTGTGTGTGTGTGTGTGTGTGTGTGTGTGTGTGTGTGTGTGTGTGTGCTAGTAGACCGAGAAACCCCAGATGCAAGCCCAACGTCAGGCCTCAGTGTTTCCGTACAGCCTCAGCAGTAAGAGAGAAAGAGATGTTTGTGGCAAAGACTGTTTAAACGCTGCCGCGCTGCACAGCCGGTGGAGTTCTGAAGCTGCGTGGAGGAAGACGAAAAGAGACGGTAGAAAGTAGAAGAGGAGAACGTGAGAGATTAAATTAAAGAAAGGAGAGAGGAAGAAAAGGTGTGGCAAAAAAAAAAGGAAAGCAAGACGAGGCGACGGCAGGGAAGCGAAGAAGACAAAAGTTGCACTGCTGCACGTCGCACCTGTCAAACTTTACGCGAATTAGCCCCGTGCACATTCGGCTCCCTTTTTGACCCATAAGCAGCGGCCTCGCGATATCAAGGAGCCTGAAAATAGAGCCCCAGAAGCCTTTCCCTTCACATTGAAAGAACATCCTTAGTCTTTCATCCCGCTGCCGCCTCAGAGCACGTGGTCGGATCGTCGTCAGTCAACCCACGAAACTGCATCAACAACTGTTCTCATTGTTTTTTTTGTTTGAAATGATGAATAAGAAAAGAAAACAGAAAACAAGAAAGCAATGAGGTGGTGCGGAAATGTGCGTGTTAGAGGTGAGCACAGGACACGCCTGCTGCAGCACAACAGATGCGAGTTTTCTTCTCCGTTTGCCTGCAGTGGCTGCGGCTGCGGAGAGAGCACTCGCACAGGCAGTAGCGTCTGGTGAGAAGAGAAGAGAACATGGTGAACATCCACTTCTCTTCAAACATCAACACTCGGCCGCACTACGGATGCGCCGCCCGCAATCCCGCGCTATCAGCCACAACAACAACAGCGAAAAAAAAAAGACGAAGGACACAGCCCGAAGCATCTGCTGCAACCTGCGTGACCCGTCTCCACGCACCTCACATATCTCATTACAAGAAAAGAAAAAGATGGCTTACCACAAAAAGACTTCGAAGAAAAAAGAGAGCTGCGGGGAAAGGATGCTAAGAGAGAGGCTTTACAAAGCCCACTCGGCACCTTGGGCACGCGTCCACATTCCTTCACCTTAGTTCTTCTTGCCGGCCGGGCGGAACGGCACCTTCTTCGTGTAGCGCGTCTTGCGGTCGCCGACGGGGCGAGCACGCACGGTGCGGCTGTGGATGGCGCACGCGATGCAGAAGCGCTGCTTCATGTACAGCTTCGGCATCGGGAAGTTCGCGCCGTACACCGGGGACGCCTCCGCCACATCGCGGGCCGAAGCGGCGTCCAACATGCGGCGCACCACGAAGCGGCCGACAGCCTTGTCCTTGGGCGTCAGGCGACCGCAGTTGGAGCAGTGGACCGGCTTGACGCGGCCGCGGCTGTGCGGGGGCTTCGAACGTCCGTGGTTGCGGCGCTTGGTCGTCATTTTGCCTTTTCTTTTTTTTCTCTCCTGCTTTACTTGCGTGTGTGATGGAGATAAACAGCGTAGGAGAGAGGAATAAAGGGAGAGAGAAAAAGTAGGAAGGGAAGTGAAGAATTGAACCCGGTTCGATGTGGAAAATATGAGAGGTAAGCGACGATACCACGAGGAATGAGAACAAGCAGATTGTTCATTTGGGAACTGAGCACTGCGTTCACTCCGTCCTAGCAGAAAGAAGGAGTGTATTCGCTGGATAATATAACAATAAAAGTAAAATTGGTGCTGCGCCTGCTCCACTCGCTTGGCCACCTTTACTCGAAAGATCCGTAAGAGCAGCACGGGCTCCGTCCTGGAAAGCAGCGGCTCACTCAGGGGTTTCTCAACTTTTTCTTTTCTTTTGCCTCTTCGCGTTTTCGAGTCAGCTACCCGTAAAAGTAGACCAAAAACGCTATTCAATCCCATGAAAAGCCAAGAACAAAAAAAAAGAGAAAAAGGGTGCCTCAGCCAGGTCGAGTACAGAAAAACAGAAGTAGTGAAATGTTTTTGTTTCTTTTTATTTCGGCCGCCGATATCGGCTATGCCATGCTCTTCCTCGTTGCTCGTTAAACCTTTCTTGAAGCACAGATACAGCCGCAAAACACTTGCGAGAAACACATAGGACAAGACACTGCCTAAAGGCATCCTCCGCTAACAAAGGACAAGAAAAATGAAAGAAGACTTTGTACTCAGCGAAGAGACGAGAAATCAAGATGAAAATGGAGTTAAAGCAAACAAAACCTCTTTCAGCGGGTGAGTCGCAGCATTTATCGAAAAAAAAAATGACGAGAAGGATACGTCGGTGCAACAGGAGACAGCGCCTATTGACCTTTCTAAATTTCCGCAACAACAACAAACAGCTAGTCACGAGCATCGCCAACACCGTCGTCGTAGATGCCAAAGATGGCCTCCGCCTCTGCCAAGCATGGCGAGTCGTACACCTTGATGATGCGCTGCTCCCCACGACCCTTGCGCAGACTCAGCCGCGTTGTCGAGGCGTGCGCCATGATGTGGCCGCCGATTGGCTTCTTCGCATCCGCCTGGAACATCTGCGCCGAGCCGTCCACGTTGGCCACCACCTGGTTCGTCACCACCACCGCCACGCCGTACTCCTCGGCGAGGTTGTGCAGCGAGCGGAGAAACTTGCCAAGGTGCATCTGGCGCGCCGCCAGCTCGTTGCGGCCGCTGTAGTCGGTGCGGTAGAGCGCCGTCGCGGAGTCGACGATGATGAGGGCAAAGCGGTTCTCTGCCATCATGGCTGACGCCTGCAGGAGCAGCTGCTGCTGGTGATCCGTGTTGAAGGCACGCGCACACGCCACGTTGGCCAGCACGTCCTCCGGGTCCAGCTTGTAGCGCTCCGCCACGGCAACCAGCCGCTCTGGGCGGAAGGTGCCCTCTGTGTCGATGTAGAGCGCCATGCCCTCCGCCCCGCCCTGCGAGATAGGCAGCTGGCACGTAACGCACAGCGTGTGGCATAGCTGCGTCTTGCCGGTGCGGAACTCACCAAAGAGCTCTGTAATGCTGCCGGTCTCGACGCCACCGCCAAGCAGCTTGTCCACCTCCCGGCTGCCGGTGGTGACCATGATGATCTCCTTCCGGGCCTCGTGGTAGGCGACGGCAGAGGTGAAGCCCATCGGCACGAGCTTCGCGCACTCCGCCATGATCCGCTCCGCCTTGTTCTCGCTGATGCCCTTCACGGCGAGGATGGCCTTCTTCGGGGCGTAGGCGACCGACTCGACGGTGTAGAAGCCGTACTCCATCAGCTTCTTGATGTCCGAGCTGGCCACGCCGTAGTTCTCGAGAACCTGCACCACACGGAAGCCGCCAGCGTTCGGGTCGGCCACCTCTGCGCCAGCCTGCTGCTGCTTCTGCTGCGGCTGCTGCTCCTCATTTTCAAGGTCCGGCTGACTCTCCACCACCTCCACCTCCTCCGCCTGAGCGGCCGGACGCCCGCGGCGTGCCTTTGACTTGGCGCGGGTCTGCATGATCGATGTAGAATACACGGATACACGCAAAACGGGGGAAAGGAGAAAGAAAAGGAAGCTGTGAGGGTAGTAGTAGTAGACGCGAGAGGAGAAGCGAGTGGTCGATTGGAGTCAGTAAAAAAAAAAGGTGTTTTCAAAATTGCACGGCAGCTGAGTTCTTTACAGAGAGCGCAGGGAACTAAGAAGATGGCAGAGAGCGAAGGGAAAAAAAGGAGCTGAGGGAAACACAAAAGAAGAGCTAGCAGAGAGAAAGGGAGAGGAAAAAATGATAAAAACGACAGCGGAGTGAGCGACGTCAGTTGTAAGGGGGAATAGAGAGAGCGGAGAGAGCAGAGTAGTGGGGGTAATGGAATGTGTGTGTGTGTTTTTTTTTGTTCGTTTTCTCTCTTACTCTTTGAGTGACCAGTGCTGCGAAATTCACCGCGATTTGAAGAGTGTAGCAACGCAGTACACGTCTGATGAGCCGCGAAGTAACCGGTTCTAAATAACTTCTGAGGCTGATGGAAGTACTCGTAGTGTGAGTGGGTGAGTTGGTCTATATAGATATGTGTGTGGTGCTGTGCCGCCGCAGTAACGATGCCTCCAGTAATATAATAAGTGCCCTCTAATTTGTTTGTTTCTTTGATCACGCAACTATGGTAGTCGTGATTGCTTGGATGTAACTGAGACCGTGGAAAGTCAAGCGGCGGGCAATGTGTGTATGGGGAAAGGCAAAGCAGGTGGTGTCGTCGACGTGTGAAAGTTACAAGGTCAAGTAAGAGACAATAAAGTAAAAAACAGTGATGAAGGTGCAAAGCAACAATGTAGCCGTGGCCTTCTCTGATTGTAGTTACACCACTGGGATGAGCAATGTCAAACGGGCACACAGGCTGTGAAACGCGGGAGCTGCAGCGCAGTGAAGGCAAAGGGAGACGCGCACGTGAGCAAATATGTCCGCGGGGCGATGATAGCGAGCAGGGCAAGGAAATGGGAACGAAGAGAGAGAGAGAGATGGAGGCAAGATGGGGAATAAAAAGGCGAGGGACCAGAGACAGGGGCACTGAGGTCAAGAAAGCAAATCGCACTTTACCTTTCGTTTATTCGCTTTTATTTTTTCCTTTCCGCACATGCGCCAGCTTCACGATGCTCTTTTTGGACACGCAACAAAGCTGTGCTTTTACGTGTAGTCGTGTGTGTGTCTTGTGCTAGTCAAGACGTTTCTCTCAAATGCTTTCTCATCCGCCAGTTTGCCTGCATTGTAGTCCTAATTTGAGAGTGTATCGCTGAACTCAATGAGAAAATAGATGCAGGCCCCACAAGTGTCCTCCCTCACTCAATAGAGTGAAGTGCTCTCACGCTGGAGTACACCGCTTAATTATTAAAATCTTCTTGCTAGCTTTGTGGTTGGTACGAGCTCGTCGGCTACGTCCGGCCATCTGCCGCAAACACGAACAAACCGCTTCGCAAACTTCGAATCTGGAAAAAAAAACTACGGTGTGGATCTGCTGGTAAACCTTCTACCCCACACTTATCATTATTTTCTTTGCTTCAATGCAGAGGAAGAAGGAAGTATTGTCCACGTAAACAATTATTTTTTCTTGGTGAAAAATAGAAGGAAGGTATGCGTCAGCAGTCAGTACGGCAAAGCACGTTGAACCAACGCAAAATAGAGAAGTTACAGCATAGGACACTTGAGCGTGCTTGAATAATGATAAAAATATTTAACAACGGAACTGAACCCTTCGCACTCTTTCTTTGCTTCTTCGCCAAAGCGCCTCCGCCGCCCGATCACGTTTAAATAAAATAAAAAATCATTATGGACTAAAATGCGTTTTCTATGAGGTCGCGCCTTTGTTTTTTTCGTTGCGCTTCATCTTTTCACCTTCTCCTGCTTTACTTCTCATCACGGAAGCTTCTCTGTGCTCGGAGCAATCTACTACTCCACACCGACTACGAAAAAAAAAAATACTCCGATTCACGACTAGGAAAATTTTGGATGGCAGTCGACGAGGAGCGGCACGTTGTTTCGTCGTAGGTGAAGGGGAGAGTCTCGTCGAGGTTTGTGAAGCTGTTTTTCGAAGCGCATGCACGCGCACTTTCACAGTAATCAAGTTTTTAAAAAAAGGCGTGGTATATTTAAAAAAAAACGGTTTGTTAAGCATAGGTGGCAAAATGGCAATGCGAAGACGGGCAAACGCATCACCTTCCCTGCTCGCATTGCCTCGCCTTGCAGGGTACAGTCACGGACTCGTCAATTTGAACAAAAACGAAGACGGGGACGCCTTTTTGGTGAGACGGAGCGAAGCAGTCGACTCTCACGGAGTCTTCCCACTAATAATGATAAAACACGAAAGAGAATGCAGCACTGAAAAAAAAAAAAACACATCCTCGATGAGAGAACACCATGTAACGGAACCCACGAACTTCGTCATTTGCAGACGCACCTTTATGAAACAAAAAAAGAGGAAAGAAGTACAACAACGCAAAGAACTTAATTAGAAGGCCTGCGTCATAATGATCAAACTCACCACGGAGCCGAACGTGGTGCCAACAAGCAGGGCGAAGCACAGGCACGCACCAGCAATGTTGCGCTCCTTGTGCGTCAAGCGCGGGTCGCTGGTGCCGTAGGCGAGCGTCAGACCAATCAGGTAGCCGTTGGTGATGCCCAGCACAAGGAAGACAACGATCGGGTTCGCGTTCGAGTTGATCACCTTGGGAGTGCACACGCCAAGCGCCAAGGGAATTGCACAGGCAATAGCGCGGATGACCACAATGAAGGGAACGTAGAAGCGAGGCACCCAGATCTTCTGAAAGTTCACTGCAAGTCGGCCCACCGTGTCACCGCCATTGTACATGAGAATGATGACCATCGGCATGATGGCTTCCGCACCCCACGAGGTCTCATCCACCTCCGTCGTTGCCTCTGGCTTCTTGCTCACCTGCATAGCAGTAAGGCCGATACCAGGGAAGAGCACCAGAGTCGTGAACATGTTACCGGTGAGGCAGATCATCATCACCCAGATCTTGCGAGCAGTGGCGAACACGCTCGCCTCGCCCTCCTCCGAAAAAGAAGCCTGTCCCACATCCCCAGCAGCGCCGCGGCTGCTGTCCGACTCCACCGGCTCGATTGCATCCATCTCAGCGGCACCTGATGCGGTGTGTGGGCCCTCCGGGTCCGCCTTTCCGGCAAGCGCCGTCATGTTTTCGATGTCCTCTGCCGCGTCTGACGAGCCGCGAACAACCGCAGCACCGTCCGCGTCCGCGTCCAGCGGCAGTGCATCCAGGCGGGCCCTCTCCGCAGCCTCAGCATGAGCAGAGCGTGCCACATCGCCGGGCTGGCGGTAGTCCTTGCAGTACGACCGCACCAGCGGGCTGCGGCGCATCAGGAACACGATCGCGATCGTCACCACCATCAACGCCATGCCAATCGAGAAGAAGATCACAGCGCTCGTCTTCACACCGGCAAAGGTTGAGGGCAGACCCACAGTGATCACAATGCGAAGCACGGAGTTGATGCTGCCGGAGAAGCCGCCTCCCATCACGAAGCCGGTCATGTATTTTGTTGGCAGCGACCCAAAGAACGCGTAAAGGGCGGACTCCAGCGTCGTCGTCGCAGCACCGCACAGCAGGCACGCAATGATGATCACAGCCATGGCACCGCCCTCGCCCACGCCACCGCTGGCAGCACACACAGGCACAAGCAGCACAGCAATGAGAGATAGCGAGGCACCGATCGTCATGCGGATCTGGATGTTCTGGCGGAGGACAAAAGGCGTTAGCATCAGGAACTGCAGCAGGAACATGGGCACCATCATCAGCACCGTCACCCACGTCGAGATGTTGTTCCAGAAGGACGGCGTCTTCGCCTGCGGCAGCGAGCTCACATTGTCCGTCGACTTCACCAGCGCGAACTGGAAGTAGTGCTCCAGGTACGACGGTGACGACAGGAAGGAGTTGTAGGCGAACAGGCAGCAGAAGCCAAGGATGGCCCCTGCCGTGTACAGCAGAATCACCTCACACGTGACTGCCATCTTTGAACGACTTAGAAAAGCAATTTAGAAAAAAACGTTTGCAAGTGTGTTTTAACACTGGATACGAGACAGAAAGAGAAGGAGACAGAAGAGTGGCCTATAGAGCAGGCTGCCAGTGCGAATTTGAAAGCGAAAAAAAAGAGAAAAAAAGCGAAAATAGTTCAGGTTTTATGTTTGCGTTTTTTTTTTTAGCGACCTTTGTCGTTGATGTTAGATGCGGTAGTGATAGGAGAAAAAAAAAACGCTGATCTTTACAAAGCGGTGGTACCGTGAAGCACCGGCTGTGTAAAGTGAAAAGTAAAGAAAGAATTGCGAAAAAAAAAATACGGAGGATATTGTGACGATGGAGTCTTGCGGAATCAACGTGCAGGAGTCTCTTTAGTCACAAGAAAATAGGAAAAGTAGTATGTTTTTTTGACGCCACGAAAGCCGCACATACACTTACGCAAGCGCACACAAACAGCGAGAGGAGAAATGAGAGGACGCACACACACTGAAAGGAAAAGTGAGAGTCGTGCCACACGTAGTGGGTTTCTCTTCTTCTTTGAGGTGCTAAAGTAGAAAATAAAGGTGACGAACAGCGCTGAAGTAAGGACAGCGTTGCGGAACGAGTTTTTTTTTTTGTTTTGTTTGTCGTGGGTTAACAAAAAGGGGTAGAAGGCGCCAAGTAGTGATTGGATGCGTGAGCAGCGATGCGAGCCGTAATCAAACAGCTTACGTGACTGTTCATTTGCTGCTTCGCTCCCGGTAGCAGCCGGGACACCGTCAGCAAGTGCATTGGCGTCTCACGAAAGAGCAAGCGGCGGTTTGCACTGCCTTGTAGAGAGCAGTGTGGAGTTCATTCGTGCGTGTGTATGTGTGTGGGTGCTTGGAGTCCTCTGCTTCCAAAGTCCTTCCTCCACAGGAGCTGATTAAGGAAGGCGAGAATGTGGGGTAGCACAGCGTCTATTACGCTAGGCATGTCTCCCAACCACACGCGACTGGCCTCCAGACTCTGTTTTGTTGTTGTTGCGTTTGTCAGTTGTGTTGAATTGCTTTCTTTTTTTTTTGTCGTTCAAGATCAGCCTTCCCGCCACGCTCTTTTTTTTTTTAGGGCAGCTCTTAAACAGAGCCCACCATCATTCACAAGTACGGAGATATGCGTCTTGGTCGACAACGACAGAGCTTTCCTCCTCGCTTTGCCTTTTTGCGATCCTTGTGTTTTCGCTCTCTGCCTGATTGTCCTACGTGCCAGTCGGCCGTTTCGTGCCTGCCACCTCATTTCCTCCGTTTGTACCCAAACACGAACAAATAGGAAGAAGAGAGGAAAAGAAGAGAGAGGGGCAGACACGAGAAGATGATGCTTCTTACATGTGCTCCGGCTCGGCCAAGGTAAGGCAGCAGACTTCACACACCGAAGCCATCTCCAAGAACTCGTACGGCTCAACCGGGAAGACATTAGAAGACGTGTAGACGCCACCCCGTACTTCGCGAGAGAAATCAGGTCAGATGAATCAATCAAAAAAGGGATATATTTTGAGGGGGGAAAAAAAGCGTGCACGCACTTTACCAGAAAGGGAAAAAAAAAACAGTTAATTTATTGAAGTTGTTTCCGCTTCGGTACTTCCTTGACAGCGGAGAACTCATAAGCGTTTCAGCGAACAAAGAAATATATATTATAAAGAACTTAACAGGGGAAAAAAGGAAACACGTAGAGGCCAAAGAAGAAAGCAAACCGCTGAAGGTCTTTTCTTTTTTCTGTTCTTGTTGTTGTTCTTTCTTCCTTCACGATGCTCGCCTTCTCGTGGGAGCATCGGAGGAAATAACCCGCCGCAGTAATCATGAAAGAAAAAAAAAGCAAAGAAACACAGAGGTGAAAAAGGGTGGAGGGAAAAGATAAAAATGGGAGGCCGTAGATCCCGTGATAAAGAGACAAAGAAGAGAGAAGGGGGAAAGAAAAAGACAGCAACAAAAGCAAACAGAAAACACTCCTGATGGACGTCTCAAATGGATTTTGTTGCAGTTGATTTTTTTTTGTCGCTCTCTATTAACCACACGTGTACATACACATTGCACACGAAACGAGCACTGGAGGAGCGTCGAACACAGCATTAGAAGGCCTGCGTCATGACGATCAGACTTACAACAGAGCCAAAGGTGTTGCCGACAAGTAGGGCGAAGCATAGGCACGCACCAGCAATGCCACGCTCCTTGTTCGTCAAACGCGGGTCACTGCTACCGTAGGCCATCGTCAGGCCAATCAGGTAGCCGTTCGTCAGTCCCAGCACAAGGAAGACAACGATCGGGTTCGCGTTCGAGTTGATCACGCGAGGGGTGCAGATACCGAGCGCGAGCGGGATCACGCAGGCAATAGCGCGAATGACCACAATGAAGGGAACGTAGAAGCGAGGCACCCACACCTTATGGAAGTTGATGGACAGACGACCGACAGTGTCACCAGCGTTGTACATGAGAATGACCACCATCGGCATGATGGCTTCCGCACCCCACGTCGTACCGTCGTCTTTGTCGGCGCTGTCCGCCGGGGTCGTGTCCACCTGCATTGCCTGCAGGCCAATACCAGGGAAGAGCACCAGCGTCGTGAACATGTTACCAGTGAGGCAGATCATCATCACCCAGATCTTGCGCACCACTGCGAACACGCTCGCCTCGCCCTCCTCCACGGCTTCCCCGGCGTGGTCAGCGTGATCGACATCAGCGGCCTCCAGAGTGGAGACCTCGCGGCTGCTCTTCATGCTGTGCTCCGCCACCGCGCTGTTGTTTCCCAGCGTCACCTCCGCATGGGCAGCCACCGGCTCCTCGTCCGCCTTCTGCATCGCAGCCGTCACGTCCATCAGCTCGTCAGCATTCAGCGGCGTCTCGTTGGTGGCGTGGGTGCCGACATTCTCCGCAATGCCTCGTTTCTCCGCTTCATGCAGACGAGCCCTCTCCGCAGCCTCGGCATGAGCAGAGCGTGCCACATCGCCGGGCTGGCGGTAGTCCTTGCAGTACGACCGCACCAGCGGGCTCAGCCGCATCAGGAACACGATCGCAATCGTCACCACCATCAGCGCCATGCCAATCGCGAAGAAGATCACAGCACTCGTCTTCACACCGGCGAAGGTCGAGGGCAGTCCCACGGTGATCACAATGCGCAGCACGGAGTTGATGCTGCCGGAGAAGCCGCCTCCCATTACGTAGCCGGTCATATACTTGGTCGGCAAGGAGCCAAAAAAGGTATACTGCGCAGACTCCAGCGTCGTTGTCGCGGCACCGCACAGCAGGCACGCAATAATGATCACAGCCATTGCACCGCCCTCGCTCACACCACCGCTGGCAGCACACACAGGCACAAGCAGCACAGCAATCAGCGAGAATGCAGCACCGATCGTCATGCGGATCTGCACATTCTGTCGCAGAACGAAAGGCGACAGCATCAGGAACTGCAGCAGGAACATGGGCACCATCATCAGCATCGTCACCCACGTCGAGATGTTGTTCCAGAAGGACGGCGTCTTCGCCTGCGGCAGCGAGCTCACATTGTCCGTCGACTTCACCAGCGCAAATTGATAATAGTGCTCCAGGTAAGATGGCGAGGCCAGGAAGGAGTTGTAGGCGAACAGGCAGCAGAAGCCAAGAACGGCGCCTGAGGCGTACAACATGACAACTTCGCAGGAGACGGTCATTTTCTGAAGACTTGAAAAAGGCAATGTTAGCAATGAGAGAAGTGACACAAGAAAGGAAAAATGCAGTGTGTGGTTTTTGTGTGTGCCGTGCGCGTCTCTACGGGGAAAAAAAAAAATACGGACACCGCGCTCTTTCAGGTGAAAATCGTTGACCGGCGTGTACTTCTTCTGTTACTTCCGGCTTTGTGTGTGTGTGTGTAACTGTGAGTGTGGCACGCGCTTTCTTTTTATTTCAAGGTTGCTGGGGAAGACAAAGACTATTGAAATCAGAAGTAAACGAGCGCACCGCTTTTTTTTTGTTGTTGTTAAATTAGAGCTTCGCGGTAGCTTCAAAGAGAGCAAAATCACACAATCACCACGAAAATAAGCGCAGGGTGGATCTCTACGAACACGCAATAGATTAGGAGAATAGAAGTGAAAAAAAAATGCTTTATGGAAAAATAGCGGGAAAATGAACGGGGCACTATCCCTTTGATAACCTTTAAATGAAGACAAGAAAAAGGAGGAAAACGAGAGGTAGCACGCTAACAAGAAGAATAGAAAGAAATAAAAAAAAGAAAGACGTTTTTTTTTTTCAAGCTCAAAAACAGAAACAAGAAAGAGAAAGAGTAGCTCGAAATTCTAGAAAAAAAAAACGTTTTGTTAATTGCAGGAGGAAAAACTCGAAGAAAAGGAGAAAAGCAAGAAAGATTGTAAAGGAGGTGGACCAAAATAGATGGATAACTACCAGCCAAGCCGAGTAAGGCGAGTAAATCAGGTGCGTTAACTAGGGAAGGGTGAATGAAGGTGTGCAAATACTTTCTCGGCTGATACTTGTTTGATTTTTTGTTTCAGAAGTCACTTTTTTTTTCCCCGCGCTCATGCATCCAAGTTCAGTGCTCCTACACGTCAGTGCTGCAGTACTTTACAAAAAAAATAATAATAATAGAGTGAGCAAAAGAATTGTACGAGTGACGTGTGATGCGCTACTTTGGGTACCTGCAGTGGAGTGAGAGTGAGGTCAAAAATCGTTTTTTTTTTCAAAACCAGAGAGAAGAGAATTTAGGCTTGGTGATAGCACCAAATAGTTTGAGTAAAGGAAATAGAATAATTAGTTAACAACAAACCGAGTTCAAGATACGCTTGCGGACGCAATCAGAGTAACTGGGCACTTGACAGCAGTAGTAGTTTTTTGTTGTTGTTGTTGTTGTTCTTCCGACTGTTTTTTTTTTTTTTTCCGTCGTTCGTCGTTTTACTTATATATTTTAGAGCCGTGCGAGAAGAAGGGATAAGTTAAGGTGAATCTGGCAGAGTAGTGAGATAGTTTTTTGAGACAGTTTGGTAGAGTAACGGTGCGAAGTTGCGTGCGTTGTTTGTTTGTGTAAGTTAATTATTATTATTATATTTTTTTTTGGCAGACCAGGAGGAGGGCAGCATTGCGGAGCAGATCGCCATGCAAAGAAAAAAAAAAATAACAAGGAAAGAAGAGAAAAGGCACAGAGAGAAGTTGGAGAATCATCAGAGACGGCGGCGTCATCGAGCTTCGTGCATTCGCTCGCTATTCGTCGGGGAAAAGGTAGAAAAAAAGAGGAAGCTTGGACTTGCTTGCACACTTCAGCCCCCAACGCACAGCGTCTCCTTTCAAGAAAGAAGTTCTCAACGTGGCAGACTGCTCTCCGCTCAGAGCACTCATTTAGACAGCAACGCCAACGCCTCACAGTAATAGCAACAAAGGAGGGGCTTCGCGTGTGACCTAAAGTAATTAAGCCTTGGTTTCAACTTCCCTACCGAAGACCTTTGTCGTACACAGTACACTGCCTCGATGCAGTTCTCATCCTTTTTTTTTTTAGCTTTGTTTTTTTCAGAAACAACTTTTAAGGTTGAGATGGCTACCGGCACTTTCCCGCTCCCTTTCCCCATTACTTTTCTCGCAAGAGAGTCAACCATTGCACTCGCACGAGGCGACGCTAACTCTATTGCGCGACACCCCACCAAGCCGTGCACACGTTTGCAATACCAACGCCATCCCAACGGGTACGTGGAGAGGGGAAGAAAAAAGGAGTGACGAGACAGAGAGCAGAAGAGCAGGCCAGCGAGCCGTCTCCTCGTTTGTCCGGCTAAATTTGTCATTGTTGTCGGGTTACTCTTTTTCCTCTTCCGACACAAACAACGTTAAATTAAAAAAAAAAATAGTAACAACGGTACCACGTGCACCGTTCGCGAGAAGAAAATGAAAAGGCGGTTCTTACCCCTCATCGCAGAGGGGGAGCGTTCTGTTTGCATCTACTGCTGTTTAGCCACCTGGACATAATTAGAAAAAATGGTTTTTGTTTGACGCTTCACCAGTGAAGAGATTTGGTATTAAAAAAAAAGGAAAACCAGGAAAGTAGAAAACGAAAAACAATGCACTTTTTCTTTTTCTTCTTTGCAGCTGCACTCGTCGAACAGGTTGCGTCGTCACGGTGCGTCCTGCGTCACGGCCCAAGCCTCTGCCCCGCATCGCCGACCACCAAGGAGGAGAAAAGAAAACGAGGTCAGTATACAACAAAAACGCGTTTTCTTGCTCTTCCAGATTCTAAGGAGGTCGTACCCGAGTTCGGGAGAGAGAGCTGCCACCGTTGGCGATCATGCACAGAACGCCAGTTCATGCGAAATGCACCTGACAAAGCAGGGAAAAAAAAAGATATCCACATCTATAAATAAAGGGACAAATTGCATCGAGTTTAATAACAAAATTACAAAATAAACAAGGCTTAAGAAAACGGAAGGCACTTGAAGAAAGACGCCTTCAATAAATTACGAATTATTTTCCCGGTGTGCTGTCGATGACATAACCAGAGATGTGTACCTTGTTCTTTTACAGAGCCTGCGTCACGACGATCAGACTCACCACAGAGCCGAGAGTCGTGCCGCAAAGCAGAGCGAAGCACAAGCACGCACCAGCAATGCCACGCTCCTTGTTCGTCAAGCGCGGGTCACTGCTACCGTAGGCCATCGTCAGACCAATCAGGTAGCCGTTCGTCAGTCCCAGCACAAGGAAGACAACGATCGGGTTGGCGTTCGAGTTGATCACCTTGGGAGTGCACACGCCAAGCGCGAGCGGGATCACGCAGGCAATAGCGCGAATGACCACAATGAAAGGAACGTAAAAGCGAGGCACCCAGATCTTCTGAAAATTGATGGACAGACGCCCAACAGTGTCGCCAGCGTTGTACATGAGAATAATGACCATGGGCATCAGCGCCTCCGCACCCCACGAGGTCTCATCCACCTCCGTCGTTGCCTCTGGCTTCTTGCTCACCTGCATCGCGTGGAGGCCGATACCAGGGAAGAGCACCAGAGTCGTGAACATGTTACCGGTGAGGCAGATCATCATCACCCAGATCTTGCGCACCGTGGCGAACACGCTCGCCTCGCCTTCCTCCACGGCTTCCTCCTGCGCGACCACGCCGCGACTGGCATCGCTGTCCGACTCCACAGGCTCGCCGTTCTCGCCCACCGCCACCTCCGCGTCGCGGGCCATTACAGGCTGCTCCTCCTTCTGCATCGCAGCCGTCACGTCCATCAGCTCGTCAGCATTCATTGGCGTCTCGTACGTCGGGTGGGTGTCGATGTTCTCGACGCTGCCGTTCTTCTGCATCTCCTGCAGACGAGCCCTCTCCGCAGCCTCATCATGAGCAGAGCGTGCCACATCGCCGGGCTGGCGGTAGTCCTTGCAGTACGACCGCACCAGCGGGCTGCGGCGCATCAGGAACACGATCGCGATCGTCACCACCATCAGCGCCATGCCAATCGCGAAGAAGATCACAGCGCTCGTCTTCACACCGGCAAAGGTCGACGGCAGTCCCACGGTGATCACAATGCGCAGCACGGAGTTGATGCTGCCGGAGAAGCCGCCTCCCATCACGAAGCCGGTCATGTACTTGGTCGGCAGTGACCCAAAGAACGCGTAAAGAGCGGACTCCAGCGTCGTCGTCGCGGCACCGCACAGCAGGCACGCAATGATGATCACAGCCATTGCACCGCCCTCGCTCACACCACCGCTGGCAGCACACACGGGCACAAGCAGCACAGCAATCAGCGAGAATGCAGCACCAATCGTCATGCGAATCTGAATGTTTTGACGAAGCACGAAGGGCGACAGCATCAGGAACTGCAGCAGGAACATGGGCACCATCATCAGCACCGTCACCCACGTCGAAATGTTGTTCCAGAAAGACGGCGTCTTCGCCTGCGGCAGTGAGCTCACATTGTCCGTCGACTTCACCAACGCGAACTGGAAGTAATGCTCCAGGTAAGATGGCGAGGCCAGGAAGGAGTTGTAGGCGAACAGGCAGCAGAAGCCGAGGATGGCCGCTGCCGTGTACAGCAGAATCACCTCACACGTGATTGCCATTGTTGCACGACTTGAGTAACGTGAATGATGTAGTTTGACAGAAAAGTTTTGCAGTTTAGGTCGAAACTTTTTATTTCTGTCTTGTGAACAAAGAGAACGTTGAAAAGATAGTTTAACGGGCAAAAGGGTGACGACTTCGATGACGGGAAATCAATGCGGCGTTGTTTATTTGGCTCGGCAAACTCTTCTTTGCACTCTGCTTTATGTTTTTTTCTTCAAAGTGCTCGGCTCTGCGTAGGGTGACTTTGGATAAAAGGAAGCGGCGCTGGATTCTCTTAAAATGGGAAAGGGGAAAATGAGTGGGGCTGATAAGAGGAAAAGAAAAAAAAAAGAGAAGATACGTTGAACGGTCGCAATGAGGGAAGAACGACGCACAGAACGAACGAAGGGTTCAGCGCAACCGAACAGAAAAAAAAAATAACGTAAATTAACAAGTGAGACAGGGAAGGGAGAGGGGTGAAGGGGAAAACTTACAGGTGTCTTTTACTTCCGCTTTCTCTTTCTTTTTAAGTTGTGTATCTTGGAAACGAAGAACTCAATGACACACTTTTCAGAACAGCGAAAAGGGGGAAAAATGCACCTTAATAAAAAAATAGAAAAGAGGAAAGGAGAAGATACGAAGAAGGCCACAACGACGATAAATTAAATAGCTTAGAGGCGATGTGGTCTTCTGTTCTTTTCTGTCCTATTCCTAGTCGGCAGTTAAAGCAAAAGAATGAAAAAAGAGTGTCTTCTTTTATTTTGTTAAGTGACGGAGGAAACAAAGCGAGTTATCGTTTTGGGTGTGAGGGGTAGGAGTGGAGGTCAAGAAAAAAAAAGAGAATTAAAACGTCTTCAGAGAAAAAAAAAGGAGAGTTAAATGACAAAGAACAGAAAAAAGGTAGTAATTTTGTTTCTCGAAGTGAAAAAGAAGAAAATAAGGGGATTATTTTTGTTTTCGCACTGTGAGTCCTGTCGTTCTCTTCGTTGATCGGGGGGAAGAGTGTCTTTTTCGGGTGAAGGTGTGGTGCAGGCAGGATAAAAGACGAGGTTCAATGTGTTCGCCTGGGCGGGCTCGCTTCGGGTGTATAGCGTAACGGTGCGTGTTTTTCTTTGTATTTAGAGCTGTGGTTTAAAGGTTTTTTTATAAAAAAAGGAGTAAGCGAACAACGTTGTCTCTTCTACTTCTTCTCTTGGTAGTTTCTCTTCCTTTGCTTTTTTGCTTTCGGATCGTACGGAGTGAGTCCTGACACGGCTTGCGCAGGTCAAACAGGCGTAACAAACCGCTGAATAATAGAAAGGAAGATTGAATGAAAAGCGAAGAGGAAAAAGAAAAACAATGAAAAGAACAGAGGAGAACGAACGACGGGAAAGAGCTACTGGAAGGTCTGCAGAAGAGGAAGAACGCTGATGTAGGTGGTGGTTACTGCGGGGCGTTTACCGATACAACTGACTCCAGGAGGAAGAAAAGAAATCTTAAAGGAAAAAAAAACAGTAGTTTTGTGTGAGGAGAAGGGAGTGTTTAAGCTGCGCATTAACAACCAAAAGACAGAGAGAGAGGGTTTATGGAGGGGGTTAAAATACGAGAAAAAAAAAGCAACAGAACGCGAGCAGAGGAAGAAAAGAGGAGAAGGAACAGTGAAAGAAGCGGTACTTGGCGATCCGCAACGAAGATAAGCCGTTAACCAGCATCAAAGCCTACAGGGGCCACAGTCCCCTCGCAGCTTTGGACCACAAAATACGAGAGTGGGCCGTTAGGCCTGCTGTTCACCAATTCATGTTTTTTTTTCAGCAATTTTGTTTTGTGGTAACACTAAGTGCGCGCACAAAATAAGGCTGCTCCTTCTTTGACATCTGTTGAAGTCCAAGCACTGAGCCTTATAATCCTCTCTCACGTTTGGATGTAAAGCAGAAGCCGGCCAAAAAGCTTTCTTCCATGGAGGAATACAGAACATAACGACTTGATGCAAGTACAGGGGCAGCAGCCCGTCTTGTTCGCTTGGCTAAAAAACAAAAAAAGTAGAAAAAAGTATTCAAGAAGTGGTCCGCAAAGATTTTTTTAATTTTTGATGTGTGGTCGGAAATATACAAAGATGCAGGTTGATGCGGGGACGAAGATTTGAAGCAGTCCCATTTTTTCTTTTTTCCGCCACCCGGAGAGCCAGAGACAAATTAAACAGCAGAATCAAAAAACTCATACGAAGCAGTGAACACATTGCCATGCAGACATTCATTCATCGGTCACCGCCGCACATGCGTGAGCCCGGCGTAAAACTGACCACATGTCTTGCACTTGCCGCCCGATGCGCACTTCATGGCGCAAGCCTTGCAGAAGCAGGGGTGGTGACACGTCTCCGTCTCGAACTCGATCGGCTTCGCGTGGCACTTCATGCACACCGTCTCCTGCGGCAGCTCCTTCTCGGAGTCAGAGGAGGCAGACGACATCGCGTGGTACAGCAAATGCGTCAGCGGATTTGGTTTGCTAGTGCCAATAGTTCTCTCCGAAGTAAAATGTTGAAGGCTACAACTCTGAATGTTCACTTTTGAGTGGAGTGGTGTAGCGGGTGTTGTGAAAGAGTAAAGATAAAGTGCACAAGATTGCTTTGGTCCCTTGCGATGTGGCGAGCTCGAGGAAGGAAGTGGAGAATCGAAAACCGGAGAGCGAGTGAGGGAGAGAGGAAGAAAAGAATCACCAGAAGATGCAAACGTTATTTAAAAAAGAGAGTGACACGAGCGAACTGGAAAAAAAAGAAGACGCAGTCTTGCACATTAAGCCACGGAGCAGTAAATCACGTGGCGCATGTGAGTTTTAGCTGAGTGGTTAAGTAGGCCTTCTGAAAAATCTCTTTTCTGGCAAAGTGCCTATCTCCCTACTCCTTGTTATCCAAGAGGCAAACAGGCGCCGAGACAGTTAGCTGCACTATCGTTTTTTTTATCTTTCTCTTCGGGTTCATTCTTGGGACAGAGGCGTGGGCGTACATGGCAAAGGCAATAGCAAAAAGAAGAAGTGCAAAGAGCTTTTTTTGTTAGGCAGAAAAAAAAAAGGAATGGCAGAAAGAGAAAAAGAAAGGACGCAGTGAAGAATGTCGGAGCCCCAGCAGCGGCTGCGGTCAGCGCACACCTACAAACTACTCAAATAAAGAGAGACGAAGCAAGGCAACAAAACACACGCAACCAAACACACACAAAAAAATGGACACGGTCTCTCCGTAACTGAGTCTAACTCAACAGCCGTGCTGCAACATCAGTTCGATGCGCACTGCGCGCGGTAGGAAATGCGCTTCAGGTCGAGCATGTGCATCGCCTTCGACTGTGCCTTGTAATGCTCCAGCGAGTCCTGAAACGAGCCGCGGTCCGTGCGGTACGCGTCGAGCGTCTTCTTGCCCGCCGCCATGCAGTCGCCGCTCATCTTTCGCACATCCGCCTCCAGCGTGCGGATGAGCGCCTCGGGGGTGCACACGGAGCTGAGCAGACGGTTCTGGCCAAGACGCTGCAGCTGTGCGACCTGGTCACTCAGCTGCCGCTGCATCCCCTCCACCTTCCTCTCCAGCGTCTCTACCTCGCTGCGGAGGAGCGTGTTCTCGTTCGCCACGCGCTCAATTTCGCCGATCGTCTGCCGGCTCGCCTCGCGCATCTGCTTCACGATCGGCAGCTGGTAGCAGTAGGCGTCGAGGCAGTTGGGGTTCGTGACAAGGTCGCGCAGAAGTCTGTCTGTCTCCCCGCTGAGCTGCAGCGTGACGCTGCGCATACTCGGCGGCTCCACCGGGCCCCAGCGGTCCGCCGCGTTCTGGAAGGCGTTGCGCACCGCCTCAACGAGAGTAGACGCGCTGCCCTCCCACTGGTACGCCTGCGCCTCGGAGGGGTTGATGTTGGGTGGGGTGATGGGGATGCTGTGGCAGCAGTAGGGCATCGTCGCCTTTGGCGCCGACTTCGGGAAGGAGGCGGGCAGCGAGACGAAGAGGGAGAGGGCGTACTCGGTGGTGGGGCTGATGCGCAGCACGTGGTCGACCTTCAGCACCGTCTCCTGCGCCGTCTCCGTCACGACGGTGGTGGAGGGAAACTGCTTGTGCAGCTCCGCCAGCTGAGCAGCGCGGTCTTGCGGCATGGCTGCGGAGAAGGGAAAAGAAATGGAGAAGAGAGTGTGGTAGAAGAGAGGAGAGGAGAGTAGTACAATTTAGGTGCGAAACCAAAATGTAAATTTGACTGAGGTGACGGAGCGTCTGACAATGTCCGACGCGGCGCAAAAGAAAAATAGAGAGAGCGAGAAGAAAGAGCTTTAGCAGTGGAGAAAGTATAAGGATGTTACGAGGACAAGCGTACTGCAGGCTCCTCTCGACGAATATGCACAGCGACAATAAAAATAGGCCCGGAGTAAAGAAAAAGGAGACCACTTTTGATGGAATGTATGGAAATTGAGAAAAGGACAAAGAGATGGAAGAGAGAGAAAAAAAGAGGAGAAAAAAAGAAGAGAAACTTTTTTTTTTTCATGGAAAACATGGAAGAAGCATTAGAAGCCGAAAGGCGGCTAGTCATACGAAGAAGCGAGAATGAAGGGGTCAAACTCGTCAATTGCCTTTCCACTGAACGTTCCTTTTGTGACTGCTGGATGAAGGAAAATACTCACAGAGGCCCTTCTCGTGTGTCATTCGTTCTTCTTTCTCTGCGTCGTGTCGCGTCACAAAGAACCTGTCGCTTTTTACTTAATTCTATTTTTGTTTTGTTTTGTTGGTTCTACCTTGAAAGCCGTGGAACAGCAGAGCAGTGAGGCTACATTCAGGAGTGAGCACGACACCCCGCCAAATCAATAGAAAATGGAAAAAAACAAAACTGGGAAGACGAAGAGGAAGCAAAGGAACACGACGGCGGCAATGCTGTCACACACGTTTCAAAAGAACACCTCCGCTGTTTTCTGTCAAGGAGAATGAAGGCGCCTCTGAATAATAACAATAAGAAAGTCCCCGAGGAGAAAAGAGAATAAGCACATGGCAGGCAAGAGCATTTGCATCCAAAAAAAAGGCAGAGAGGCGGCGCAGGTGAGGACAAGAGAAACCGTTTGCACACGAGCGCCTTCATCGTAGATCCCCTTCGACGCTGTGCAATCAGCAGCAGACACACCCTAAAGGATCAGGCGGCCCTTCTTGCGCGTCAACCCGGCATGCAGGCTCTGGTTGTTGCGCTGCGGGTCGACGTTCACCCACACCCCTCCCAGCACTGGGTGCGGGGTGTGTCCGGCAGCCGGCACCTCACGCACCGTTGGCACGACGTCGCTGTGCGGCTCGCTGCGATCGCCCGAGGAGGGCAGAGGGAACGACACCGTCTGCGCACCGCCAAGCAGCTCGTCCTCCTCTCCAAGCGACACCGCGTTCGCCAGCTGAGGCCGCTCTCTGCTACTCGCGGTGCCGCTGCCGCCGGACTTATCCGCTCGCGTCAGCGGGGTCGTCCGCAGCGAGGGTGTCCGCAGCCGCGTCAGGTCCGCCACGGAGGCAGCCCGTGTCCCGCTGCCACCTCGCTGGGGTGTCGCGGACACATCGCGAGCGGTGCTGCGCAGCGGCGTGGACATGAGCGGCGATGCCTCGCGCGTAGCGTTGCTCAGCCGCATGGCGGTGCTGTCGCTGCGCGGTGGCGATGGCGACGGCGTAGGTGCCCCCGGTAGACTCTTCGAGCCAGGCGCCGCCGACTGCTGCGACAGGGCCCTGTCAAGAGGCGTGGAGACGAGCACCTCCGTCTCCAAATCATCCACGCTTACCGCTGGTGCGGAGTGCGACGCCACGACGAGGAGCGGCAGGTGCTCCTGGCTGCGTTGGCTCTGCGCCAGTGCGCTGGCCGCGCTCCCGGCACCAACACCCAGCGCAAACTCTCCGCTGACAGAGAGACTGAGGTGGGTGGTGGAGAGACGCCGCTGCGGGGGCGGCACGGGAGCCCCGATCGGGTTTCCGGCCTGCGATGCGGCGGCGTCCTCTGCCGACTCGCGCGGGGTACCGGCGGAGAGGTACGAGGCGTGGATGCGGTGGTGGGGCACGCCGGTGGTGACGGGGATGCGGGGGGAGTCGTAGGGCGTGCGGGACGGTGTCGAGTGCGGGCCACTCAACGGAGGCTGCAGCGACCCACGCCGGCCCTCCGTCGCCGCAGCGGGCACGTCAAGCGGCATGAAGGGTGGCGACGGCTCCGTCGTGCTGCTCTTCGACGGCGGGTAGCGGAAGAGGGTCGGCGTCGGCCGCTGGCCCAGCGTGGGCACTGCTGAAGGGGTGTTTGGTGGCTGCATGAGGGCGTTGGTCGATGCACCGCCGACGTAGTAGGCAGAGGAAGACGTCGCGGCGTCTGTCGACGCACTTGCCCCTGCGCCACCCGTGAAGGCGGTTGGGAGAGGCAGGGACTGCGGCGTGGTGGTGCTCTGCCCGCCATAGGCCGCCGCCCCGAGCTTCAGCGGCGCGTTGGCGTTGCGAGAGGGGCGGAAGAAGAGGCTGGGCGGGGCACGGCTGGAGTTGGAGTTGTCGCCCGACGTCGTGCTGGCGGCGTTGACCGGGTAGCCAAAGTCCATTCGGGGCGGGCGGCTGTGTGATGGCGCGTTGTCGGCTGTCTGCGCTATCCGATGTGCCTCACCCTTCTCCTCTCTTTTAGAGGCAGGCGTCAAGGGACTGCGGTGCGCCGCCTCCACCTCTGACGCTTCCGACAGCAGCGGGGAGCGGGAGACGGAGTCGCCACCGACGCTCTCGACGAAGAGGTTTCCGCTGTCCTCCGACAGCAGCGACTGCAGCGTCGCGGCTGCCAACTCCACGTGATCCTCCGCAGTGTCCACAGAGGCGCTTCTGCTGCCGCTCGTGCTCGGGCTCGCGCTACCCTGCTCCTCTTCATCCGCCCGCACCGCATCCGTCCTGGTCGGGGAGTAGCGCGTCGGCAGCATCACCTCCACAGCACTCGGCGTGTCCACCGGGCCGCCCAGGCTCTCGATCTCCTTCAGCAGCGTCATGCGCTCGCGTGGCTGCAGCGGCTTCACCACGCGCGGCAGCTTCGGCGAGGCAAAGCGCGACGAGTCGGTCGCCGAGACCCGCTTGGCGCTCTTCCCCTGTGCTGCAGCCGCAGCAGTAGTCGGCGTTGTCGCTGCGGTGCCGCCGCTGCTCCTTTTGCGCGGCGTCACCTTACGCGTTGCTTGACGGGCGGGCGGCGACGTTACGGCACCGTTCTGGCTGCGCGTCAGCGAGGCGTTGCGGCGCGATGGAGAGGCTTTTCGCATCCTTGCGGCGCTCGGCGAAGTCACCGTCTCTGCCTGATCTGCGCCGCTGCTCGTCGGCAGCCCAGTCGCCGTAGCTGGCGCTGCTGCCGCGGAGTGCTTGGTGATGCTGTTTTGCGGTGTTGTGGAGCGAGGCGATGGCCCGAGCCCTGGACGCCTTCTCTTCGCCGTGCTCTTCCGCACCGGCACCGCAGCTGTGTGGCGCAGCGTCGGCTGCTCCGTGTAGCTGTTTGTGCGCTTGTGTTGCGGGCCAGCGACGGCGTTCGTGTCTCCGTCCCCGCCACTGCGCGGCGCACTCGCGAAAACGCCGGCCGCCTCTTCACTCGTTTCGTCCCCGTGTGCGACGTGAATCTTGTCGAAGCTCAGCTGCGCACTCTGCGTCAGGTGGCCGCCATTGTGTGTCTGCGTCTTCTCGATCGAGGCGAGTTTGCTGGAGGACGTGGCGGGAGCGGGCAAGGATGGAGATGGGTAGCGCGACACCGAAGGCGGTGGCCGCCGCTCGCCGTCGCCGTCGCTGCGGTGCGTCCGCAACGGTGCCAACGCACCGGCTGGCGCAGCGCCGTTTGACGCGTGGGGTGCCGCGACGCTTTTCCCCAGCAAGCTTTCCTCGCTCTGCGATGAGCGCCGGTGCAGCACACCGCCGTCGGCCGGACCGCGAGCCTTCCTTGTCTTGAAGAGCAGCGTCGAGACGCGTGCCTCGGCGCCGCTCGTGGAGGAGTCGTTCGTGATGCTGGTGGCGCTCTTGCCGCACGCTGCAGCCGTCCCGCTCGCCCCCTCGCTCGCCGCGTGCCGCCGCGACGGCGCCTGTCCGCCCTCCTTCGCAGGAGTCTCGAGAGGAACCGGGCGTGGGGGAGGGGAGTTGCCGTCGTCGCCGCCACTGCCGTCTTCCTTACTGTCGTCGATTCGCAGCACCTGGCTCATCAGCCGCGTGCTCGCAGCGGTGTCGTCGTCGGTGTCGAGCGGCGGCAGAGCGACAAAGCCGTGCGAGCTCCCGCCAAACTGCCAGGTGGAGACGGAGGCGGCACGGCTGAGCAGCGGCGACACCTCTGGTGCGCCGCTCTCCGCCAGCGGGTCCACCTCGACAGCGCGCGGGGGACGCCCCATGCTGGCCTCGGCAGCCGTCAAGAAGCTGCCACGCCCTGTCGTGGAGAAGTTGTGCTGGAGGGAGGCGGTGGTGCGCAGCGTCGGCGAGAGCCCCGGCAGCGCGTCGACAGAGACGCTCGTTGCAGAAGGCCGCGTGAAGGTGGCTGTCGCCTCTCCCGTCGCCTCTCGCCGCTTCGTTGTCGGGGACTTCACTGCTGCAGAGGCTGTTGGCCCGCTGGTTGGTGCGGCGAAGCGCGGGTCACGCCGCACTGCATCGAAGTACGGGTGCGCCAACGCCTCTTCGACCGTGAGACGGCCCTCCGAATCCACACACAGCAAGCGGCTCAAGAGCTGCATACCCGACTTGCGGATGCGGCCGCCGTAGCGCATGCTAAGGTAGCTGCTGATGGTGTTGGAGTCGTCATCGGACACTGACCCCTTGGCGCTTTCGTCGCTGCCGAGACGCACACGGCCTCGCAATGGTGCCTGTGACTGCTGCTTGGCGAGAGGGTTGGAAGAGCGGAGGTGCAGCATGCCCCCGTTGCGCCGTCGCACCGCGGCCTCGTAGGACGCAGGAAACTCCCCAATGCGGCTCTGGATGAGCGCAATCTGCTCCAGCTCCGTCTTGCCGGGAAGAAGCGGCTCGCCGTCGATGACCTCGGCCATGATGGCGCCGACAGCCCACATGTCCACACCGTAGCTGTAGCTGGGCATCCCCAGCAGCATCTCCGGGCTGCGGTACCACCGAGTGGCGACGTAGTCCGTCATGACGCCGCGGTGGTCGGCGAGGACGAGCTCGTTGAGCAAGGCGGAGGCGGCGGCGGAGTGAGAGGAGGGACTCGCGGCGCGTGCGTGCAGCGCTGACAGGGACGCCGGCTCGACGCCGCTGCTGCTGCTGCGTTTTGTGTCGCTCTTGCCTTCACTCTGCGCCGTCTTGTCGCCGTCTTTTCCCAGTGGCTGCAGCGCCGGCCGGCAGAAGCCAAAGTCGCAGAGCGAGGCCGTGCCGTCGTCCCGCACGAGGATGTTCTCCGGCTTCACGTCGCGGTGTATAATTCCATTGCGGTGACACGACTGGATGCCGAGAAGAATGGTGTAGAGCAGCACCATGAGCGGCCCTTCGGGGACTCCGTTCCGGAACTCCTCCAAGACATCCAGCAGGCTTCGCGGGATGTACTCCATGACAAGGTACAGCCGGTTGCGCTGCTTGAAAGTCTCGAGCAGCTGGGTGACGTTTGGCTCACCCTTCAGGAGCTGCTCCACGCGCAACTCGCGCAGCATGGTACATCGAATGTACGCGTTGGTCTGGAAATTCTTGAACTGCTTGACGGCGACGATGCGGCCGGTGCGCTTGTCTCGACACTTGTAGACGACACCATATGTGCCCTCGCCAATCGTGTCTATAAGTTCATAGTGATTCATGACCGCTGCGTCTAAAAAAGGTAAAAAAAAAAAAATATATATATAAATCCCTCTGTGAGACAACAGGCGCTTTACCGCTCCCACGTAGCGTCAACGACGAGTGTGCAAGGGAGCTGTGAGAGAGGAAAAAAAAAAAACAAGAGGAGCAAAAGAAGAGAGAAGCTACTGCACCGATGACAACGCAACAAATAAATAAATAAACAGTGCGGATATGGAGGAAGTTCTTCTGTCTTTATGATTTTCTTTCTCTATCGGCTTTATGCAGCACACCGGAAGACTCCTTCCGAGAATTCGGCAGGATAATAAAATCTGTCGATCGCCTCGACGAAGCCTGTAGTCTAAATGTGGAAACGTACAAAGACCAAGCACGAGGCAGCGACCAGCTGACGCGGCAACGCCGTCCTTCTTCTGCAAAAGAGGGTGCTCTTCTTTTCTTTCCCCTTTACTACAAGGGACCAGCCTCCGTGGCTGTCCTCAGTCTACACGAATGAAAAGAGGGAAGAAAAAAAAAAAGAGCGGGTGCCACCGGAAGATGAGGAGACACCCAATACAGAACAAGAAGAGAGAGAGAAAAAGAAAGGAATGAAAAGCGAGTGACACAAACCAAAAGAAAGGAAGGGAAAAAGGAGCGGTTAGGTATGCAATGCCTCTTGCTGCCTGTCGAGAGGTGAAATCGTAAAACAAAACAAAAGTATTCTTTTTTTCTTAGAAAGGCACAGAATTAAAAAATGGAGGTAATAGAAAAACAAAGAAGGGAAAAAAGAGGGGAAGAGAACGACAGGAGAAGTAAAGGAACAAAGAATCGCAATAAGTCAGAATGCCTTTTTTTTTTCTTGCGAGCCTTTTTTTTTTTTTTGCGCTGCGGTTGTAGCGCGAGGTGCGGAGTCGCACTGCGTAACCTTTACAGCCGTCAAAGAAAAAATAGTGGAGATGTGAAGGAAAGAGCGTATTCTGCTAGTAGATGCACGGTTTTGTCGCTCGCAGGTGGCGCTTTCCTAGCAAACCAAAGGAAAGAAACCCTGATGGACCGCAAGCTGCTGCATACGCTGCTTCCTACACGCAAAACAAATAAATGAGTAACCGTTCAAGCCAGCAAAGGGAGGTGGAGTGGAGAAGAAGGGAAAAGTGGAAAAAAAAAAAGCAGGAGGGAGAGATGCGGAGAGGGCTCGGGGTCAGACTCGCACAGCCCCGTAGACGGAGAGGTGGGTTCCCGCGAAAAGAGAGAAGCGCTTCATGTCCACGCTGATTGAATGCCTTTGTGGTTCCAGATATGCACGCACGTTTTGCGACGTCTTTGTGTGTGCATAAACGAGGAGTGCGACTTGGCTCCGCTGTAAAGAGGGAAGAGGAGCAAAACGCGCTCGCACTCGCTCGTTGCCGCTAAACCATTTGACTCTCAGAGAGGTGAAGCTGGAAAGAGGCCGTACGAAATGCACATTTTTCGTATATTTTTTATCATTCACAATTCTATCTTTTTTTTTGTGATTTGCGTTTTGTCTAAAAAAGCACGCTGTTTTACCATACAAGTACAACACCAAAGAGAGAGAGAAAGGGAAGGCCTTTCAAGCATTAAATAAGAGTAGAGAACGAAACGACGAAGGCAGAAAGTAGAGCGAGTCTAAAGGGTGGGTGATCTAATGGAAGTCGATGAGAAATGGAGGGAAAAAAATATATAGAAAAATAAAGTGCGTCTATATAAAAGAAAGAAATAGAAGTACCGCGACTTATTAAGGTGGTGACACAGAGACATCAACAGCAGCCACAGCTCAAGATCTCAACGCCACCAAGGGGAAAGGAAAACGCACAAAACCACCAGAGAGAGAGAGTGTGGAATAGATGGCGCAGTAGATACAGCAAAAAAAAAAAACGAGGTTCTCACATCGCACTAAAAGAACCCATCACAGAGGTGCGTCGGTTTGACAGTGTGCCGTAGCTCGCCTTCGTCGGACGCATCACCGGGCTCTCCTCCGTGCCACCGCCCGTCACCGACGCACTGTCCCCCGTCGCGGAGGAGAAGCGAAGGTGCAGCGGATGCAGCACGACGGTGCGACGCGGCAGAGGGGTGCGCATTCCGCTAGAGGGCACATCGTCGCCGATCTCCGCCTCGTCCTCCTCACTTCCACTGCCGGCAGCGCCACCACTACCCGTCAGCAGAATTGGTTCCTCAGCTGACAGCGCAGCGGTGTCGAACCACGTCGGCGGCCGTGTGCCACCGAAAGTTGCAGCGCGGCGCTTTTCCTTCGGCATCTCCGTCGCGGCGTCAAAATCCATTCGGTACATCTCCTCCGCCGTCGCCATTGTTTCTGCCTCGTGGGCGGTGGCCGAGGCCGATCCCTGCACCGGACTGTAGGGCAGCGGCGTCGCGTCCGAGGCGCAGCCGTCCGTGTGGCAGGTGGAACGCCAGTGCGTCGTGGCCGCCAGGCAGGGCGTATCCTCCTCCTCGTCTTCCACCACAGCGCCAACCGGAGAGGCGTTGAGAGCCGCCGCTGCAGACGCCGTCGTCGCCGCCTCGTGCAGGTGCAGCAGGCGCTCAATCTGCACCTTCGCCGACGCCATCTCCTCCACCTCGAGCTGCAAAGTCTGAATCGTTTGCTGCTGATGCAGAATAATGCGCTGCAGCGTCGGCACATCGGTCGTGCAAGTTGGCGTGGCGCAGCGAGGAGAGGGGGAAACGGCACGCACGGCAAAGGTGGCAGCGCGTGTCTCAGCCGGCAGAGGACTGGCCGAGTAGCCCCGCGTTACGGAGGCCTGCTGGCTCAGCTCTCGCACCGCCTCTCGCAGCAGCTCGATCTGCTCCTGCAGCTCGCCAACTTGGCCAGCCGTCGCGGGAGACGCCTCGCGGGGGTCCACCACGACCGTCTTGCGGCCAACGAAGGCGCGGTGGATGGCGCCGGCGGAGAGCAGCACGTGATCAGTTGGGTCGGGGCACGCGGCGGAGGGGCTGCGGCGCGAGTCGAACCCTTCCACGTGCACCGCACGCTCTGGCGAGCTGAGCTGCGTCTCGGGGTGTGGGGAGAGGCGCGACACCGGTGCGGCCTCCTCCACCTCCGCCGCCGCCAGTGCACAAGAAGCGGAAGACTTCTGCTGATGCTGCTGCAGCACGCGCGAGAGGAGTGCGCGGAGGTATACGTTCTCGGCCCCCAACTCCGCCGCGGAGCGCATGGGGGCCGCATTTGCCGCCCCGCTGCGCGCCACCGCCTCGTCGATGAGGCGACTGCACTCGTGCACGAGTGCCTCCGGCGCAGCGAAGAGAAAAGCGGTCGTCTCGAGAGGGAGGGAGCGCTTCCGGGCATCACCTGGCTGACCGGCGTCGCTGTTCGCGGATGCACGCGCCTGCAGGGGCGGTGGAATCGGTGGCTGCTGCTGCTGCTGCTGCCGTGACGGGTGTGCAAGGTGGCGAAAGAAGGCATCGACGTAGGGTCTGCACACCACCTCGAGGTCGTGGGCGAGAGATGAGGCAGGAAGCGGTGCGCCGCCGTTTTCCCCCGCTGCGCGTGTTGCGAGCTTCGTCGAGGAAGGCATAGCTGTGCAAAAAAAAAAGAAGCGAGAGAAAGCGCTATGGCACCGCTTGGAGGAGAGGGAAAAGAGAGGAGGCAAAGAAAAGGAAGGAACGGAAGTGGAGATGCAGACGCGTTAGACATTCAGTGAAAACAAGGAAAAAAAAGCGGTGGAGCACTACATGACAATAATTCCACGAATAAAAGCAAAGAGAACTACGCAGATCTTTCTCACGCAAGGAGAAAAAAAGAAAATTAGAAGCAGACGATCTGCAGTGTAACCTCGTGTCTCTCCGTCCGTTGCTGTGAAGGTTGCGGCTGCCCTTCACGCAAATCACAGCAGAATACTCTCAAACCTGGTTCTACGCAATGCGTTTTTTTTCTTTTTCTATTTTTTCTCTAGTCGTCTATTAGGAGGGAGAGAGCTCCGAAACTACTCCAACTAGCCCTCCTCCATTGCCAACGTCGCAGAGAGAGACAGAAAGGCAAAGCAGCCTGCCTGTGTGTGTGCCGCCGTTGCGCTCCGTCAGTGTAAAAGCACGGCAACGCAAAAAAGCAAACCGCTACTCTCTCTCTCTCTCCAACTTTAGCCACCGCACACACACTCACGAACCCACAAATGCGCTTTACTTGCCCGTCTTGCGCTTGCGGCCGCGGGTCAGCGGCTTCTTCATGTGCTTTTTCTTCTCAGCCGGTCCACTCGACTTCACAATCGAGAGCTTCGACCGCTGGTCAGACGGCACCCGAGACGCCATGGCGTTCTCGACCGAGCTAATGTAGTGCGCACGCGCCTTGTTCTCAGCCGTGTTCTTGGTCTTGGTGAAGGTCTTCTTCTTCTTGGCCTCACCGACATACTTGCGCAGTGCGCCGGCGCTCTTCGCCTTCGACTTGCTACGCAGCGACTTCTGTGCCATATCGCCTACAGTGTGCAAAAGTTGCCTTGAGAGCTGCAGATTTTGGAGGTTGCCCAGCCGCAAAAGAAAAAAGAAAGCGTAAAGTGGGAAAGAGGAAGTAGAGAAGAGAGAGTGAGCAATAAAAACAAAAGAGAAGACTGCATGTGTAAAGCCATAGAGCAGATCGTTTGTCATGTGCTGAAAAACGAATGCACACGATGAACGGTTTTGTCGTCTTACCACAGCGCTCGTGCTGACTGCATGTTGCCGCCACGAGTGACTCGCAGAGACGGAGAACAAATAATTCGCCAAAGGCCAACATGGCCTATCCATTTTTTTTTCGCACAGGCCACTTCTCTTGGTACCAACAGTGACGCCAAACGTACCGCACTCTCTTTTGATGCGCATCGTCACTTCCAGTAATTTAGTTTGTGTATATAGTTTTCTTTGTTTGTTGCTGCGGTGGGCAGAACGCATAACTGTACATCAGGGAGGGCGAGATACCTGTACATGAGCCTCGCCGCCCATTCGGCGCATCTTGCAGATGTGCTGCGCAAGAGGAGGCAAAAACAATCTAACAAAAAAAGAAACAAGGAAAGCGGTGCCTATACATGGACTGTGCCAACGCTTCTCTGCGTGTTTGAAGGTAGAAGAGCGGAGAAAAAAGGAAACTCTCAGCAAATACGCAAAACGTGAAACAGAAAGAAAAAAAACAATAACCTCGGCCAGCGTGCCTGTGCGTCACAGTCTTCAGTACTCGAATAATATAAAGCTGACTTCATTCTGGCGGTGCGGTGCGTTCGGTTGAGCCAATAACCGAGCACATCGACGACAAGAAAGGAGGACGACAGCGAGGTAGTGCACGAAGCAGACGAAGAGAGTGAGAGAGAAAGAGCGTGAAAGCGTGCGGGCATGGTGCTCTTCTACACATCAGGACCATGCGTGTCAGCAGTGATTGCCAACCAACAACAACAACAACAACGATATCCGCAACAACAGTAAAGAATAAGAAGGAAAAGAAAACAGAGAGCTCAAATAAAAAAAAACCCTCTTTGAAAACAAGCGAACGCCACCAACCAAACCATCCCCGGCGCCTCCTCAGTAGTTAAGTGAGACGACGCAGGCCACGCCACGCTCCACCCAGTGCGACGGCGGCACCTTCGTCGGAATCTCAATCGGAAGCACAAAGTTGGTTGAGTGCCCCGTCGTGCTGAGCGTGCCGGCACGGGTGAGCGTCTTGTACACTGGCGAGACGTAGTCCTTCGGGTTGCGGGTGCGGTTGACGACCGGGTCGAGCAGCAGCATCGGCACCTCCACATAAAGCTCCTTCGGCCGCGACTCGGCCAGGCTGTGCTGCTCGGCATCCCACCGCGCACCTTCCATGTAGAGGCCGTAAACCAATGCACCGTTCTGCGGCCGCGTCGCCGTCGTTGGCAGCAGCGAGGGCGGCTGCAGCTGGAACTGGAAGGAGATGCGGTCGATCGCCTCGTGCACCTGCCGGGCGTAGTTCTGCAGCGTGCCGGTCAGAAAGGCCTGCGGGAAGAAGAAGCCGCCAAACCAGAAGGCCGCCGGGGGGCCCTGCTCGTACCAGTCGGCGATGACGCGCGTGCGGCGGACGAGGTCGTCCACCCAGTTCGACAGCGGCTTCAGCGACGGGTAGGCCAGCGCACTCCACGAGGCCGGCACGCTGTTCACAAAGAAGCTGGCGCCGACCGCGTCGAGCTCGGCCGACATCACCACCTCGCCCCGCACCGCCTTGATGAACTCCGACAAGTTGGTGTGAATGAAGCGCAGCAGACGGTTGTAGCGGCCCGCCTCCTGCACAAGCACCGTGTTCATCGACTCCTCGTACATGGTCGGGTACTTGGCGGTGAAGGCGGCCATGTCGAAGGGCTGCGGCAGCTTGCCGGCAATCTCGGCCGCCGTTGCCATCAGCAGCTGCTCCCGCGAGCTGCCCGACGCGCCGGCGCCGCCACGCGACTCCAGCGCCAGCACCGTCGAGAGGATGCTGAGCGTCGTGTTCTGCGCGCAGGTGATGTCGGCGTTCTCGTGCAGCCCGAAGATCTCCGGCTGCGGATTCAAGGGCCAGGAGTCGAGGTAGTCGAGGTAGTGCTTGCGGCTGCCAGGCTCGATGGTGTGGTAAAGCCCCGACGGCGAGAAGGCATAGCCCTCCGTCAGCACATCAGGGTTGATGAAGTGCTGGATGAGCGTCATGAGGCAGCGCCGGTCCCAGTCGTCTGTCACACGCCCGCCGTAGTTGATCTCGCCAGTGAGGAAGGTCAACACATCATATGGGATTGTGTCGTACATGGGCAGGAACTTGCGCAGCTGCAACAGGCACACCTTGCGGTCCGAGTCGTTGAACTCGTAGGCGATGTTGAAGCCGAGGGAGCCGAACTTGCGCCGCTCCTGGATGACGCCGTGGAAGAGGCAGAAGGCGAAGACGAGCTTCTTGAACTCATCGGGCTTCGCCTCCTCCTCGAGGTCCTCGGGGGTGAAGGCGTAGTAGGAGCGCGTCACGTTCGCGCGCAGTCCCATCGGCGGCTCGTTCGTCATCTTCACGGCAGTCTGCAGCACCGCCACCGGGAAGCTGGCCGACGGCATCGACGTCAGCCACAGGCGGAACTCCTTCTTGACCGTCTCCACCGTGAAGCTCTCGACAATGGACTCGAGCATCGGCATCCAGGACGAGGCAAGATGGCAGTTCTGCAGCAAAATCCACTGCCCCTTCTCACGCCCGCTGTGGATGAGCTCCTCAGCCTTCTTGCCCTGCCCCTGGCCCAGCGACACCTTGTCCAGCCGCTTTGTCATCCGCATCGTCTCAGCGAAGCGCAGCAGGTCGTTCATCGGGTCAGAGCCGGCGGAGTTGATGAAAATCAGCGGCGTGAGGCAGTCGCTGTCCTTGTAGGCGTCCATCAGGTCGAACTGCGGCACGATGATGTAGCGCTCCCCCATGTAGTGCGCGATAAAGTGCTGAATGGCAGGCGCCACCTTGTCGGCACGGAAGCAGCGCATAATGACCAGCCGCTGCACCGGCGTCGCCTTCTCGGCCCATTCGTCGGCGAGGGGGTAGGTGTCCGCCTCGTTGCTGTCGAAGAGGCCGCGGTAGTGGTTGATGTTGCTGCGGACGTGGTCGGCGAAGCCGGCAAAGGTGGGGAGGTGGGTGTCGAGGAAGAGCACCTCGGCCCAGCTGCCGTCCGTCAGCCACGACGGCGCCGGGTTCGCCATCGCGGTGGCCGGGGCACTGCCGGTGGGGCCGGTGAGGAGGTAGCGGTACTCGACGTCCACCAGCTCGCCACTGTGCTGCACGAGACTCGCGCAGAGGTAAAAGGAGAAGGTCAGCTTGTGCTTCTCGAAGAGGGAGCGGCAGACGTTGCCGTAAAAGGAGTAGGTGAAGTAGTCCATCAAGTTGTGCACACGCGCCGCCACGAGACTCGCGCCGTCCTGGCCCTCCTCCGCCACCGGCTGCTCCGCGTTGTCGACGGCGTTCAGGAAGAGGTTCATGAACCACTGCAGGGAGAACTGGTACATCGGGTCCACGATGGCGAGCTGCGAGGCGCAGAAGAAGAGCAGCGAGCCGCGCTCGGCGTGGGGGCGGTAGCGGTTGCGGGTCTCGTCAATCACCCGCTCCGTCGCCTTTGCCTTGCCGAGCTCCTCGTTGATCTCCGTCGACTTGGCTTTACTCTTCTCGAGCGTGATGATGAGCTCCTCCTGCTCCAAGATGTCGCCCTCGGCCTCCTCCAGCAGGACGAGAATGTTTTCCTGCAGGTTCTTCAGCTCGCGGTTCTTCTCAGCGTTGGAGCGGGTGAGGCGCTGCTTCTCCTGCTCGAGGTCGTTGCGCTCCTTCTCGACCGTCTTGCCCAGCAGCTGCTCCTCCAGCCCGCTCGGGGTAATAAAGAAGTTCAGCAGCGACACCGTCACAATCGTCTCGGGGGTGTAGGTCGGGTTCGGCAGCTTCGTCGTCATGTAGAGCTTGAAGTTGCGGTCGTAGGGGATGGCGCTGTCGCCGATGCGGACGTGCGGCGTGCTGCCAATCATGAAGATGTTTTTCAGCAGCACAGGCTCCAGCGCGGCGTCGAGCGACTCGCCGACGTTCTCCAGCAGACAGGGCAGGCCGAGCCGAATCGCGTTCTCGACCGTCTTCATGAACTTGTCGTTCGACGCCTTGCACATCTGCAGGTTGTCGTTCTTGTGGATGTTGCGCACCCACGCGTTTGCCTGTCCCTGCGGGTCGATCAGCAGCGGCCAGTTGCGCGAGTTGGCCAGGATGATGGCGTTCTCGGTGGAAAGGGCGTCGGTCGGCAGCCCGCAGAGCTGCCACTCCTGGATGCGCACGGCATCGCCGGAGGTGGAGACGAGATCGAAGTCCTCGCTCGTCTCCACGCCACCAGCGGACAGCTGCGCCTTCCAGCGCTGCCGCAGCTCCTGCCGGTACGGCGCCGTCAGCGGCCCGCAGTAGGCGACCGTCGCGGCAGCCACCACCATGTCACCCACAACGAAGCGCTCCTGCTCCTTGTACTGGTCGACGAGCCGCACCCACCGCGTCTTCTCGCCGCCGAGGCCGTCGATGAGGCGACCGGCGCGGTTCAGCTTGCGAGAGGTGGCCGCCACCTCCGCCTCCAGAGCCGCCTGCGTGTTGACGGCGTCGTTGTACTCCTTCTCGAGCGCCATGACGGAGGCGACGACGCGGTCGAGGGTTGCCTGCGTCTTGTGCAGCGCCTCCGTCACCACGGCGAGCTCGGCCTCGGCGGAGGCCAGCTTCTCGCGCAGCGGGTGGATCTCACGGTTGACAAAGAACCACTTATACATGGCCCGCACCCACTGGCACATGGCCATGCAGGGCAGTGAGACGCTCTTCACCTTGTCGGGCTGGAACTCCTCGTTGTCGTAGTAGACGCGCACCTTCTCCATCAGCGCCATGTCCATCGCGTCGCGGTTGAAGCCGCCCTTCTCTGGCGGCTGCACGAGTAGGTCGAGCAGGCGGTTCGCGTCCTTCATGTAGGACTTGGCGCAGAACCACCAGTCCGCCGCCTTTCGCCCCCCAGGCGGGCCACTAAAGAACTCCTTCGGGCAGTTGCCAAAGGTCAGCAGCAGCGCCACCGCCTCCATCACGTACTGCACACCCTTCGGCGGGTTGGCGTACTTGTTCAGCTCCGAAATCTCAGCCGCCTTGATCTTGGACAGCACCTTCACCGCCTCGATGAGCGCCGGCTCCGCCTCGGCGAGCCGGTCCGCACACTCGCGCCGCATCGTCGCACACTCCTCGGCCTTCGTCGACGCCTCCGCCTCCTCCTTCCGCGCCGCCGTCTCTGTCGCCGCGGCGTCGGTGCGGTCGACCGTGAGCCGCTCCATCATGGCCTGAATCTCCACCTTCTTCGCCTCCAGCACCGGCTGCTGCGCCTTGAGCTGCGCCTCCAGCTCCGCCACCTGCACCTCCGTCACGCGCAGCTTCTCCAGGCCCTTCTCGAGGCGGCCGCGCTGCTCCCGAATGAAGCGGCGCTTCGCGGCTGACATGAGCTTGAAGTTCGACAGCAGCGTCAGGTACGACGTTGGCGTCACGTAGGAGCGGCGGCGCGTCTCGGTGAAGAAGCGCTCCGTCACCTCCGACGCGAGGCGGTGGACGCCCTGGAAGCAGTCCGCCAGCGCCGCCGCCGTCTCCGCACTCATCTCTTCGCTCGCAGGGGCGTTGTGGCTCTTCCCCACACTTGGGGTGGTGGTGTCCTCAGCGGTGAGCTGCACCGTCGCAACCGACAGCAGCGCCTCGGAGGGCCACTCCGCGAACCAGTCGATGGTGCAGCAGGCGATGAGGGAGGGAAACATGCGCAGGCGGCTGCGGAAGGCCTCGCCGATCGGTGAGAAAGCGAGCACGAGGTGCAGGTTCGTGCGCGCCTCCTTCACAAAGCGAGCGTACACGGACACCTTCGTCGTGGGCAGGTTCTCACTCATGCAGACGCCGCGGAACTTGTCGTTGATGAGCTCGAGGTCCTGGTCCTCGAACAGGTTTGGCACATCGCCCGAGATAAGCAGGCCCGCCACGTCCTCGAGGAAGGTGGGGTGCACGAGCTGCGTGTCGGAGAAGAGGAAGGTGCGCTTCTTCTCGTCCTTGCCGCACTCCAGCAGCAGCCGCGCCAAGTTCTCGTGCCAGTCCTTCACGCCGTAGCTCTTTGTCAGCTCAATCGTGAACACCTCCATCTCCGGGATCAGCGAGCACGCAAGGCGGGTCAGCGACTTACGCCCCGAGCCGCCGACGCCGAGGAGGAGGCAGTGCCCGTTGGGCTGCCGCAGCACGCGGCAGATGCGGCAGACGTGCTCGATGGCGTCGAGGAAGAGCACGAGGTTCATCTTCACCTCGTTCTCCTCGTTGTAGGCGCTGAGGAAATCGTTCATGCGCACACTCAGCGCCTGCGTGTTGGTGATCTGCTCGTAGACGCCCTTGTCGCTCAGCATGTCGCCAAAGATGAGGCGGTCCGCTGCAACGATGTCGGTGTACGTGCCGTCCACGCCCATCGTCTTCAGCTCCTCGTTCAAGAAGCCAATGAACTGGTCCTTGTCGGCGTCGTTGATGAGGCGGTCGTAGAAGACGCGCTGCATCTCGTGCATCCAGAGCCGCACAAAGGCCGTCTCCGATTGCAGCACGCTCTTGTCGGCGGCGTAGAGCAGCGGGAAGACGCGCATGACGTCCCGCATGTTGAAGGAGTAGTGCACGTGAGCCGGGGTGGGCAGGTAGCACTGGATGCACTTGCTAAAGACACGCAGGGTGCTGCTCACCATGGAGGAGGCGATGGTGTGCAACTTGTCCACCAAACCGCGCTGCGTCAGCACGCCGGACAAGATCGCGCGCAGAATGGTGCGCTTTGACGTGTCAGACATCTCGGGGAAGGCGAGGTAGTTGAAGTAGCGCATGAAGCGGTTCGAGACGCGGCTGCGACCGCCACCAGGCGGCCCCATAGCGAGGGCGAGGGAGCAGTCGATGATGGAGGACCACTTGATGCCGCCCGTGAAGGTGTAGAAGCCGCCCTGGGCCAGCACCTGCCGCAGCAGCTCCACCGGCGGCTGCGCGCCGTACTTCTCCGGCTGCGGCAAGTTGGCGTCGTCGATGAAAATCAAGAAGTGCTTGCCAGCTGGCGCGCCGTAGACGTGCGAGCGGCGCTTGTCGAACTTCGCCATCATGGAGTCCTGCAGCACCGTGCACTTCGTCTGCGCCGAAAACGTGAAGTTGAGGCCGAGAAAGGAGCTTGGCATGCCGCCGCCCAGCACGAGGCGCGCGAGGGCGATGGACTTGCCGGTGCCGGTGGGACCCACCGCTGCGACGTTCACCTTCTGTGCCATGAGGTGGTGCAGAATGTAGTTCTGGCGGGTGTTGTCGATGGTCGGGACGAGGATGTCATCGAAGCGCGTGCCGGCGGGGATGTTGAAGGTCGGGCGGTCCTGCATCCAGTGCACCCAGCCACTGCCAGCGGCGGCACCACCGGCCTTGCCGTCCTCTGCTGCTCCGTCCTCCGCGCCACCGCCACTACCAACACCACTGCCGCTGCTGCTGCTGCCGTCGTACGCGTAGTAGTAGTCGTAGAGAAAGCCACCGCTGCTCTCCGCCGCGCCGTCGCCAGCGCCATCACTGCCGTCCTCCGCCGCTGCCGCCTCTGCGGGCAGGTGCGCTGCGTGGCCGTTCGCAGCCGCCATAGCCCGCAGCTTTGCCGCGAAGAGCTGCCGGCCCTCCTCATCGCACGTCGCACCCACACTCCACACAAGCGAGAAGAAGAAGAGCGGCGGCACCACGCCGGAGAGGAAGGCGGCGCGCTCCGGGCTACCCGCGCCACCGCCACTCTTCTCAAGCCCCTTCACGTAGCCCTCCATGACACGGAAGAAGGCGTGCACCAACCCGCTCGTGGTGGAGGCGATGTACTCCCGCACGGCGCCGCTGCGGACGTACTGCACAAGGTCGGCCACGTAAAGCGTGGCGAGCTCCGTCAAGGGCTCCCGCTGCGACTCCATGTGCGCCGGCAGCGACGCCGCCCAGCTCGCGATGAGGGCGGAGACCGGCACACAGGTGGCGGGGTCGAGGTAGATCATACCGCAGCGCGACACGGTGGCAGGCGAGGCTACCGCCAAGTCCTCCACCTCAAACATCATGGTCATGTCGCGGTTCATCTGGATAATCTCACCCGACACGAGGCACAGCTTCTTGTTCTCGTCCAGCACCGTGTTCATCGACTCGATCCACAGCGCGTCGACCGGGCCGTCAAACATCACCCAGTGCTTGCCGATCATCGTCCCCTCGTCGCCGTACTTGGCAGCGCAGCGAAAGAGCACACAGAGCACGCCGTCCTTCCACTCGCCATTCTCGTCGTACGCGCCGTAGAGCTGATCCATCGTGACGGACTTCGGGTTGCAGATGTGCGTGAAGACGCGCTGGAAGCTGCGGCCGCCAACGTCGTCGCCACGGCCCTGCCGCGCCGCACAGTCGGACAGCGCGCGCTGCAAGGCGGTGAAAGCGGCCGTCTTGCCGCTGCCAGCAGGGCCGACAAGCATCAGCCCGTGGCGCAGCGTCGTGATGTCGTACAGCTGCAAGCACTTCTGCACAAAGGCGGGGACGGGCTGCTGCTGCGCGCCGACGATGGCGGCCGTGAGAGCCGCGGTGACGGCGCCGTAGTCGCTGCTCGGGAGGGCGATGCCGGGGAAAAGGTCGGAGATGATGCCCTCGAACAGCAAAATATCGTCCTTCAGAAACTTCGGCACGTTCGAGTCGCGCAGCGCGCGCAGCAGCAGCTCGTCCTCGTCCCCAGTCGGGCACTCCCGCTTGTTCAAGCCGGCGGCGGAGATGACAGTGTTGACGGCGCGCATGCCAAAGTCGTAGTGGTCCTGCGAGGAGAGCTGCTCGGAGCTGAGCTTGAAGGTCATCACCATCTTCTGCGCCAGCGCACGCGCCTTCAGGTAGCCGTACGAGAAGAGGCGAATCTCACCAATCATCGCGTAGTCGGGCACCATGCACGCGACGGGGCGGAAGAGCACCTTCAGGTTGTCCGGCAGCTCCGTGCGGCCGGCGTAGCCTGGGTTCATGGTGATGAAGATGGCGTGCGTCGGGTCCACGATGATGTCGCTCGCCTCAAAGAGGATGCGGTACTGCTTGGTCGAGCACGCCTGCTGCAGGTCCGTCACCTGCTGCGCCACGACAGAGAGCACCTCGACGTCGATGCGGTTGAACTCGTCAAAGCAGGCCCACGCACCGGTCCACGCCAGTCCCTTGAAGAACTTGCCCATCGAGATGTACGTCATGCCCTCCTGGCAGTTGAAGACGACGCACTGCTTCGCCAGCGCCTTGGCCAGATCCTTCGTCGTCTCCGTCTTGCCGGTACCAGCAGGGCCGGCAGGAGCGCCACCCAAACACAGCGCCAGCGCTCCAGTCAGCGTCAGATAGATGCGGTCCGTCAGCGGCGTCACGACGAGGCGTGCGGTGTTGCCCAGGTACTCGCCGCCGTAAACGAAGTGGGCGTCGACCTGGCGGATGTGGCACAGGCTGTCGCTCTGCTCAAAGTAGAAGCGCAGCTGCTTAATCCACTCGAAGGACTGCGTGGTGGCGACGCGGTCGGCCTGCATGCTGTCCACCGTGTCCTTGGCGTGGACCTCGATGGTGATGAGGGCACCCATGTTGATCTGCTGCACCGCCGTGAGAGGCGACTGCACCACCTCGACGAGCTGCCGCAGCTGCTTGTCCAGCACCTTGGCGTAGTCGTCCACCTTACCCTTCGTCGTCAGCGCCTCCTCACAGCCCTGCGTCCAGAAGATCTGCGCCACGGCGATGACGGCCTGCGCGGGCCACTGCAGCACCCACTCGCTGCGCCGCGTGCCGAGGTAGGCGGCGACGGCCCCCTTCACCTGCGCGTGCACGCCGTCCTTCATCATCTTCTCCACCGACTTGAGCCACTCCTCCACGTTGCCCTGCGGCACGACAGGGGTAACAGCGGGAATGTACTCCCCTTCCACGCTGTAGAAGCCGGTGATCGTCTCGGACCCGCTCGGTGGCTTCGCAGCTGCCTCGTTAGCGGCTGCGGTGCCGGGGTGCACATTATTCCACTGCAGGCGCTGGATGCTCTCGAAGAGCTTGCCGATGTTCGCGTCAATGCGGCGCACCTCCTTCGCCTGCGACAGGATCTCCAGCAGCTCTTCATCCGAGAGAAAGTAGAAGCGCGGGAACGTCTGCCGCTTGTCGGCGAGGTAGTCGTTGAGGCCGCGCTGCACCTCCTCGAGCAGGCGGTTCGACTCGCGCAGGTGCTCCAGCAGCTTGTTCGTGCCCATGCAGTACTCCAGCACGTTCGGCTGCGCGTGGGCGTTGCCCATGACACGGCGCCACGTCTTGTCCACCTTCTCGAAGAGGGCGGAGAGGCGCGGCAGCTGCATCGCGATGTCCTCAGAGTTGAGAATTGGCTCGAGGTAGCGCCATGCACGCTGGCACTCCAGCCACTGCTCGAGCGTGTCAGAGATGAGGTTCAGGGAGCGCTCCCAGTCGGTGATGGCCTCCTCGAAGAAGCCCTTGAAGGGCGAGAACTGCAGCTGCTGGGTCAGGTTCAGATGCTCGTCGAGCAGCTCCACCACGTCGGTTGTGTCCTTGAGGATGTAGGTGCCGGTTGCCTTGTACGCCTCGATGACGAAGCAGCGCGACTCCCACTTCGCCCGCATCTCCTTCAGCGTCGTCTCGATCTGCGACTCCTTCGCGGCGACCTCGGAGAAGCCGACGACCGTCTCGTGGTGCGCCAGCAGCGGCGCGCAGTCCTCGAGCACCATGAGCGTGCCTCCCGGCACCAGCGGCATCCCCAGCTTCTCCGACAGCCCCGTCCAGTGCCGCTCCTTCATGCCCGGCTGGCGGAGGGAGGTGAGGATGGGCACCCACGGCTTGAACTCCTCGACACCGGCCTTCACGTCCTCGACGATGCGCAGCATGGCCGCCTTGTCCTTGAAGGTCTTGGAGAGGCTCGCCATCGTCTTGGAGGCCGACGCCACCGTCGCCTCAATCTCAGCCGCGTCGAGCGTCGTGAAGGCGTCGGAGTGCCACCGCCGGTACGACTCCTGCCACGTGTAGGTGGTCAGCCACAAATCCGAGTACGGCTTGAACTCCTTGTCCAGCTCAAAGACGTTGCGGTAGTCGGAGAGCTTGTCGCCGAAGAGGCGCTGGTCGCTGTTGATGGCCCGCGCCTCCTCGATGCACTGCCGGATCTCGATGTTGTGCGTCTTCACCTCCGCCGTCACCTTGTCCGCCTCGGAGGCCTCCGTGTGCTTCGAGAAGGTGGCCACAACGCGCTGCAGCTGCTCCACCCGCTTCGCAAACTCCTCCTGGCGTTTCTGCAGGCCCGAGTGCAGCTCGTCCTGGACCTGCTCCAGCTGCTTGCGGACGGCGTGGCTGCGCAGGGCGAGCTGGCGCGGCCACCCAATCGCCTCCCACTTCAGCCGCGACTCGTCGTCTGTCAGCTCGAACTGGAAGCCGTCGAGGATCGTGTAGCACTGCCGCACCTCGGCGATGTGCTGCGACAGCTCCGCGACCTGGTCACCCACCGTGTCCATGAAGCCCAGCAGCTCGTACAGCTTCTCCGGGCTCTGCGGCACCTTCTCGATCGTCTGCAGCAGCCGCGTAAACTCCGTGCGGACGTGTACCGCCTCCTCCTTGCCGGTCTTGCCGATTAGCCGCATCACCAGCTTCGCCAGCTCCTCCTCCTTCATGGACATGAGATAGCTGAACGACTGGCAGTCCACAACAAAGTTGCCGACGGTCAGGAAGAGCGGCAGCCGCTCCGCCAGCGACTTCTTCGCCCGCAGGTGCTGCGCAATCTCCTCCTTCATCTCCTCCATGCTGTGGCCCGCCTCGGCGTACTCCTTGACGAACTTCGCCTGATCCAGCCGAATGAGCGGCAGCAGCTCGTCGTAGGTATTGAGGTAGGTCTGCAGCGGCACCAGCGAGCCGCGCACCGCCGCCTGCACGCGGTCACGCAAGGCGCACACGTGCTCCTCCTCCTTCTTGACCGAGTCGAGGAAAGGGCCCTCGCCGTCGCGGCTCCAGAAGTACTGCGTCATGACGTAGCGCTCCACCTGCGGGATCGACTCGGTGCACGTGATGGCGTCGTTAAAGAGCTCGACGATGGCCGCCTCGAAGTTGGCAAATGAGATGGAGTAGGAGAAGTGGCCGTCCGCCTCCACGAGGTCGATGGTGAAGAGGGGCTGCTTCTCAACGCAGTCGTCGGCGTCGCTGCCGGGCCAGGCGTTCTTGACGTTGTTCATGTCCTCCACTGTCACCGTAAAGTCCGTCACCTCCTCGAAGAAGTCGGTGAAGGACTGGAGGGAGTTGTAGACGAGTTGGAAGAGGGTGTCCTCCATCATGAACTTCACGGTGGTGAAGAACTTCTTCAGCTTCGACATTTCGTAGATGTTCTGCTTCGCCTCGCGGATGTTCAGCCAGCCCTTGCCGGCCGACTGGAAGCTGGCGACGATTGTCTCGCACATGCGCGGCATCCACTCCTCCTTGAGGTGGCGCGAGGTCTGCGCGAGGTGGTCCTTCTGCCGCTTCGCGAACACCGCCAACGGCAGCTGGCGCTCCTTGGGCAGGTCAAAGAGGGAGCCCTCCAGCACCTTCATGCACTCCCGCCGCACCCCCGTCAGCGCCTGCACCACCTCGGGCTGGGTGAAGTAGGTCGCGAAGGTGAAGGCCTCCTCGCGCTCGGCGAAGCGGAAGTCGTCGCCCTCGACGGCGATGACGGTGCTCGGGTCGCCGCGCTCGGTGCGGTCCACCGCCACGTTCGGCCCCTGCAGCAGCTCCTCCGGGTCCATGTGCGTCGCGTTGCTCACCATGCGGGCCACCGAGGCGTCCTTGGTGATGCGGTCGCGCAGCAGCAGACGGTTGTGGCTCCGCTTCCACTCAAGCGTGATCTCAGAGATGAGGTGCTCGACGCGGTCGGCCACCTCGGGGAACGCCTCCTGGCTCAGCTGGGGGATGTCGGTGCCGAGGTGCCGCAGCCGCTCCGCCAAGCCGGCGTCGAGCTCCTCGAGGTTCGCCACCGGCATCGAGTCGCAGCAGAGGCGGTAGATGACCCACGAGGTGGCCTTGTGCCGCTGCGTGTGGGCGTGGACGAGGCGCTGCACGTAGAGGATGGGGTCTTCGGCGAGGAAGCGGACAAAGATGCGGGGGAGAGAGGCCGCGGCTGCGGTAGTGGCAGCACCGACAGCACTCTCGTCGTCGTTGCCTTCCTCCTCGGTGGCTCCCCAGTGCAGCTGCAGCGTGTCCGTCTCCTCCGACCACCCCACGACGCGGCAGGGGCGGAGCTCGAACGTGTCCGTCTCCACGCGGTGGTACACCCCCTCAGCGGGCAAGAATCGAGCGGCCGGCGTGGGGGCACTCGCCGCCATCGCCATCCACTCGGACGGGTTGCGGCAGTCGTACGAGGTGTCGTCAAAGATCTCCAGCGGCAGGCTCTGCGCCGTGTGGCGGGCGAGGACATCCCACGTCAGCGCACTCACCTCGAGGAGGTGGTTCACGCTTTGGCTGTCGTAGAGGCGGCGGCGCCGCTCAATCTCGACGTCGCGCGGCATCCGCCCCCGCTTGTACACGTAGGGCACCTGCACCTTTGGCTCGAAGGTGAAGGGGCTCGCGGTGGGGAAGAGAAGGGCAGACTCCTTGTAGGTGCTGCTCACCGGCAGGGTAAGGTTCGCACCAGGCACACCGCGGCGCGTGCTGTTCGCTGCGGCTGTGTTTGTGGCTGCGGCCGTTGTCATGGCGGCGGCGCCGGCGGCGTCTCGCTCCTGCGCGCTGTCGATGCGGTGGCTCTCCGCATCGAGCTCGTTGGGCGAGAAGGTGCCGGCGGCCCTGGTGAGCGACTCCACCCTCTCACCCTCCTTCGGACGCAGGAAGCTACGCAGCATTTCTTACGTCACTCTACGCTGCTCTGTGTTGTGTGTACGTGTGTGGGTGTCGTATATATAGAGAAGACAGCAAGAGAGAGAGAAAGAGTGAGAGAAAGAAAAGATAATGTGCTGGAGTCCGCTTTTGATAACAACAATGCGTTCCTTTCACGGCTCTTTCTCCTTCGCGCACCTGTGTTTTTTTCCTTTCTTTATGTATGTTTTTTGCTCGTTTAAAACACGTGCGCACGGCGCTAAAGGGCATGACAACACACAAGAGAAGAAAAAAAATTAAGAAAACAATGGATGAGAGGATGAGAGGAGGAAAAGATAAGAGGAGAGGAGTGCGTAGCTCGTTGCAACGTCCAAATGCATATTTCAGGCGTCACTTTGTCGATTGATTAATTATTGTTACTTCCCTGTCTCTGCATTTAGGACATCGCAAGGCTGTCATAGCGAGGGATGGAAAAACATTGCCACTGCGACGCTGCGGGGTGCGTATTCTCAACATTCCAGAGCACCACCACAGTGTATGTGCTTGTGCGTTGTCGTTCACGTGCTGACGGCCGGTAAGAGGCGCACGACGACCGCTAAAGAGGCTTCAAGCCAAGAGCACCTTTTTTTTTTTGGCTGCAGCCGTGCAGTCTACCAGAGAGAGCTGCTCCAAGGCTGAGTTTGACAATGGGAATCGTGTTGATAGACCGAGTAAAAAAGAGAGAGGGAGAACAGCTGGTAGTAAGCAACAATTGCTGCTTCATGAAACATAAACAAAAAAGGAAGGAGGGAGTTCAAATCTCCACCGCCTCCCGTCCTCGTGTGCTCGAATTCACATGACAAAGAGAGAGAGAGAGGACACAGGATGCAGATAAAAAGTGGTACGCAAGGAGCGCGTCATCTTTCTCGCGCCGTCGATCTGCACAGGCATAAAAAGACAGGACTCAGGACACAGAGACGTTCACGCACCAAGCGCCGTTGTTCGCCGCTAAAGCGGAGAAACTTGCCCGCCAGTGGACAATACTACGTCCAACTTGCTCATTTTTCTTCGTGTCAGCCCAGCAGCTTCAGCAGCTTCTCGGCCTCCGCGGCAGCCACACGCATGTTCGCCGTGCCCGACGCCGTCGTCAGCACCGCCACCAGCCGCGAGTTGCGGCCAAGCGTTTGCAGCGTCTCCCGCGGCGCCGACTCGCAGGCCACGCTGAGCGCCGTCAGCAGCCGCGTCGCCACCGTGCGCTTCGACTGCGAGTAGAGCGCGTTCGAGAGTGCTCCTACGTAGGCGGTGAGGGTGGAGGCAGAGGTGAGATCGGTGCGCGCCAAGGCGGAGAGACGCGCGTAGTCCTCCATCGCAGAAGCAGCGCACTCCATCACGGCAACGTTGTTGTTTGTGTCCACGCAGATGGGCAGCAGCACCGCGCTGATCGTGTCCTTCCGGACGGAGTTCGCACACTGCACCGTCACGCGAGAGGTGGAGTCACTCGTCACGCGCCGTAGCACCTCCGCGAGAAGGACGCAGCACACCTCAACGCGCTGATCGTTCTTCTCCGTCAGCGCGGCGGCTAGAGCCTCGAGGACCAGCGTGCAGAGGTCCTGCCGCACCACGTAGTGCAGCATCTCGACACGCGTGCAGGCCAGCAGGCAGACGTGTAGAAAAGAGAGTGGGTAGAACATGTCGTCATCAACGCCACTGCTCGTCACGTACTCCAGCACGCTGCCCAGGAGGCGCTCCGTCACCAGCCCGCTCAGCGTGCTCTGCGCCATCTCGCCCGATGTCACGAGCAGCCGCATCGTATTGACGGGGATGGGGCTCGTCTCCTGCAGCAGCGAGGTCAGGTTCGGTGCCACCACCGTGAGGATCTTGCGTGCCACGGTGCTCGCACAGCTGCTTTCCTTGCGCGAGTCGCCGCCCTCGGCAGCGATGGGCACCATCGTCGAGTTGAGAAAGCGCACGGCAGTGAAGCGGCCGCTCGTGTCCTTGCGGCGCAGCATCTCCGCGTAGGACGCCGCAAGGTACTGGCAGATGCTGTCTTCGTAGCGCAGCACCGTCACCGGAGTCTCGACGAAGCGGTCGGCGATGCAGTTGAAGTCGTTCTCGTAGGTGTTGTAGAGGGTGTTGTTCATCGCCTTGTCGATGCACGTCGCCAGGCTCTGGAAGACGCTCGTCTGGTAGTCGATGCCGTTGCGGATGGCGGAGCAGTTCAGCAGCTGCTGGATCGCGGCAAGGTGCGTCGGCGTCGTCGAGGAGGACACACGCCGCGCGATGCTCGTCAGCTTCTCCGAGATGAACCACCCAAAGAACTCCGACGTGGCGGCGGCGCACTTGCGCACGTACTTGTCGTTGTCGCGAACAAGGCGGTCGAGAAACGCCGTCGTGCGGCCGCTAAGGACGTGGCAGAGCGCGCTGCCGCCGGCGCAGCCGATGAGCATGACGAAGAGCAGCGCCTTGCCGTAGACGGCGACGGAGGCCTGTTCGATTGCCTCGCTCAGGTGCTCCAGCACGTCCTCGCTGACAAAGAGCACGTTGCCCACCATCTCCTCCGCGTCGGCGGCGCGCAGGTGCGACGTGAACAGGCTTGCACCGCGGCTGCTGCGCGACTCCTCCGCCGCCTGAGCCCAGAGCTTGGAAAAGGGGTTCTGCAGGGCGACCATGCCCTTTGCCAGGGCGTGGTTGAGGAAGGTGATGAGGATCTGCACCATGTGCGTCACCGTCGACCGCTGCATCACAGCGGCGTAGGACGTGATGGGCACCTCCTTGGACTGCATCACGGTAAGAATGAGCTCCTCTTTGATCATGGCCAGCTTGAAGGCCGCACACGCCGCATCAGAGCGCATGTCCTCGCTGCGGCCCTCCACCTGCGGCAGCGCAAAGACCGCCAGCAGCTTCTCCACAAAGACCGACTCGGCGAACAGCTCCAGCGCCATTTCCTTCTGCGGTGTCGAGGCCATGTTCTCAATCATCTTCGCCGCGTAGTGCTTCAGCACGTCGTCCTGCGAGTCGAGAGCGGAGAGGTAGATGCGGCGGACCGTTGCCGACTGTATGTTCCACACCTGCCGCTGCGCCTGGTTCTGCACCGCAACGTAGAAGAGGAACTCCCCGATGCAGGCGATGAGCTTGCGCCGCACCGTCACCTCCGTCTCGTCCTCGTAGAGCTGCATAATGTCGGACAGAATAGAGGAGGACGCCACCTCGTCGGTGATGAAGGCCGTCGTGCGCACCAAAAGACCCATGATGAGCGCCGCAGTCGCTCTAAAAGAGGCAGGGGCGTCCTTGCGACCAGCGTGCTTGACGCACTGCCGCATGACCGAGCTGTTCACCGAGGCCCGCGCCACCTCGGCGTCGCTGCACAGCGCCATGACGTACTTCATCACGTTGTGGATCGCCTCGTGCCCGCTGCGCGTGTTCGACAGCGCGATGTAGAGGGAGCGGAAAAAGGCGGTGTGCCGGCTGGCGGTCAGCGCGTTGATCTCCGCTGCCGACAGCGCCGTGAAGCCGAGCGAGCTGGCGTCGTACGACGGCTCCGGCGTGTACTCGATGCGGCTGTTGTTGCTCAGCGGTCGGATGTGCTGGTCGGTCTGGTGCGGCAGCAGCTCCGTCAGCGCGATGCGACGCAGCGCACCACCAGCAAAGGCGCCAAGCGCTGCCTCGGTTGGTCGGTCGTCGTTCGCGCTGGACTGGTTCGCGACAAAGGCGGCACGGCCTCCCTCGTAGGCGACCGACGCCGCCGCAGCACCACCGGCGTCGCGGCTCGTCGTGGCGCCACGTCCTTTGCTGCCCCGCCGCCGCTGCGGCCCCCCAGCGTTCGCCTCGGCAAGCCGACTTGTCCGCCCCGGTGCCGGCGTGCTCGCCTGCCCGTTCGAGCCCCGCGTGGAGCGTGCGTACGACGCGTGCGGCGGCGAGCCGTGCGTGACGGAGCCGGTGTGTGAGCGGCTGCCTCCCGCGGCGCTCTCATCCGCCGACTGCGACGTTCGAGCCGCTGCCGCCGGCGCGACGGGCTCGAGGCGCAGGGCGGCCCGCTGCTCCGCGCTGGCGGTGAAGTCCAGCTCCTTCGCCACGTCCAGCGTCGCGGCGGCGCTCTCCTTTTCCTCGACGTTGTGCGCCGTCGTATTCGACTTGGCAGCGGCGACGGCGTGCGCGACGACGGCACGCGCCTCGGCGTCGGACCAGGTGAAGGCGGCACCGCCACGACCCGTCCGGGAGCGGCGAAACTCCTCGAAGGCGGCGTGGGTGGGCAGCCCGCCGCTCGGCAGGGGAAGCGGCTCATCCCAGAAGCCGCTGCGCGCCACGTCGTCCCATGTGAAGCGCCTCAGCGGGTCCTTCTCAAGCAGGCCATTCAGCAACGTCTGGAAGGTGTCCGGCATGCCCGTCACGCGCGGCGTCGCAGCTGTCAGAATTTCGGTCAGCAGCGCTGCGAGGTCGGCGGCAGCGAAGGGCGGCTTGCCGGTGGCGAGCTCGTGCAGCACGCACCCAAAGGACCACAGGTCGGAGGCCATGGAGAAGACCGGCCTGTCGCACATGAACAGCTCTGGTGCCATGTACAGCGGCGTGCCAATCAGTGGCCGTGACGCGGCGTCGTTGAAGGTGCAAGAGAGGCTGAAGTCGTGGAAGCGCAGCATCGCCGCGGAGTCCATCAGCAGATTGCGCGTCTGCAGGTCGTTGCACACGACGCCCTTGCTGTGGATGTAGAGGAGGCCGACCGCCACGTCGTGGCCAAAAGCCTCCACCGCCGCCGGCTTCAGCTGGATGTTCGACTTGAGGATGGTGGCCATGTCCCCACCGGTGCAGTACTCTGTGATGATCCAGAGGTGATTGTTCGTCTCGTACCAGTTGTGGAACTCAATCACGTTGGCGTGCCGCATCGAGCGCAGCAGCTGCACGCAGTTCACCACACGCTCCCGCCGCGTTTTGTCGACGGAGGCGATGGCGTAGAACTCCGTGGTGGAGCGGAAGCGGCCCTTGTAGATGGTACTGAAGGCACCCTGGCCGATCTCGTCATTGAGGACGTAGTTGTTCATTGCGGACAGATAGAAATGAAAACAATAAGGGAAAGAAAACGGAAGAATCCTTTGTGGGTGACGACTATGAAAAGGCAAATCAAGTGAGAAATTTTACACGTACCAACGCCTCCAGCAGCCTGGAGAGAGAGAAAAGGATACAACACTATATGGAAATGTGTGTTTGTGTGGGTGCGTGGACTCTCTCCACGGCGCGCGCGTAACGACACAGTGCTTCGCTGCAGTGCGCATGTACATGTTTGAGTAACGGAGAGGTGAAGACAGAGGAAGAGCCGCGGAAACGCAAGAGAGAGAGACGAGGGAAAAGATGTGGTGGAGGTGCAGAAGGTGGGAAAAAGAGAAGCCTGTATGGCAACACGATGGAAAACATTAGGCAGGCACAACGAGCTGCGCTGTGTATTTGCATCGCACAAGCGACAAGGCCCTTTCTTACCTTCACCTTAAGCGTATTCAACAAAGCAAGTTTTGTGTGTTCTTTCCTCTCCATCGAGTAAGAAAGAAGAAGAAAAAACACTTGTAATATGGGATGCAGCTCAATTTGTAAAACGTGGCACAGCGAGAGCATGCGCCTCGCAGCGACAACCAACAATAAAGGTTAAAAAAAAAAAAAGGATACACAGAAGGTGGAAGGCTCGAAGAGAGGAAAGAGCGAAGATGCTCGGCAGCCGCAGAGCCTGTCCCGTCTCTCTCTCTCTCTCTCCCTCGCATCCAGACCGGCGACTCGGGAACAACGACGAAGAAACGTTGGTGTGTACTCAGCACATAGCACCCCTAATGTTTCCTCGACGTGAAAAAGAAAACAACAATACCACGTTAAAAAAAAAAACTTTTCCTTCCTTCCACAACGTCAATGCATAAAAGTGGAGAGAGGGGGAAAAAAAGATGACACTCTTATGCAACATACACCCAATTCACAACACAACGAAAAGAAGAAGCACAACAGCACTCCTCCTTTCCCTAACTATCCGGCTCTATGTCTCTTCGCCTACTTGGCCAGCTCGTATCGCTGCTTCGCACGGCGAAGCACCTGCGTCACGTAGTGGTAGAAGAAGTCAACGTACAGCAGGGACTGCACGAGGCCGCTAACGACCGAGATCCACTTCACCTTGCCCTTCCCCGCGTACTGCAGGTACCAGTGCAGCATGTACACCACGCGGTAGGCGCCGAGGCAGAAGAGGTAGTGCGAGGTCAGCGCGTCGTAGCGCTCCGTGTACTCGAGGAGGAAGATCTGCGGCAGGATCGCCACCGCCTCGAGGTACTGCGAGAAGGTCCACATCAGCTCAACAACGACGTTGATGCGCGGCTTGCCGTGCAGAAGAACAGCGAGAATGACGCACGGCACGACAAGGTAGCGAATGCGAAAGGTGTCATTCTCGCGATCGTAGGTCGCCTTCCACGGGCTCCGGAACTTCATCAAGTAGCAAATGTGCAACGTCGAGGTAACAAAGAAGATCTTCATAACGCTGTTGTAGACGCCGACGTAGTTGAAGAGGAGATCAATGTAGCGTGTGCAGAACACCAGGGCGAAGAGCTGCATCGACTTGAGCGAGATGCCGGCAGCCGAGCGCTGTCGCAGCATCTTCGACAAGAGGATGAGAATTGCAGCGAGGTGCAATAAATCACCAAACATGCGAACGTACGACATGGTTGCTTAGAGGTGCGGTAACTATCAATGAATCAGGTTTAAAAAGTGGCTTCTAAATTGAGTTGTTGAGGTGGTTCTCCTTCCGTTGAGTAAACCAGAAAAGATAGGTGGTTGGTGGTTGGTGGAGAGAGAAAGAATGGCGGCGCTGTGCAAAGAATAATGCGAGTAACGCAATCAGCCAAATCGTGCGGAACTCTGTTGAATGCCTGCTTTTTTGGGGCATTAAGGAGGAAAGTTGAAGATGAGTTTGCAGAAGAGAAGACGTTGACGTACACAAAGGTAGATCACCGTAAGAGCACATCGCCATCGTGGCAAATGGGAGTGGAAAAAGATGCGCAAGAGGGGCGTGAAGAGGTAGTTGAAATGAGTGGCAGATTGCGAAACAGCTTTCATGATGCCTTGACACGGGGCAGCGCTTGCTAAGGTGAGTCTGAGGCGCCTTTGCTGACTGTGAGACCAGCGACAACAGTCGTGGCGGCTTTGAAATTTACTCAGTGAGACATAAAACCGTCGATCCTCTGCTACCAACAACGGCAACTGTCTGATGTCCTTCCTTTTCCTACTTTTCGCCGGAAGTGCTCGAAAGCATTTTACAATAGTGGTATAACTTTGGTTTTTTTTTCTCTCTCTTTTTAAGGGGGAACAGCCGTCGCACGACTTCAACGCATCTGTACCAAGACGAAGGGGCAAGAAAAACACACTTGTCGATAATCCATCACTTGTGGACAGCACCGAGACCGCAAAGAAGAAATAAAAAGAGAAACAAAAGTCTGCCTCGCTGGTCGCAGCAACGACAAGAAGAGGTGACGATCAGCAGGACGCAACTCCTCCACTTTCCATAGCTAAAAGCACCCTTTTTTGTTGCCTTGCTTTGCTTCTATTCGTTTCTCTTTTTTTTTTTTTTGGCAGTGAAGAGCACTGTCATCCGGCGCTGCCCTCACAACTCGCAAACGCTCCACACTTGAAACAAACAAAACAGCAAAAAAAAAGGGTTTAGAGTCGCGTGAGCGAGCGGAGACGTCTGCTGTCTAAACTGCATTCAGCTGCAGCGTCTTCCTCTGACAGTCACTCACACACATTTCCTCTCCTCCGTGCCGTAGTGCGCAACATCACTCCGCAGCGATGGAGCGCGTCGGCAGCAGCAGCGGGTTCATCTGCGCCATGTAGATAAGCACCCACGACAGCCAGCAGCAGAAGGCGCCGATGCAGAAGAGGACGCGCACGAGATCGACCTGGCTCTTGGCCCAAAGCGAGGCGCTGCCCGCACCAGCAGCGGCGAAGATGATGAAGAGAAGAGTGCCGATGAAGATGCTCATGATGGCCTTAGTGCAGAGTACCAGAGAAGAAGAATATTTAAAAAAGGAGAGGATACTGAAGGTCAAATGGGTTGAGCGATAAACGCGCAAAGAGTGCAAAGCGTGCCGAGCAGCACACGATCCCTAGTAGGCTACAGAAAAAAAAAAGGCTGAAAAGGCACAGACGCAGACGACAGATGATGCTAGCGCTGTTCTAAATGAGGTTATGAATTGCGGTTGTCGGGATGCAAGGCGTGAGTGTAAGCAAAAGAGAAGAAAGAGAGTAAATTTAAGTGCACCGTGAGATTGACGCTCCACTGAAGCTACGTAAAGATTCAGTGGATAATTTCTAGAGAAAAAAAATAAGTGAATTCTACGCTCTTCTGTCGAGCGCTACGCTGCGGAAAGACAAGCATTGGGGATAGTCTTCAAGCATGGATGAGAGCACTTCATCGCAATAAGCTGTGCTCTCTCTTTAAAACCTTATTGAGAGGTGCGCTCTTTCCCATTAGTGCTGCGAGATGACCTCTCGTTTGGTGATTTCATATATATTGGCTTTCAGCGAACAGCGGCTCCTTCAACTTCTCATTGACTCGCAAACAAAAAAACAAGAGAGAGAAAGGAAAAACAAGACAGGCGCAGCGGTAGCTGGGCTCTAACCACACGCACCGCGCGGTTCGCCCTCTCCGCCGCACCTGCCTTACCTCCCTCTCTTTCGGCGCCGCATCACAGCGTCGGGTTCTCCAACTCGCTCACAACATGCCACTCCCCGTTGTTGCTCGTCTCTTTCCACATCGCCACCGTGCCGTCTGCGTACGAGACGAGTAGAAAGGTGCCCACCAGCGACCACGACAGCTTCGTGACGTTCTCCCCAGGCGCGCCGTGCGGCGGCGTGAGCAGGCGGCACTGCCAGGGATTCGACAAGGGGCCGTCCTGCACCCACACCGCCACCAGCCCGTCCTCGGCACCGGCGGCGATGTACGTGTAGGGCAGACCAAGGTTCGGTGCCCAGCACACCTCGCGCCACGCCGGCGTCGTCGCGGCGTCCGTTGCCTCCAGCTCCACCGCCGTCCACAGCGACTCCGGCGGAGCCCCGGTCGGCTCACCCGGCGGCGGGGCAGCGAAGGAATGCGTCCACACCTTCACGGTCCGCCCGCCACCACACGTGACGAGGCGAGGCGGGGCGAAGGGCACCGGCGGGACGTTGGCCGGGCTGCCATCGATGTCCTGCTCCAGCGGCGCCATGAGCAGCGCACCGGGAGGGAAGAAGGGGGCGAACGAGACGCTGCTGCAGCCGTGCGGGTGGCTCTCGAAGGAGTGGATGTCCCACGTGCCGTCGGGGCCGCCGGTGAAGACGACCACCGCGCCATCTGCGCAGCCCACCGCAAAGAGTTTGCCGTACTCGTGCGGAGCCCAGGCAACACACCAGCCCGGTGCAGCCAACGCGTAGCTGTACACCTTCTTGTACTGCCCGTCGTTGCCCACGTCACTCCACAGCGCCACCTCGTTGATGCCCTCCGTGCACGTCACTAGCGCGGCGCTGTAGAAGACGAGGGGGGCCCACGCAACGCAGAGCACCGCCGCCGTCTGCTCCTCCCCGCTGCACTGCAACGTGGTCGTGTGGGTCCACGTGGCGGGTTGCGGCCCGCCTTTGTACTGCGACGGCTCCTTCGACGTCACGGCGGACTCGTAGATGCGGACGGTGCCGTCGTGGCTCGCCGTGGCGAGGAGACGCCCGTTTGCGTCTGCCGCGATGTCGGTCACCGCGGCGCAGTGGCCCGTCTCCAGCAGTGTGTCGCTCATGGGAGAAGAGGGCCGCTAAGAGAAGAAAAAGAGAGAGAAGCGGAGAAAGGGGAGTCGTGCAACAACACTCCAAACTACTAAAAAAAAAAAGAGGAGGGCAACTGGTGTGCCTGCAACACGACAGAAGAAGAAAAAAAAAGAGTACAGAATAAAGACGAGCCGCTCAGCAGATGTCGTTCCTGCGGATCGAATCTCACCGCTTAATTGATTTTTTTTTGTGAAAGGTAGTGCGTGCGCGAGGCGAGTTGGAGAGTCAGAAGGAAAATAATGCAATGCGGGACAAGAGAGCAGAGAAGTAAAGCAATGAAGCACACGAGCCTTTCTCTTCCTTCAATGGGTCTTTCACATATATGCATTCCTACTTTGGGAACCTGCAGAGCAGAGGCCACTAAACAGATGAGTTGTTGAACGAACCACGAATTTAATCCGCGCTATTTTAAACACTGTTCCTTCTTCTATTTATGAAGTTGTGATTGTGAGCGATCGTATTGTTGCCACAAGTGACTGCCTTGTCAATGCCAACAGCGCCAAGATACACACCGTCGTCTTCCATCTTCCCCGGATTTGTGAGGCGTCATGCAAAACAACCAGCAGAAGTAAAATACCGAGAAAGGTACTTTCCATTCACCATCGGCACACAGCTCTTACCTCTCCTACACACACAAACACCCTCCTCACTTGCACACGATGGCGGTCTGATGCACGTTCATCCATATGTCGATGCGCCGCTTTGCAAAGATAAAGTACTTCTGCATGTGCACCCACCCACGCCCACGGTACGACCAGCCAACGGCGTCAAAGGCGACGATGGCCGCGAAGGTGGCGAGGAAGGCCATCACACTCCAAAACCACACGTACGCCTCCGACAAGCGGTCGGTCGTGAGCGCGTAGACAAGCTTGTAGACCCCGCAGCACGGGATGCAGACGAGAAGCAGAAAGAGACCGTAGAAGAGCAGCACGAAGTCGCAGCTGAAAGGAACGAGGGCCACGTTGTGCTTGCACCGGGAGAAGCGCGTTGCCTCGTACCAGTCGGTGAGAAAGAGGCGGTGCGACTTGACGGCGCGCAGCTTGGGGTGCATCTCGATGAGCGTCGTGAGCGCCTGCACCGACAGCTCGTTGCGCCACTCACGAGGCGGGTCGTCGAGGCTGTACGTCTCCAGCACGTCGGCCTGCTTGCACGCCATCATGATACGATGGATGGCCACCGCGTCCCCCCACCCCTCCAGCGTGACCTCACGCAGGTGCGTGCACCGGCTGAGGGAGGAGGCGAGCTGCTGCGCCATCGGCTGGCAGTGCCGCGAGAGGTAGACGTACTGCACACCAGGGTTCCAGCGGAAGAGCGGCTCGATGAGGCGCGCGTCGAGCGCGTCGAAGTTTTCGTTGCTGCACGAGTGCGGCACGATGATGTTTTTGCACCCCGCTCGGTGCCGAAGGCCCAGACACCGCGAAGGCGACTCCGCAACGAAGGCAAGAAGTAGGCGGTGTTCACGACGCAGGTGGGCTGCTCGGGGAACCCGAAGAGCGAGGGGTTCAGCGCGGCGTAGCCGAGTGTCTTTTGGATGTCATTCATGCTCCAGCGGTGCAGCGGCATCGTGCGGAAGAAGCCGCGGTAGAGCGGCAGGTACTCCAGCCGCGCCTTCCGCTCGGTAAAAGGGTTGTAGAACTTCGGTCGCCATCGCCGCGGCTCCATCTTGGCCAACGAGCGATAGCTTCTTTTTTCTTGTAGTGCCTTCCACAGTAGAGAGTCGAAAGTGAAGGGTGGGCAGAGGAGCCCTGCGAAGGAGCACCTTAGTAGAAGTAGGCAATAATATCAAAGTAGGATGGAGAAGCAGAAAGGTATATTATGTTGTGTATCTTTACATGGACGGTGGGGATGGCAGGGAGTGCTGGTCGATACGTGCACGTGTCACAGAGACTCGCTAAGGCCGTTAATCCCAACTTCCTATTTAAGTTGACGCACTCCATCTTTTCTTCGCTCTCTTCTTGTCAGTGATTATCTTTTTTTTTTTTTGCCCGTTAGGCAAGTGGACAACACACATCTGAAACGGACCTCGATGAAATGGAAAATGGTGCGTGGCAGCAGCGATACAAAAATAAATAAAAAACAAGGGAAAGCAGTTAAAAGCTTTTTTTTTTTGTTGAGCACGGCATCCGCTGCTGTAAAAGGCAGAGAAGCGGGCATCATGGAGTATCGCACTCTCCACCCCGTGCTGCCTCACCTCGACGGCTCCGTTGGCCAGGAGGAGAAGTGTGCGGCGTAGAAGGGCTCGACGGCGCGGTAGTGCACCAGGCGAACATCCAGCGGGACACCGAGTGCTTTCACACGGCACACCGCCGCCTCCATGGCAGCCGCGATCCACGCCGCGTCGTTGTGGAAGACGCCACCGCCCACCTTAGTCAGAAAGATGGGTGGCAGCGTGACTGACGCTGACGCGCTGCTTCGCCGCTCCAGGGACCGCAGCGTGTGCTGCACCCCAGCGAGCAGAGTGGCCTCGTAGGTGCCGCGGAGGACGAGACGCGCCATCGCCTCCACACCCGATCGCGCCTCCGGCGACCACGCCGCTGACGAGGCTTGCAGACTCACCGCACCGTTGTAGGATTGCGAGACAACGTGCACGTCACGGAGGGAATGGACAGCAGTAGATTGCCGGTGATCACCACCCACGCTGTCGTCGCAGTTGTGCAGCGGCAGCGTCACGGTGGCGTCCTCGACGATCGCCACACGCAGGCGAGCCACCAACGCATCCTCTGCGTCTTCTTGGGCGTCGCACCGTAACAATTCGCCAGTGCCGCAAGACGGGAGGGGAATGTGGACATGGTCGGCGCGGGAAAGAAGTAGCCGTTCACAATGCGGTAGAAGAAGTCTTCTTCCACTGCCGACACGGCCCTCGCAGCGGCATCAGAAGCACCGTGCGCGGAGGTCAGATAAGATGTGAACTCCCCCAGCAGGTTCAGCTGGTGCGAGGCTTGCTGGCCACGGTCCGCCTCACCCACTGCCCCACCCATCGCAGCGGCCTCACGGTCGAAGAGGTCGGGGTGCAGAAGGTAGTTGCGATACGCCGTTCCACCCATGCACGCCAACGCACACGCCGGCCCCTGCGTGCGGTCGTACACGTAGTGGGTCACACCAGCTTCAGGAGTGACGCTGGCGGAGATGAACTCGAGCGAGTTGAACTGACTGGCCACCTGGAAGAAGGCGTTGGGAAAGCGGCGGTGCAGATCGCCACTCTCGCCTATCGTGTGCGAGCAGCGTACCCACGGCGCGTGTGACGACTCCAGAGTGCTGTTTGTTGTTGGGACGGATGGCCGCAAGAAACCTGCTGCCTTCCCCTCCGCCTGCTGGGCGTCGCGGAGACCGGCGAGCAGGCCGGGATGGTGGCGCTCGAAGATGCGGACGAGATCGACCGTTTCAGCCCGCAGCTCCGCAACGCTCGGCGTGGAGTGCCAGCCGCTGCTCACGAGGTGCTGCTTGCCCAGTCGCGGGTGCTCAAACAGCGCACGCTCCTTGTACACCTGCTGCGTGCCAGCAACGGTGCACCGCCGCTGAACCTCAAAGGCGCACTTGCGGAAGAGCTGGTGGCGGGTCGAGACGTAGTCCGCTTCACGGAAGCCGAAGAGCGCCTCGAAGAAGACCTCGCCGTGGTGCGCAGACATGACGACGAAGTGAAAGAAGGAGGAGAGCGGACTCACAGATGCGAAGAGCGACGGCAAAGAGAGTGACACAAGAGAAGCAGTGGCGTTTCTCCGCTTATAAAGTGTTGTGTAAATGAGTAAGTGCGTGCTGTTAGATGTTCGCGAAGGTGCAAGAGAAAATAAAGTTGTGTATGTGTTAATTTCAGAAAGAGAAGGAGAACCACTGCTGAAATCTTCGATAACGTTTAAGAAGAAACTGAGAAACGGGAGCTTTTCTCCTCTCCCTTTCTTACGCTTTTAAGTGCCCATGTAAGACCCCTTCCGTGCATATTACCCAACAGGGCAACTCTCAAGTCCACCGCCTCTCTATAAAAATGGGAGGGCAAATGCTCGCAACACAGGGGTAAAGCGGTGACGGTAACAAAGAAAGCACAACCCAACAGCAACGACTGTCATCCGTAGAAGCCACCGAAGGCTCTAGGTAGCAGCCCTCAAAAGACATTTTCATTTCGTTTTTGTGTTGCATTTTGCATGTGCAGCTCGAGCTGCAAATGGCAGGCCTCGCCAACGCATGCCGTCTCCGCCCCGCGCTCGCGACACAGAGTCGGAAGCGACCAGCTGGACTTAAACGCTTAGGTAATCGCACAGGACTATGCTTAAGCAACAAACAAAAAATTGACGTTATCGCCAGCGCCAGCGACATGGCGACCATCATTTACTCGATGCCGTCGACGGAAGCAGAACCTAACATCTCTGCGCTCGTTGTGGCGTCCCGCACAGGAGCCGGCGGTGGCGGCGCCGTTTTCTCTTGCACACGTGCGGGTGGCACACGCTGCTTCGTCGATTGTGCCGCTGGCGCACTCCTCGCTGCCGCGGGTGCACGTGCCGCAGCTGGAGCCCTCTCTGGAACACCTTCGTCCGCCTCCTCCCCATCTTCTTCCGGAAGAGAAACGTTTATCGTCGCCTCGGACGGCGGCACGTAACTGTCAAGTGTCTCGTCGCAGCTCATCAGCAGCGTCTCCATCTCGTTGAACTGCTTCTCGTAAATGAGCTGCAGCGCCGTCTTGCCCATCACGTTCTGCTCCGCCGGCCGCCACCCACGCGCCAGCAGCGCCTCCGCTGCCGCCACGCGGTTGTTCAGCGCGGCAAAGTGAAGCGCCGTGTTGCCCTCATCGTTCGGCACGTTGGGCTGCGGGTTGAACTGGAAAAGCATTTCCAAGATGGGCATGTGGCCGTTCGCGGCGGCCATGTGCACGGCGGTGCGGCCCTGCTCGTCGCGGGCGTCGACGTCGGACGGGTTCTTCTCCAGGTAGGCGCGCAGGAGGTCGAGATCGCCATCTTCGTTGTAGCGTGCGCTGTCAAGAAAGGCGTCAACATCCGTCAGCGGCTCGCGGAACTCGGAGTCCGGTTCGTAGTAAGGCTCCATTGGAAAAGCTGTGCTATTGTTTCTAGTAAGAGACACCGCTGACTCTCACTCACCGAGAGCGAGAGAGAGAATACAGGGGGTGTAAGTAGTGTTCTGCGTGTGCGCGTTCCGCGAAAAAAAAAATTTGGCGTCGGCGGAAAGGTCACGGTGGCAAGTGGTGAAAGTGCGGAAAAAGTGACGTATGTGAAAAGAAGGTCGGATAGCAGTTGAAGAGGAGCAGCGAAATACTCAGGGAGCATCGGCAGCACTTTTTTGATGCACGTTTTTTCGTCCAGCTGCTCGTAGATGGTCTTTCTTTGTTATTGCCGTTGTTTTCCCTTTTTACGAAAGAGCCTTCCGCCTCACAGGGTAGAAAAAAGCTGGAGTGACAGCGGCGTGGGGCTGCTGAACAGTACCAACGCAACGTCGACTCAACCTTGGTCACATCAACGTCGGGTTGCTGTGCTTGGGAAGCTCATTGTCCACTACCAGTCCTCTGCAGATGGCTTCTCTCTTCTCCCCTCGCTCTTAAGAGCAACCAACTTTTAGAGGTAGAGAGAGAGGAATTGCAGGGATGCGTGGCGAGTAACTGTGAGAGGAAGAGTGGGCAGCCAGCGACAGAACTCAATGACGTAAGCCACTTCCAAAGTTCCTGCCTCGCTACTTGTTCTCACTTTCGCCAGTCGCCGTCTCCGCATTTGCTCCTCTTTCAGAACTCAACAGTTGCCTATTCGCAAACGTTATTACTTTGTTCTGGTCCCATTTTTTTAGTCAGGATGTTACACTGAAAACAGAGGTACTCAGAGGTCCAAGATCACAAGAAAAGTTGAAACAGGGGGAAAGAGAGACAAGAGAGAAGGAGCGAACTCCACAACACAACAATAACAATACTGCCCCAACAAATCCTCGCGACAACGCCAAAGGAAGAAAATCGAGAGAGAGCGAAGAAGAACTTCTATAAAATAAAGACTGAAAAACAACCATACCAACACGGAAAAAAAAAGAAAAAAAGAGAATCTAACATCCTCAGCGACGGATCTGCTTCACGAAGAAACACACTCAGAATGGAAGGGGACCACGATACTAGCTGCTACTTCTCTACATCGATACACTTTACCCGTCTTCAACAGATACGAGAAGAGATAAATCAAACAGAGAAGAGAAAAAAGAAGACGTAAAAGAAGGTGGAGAAGAGCAAAGATCGACAATCGACGTCACAACAAACAAGGGAAAGGGGAGGGACGCAGCAACACCGTCGTCTGAGCTCCGGTGGTGCCACACAGACGCAACAGAGGAGGGGAAAGAGCCGCGCAGGCTAACGACTCTTAAGCACGGCTGCAGCGCATTCAGGCGAGCATGTACGCCCGATTTTTCTCCTCAACAAGAGAAAAATAGTGAAGGAGAAAAGTGAAAAAGAGGTAAGCCACGCACTACTGCTCCCTTTAACCCGTATGGAAGCCGTCGCCGCCAACGAGCCAACAAAGAGAAAAGAAAACACATACGCACAGAGAGGAGCAAGAGAGAGGAAAGCACACGGTCGCCCACAAGTCAAGCGGTATAGTTGTGGCGAGCCGGCTGAGTCGCTCCAGTATCTTACTCCTTGTCTGTCGTTGATCAAAGACCGACGTTTGCGAGAGGCGCGCTTGTGTGTTGGCATGCTTGTGTGTGTGCAAGAGTTGAGCGGACGGGCAAGCGAGCGTTTGAGGGGGGCTGCGGTCCAAGAAGCATCTTTGCATCCGAAGAGAGAGAAGGAAAAAGAGCCGGACGAACCCGGTTCACTTGGCAAAGAACGACGCGCGTCGCCACTTGTAATTACACAGCTATCCAGCCGCCGACAGAAGAGCTGTCGGAGGCGTAGTAAAGGCGCGCGGGCACAATACACACAGGGGCTCAACACACACTCTGGCGTCTCTACGAGTAGAACTTCGGCTTCTTCACCGATGGCTTCAGGATCTGGAAGGAGCACATCAGCTCGCTATCTACCGTCATCACGGCGCCGCTGTTGTCAAACTCGTTGCAGTAGTTCGGGGCGGAGAAGATGGTGATGAGCTTGCGCTTTGCAAAGAACTGGTAGCCGTCCTCGACAACCTGGTGCGCGCGGCAGATGAGCTCGAACTGGTGCTTGTTCAAAAACTTCTCAACGATGTCTTGGCCAAAGGTAAAAGAGACGCCGCGGTCGTTCTCGCCCCAGCCGGAGAGGCCCTCTTCCGGGTCGGACCAGAGCAAGTCGCAGATGAGCCCCGTGTCCGCTACGTCGCAGGGACGCGTGATCTTCTTGATCTGGTCCATCGTCTGCAGCTCGGGCGAGAGGCCGCCGTGGCAGCAGAAGATCTTGTCGTCCACGATGCACGCCACCGGCATGCAGTTGAAGGTGTCGGTGAAGAGCTTCCACAGACGCACGTTGAAGCGCCGCTTGCACTCGTCGAAAAAACCGTAGATGCGGTTGATGCTGCTGCTCTCGTGGTTGCCGCGGAGCAGAAAGAAGTTGTCAGGAAAGCGCAGCTTGTAGGCGAGGAGGAGGCACACCGACTCGAGCGACTGCTCGCCGCGATCGACGTAGTCGCCGAGGAAGATGTAGTTGCTCTAGGTGGGTAGCCGCCAAGCTCGAAGAGGCGGATAAGATCGTAGTACTGGCCGTGGATGTCACCGCAGATTTTGATCGGTGCCTCCAGCTCTAGCAACGGCGGCTGCGACAGCAGAATCTCGCGCGTGCGCATCGCCAGCTGTTTGACGTCATTCTCAGCTAACTGCACCTGCTTGCCTGGCTTCGCCCCGCGCACCTCGAGGAGCTGCTCAATAATTGAGTCAACGCTCATTCTGTCTCGTCCGTCGTGCTGCTGAACTTGATATCCAATGGTCCCAGACAATACACACGAGTGGTCAGCACACACACACACACACACACACACAATTGCGAACAAAAAGAAAGAGAAAAGAGTCGGTAAAGTAGAGGATCACACCAATTACGAAAGCACGGGCCACACAAAACGCGTTCCTGTGCAGTTTAGAAACAGATAAAGAGAGAGAAAGCAGCGCAAACTTTTCTTTGTTGCCGTCTGTTGTTGCAAGTGCGGTAGAAAGGGAATGTGAGGTGGTGGTTTGCCGAGACCAGTTTCCGATTTTTTTTTCCACTGTAACGGCAATGCACAGGAGAGGAGAAAAAAAGAAGAAGCAAAGTAGGGGATGGTGGATATAGAATGACACGTAGCAGACGACAAGGGCAAGAAGGGAATGCGCAGCGGGACACCGGGACGAGTGACGAGACAAAAGAAGGGCAGAAAGAGGCAACAGGTGAGCAAATAGGGGGGAAAACAAAGGAAAAAGAAGCGATGGATGGCGATGCCTTTGGCGTGACAGAATGGGCAGCCGATACAGTGTTTCCCCTTTTTTTTAAGTTTCCTCTTCCTCTTTTAGTTTTATTTGCTTTGCGATGTTTGAACTTCTGACAGCGACAGAAATGGAAAGAGTGATGAGAGAGGTGGAGAGAAAGAGCGTGTGCACGAGGATAATCGGCACGTGTGAGTATTCTAAAAAAAAGCGCGGAGGTGCAGCAGTGAAGCGAAATCAAAAGGCACGTGCTGCGGTGAGCGTCAACAAGGAGAGGAGGAGAAGAAGAAGAACAGTAAGAACGAGGAAAGAGCAATAGCTTTAGTTTCCACCAGCTCGATCGCTACGCAGAAGACATACTTCACAACATCAGGAATGCCGCAACGAAGAGCCACCTTGACAACGCAAGACATGCGCTGCTCACAGTCCCGAGGAAAGCCTTCAACCATACCAGAGGCACTACGCTTAAGCGAGCGCGTGTGCTTGGCAATTCGAGACTCCGGGAAAAATACGAACACTCGCGCATGTCCAAATCACCTGGCAGAGTCAAACAACAGCTCTTACGCGCTCAGTGAAGAAAATAGTGCTGCAGCGGTGCAAAGGTTTCCCCTCATTTGCTTCTCTACTTCTTTCGCTGTTTATCGAAGCACCACTTGCTTCGGTTGCCATCGCCACGAAGGAATGCGTCTTTGCCGCATGAAACATAAAACAAAAGGTCTGAATTGAAAAGAAAACTCGACGCCACAGACTTACCAAAAAAAAAGTGCGCTAGAGCGAGGCAGTGCCTCACGCCCTGCGTTGACAACTCACCTGTCGCTCGGCACACCCACCGCCTCTGCACTCACCGAGTTGGCGCGCAGAATTGACACCGCCGACGCACCCTGCATGCTCACGGCGAACTGCAGCGGTGGCACCGGCGCGGGCCACCGTGCGCGGCACACTTCTTTGTCCCCCTTGAAGAAGGTCACCAGTGCCCCAATCACGGAGTCGGGGTCTTCAGGGTCTAAGATGATCGGCGCGGCTGGGAGAGACGGCGACGGCGGCGCCGCTCCTGCCTGAGCGGAGCCCGGTGCAGCGGTGGGGTTGCTTGACGGGCTGCCTAACGGCAGCGGAGCGACGGCAGGCATCGCGGTGGTCGCTGTCGCCATCGCTGTTGTTGCCGGGGTCGCCGTCGTCGCTGGCGTAGTCGCGCTCGGTGCCGCCACGTTGCCCATCACCGGCGTGCGGCCGCCCACCACCTGCGGGCCGCGGTTCGCCGAGGCGTCCACCACTGGCGAGGCGGGCTGCAGCGCCGAGGCCGTCGTGCTCGTCTCAACGCCGATGGCCGTGTTGATCGTGACGGTCGTGCGGGACGGAGGGGCGAAACTCGTGGCAGGGGTTGCTGTCGCTGTGGTTGTCGGGGGAGCAACGAGCGGGAACGTGGACACGGCGCCGCTGCCGGCGTTGGTGTTGGTGGCGCTCACAACACTAGAAGGCAGCGGCTCTGCGAGGCGCAGTGCAGGCTGCAGAGGCGGAGGGAGTGCGCGGTCTCCTTGCGCGGTCCCAGAAGCCTCCAGCGGCACCCCCGGCTGGGCAAATTCGACCCGCACGGTGATCTCGTCCTGGCTCTTGTACAACACTCCCTGGTCATAGAGGGCATCAGACGACCAGCACCGCACAAACTCGCCGGTGTTGCAGTAGCACACAGAGTTCTTCTGCCGACGGATCTGCATGTCGAGCTGGATGTCCTTGAAGGCGACGACGCCGACGGAGACGAGCTCGCATTTGTCCATGCGGAAGACGATGGTGTGAACGAGGCCGGTGGAGAGCGGCTCGGTGCCGCAGAGGTCGAGGATGTCGGACGTGGAGAACTCCACGCCGTCCTCGCGGACACCCGGACCAGGAGTGAAGCGCCACATCGCGGGTGGGTTGAGGCCAATCTCCCGTTTAACGCATCGATCTGGAACAGCTCTGCGTCTTCGGCCACGACAACGAGATCGTCCGCCTTGCTGGGCAGTCCGTAGCCTCGCAAGTAGTTCACGATGTGGTTGAAGATGGTGGGGTCGCGGTCGAGAAAGGGGTGCCCCTGCTGATCGCGCGGGAACTGCCGGAAGTCGTTGTTCGCCCAGTCCGCCAGCAGGGAGGGCGAGGAGGTGAGAGTGGAGTGGAGGGTCGTGATCTTCGTGCCCCCAACGTTCAGCACCATGACGCGGTCGGCCTGGGACGCGGCGGCGCCTTTCTCCTCTAATGGGTCGGCGGCTTTGCCGTGCGTGGCGGCATCCACATTGCCGCGTGCCGCGTCACGACGAGCGCGCTTCGTCTGTGGTGCACTCATCGCTGCCGCAAGCTGGGCGTGTCTGGGCTTCGCCGATGTATTTATCTGTGGAAATCACAAACTAGAAAAAGTTGGGTGCTCGTAGAGTTGAGGGATCGAAATCTGAAACCTCCTGCAAATGGTTAATAATAAAAAGCTGAGTACTTATCTGATGCGCCTACAAGGTAAGGTGCTACGTGTCCACAGACAGCGTACGCAAGGGGGAGAAGATGAGGCAACGGATGTGTGAAGGAGAATGAAGGGATGTAGCGTCATGTATACGCTCGAAAATAAGCAAAGCTTTTTAGTGTATGTTTATTTTACTCGTTCGTGGAAAGCAGCAGTTGCGCGTCGCTAAGTGTCAAGCAAGAGCCCACCCGCATTGAGGTAAAGCTGGGGCAAGAGCCTGCGTATAATGTATCCTCTTCTTTTTTCTTCTTTTCGAATAGAGAAAAGCAGCAACGTTAGAATTCTGAGCTCAGAGAAAATAAAAAAGGATGAGAAGGACACCACAAAGGGACACCGGCGCTAACAGCTGCAGAGCCATTTGCTCCTGCTTGATTCGGCGGCAGCACTTCTCGAGCAATAGTGCACAGTGGCAGAAGCAGACACTACAAGTCATCGACCAACTCCAAGCACTCCGCATCGTCGTCGTCATCGTCTTCGCCGCCGTAGCCACCGTTGCTGGCGAGGTGGTGATTGTTGTGGTTGTCCTTTGCGGGACTGCCGACCATGTCCTCCACACGCACTCGATTCTGCGACGGCACGGAGGCATACACCGCTCCAGCTCCGCTCGGATTCGTGTCACGCAGGCAGTTGGCGTGCGACGCCTCTGCATATCACCGCCCATCGCCACCGACGCGTACTCGTCGCTCAGCATCTCCCCAAGCAGCGGTGCGCTTCTGCTCACGCTGTCCACCATCTCCAGCCCGACACCCTGCGGCCGGAGCGCTTGTTCGTCGATCGTGTCTGACGTGCCGATATTGGACTGAAAGAACGGCGAGTCAGCTGTAGCTGCGGTTGCAGCGAGAGCTACAGAATCGCCCACGTCCATTACCGACACCGCAGCAGCCGCAGAGGCTTCATCCGGCAGCAGCAGGCCCGACAAGTTCTGCAAGCACGCAATAAGCAGCGGTGGTATCCCGGTGGACAGGATCAGTACCGTTACATCAGTGAAGAGGAGCAGCGCGCCGGTCGTGAGGACGTCTGGGTAGCGGCTTGTGATGTCGCTGTGGAGGGCACAGAAGCACGAGTCGCTGCCGTCGCGCAGCAGCACCGTCGAGTCAGCGGCGCTTTCCGTGACGACGCGGGTCACGATGCCGCCGCAGCACGCCAGCTTCTTGGAGGGGGGGAGACTCGCGTTCACCTCTTTGAGACTGGTCAAGGAGGCACCCTTGTCGCGTGCGAGGGACTCCAGAACGCGCTGCGGGTCCATTGCGGCACGCTTCTAAATGAATGGTGGTCACCGTGAAAGAGAGAAAAAGAAAGAGTGGAGCCGTCTTCACTCTTCGACGCCGCAACACTGCTGTCTTCTTGGCTGTTGTTACTACTCAGAAAGCGAAAAAAAGTAGAAGAGAGAGATGAAGAGCTTAGAATGTAAAACACAGAGTCATCGGTTTACCACTACCAGCAAGCAACCACACTACACACACAATAATAATAATAATACGGACGACAATGCGCCGCTGCTTCCTGATGCCGCTGTTGTTCAACTCGCGTGTGTCGTGCCTCAAGAGCAGCGCGGGCACGACTCCATTCATTCCACCCACCCACACACAAGAACACCGCTGCACCGCAGGCAACTGTGAAGCCGCATTACCTATCTTTCTTCTCTGAAAATCCAATTTTTTGGCGTTGTGGCTTCTAAAAGTAATATGAAAGGTGCGCAACAAGTGTAATTTCACGGTGCCAATCGTATCTGCGGCCAGTGACAGTCTTTCCGTCCTCATCCTCCGAGTAAAAAAAAAAAATATGTGTGCTTCTTTTGTTTGTTTGTTCGGGCTTTTCCCTTTCCTTCATCCTTGATTCAGCAGTGCAGAAGGATGTAAAGTTTTTTTTGGGTGTGTTCGTGGTCGCTGCACTTGCGCTCTTATGGCGGGAACCCGTTTTAAAGACTGCCGGCGATCTGAAAGAGCCCTATGCAAAACTGTACACCACTGCAGCGGCAAGGGCAACACGCAGGGCGGTGCGTAGCTTCCGCCGGGACGCGGCATTCGCAGCGAACTGCCGATCCAGATAGCGGTGCAGTAGTAGAGTAAAGCCCAGCGCGACGGAGGGGCCGTGGTGGGCGTACACACCCCAGGCCACGAAACCGATGGAGGAGAACAGCACCAACCGGGTGTAGCTCATCAGCGAACCAGCAGCGCTACCGCTGGAGTTCCGCGCGTCGTTCTCCGCTGCCGCCAGGATGGACCGCAGCTCGGCTGGCAGCACGGCAAAGCCGCTCTGCGCTCGCCGCCGCAGCGTCGTCTCGAGCTCAAAGAGCGTATCCTCGTCCCGGCGCTCCTGCTCGGCGAAGGCGAAGGACTCGACGATGGACTTGGCGAACCACGCCACGGCCGCCACCACCACCCAATGCAGAGCCACCACCACCAGTGAGTCTGCTGACGCCTCGGCCTCGGCCTCTGCAGCGCCGCCCCTGACATCCCCCTTTGCGCGGTGGGCGATGCTCTCCCGCGCCTGCACCACCGCCGCCACCGCCCGTTCCACTGCCGCCTCGACGTGGAGGGAGGCGGAAAGGACGCCGGCGGCGGTGTTGCCGAGGCTGCGCATGACGCGCTCGATGTTGTCGCCAGAGAAGAGCACAATGAAGAAGACGGCCTGCAGATTCACTTTGATGAGCGCCTTCCCCACAAAGGTGGCCGAGAAGAAGGTCCAGAAGGGCATCAGAAACTGCCCACACGCCATGCCGCAGAGGTCAAAGGCCATGTTGGGCCACGCGGCGAGCAGCAAGATTGCCCAGAAGCCGTAGCGGCGGATCTTGTTGAGCGTCCAGTTCTTCATCAGCGTCATGACGTCGTAGGCCGGCGTCTCCTGCAGGTCGTCGCGATGCCGGCCCTGCAGCGCGGCCGCGTAGCTCAGTGCGTACGGCGGGACCTCGCCCATCGCGGTGCCGGCACCCCAGAGCACGCACGCCGGCACCACTTTCAGCAGGTACTGCAAGATCGACACCTGCCGCGCTGCCGCCTCTGGCTGACTCTCCGGTGCCAGACACACGAAGAGGCGCTCGCGCGGGCCGTAGAAGAAGTTGGAGGGGTAGGTCCAGAAGTTCGTGTTGCCGCAGCTCGACACGGCGGCGCAGGTCAGGTAGATGTGCGGGAACAAGAAGAGCAGCCCCGAGTGCATACCGGTGCCGAGGCCGATGGACGACAGCACACCAAGCACCACCCAGTAGAGCGCGTCGCCCAGCCAGTACTCCACCTCACGCCACCAGCCGTGTGCAAAGACGGCTCGGTAGCGCTGCACCTCTGCGGCGCTCGACTGCCACCACTGGGCAAACTGATCCGCGTCGACACCGGCAGCCCCGAAGCTGCGCGCAGCGGCAGCGCCAACAGCGGCGGGCCGCTTCAGCACCGTCGTCCAGTACGACTCGACCTCCTGCGCTGTCACGAGACCGTCGCCGTTCGCGTCGAGTGCGGCAAAAACGGTCGACGCAGGGGAGCCGATGACGTTGTACGATGTCAAGCAGAGCGCCACGACAAGCGGCAGCAGGACGGCATTGACGAGCGGCTTGTTAAGGGCCGACTCCGTGTAGTAGGCAATGCGGTGCGCGCTGTACGACAGGAATAGGCTGGTGGTGCGCAGCGGCTGAGAGAAAAGGCCGAGCTTTTCCCGCTCAGCGTCGAGCACCGCCTTGGCGCGACTCAAATTATCGGTCATCTCCCTCTCCTCTACTTCTTTTTTTTTTTTTCTCTCCTGCTGATTGTGACGTGCAACGCGTGCGAGAGACGGGAGTAGAGGCGCGATACTGTGTCCTTTCGAGGGAGGACAGAAAGAAACGGAGAAACTTAAAGTGCCGGTAGGTGAGAGAATGCAGCGAGGCGCTTCGTGCACCCCTCTTGTTGCGAAAAGAAAATATAAGTATATACGAGAAAATGCAGAATGTATCGCAACTAGGCCGGAAAAAAAAACTTCAGTAATGAGGAGAGTGTTTACTTTTCTCTGTTGTTGCCGTGTGAGAGTCAGACCAGCACGCCGATCAGTGGCACGCAATAAACGATGTTCGACCTTGTAAAGCGAGGAGAACAGCAGGTCATTCACGGAGGAACAAGACGCCAAAAATAGCAGAAAAAAAAAGAAGAGAATGAAGAAAAGGCGAGATTTCAAAGGTCACACAACTCTCAATCGCAACTGACTGCTTCTGCGCGTACGTGTCGTGGCCGGAGAGAATAGCCGATGGACGGCGAGTGCGCTTTCTTTTTTTTAGGATACATGTATGCAGCGCACGTTTCGCCTGCGGAACGACCACAATAATTTGAGATGAAGCTGTCAATACGTGTAGTGGCTACCATCTCGCCGCTTCAGCACCTGCAGAGCAGATAATTAATTTTTTTTTTCCACGCACTTCTTTCTTTTACTACTTTCGTTTTGCCGGCGTGTTTGAGCGATACACCTCCGTGTGTGATGGCCCCTTTTTCTTTTTCTCTCTTTTGTGTGAGTTTCAGTAAAATTGTTAGTCACCCCTTTAAAACTGGATGTTACAGAGAAGAAGCGAAAACAGTTCGAGACGACGCTTTCGACTGCCCCGCACAGATTAGATATTTGTTTAAACGCAGAAAAGGTGAAAGAAAGATAAACCTAGCGACAAGGAAGCACAGCGTAACGGTAATTGTCACGCAAACAAGAGTGAGAGAAGAAGGACAACCAGTGCAGCGTAAAGAAGTTCTGTACGACTACAGCTTCGTACCACGAACGACACCAGGACGCAGCGAGCGCACACCAACAAAGCCGCCTTCCGGCTCGGCCTGGAAGTTGCGCGACTGGGACTTGTGCACCTGCATGCCGCGCTCGTACTTGCGGCGCTGGGCAACGCGGGGGTTCTTGCGGTCCTTCGGGCGGGCCTTGGTGAGACCGCGGTGCGACTCGATCTTCTTGCCAGCCTTGCGGCGCTCGACCTCCTCCACCTGCGGGCGGCGCGACGACGCAGCAGCTGCTGCGGCCGCCTTGCGCGACGACTCCGTGGTCTGCCGCTTCTTCTCCTCGGCCCACACAGCCTCCATGTCGCCATCTCCCTCTGCGTCGAAGTCGAGGTCGTCGTCGTCGCCACTCTCGCCGTCGTCCTCGCCATCCTCCTCGCCCATGTAGTCCTCCGCATCGTCGTCGTCGTCATCCATCGAGACACGCGCGGCCTTCTTGGCGGGCCGCTCACGACCCAACATGGCACCCGCCGTCTTCTGGCGCCGGCGCAGCACCTCCATCAGCGAGAGTCCCTCCTCGCCTTCAACGTCCTCGTCGTCGTCGTCGTCGTTCGCACCTGCGGCACCGCCACCGCCGGCGATGCGGGAGAAGAACTGGTCCTCGTCCTCTTGGTAACTCACCGGGGCGATGGTTGAGCTTGCCGTCGAGGCGGCGTTGTTGAGCTGCGAGGCCTTCTTGGTCCGCACACGGGTCATGGCGGACTGCTCCTCCCGCTCAAGGTCCTCGGCCTCCTTGCGCTGCCGCAGCTGCTGGCGCCGCTCACGGGCTTCGGTGTTCTGGACGGAGCGAGCGGCCTCGAAGACGCCGTTCTCGCCCGACTGCAGGGGACGCAGCTCGGTGAGGTGTGCAGCGGCGGTGGACTTGCCGCTGAGCAGGCGGTTCAGCGAGTACTGCAGCTTCTCCTCGAGGGGCCACATCTTCTCCAGGTAGACGCGGATCTCCACCAGGTGGTCAATGACGGGGTGGCCGTCCACCTTGCGGCCCTCGGCTTTCAGCAGCAGGTAGAAGGTGACGTGCATGCAGTAGCTCAGCATGAGCTGCACCTTGGTCTCAAGAAACGACACGAGGTTCTTGTCCGTGGTGGACAGCTTGCGCTCGTAGAGGAGCTCGTGGAGGGGCTGCGCCAAGGTCTTGACCTCGCCCATGTACGTCTTCAGGTCATCCAGCAGCTTTAGCAGCTCTGGCGACTCCTTCTTCAGCACCGCCAGCCGCTCCGTCGTCGTGAGGGCGGCGAAGTCGCGCTCGATGGCCTCGATGGCTGGCGCGGCATCCAGCGTGTCCAATGCGCTCTTTGCCCCAGCGGCCTCGCGACGGGCGGCCACCTGTGCAATCGAGACGCCCGCCACGTCGAAGTCCTCCTCGGCCGTCTTGCGACGCATTCCCCGCTCCGTCACCTTCGCCAGCGTCTCTTCCTCCTGGTAGCCGCCGCCCTGCTCGTCGTCGCCGTAGCCGTCGAGGCGGTGGGCATCGGAGGGCAGCACGGTGAACATGTCGTCCTCCTCCACGCCGTCCTCGCGGGTGGCCTTGCGAGAGCGGCGGTCGTGCACGACATCCTCGTCGTCGACGTGTGCGTTGGCCGCCGCGACGTCGAGGTCGAGGTCCTCGACGATGGAGTCGTTCGCCTCCTTGCGGAAGCGCTTCTTTCCCGACTTGGGGCCCCGTGGCATCGCGCACAGTTGAGTGAGTTTATCGGCAAAAATAGAAAAAAAAAGAAAAAACAGGATAGTGGTCAGCTCACAAGACTGAGATAGTTCCTGTCGGACAACGACGTTGCTTATGTGGGAAAACAGAAGGAGATGAGTTGTATGTAGAGAGAAGTGAGTGAGAGCTGCGTTTTTTATCTTTGGTTGGGAAGGAACTTCCAAAAGCTGATCGCGTTCGAGAAGGAGCACAGGCAAAACTTTCTGTAAGCTTTCATGTTCGCCGCAAAACGAAAAAAAAGTGAAAAATAGACTCAAGATACACGCGCCGCTGCAATCTCTCTTTCTTCACGCGGGAACGAGGTGCATTCTTTACACGCTACACCGCCCGCATTTTCCGTCTCTTCGTGTGAGTGTGCACACGCACAAACAAGCGTCATCGCTACAACCTGCTAAAGAGAGATGGGAAGCATGTCAAATGCTGTGCGTGCTGGTGCTGGTCTTCCAAATCGAACCTCTTTTTTTCTTTTTCGTTAAACTACTGTAGTGAAGATGGGCAACAAAACACACCAAATAGAGCAACACTGTCACACCAACCTTCGCCAATACCTTACACTCCACCACATAGTCAGAGCTGATCATGACGTCGCAACGACACTCATCGCGGCAATCAGAAGAACAACAGCGGAAAGAGGAGCACAGCTACCCCCACAGCTCCGCAGCATCTACCGCCGGCCCATACACACCGCGGCTCGACACGCCATGCTCCTTGCACCACCGCCCACGCACGCGCTGTAGCTTCATGTACCATCCCCAAAACTCGTGCGTGCGGAGCTCCTCCACCAGGCGGCGGTCACGGTGCATCTTCTTCGAGAAGTCGATGCGCTTCTCCTGTGCATGCTCAAAGACCACACGAGGTGTCATCGGCATCACGGGCAGATGGCGCGGCTCACGCTGCGGCTTGGGGTGGTTGGCCAGAATCTTGTGCACGTCGCTGAAGCCCTGATAGGTTCCCGGGGCAGGGGAAGCCGGCACCTGGCCCTGGTAATCCGTGCCGTGCTTGGCGAGGTACTTGTGACGGAAGTCAGAGACCCAGAAGGACGGCCGGGAGTGGTTCTCGTTGAGGAGGGTGCGCCAGTACATGCGGTTGTACGGGTTCGTGCGGGAGCTGCTCCACTTGCGCGAGTAGAGGCGCGTGCGTGGCGGAACCGGGTACGACTGGATCGCCTTCCGGCACAACACACCGGTGCACTGCAGCATTTTTCGTTGTGTGCTCTCCCCCTTTTCTGCCTTTTTTTTTTTTCAAGTCGGGTAGAAAAGAACCCAGGGTACGTCACTCTGCGGGACGCAGATACACTGGAGTTCAACAAACGCGCCGAAGCTCAGATGAAAGGAAGAGAGAGATGAGGGGTGACGAAAAGAGTGAAAGACTTGAGACGCAAGTAAACACAAAACTTACTAGGATTGCAAGCAGCGGTAGAGATTCATTGGGGTCGTCTCCTCAAGTTGCGTGTCCGAACCACTTCATCAAAGCTGACCTCACGCCATCTCAACACGAGCGTCGCACTTCGACCTCCCAAGCCACCTTTCCCAAGCTCAGATGCGAGAAAGCACTTGGAACGGAGGCAGAAGATACAATGTCTCAACTCTGCTTCTCGCGAGCGAAAAATGCCCGCCTCAACGCTGCACGGCTGTTGGCTCACCAGCCGCAGCTTCCTTTCTTTCTACCATCTCTGTTGCACTTCAACCGCGGCGGAGCAGGTGTGCTCGCTATACAGATGCACATCAATCAAGAAACTAAAAGAAAAAGAGGAGAGAAAAGAGAAATTCAGCCTGCGAGGTGAAATAGTGCGACGAGAAGAAAGCTGACGAGCTGAAAAAGAAATATCAGAAAAGCACAAGCGGCCTCGTTCAAGCAGCCGCATTCTGTACATGATAAAAAGGGAAGGTGTGTGAACGGCACACCAAAAAGAAAAAAAAACCTGCCGAGATGAAAACGAAGAAGGGGTACACGGTGGGAGAGAAGAGAAGCAGCGGAACGACAAGCACGATCAATCGTAGACAGATTTTAACGTGCGTAGACTTACACACATGCAAGGGCAAGCGCGCACTGAAGAGGCTCTCAAGTACGTCGGGTGCTACCCAGTACGCTGTTGGGGGCTTGCAGCGGCTCCTCATACATGGTGGTGTACTGTCCAGGGACCATCTCCGCCGGTGTATAGGTCTCGCCAGTCTGCACATCTGCACGGGGCTGGTGGTACCTCTTGTCCATCGTGTACACGCCGTCTTCGATGCCAAAGATGCCGCGTGCGCCGTGTTTCCGAGAGACCTCCGCCTCGCCAGAGCGATCCTGGTAGCTGGCCGAGTGCTCTGTCGCCCAGCCCTCCCCATGCCGCGTCTGGAAGCGGGAGTCGCGCTGCGTGACGGTCGCTTCGTGTGCCGCGGACAGGGTGTAGTTCTTGTTGCGCAGCGGCACCGTGGCGTCGCGGTCGTTTGCGCGGGCGGCCTCGTCGACGTCGTAGGAAGCGTGCTCGCGGTGGGTCGTGCTAAGCCAGTCCTTGGCCGAGTACGGCGCGTACCCGCTCGGCATCGCCTCGGCGTGGCTGGCGTCGAGCGTCGCGAACAGCTCGCTGCGGTCGACAGCCTGGCCGCGCCGCAGCGTCTCGTGCGTGCGCTCCCGCCGCAGCGGACCCTCGCGCTCGACGTTGTTGTAGCGGCTCTTGTACACGTCAGCGCCGCCCTCGCCCTCTGCCCAGTCCTTCTGCCGGTACGCCGACGGGTCCACGCCGCTAAAGTCGCAGTAGTCATCGGAGGTGAGCCGGAAGGGATCTGGCACCTCTGTATTGGCGTAGGGGCTCCCCTCCAACGCGTCCTTCTCGGCCTGCAACGCGTCCTCTTTCGCCTGGCCCGCGCGCAGCGTCTCCAACACGTCGTCGTCAAAGGTGCGCGGAATGGATTGAGCGGTAGTCTGCAGCGTCAGGAAGCGCGGCTTGCGAGACTGTGCGGCGCCATTCGTCGCGTCAGCGCCATCGCCGCCACCAACGCCACGGAGCTTCTGCAGCTGCGACGCGTTGAGGCCACCGGTGTTGCTGTTGCCGCTGCCACCTTTGCTCAGATGAAACCCAACCGTGGTGTAGTCCCGCGTGCGGGGATAGCTGGTCTGGTCCTTTGGAAAGGGCACCAGTTTGCGGTTGATCTCCGCCTGGAACGGGTAGGGCTCCTTCGAGACGACGTCGTCTGGTGCCCGTGGTGGGACTTCGCCGGTGGTGCCCCAGTACGCACTTGTGGCAAAGCCCTCCTTTCCGCGCGACTTCAAAAACTCGGTCAATGCATCCTGATCGTCGGGTGCGTCGTTGCAGCCACGCTGCGAGTAGCTGAACGCGCCGTCGGCGGTGGCATTGCCGGAGCGTGTGGAGTGCATTGTAAAAGTTGCCAACGAATGGGAAGAGGACGCGAGACAACAATAAAAACTCTTTTCGCTCTTTGAGCAGGGTGAGGTGCGTGTACTTTTAAATGCAACTCTCGATTCGCAGTGAGTAGAGTACAAACTACGCGGTGCAACTGTAGCAATTTTCAATGCGAGTTGTACCAGCTGCAGTTACCGTGATGAAAGGAAGCAAGCTATAGAGAGCAGTAGTGTGAGGGAAGCAGAGAGGCGAAAAGGCAGTGAAAGTAGAACCACGAAATATAGCGAGTGGGGAAAAGGTGAGGTTGAATAGAATGTCCGCATGAAGTGTTTCGAGCCAAGGCGCGCCGTGCGCCGACTTTGCAGGCGTACTCCAATTGCACTTCTTCAGCGCAGAAACGAGGTAAAAAAAAAAATATTCTCTGTTTCTCCACACACACGAGCACACACATACATACAAAAGAAAAAAAAAAGGCAGCCGCGGCGTTGCACTAGACACGGCAACCGCGATATAACCTCGGGAACGGCGGAACCAACAAAATGAGGCACAGCGGCGAATCATTCTAAGGAGGAAGGTGGAGGCAAAGAAAGCTCGATACTCACGACGCGAGCGAAAAATAGTTTTCTGCGTCTTTTTGTTGTTGCCGAAAGAGAACACTGGGAAAAGAAAAGCAGCAGCTGCATGCGGACCTTTAAGCCAAAGATGACGAATTCTGACAAAGCAGAACGGTCTGCACGACTCAACGCACATGTAACAACACTACTAACGCCGTTATAGAGGGATGTGGAGACGATAAGGCCTTTTTTTTTTTTTTTGGCCGCGAGAGATAGGGAGACGGCACACCTACGTGCCTGCCCAGGAGCAGAGCGGAAAAAAAAGAGAGCCAATACTTCCTAGACGATCGAAAAAGGACAAGGGAATTCCACAGCTGCCGTTAACACGGTTGTCACGGGGAATGATCAAAAAATATTGCTATTCATAAAAGAAGAAATAACCGATAAAGACTGCTTCCACTTCAACCTAAGCGTGTGCACACACACTAAAGCTCACAATACCACGTCGCCCTGTGGTCCATGCTCCAGCGGAACACCCGACAATGCATGCAGGAAAATAGGATGAAAAAAAAAAAAGCTAGAGCGAGTCGCACGTGCGCCGCGGCACGATAAAACGATAAGAAAAGCAAAACATTTCACTCACACACCTTATAGCCCTCTCCCTCAGACGCAGACACGTTTGCTCGTGCCGCTATTGAAAGTCGATTCCAAACTGCATGGCTAGCTGCGCCTGGCCATCGTAGATGGCATGCAAAACGCGAAACGCCTCATCAATGAACTCCAGCTGCCGCTGCGTCTCGCGGCGCAGCTCCTGCTCCTGCTGCAGCTCCTTTTCCAACACGCGGTTGCTTTCCTTCTTCGCCAGAAAGGCATCCTCCTCGCGGTGGACCGAGTAGGAGATCATCTTCATCAGCCGGTCCGTAGACACCGTACCGCCGCTCCCGTTGCTGTCCTCCGCGTTAGCGGACTGCACCGTGGTGAGGTTGTGCGAGGTCAGCGGGAGCGTCGCTGCCATGTTGCCGTAATGGTTCTGCGGGTGAAAGGGTGGGCTCTTTGACTGCAAGGACGGGGATGGGGCAATGTGGCTCCCCCCGTCGCCCTGCCGCACGTGGGCAACACCGTTCGCCACTCTATACGAGCTCGCCAAGCCGGGGGTGTGGCCGCGCTCGTTTCCTGCGTCGACAGGCCCGGTCGGGTAGGAGGGCAAAAACGGCTTCCCGTCATGATGCGGCGCATCCTCACCGCTGGAGTTCAGCGTCATCGACGGCGGCGGCCGAAAGACACCAGTCGACGTCTGCTGTCCCCATGGTGCTGTCGGGCCAAGGTTGGGCGACACATATGTTGATGAGGTGCGAGACATAAGGACGGCAGCTCGACGGAAAAGATAAATATAAATACAAATTCAATGGAATCGAAAAGGGTTTCTCTAATGAAATATACGAGGCCGTTGATACCAGACAAGCACAGCCGGACGAGGTGAGGATCGATTGACTGCTTTAAAGACACGCGAGAGAGCGAGAATAGCAGCAGTGGTAGAAGAACACCGCGAACAGCTCGTTGCAGAGAAGGGGGAAAAAAAAAAAGCGAAGCGGTGGCTAAAGCCGAACAAGCAGAAGACGCAAGAAATCCGAAAAGGCGTGTCACGGGCAAAGCGCACGCTACTAGATGGATGCGGCGTGAAACGACAAGCCTCTACGATTCAGAGCGTGCATACGCAGCAAAAAAAAAAAAACAAGTAGCCAATCGCACGGTCGAAGAGAAACAGTTTGTGAATGGATTTTTGGGGTGCAATGACGCGGATAGTGAAGCCTGGAATTCTGTACCGTTGCCGTAGTTCCTGAAGAAAAGTAGCGGTTGTGGAATGCAATTAGACACGAACACCAGATTTGCGAAGGGAAACACTCAGCAACTTGGTAGCACCGGTGATGCTGCCCCACACGCAGACAAGGAAGCAGTAGGCGAAAGAGGGCGAAAACGCAGAATTGGCAAGGAAGAGGTATAAGAGAATGAGTACTCCTTGGGAGCGATGAAGGCGGAAGAGCACTAGCCGTGAAGCTGCTGAAGAGAACCAGTCAAAATCAGCAACGTCAATCTCGCTTCATCGCATTGTATTCGAAAAAAAAAAAAAAGCGTGAAACTAGTTCCTCGAGTAAGCAAAGCGGTGTTGCCGTCCTTCACTGCCCCTCACAGAAATTTGTGGCAAAACACAATGGCTTCCCCACATGTGAGACCTCTGCAGTGGTCTCTTTTCCGTTGTTGGCGGACTAAATCTCGTAGCCTCGCTTTCTGCAGTGACAGAATAATATGCCCTTTAATTACATGTACTTTTCTGTCAAACGCTAGACAACAAAGCAGCTCACCTGTAATTACCTACATGCAGATGAATCGAAAACAAGGAGCGCGACCTGTTCGAGACTCACCAAACTGGAAAACAAAGTGTCAAAGAGGGCTTTTCTCTTTCTGAGCTGTGACAACGCTTGTGCATTGACAAAGTAAAGTTCTGTGAAAGATAAAAAAAACAGAGTAAGTTTAACAGCCACTTTTCGCGTACAGCTGCAAACCTTGCCTCTGCTACACCACAGTCGTCTCATCCGTACTGTGAGTTTGAGAATCGTGGTGAGCTTGCCGCGCTCGCTCTGCCTTCGTCGACGCAACGCTGCCCTCCTGCGAGGTCGCTGTTCCTCCCTCCGCGGTAATGTCTGGAACACCGGCAGCCTCCGCGGAGCCTGCCTCCTGCTTGCCATCACCGACAAACTGGAGGTGATTCATGAGCTGGTGGAGGCGCGACGCAGCCACTTTCGCACCAGTATCGCCAGACGTTGCAGCTCGCAAAACGGCGTCGCCAAACTCTTTCTTTCGTTGGCAGATTTCGTAACAGTACTGCTCAATCGTGTCAGAAATGATGAAACGTGTCACAAAGACCGGCTTCTTCTGCCCAATGCGGTAGCAGCGGTGCACAGCTTGCTCCTCAATGGCAGGGTTCCACCACGGGTCCACCACGAGCACGTGATTTGCAGCCGTGAGATTCAGGCCCACACCCGTCGCCGTCTTGCTGGCTAGAACGATTTTGATTTGGTCCGCGGTTTGAAACTGGCGAATTACAGCATTCCGTGACGTAAGCGACATGGTGCCGTCAATCCGCAAAGATGGAATCTTGTAGCGCTGCAGCGCAACCGTAACGACGTCCATGAACGATGTGAACTGCGAGAATATGATCATCTTGTCGCCAGGATGGTTTTGCTGCATTTCATGAATAGAGCGCAACACCATACGTAGCTTCGTGCTGAGCTCAAACTCGTTTCGTTTGTACTGCGCAATTCGCTCCGCAGAGCTCAACACCCTCCTGTGGAACGCAGCCGCGAACGTCACTGGGCTGCCGCACGTAGGGCACGGAATGCGCGTCGCAACCTCGTCCCCGTCAGTGGCTTCTCTGAAGCGCAAGAGCAGGCACTCGTTGCAGAACACGTGGCCGCATTTTGTCTCCACGGCAGCTACGGCCTCATTTTTGCAGATGTCGCACACGGCAAGACGCACCGCGCGGCCCTCACTTATCCAGGCGTGCGAGCACGCCTGTCGCAGCCGCGTCATCATCGCAAAAATGTGGAACACTTTTCCGTCCTGGTTCTCCGAAGAGGCAAGCGCGCTTTTTGACCGCGCCAGGATACTGTTGTACATGTGCGACTCCTTCACTGTAAACGCTTGCTTCAGGACGACCTCTGTTTTGGGTGGCAGCTGCACCAGCACCTCTTTCACGCCATTGCGGATCATGACGGGGCCGCGCCGCAGAAACGCCGGCTGTAGCGAGCATGCAATGCTCCGCTGCAGAATTGGGTCGTTCAACAGTTCCTCCGAGTTGGTGCCGGGTAAGATCGGTAGACGAGGCAGTCCAACAAAGTGCAGCAAATTCTGAAGATCCTCAATGGAGTTGTGTAGCGGTGTCGCCGTGACTGCCCAGCGGTGCAACCCTTGCAGCTCTTGCACCGCCCGCCACCGTTGAGTCCGGCTGTGGCGAATCATGTGCGCCTCGTCCAAAATGATGCGCTTCCACATGGCCTGAAACAATGGGCCGGCCTCATTACGGCTGAAGGCGAAGGTGCGAGGGTCATCGCCCGGTATGAACCCCGGAGCAGCCGAGTGCGTCAGTGTCTCATACGTCGTGATCACAAAATCGTACGTTTCAAGCTCGGTGCTGCTCACCCATTTATTGTCGCCGTGGTACAGGTACACAGTGATCTTCCGCGACGGCTCCACCTTCGACTGGATCTCCGACTTCCACTGCAGCATCAGCGATGCTGGGACGATAACCAATGTGCGCAACTCCTTCGAAGCAATAAGTTGAAAGTCTCTTTTCTCCGCGTCATTTAAAAAATCCGCTGCCCGCTTTTCATAAGCAGGGTGAAACTTCCCGGCAAACTTGAGCCACTTATCGATCTCTTTCCGAACGGCTTTAAAGTTTCCTTTGCGATCTTTCACCAGGTCGTTCGTGGTGGAAATAAGCGTGCTGAGGTCCTCTGCTGGGCGGTTGATGCGCGAGCAGTTCGCAATGACGCTAATTCGTTGCATCTGCCGCAGAACCGTGATGAGCCTACTTCCCTCAGCCAGAATGTTGCGCTGCTGCAGCTGCTTCGAGTGGAGCGAGCGATTCACTTTATCCGAAATAAGGCAAAGCCCGATCATTTGAACAGTCTTTCCCATGCCTAGATGGTCCGCCATGATGCCGCCGACATGATGCATCTCCCGCCGCATCATCCAACCAACCCCTTCCTTCTGAAACGGGAGAAGCGGAGTCGCCAAAGCGGGAACATCAACCGATTTCAGTTCATCATTGTAAGAAAACGACGCATAAAAATCGCGTACTGGTGCCGCGTCAGAGGACGGCAGCTCTCCTTGGGTAACGACTGCAAGCCGTCGCGGGGAGAAGACAAAGCGTAGCGCTTTGCAAACCCTCATTTCTCCATATCTGTCCAAAAAAAAAAATCTCGCAGACCAGTTTGGACCACTGCAAACGACGAAACCACTTAACTGACAATGACTGCGAAGCAAGTGGTGCAACTGATTATGCGCTGCAGTTGAGAGCAAAAATGCACAAAAAAGCGTAATTAATTACGGCCTTTGCAGAAATGGCAAAGGAAGAGGAGAAGTGAGAATAGCACTGTAAAGGACAAAAACTAAAGCACGTGTTTCTTCTTCCTTGTGTGTGTGTGTCTTTGTGTGTTGTCGCTTCTCTGTTTCGTCAGCGCCACAAATAGACGACAAAAATAGCCGTTGTTTATGCTTTCTTTTTTGTTTTTTTTTAAGGCGGCCACAAACGTAGGAAGAAACGCAGCGAAATCCGCCAACCATCCCGAAGCGCCAGCCAAAGTTTTTTTTTGGTAGAGGAAGAAAAATGAAGCACACACAAAATGGGAAAGTTTGGATAGCAGGACGGTAGAAGAGTTTGACGTTGAAGACCAAGGCAATGAAATGCCAATATTTTTTTTTCAATAAAACTAATAGCTGCTTTACAAGAGGTCTATACTTCAGATTATTGTAAGTCAGCGACTATTTTTATCGTAAATGACCGTGGTTTTTTTTTTTTGCTCTTTTTTTTGTTGTTGTTATTGTTAATAATGTTGACAGAAAGGTACCGCAACGAAATTGACAAAACCTAGTAGCAGAAAGAACAAACAAAAAACTGAAAAACGTAATTCAAGGCCTAAAAAAAATCTTAGTCGCCAAAAAAAAAAGTGCATATTTCACCCACTTGACGCAGAAGAGAAAAGCGTAAAAATAAATCAAAGAAATCGAAGTGCTGCACCGTCTAAAAAAAAAAGGCTGTTGAGCACTCACTTGCTGTTAAAGTGCTAAATGTCGCAATGCAGCTGTTGCATCAAAGCATCGAGACTGATAAATTAGCGAGGCGACATCTGCTGTGAAAATAGAAAGCCAGCATGTTTTTTTCTTTAAGCTTCTAAGCGAAACAAATACTGCTCTTCAGCATTTTTCATTGCGGCGCAGCGTCACTTGGCTCGTTGACGCTTGTGGAGGGAGAGATCTACAACAATGCGCCGTTTTACAGCCTGCTGTTCTGCTGAGAGAATGTAAGTGGCTAAATCACTTTCAGCGTCATCCAACGTCAGCTCCACAAAATTGTAGTAGCCCGTCCAGTCGTCCCCTGCTTGATCAGCAGTAGAATTTGGAGGTGCGGCGTCGTCAGAGTGTACTCGTTCTCCGCCTGCTGCCAGCTGCGGGCGACTGTAAGAGTACATAGCGCTCAAGCTAATCGCAGATGTGTCCATACTAGAAAAATGAGCCTTTTCAATCAACAACGATTTACTTGCCGCTCTGTCCGCTGTCTCCTTGATAATACCATAAACGGGATCGCATCCTGAAATAACGGCGCGCTCCACATATCCCGGTTGAACAGGGATACCGACAGTTCTCAAATCATGTGACTTCGCCAGACATTTGCCATCCGCAATCCACGCAATCGCGTCCAGCGCGGAAAACACTGCCGCTGCCTTCTTCACGTCATACCGATTCACTGTAAATGCGTTCAGACTACCGACGAAGCAATTTCGCATCACGGCGGCACATGTCTCCTTTTTTCCTCGACTGTTCACTAGCTGTCTAAACTCCGTCTCAATTTCACGGAAAAAACAGTGGAAAGTGACGCAGCTGCAGATCTCACACTCTGCTGCCGCGTACAGAGTAAAAGAGCTATCGTTCACAGAAGGCTCACGACGACGAAGCACCGCATCTACTTTACGGCAAAGCAGGACAGAGGCTTCGGCTGCATTTGAAATAAGACTCTGTGCCACTTGAGGAGACGGCGTATTGTCACCTAACTGCGCACAAAGGACTTGATATGTGTCGTCCCATAACGAGTACAGCACCCCTCCTCTCTTCGTTTGCAGTCGGATAGCGCGTACGTCGGTCTCGCAGGCGCCACGCTCTTCCACGAGACGCCCCGCTCGGCTTGAGCGCAACGCGCGCTGAATTCGATAATCGGCGTCGAGCCAGTGACGCGAAAGGCAAATTCTCGTACCCAATGCCAGCGAGAGCCAGTTGTCGAGAGTAGTCGTTGACACAAAAATGCCGCTCTCGCAAAGTAAAAGGCGTCGCAGCAGAGAGCCTAGCATGGCAGGTACCAGCAGCGGTCGCTCGATAAGTCTAAACGGCGGCTTTTCTTGGACATGGATTTGATCCAGCAAAAGCGCTTCCTCGGCAACACGGCCTATTACCTCTGCCACGTCGGCGCTGAAAAAAGAATCACGGAAAGTAAGGTGGGAAAATGAATTGTTGTCGCTTGTGTTTCCTCTTTCCTCCTTGATGCGCCTGCTGGGCTCGATGTAGTATGCATTTACGAGAAAGCTTACAAACTTCCCCTGCCTTTTTGTAGTCGGTGGGGAGAGGCGCTCGTCATCTGCAAATGCCTCAGTAGCTACCAAATAGTTCATCAGTGTAGTACTTCATGTAAGCAAGACGGAGAATTGAAGAGCAGTAGCTAAGAATATTCGAGAAAGAAAATTTTAGTTTCTGTTTTGTATTCATGCAGAAATAAGGAATATTTGAGAGAAAAAACAGAGCGTCTGACAATGTGTCTGTCTGCAGTCCACTACGTAGTTTCCAGATACGATGCCGCAGCCTTAGGAGAAGAAAAAAATGGGATTTACAAAAGAATAAAGATTAGCAGTAACTAACATCATTGAATAGTACATGTGCAGGAACAATGTATTGGCGTCGGCAGCAATTTTTCTCCGTCTGCATCTTTTTTTTTTCCTCGCTTGGGTGTGTTTGTTTATTTTTCAAATAGGCTGCATTCGGCGCAGCTCTACCGATTAAAGTGTAAATCGAAGAGCTGCGTTACGTTGAACTTTACTTTTATTTCTCGCGTCATTACTTTAGTAGGACGACGTCCGATGTAGTGACACAAGTGCCTTACAGTTGAGAAAAAAACAACAACAACTATTAAGTCGCCTAAACACTCACTCAATGGCTTTCTCCCCCCCCCCTTTTTTTTTTAAATGTGCTTCAGTATGGCGTAGCAACGTTAATTATTTCAAAGTCGTTGTGAAAGCAGCCAGCAACCATGCAAAGCTTCCGGAAACATACCTAGTCAGCGGAGTGCAGTCCCCCGACGGAGGTCTAGATCCATTCTGTGCAACAAAAGCATGCGCAGTCCTTCAGGCGTGTATTAATCCCAGAAGGCATCGCGCTTAATAGTCTGTCCAGCCGCATGTTAGTGCGTGAAAGCGTCGGGGCCGATCACTGCCATGAACAGGACGCGCAACTATTTGTGTGCTGCGCTTCGACTGCAGAGTTATCGACTCCGATGCGCTATTTCAATCACCTGTGAAAACCACCGAGCAGAAAAACAAAACTCTTTTGTCCTTCCTCTCTTGTCACTTCTTATGATCTCAAATATTGTATTTAATTCCTGGCGTGACATCCTTTGGACGCTGCAACGTCAAATGCCAACGAGCGTGCGCAGACTCTCCAACCCTCTAAACTTGTTGCATCGCACGCCGACCATATACACATACCAGGAAAAAAGAAATACAAAATTGTTTTTCGTCCCTTAATACTTCTTTACTTTAGTGGGAGAAGCCGCTGTCGTACGCATATATTGCAGCCGTGAGAAGTATGTTCTCTAGTGCTGCAGCAAATGGGCAGCCCGACATGTACGTCACTGCGCTCGATGTTTTCAATCGACGGGCATACTTCGAGCCGCACCAGAATGGAGTAAGAAGCGCACATGAAGATAGTCTTGCCGCAGTTGCTCCGACGCCAAGCCGTGAGGGCCGAGAGCCGCAACAACGATCGACTCGTCACTGTTCGCCTCCAAAGGAAAACTCTCCCAACTTCCCGGAGCCTCGAAATGATGATGCAGTATGCAAGCTGAAGCTGTTTTCCTCTTCCCAGACTTACGATGTTGCCAACAGCGTGAAGGACGTCCTCAACGACACACTCGGTGAAAAGTGCATGGCAGAGATTTACGTGAGTCACAATTTGCTAGCGGAGAAGCGGCAACTATTTTTCAATACGCTCTTCACGCATACCGACGATCTCTGTACTGCACTTCCCTGCCGCTTTTCCATAGAAGACGTAGACACTTTGTTCAGCGGTGACGGACAATGCGAAAAGGACGGCTGCAGTCTTTATCAACATAGAGTGGCCGCGTTGGAGCGGCTGCGCGAAACGCTTGACTGCTGAAGGGAAGACAGTTTTTATATATTTTTTCTTGTTACACCTCGATGAGTTTTTTTTTTTGAATCTATGACACCAATTGCATATAAGGAAACAAACGTTCTCTGCAAGCAGATTTCAGGTTTTTACCTAACTACCGATGAATGTTTTTCGTTGGACGCCATCAAATTCCAGCGACACTCGCAATATAATGTACTGTGGGTATTTTTTCGAGCATTCGACAAGTACGTTGACTTTGCGTGCTTGACAGGCAGCAATTTATCAGCCGGAAATAAGCACAGTCAAAAACTTTATATGAATCGACATTGTAAGAGATGAGCATTGGTTGTCCGCCTCAATCATCTACTTTTCCTCATCTTCTTTCAAACGCAACACAATTTTGACTAACGTTCTTTTTTTTATCCGTCACACCCAAAAAAAAATTCAAAAAAATCTCGTCAAATTTCTTAATGGACTCATTAAGTCAGAGAAACGAGAGTACAGACTTTCAAAAAAAAAAATGCGTCGTTTTTTGGTTAGATCGGGTGCCGCAGTTGCCGCGCGCGCGATTCACATTCCGTGGGATTCACAACTATCAAATATTAATGATAATCAGTGGGCTTCGGTGGGCTTAGCTGTGACGCAGCTTGCACAGACATACGATACCGGCAAGGTTGCTTTTGAGGAGTGCTGTGCGGCTCGGGAGCAGTTGGAGTCCATTGTGCAGTCTATGGGCTACGACGTGTCTGTGTACATTTTCGGCGGGCTCGTCACCACCGGGCTTTTTGAAGTTGGCGGTGACGTTGATTTCGTTGGAATTCTTGACGTCGAGCCAGGCTTCGAAGAGTCCGGTGAAATTATGCGGCGCACGACGCGCGAGCTGCGGCGTCTAGGCATTCGCGCCCGTGCCTACCCCAAAGCGCGCGTGCCCGTCGTAAAGGCAGACCGAGTGAGCCGCACTGCACCCGGGTCCCCATTCCAAAACCTCTCATGCGATGGTCTTTTTCAGTTTAGCCGAGAGCTCACTTCGCAAGAGGCCGCGAGCTTCGAGAAGCGCGCAGTAGGAAACTACAACACTGTTGCAGTAGAGTGGAACAGTTCGTACCAGTTCGCCACTGTTCAGTTCGCTACCACCTCCTCTCTCATCTACGCCCTTGCGAACCTCAAGTCGCACTCAGAGGTGGAGATACCGCTTCGCCTTCCTGTTGACGCCCGCTATGGCCCAGAGCTGTACCGCTTTCCCTTTGACTTTTGCCTTTCTTCCACTGGTCTGCGAAACTCGCACCTACTCGGCGAAGCTCTCGAGCAGCACCCATACTCGAGGCACCTTTTATTGGTCTTGAAAAAGTGGGGCCGCTCTAGCGGCATTATCAACTCTATTGACGGACTTTTGGCAAGCTACGCACTTACTGTGATGCTCGTACACTTTCTAGCTGTTGTCGGGGCGATCCCTAAAATATCTCCGGAACGGCTCGCGTCTGGGCCAAACGCGCTGAATCCAAACCCGCAGTACCGGCCGTTGGCGGATGCGACGCCTGCCGCCATGCCGACAGTCGGATACCTCTTTGCGCTGTTCTTCGAGTATTACTCCAGCGTGTTCAACTACAAAGAAAGCGTCGTTTGCACCACCAACACGAATCTGACAAAAACGACGATGCAGTGGGACAAGCAGAGTGCGACTTTGGGAAAACCTCCATTTTTTCATTTTGCGATAAAGGATCCGTACGGACTTGATAACATTGGCCGAAATCTCGATTTGGAGTCGACCTGTTTCGTACAGGAGGCGCACCAGATGGCGTTCGACGCTGTTCTTCGCGGCATTCGAAACTCAACGGCTCTTGTAGAGTCGCTCACAAACGAGCCGCCGCGGCCTACTCGCGAGCCTCGGTCTCTCAGCGATCGTGGTATCCATTCCGAGACGGTTTCGTCAGACCAGCTAGAGGCGCAGCACGTTCTGAACAAGCTTCGTTTTGATGAGCGCAAGCGGTCGATGGAAAGCCTGGGCAAGCAGGCTGTGCGGAATCAGAGCAATCAGGTCAAGGCGTCTGACGTCACGCGGAACGTTCTAGGTTGGATTCGGAGCGACACTAGTTCTTAAGCACAGATTTGATTTTTACACACTTTTGCACAGAGCCCCGAAAAAAAAAAAGGAAATGTTGTGAAAGACACTTTATAGGAAATAAAGTGAAGAGTTGTACTTGAATGTACAGAGGAAGGGGAGCTAGCGGGCAGACATTGCAGTACAGTCCGTCATGCACCGTTCTCCCTTTTCTTAGATTGCAAGTCTACGACTTTAGTGTCCTATGCCAGCTGCTGCTCTGCGGAGTCAAGATAGCAGACTGTGTTGCTACGAGCGTTTCTATGTTGTAGTTGAAATCGCGGCGAGGAGGCTTTTTTGTCCTTTAACGCGACATGTCGACTCACTTCTCTGGACCCGTAGCTCCTGGCAGACGAAAAGAAAAGTATGAATTTTTAAATGCTTCACACACGCACAAACAAACAAAAAAAAAAACAAAAAAAATCATTTTTTTTTCTGGTGCACTAGTTTCTCTTTTCTTCCCCTTAACTCTTTTTCCCTCTTTACTCTCCGTTATTTTTCCTTTTCATTGACTTTGACACCTCACAATTTTGGGTCATAAAAACTCATTTTTTTTTAAATGCATCAAACTCTTCTCAAACATTTTGTTTTGATTTACTGCATTTGCCATTTATGTACGGCTCTATCTCTCTCTATTCCTGACTATGCATCATCTTTTTTGAGAATGCCCTTTCTTTTATTCCAACTCAGAACTAAAAAGGTTCCAACTGAGAACAAAATAAGAGTTGCTGCAAGAAATACAGTGACTACTTAGCCAATGGAAAAAATTGTACAATCTCTAAATTGGGATGTCTGTGAATGTCCGCCTCCTGGAGCTCACAGCTCTCTGCCGGACGACAGCTGTCTTCCTTGGCACTGCTTGAGCGAAGTGATTCCAGGACTTTTTCTGACCTGTGAGGCCGAGGTGTCGGACAAGACCAAGTGTGTGCAGAACGGGAATGCTCTCGTCTTGAACTTGTGCGGCGACCCGCATGTCACGAAGTACCGCGTCTACGAGGGAACCGAGAGCGGCACGTACGGCTTTCGCCGCTTTGAGGAGCAAGGCGCGTTCTTCACGGAGCTGAACGAGTATTGTCAGCGTGCTTCGGCGTTTCCCCTGGAGGCACGAAAGGTATTTGTTGTCACAATCCCCGCCGAGGACAATCCGACGTACAGCATCGACGTACATTTTCTCGAATGCGCTGTGCTCATAGAGCTAGTTTTACGCGCACGGACTGACAGGGAAGTCCACAGTAATGCGAGCTACGCCTCACTGCCGTCCGTGGTGGTGCATTGTATGGTGGGCGTGAGCCGCTCCGCCTCCGTTGTCATCGCGTACATGATGAAGCGATTTGACATGACACGGGACGAGGCGATTCATTTCATTCGCTGCACGCGGCCCGTAATTCAGCCAAATCCTGGATTTCAGCGGCAGCTGGAGCTCTGGGAGTCCCTGCGGGGCTTTCGTGTGGTCGACGAACTCTCCGCGATGGTTCTCTCCGAGGAGGCAAAAGCAAAGGCAAACCTGCCGGACGTTGTGAGCAGCGTTTTGCCAACGATTTTGCGTACCAACAAGTGCGACTCAGAGCGTCGTTTCTTCGGCGCCTATATCGAAAATGTGATGCCAGGCACCGACGAGCAGCACGTCGTGTACCGGGAGCTTCGCTCGACTGTCACGGCGGACGTCGACTGCGAGGTCTACACGGACATCCCCAACTACTTTGGCTACGTTGCCGAGGTTGTGTGCAGCGTTGACGCATCGTTTCCAGCCCTTCTGCGCTATGCCGGCTTTTGGAAAGGTCTGCCCCTATACAACGACACGTTCTACTACCGTGTTGTCAAGGATGTGGCGCGTTCAGGTTTTGAGAAGGACACGTTTGACACGGTCAGGGGCTTCTGCTCCCTGTTCGAGTCCATCTACGTGAAGCACCTTTGTGAGGTCGGCGAGGGACGTCCTTGCTTGCTGGGTGACGAAGAGGTTCGCCGCGAAGCTCCCTCGAGCTGCGGTCTCTCGTTTCCGTTCTTGTTTTTAGTGGCGCCATACGCGGAAGGCTTTGTGCAGTTCAGCGAGTGGGGTGCTCTGGCGCAATCCTTCCCGACAACCGGCGCTGTTCTGCTGCCCGAGGAAGAGCAACAGCTCATCACTCAGGTATTGGATGTCTTCCTGCAGTTCTTTTTCTGCTCCTCGTGCAGCTCGGCGGGGACTGCATCCACTCCAGCCACACATGACCATATTTACTCCAAGCTGGCCTTCTTGCTCGACGACATCGAGATTGCAACGTTTCGCAAGCTTGAAGAGCAGCTCAAAGCTGCTGGGTCGATTGCGACTGTGGACGGCATCGTGACTCTGTCGTACGGCGAGGATGCGCAAGTAGCCCTCGTGCTGCTACTAAAATCGATCAGTGGAATGCTGTCGTTTCGAGCTGTTTTGGAGGCTGCCGAGGTGTTCTTGTCGCAGACGTATTCCGCTCGCCTGTGCGGCAAAGTGAACATGGCCGATAGCGGGTTCCCACTGCAGGTGCTGGCGTCAGGCATTGCCAGCTTGAGCGCAGCGTTTACTTCGCGGTTTGGCAGCTCACCCAATGTGGAGGAGTTCTTTAAAAGCGAGCTTGCGGGGCTGTGCGACAACGGTGTGTTGAGCCCCTCTGGCGTCGCATCGATCTTTCACACTACTTCATAGAAAGCAAAACAGCTGTGTGCCTTTATCTTTTTTTTCTTGCTGCTTTACCGGCTTTCTCTTTCAATGACATTTACCTCCGTTCTGCCGCAACTTTTTTTTCTTCTTGCTCTGAATCTGCTGTGGGTGTGTGATGTTAGGCCTGTGCGTGTGTGCGCGCATTCCATAGACGAAGCACGCGCGCGCGCTCGCAACCATGCTCTGGCTTAGTTTGTGTTGACGACATACAAATATCTTTTGCAGCTTTTCCGTTGCTTCTTCTGGTGCCCATCCTTTCCGGAGAACGAAAAAAATTAGAAGAGAAAGCCGGTTACAAAAAAAACCGGAGATGCGCGTTCGCGTCCCGTTCGTCAGGAGATTGTCGGATTCGTTTCTCCATAAAGTAAATGGCAACTTATGTTTCACGAAACGGACCTCTTTTTCTGCAGCACCTCGGTAGGTTAATCTTTCTTCTTTGCTGCTCCGCCTCGCCCCGCATTTAAAACGCGCGATTCCACTCGCTCTCTTCTCTTTCTATTGCCTCACCTTCTTCTACCGCAAAAGCAAAAAAAAAAAAGGAGCTCTTTGGGGCCTTTTACCGCACTTAGGCCTCCGCGGCAATACAACAGGATATCTGCGCTACAGAAGATCTAGAAACGCGCCACATGTCGTCGGCATTTGGCGAGGTGGTGCTCAAGTTCTTCCAGCAGAACTTCGATGCGCTGGACAAGGATAAGATCGGTCGCGTCAAGATTGAAGAGCTCCCATACCTGGTGCGTGTCTGCGGGGCGACACCGTTAGAGGCTAGCTTAGACGGTCTCCGCGCTGCTGCCGACCCGAATGGCCGCGGTACCTTTACCTTTGACGAATTTTGCATCGCTCAGAAGAAGGCGTTGGCGGAGTCGGTCTCTGCTCAGGACGCAAAGGCTGCTTTTCGCGGCTTCGATCCCGACAAGCGTGGCCTTGTGTCTCCGCATGAGCTTCGCTACTTTCTCACGACAATGGGGGATGTGCTGACGACGGTGGAGGTGAACGCTTTTCTTGAGGCGGTGCAAACCGATGCAGACATGGAGGGCAACTTGGTCGTAGCTGACCTCGTTTACAAAATGACAGCAGACATGTATCGCTGAGAAAAGTGCGTATGCGTGCTCGCGCGGTGCCTTTCTGTTTTATTGGATCTTCTATCTCATCGTTCTCCGGCCAGCGGAAAAGCACGCAAAGGAAAAAAGGTGTTTCTGTCCTGCTGTTTATTTCTTCTTTTTTTTCCCTCTCAGCTACACTCGCTTTTCTGCAACAGTGTTGTGTGTATGCTGACTCATGTACATCATTCGTTGCTTTAAAAAAGAAAAAAAACCAACACATAACGATACGAAAAAGCTCACGCTTAGATCATGGCCTTTTTCACACTAGCTCATGAAAATGCGATTTCGGGCAAACGAGAAAGTGGAGCAGTCGGTAGCGACAAGGACATTCAAGGCAGCAGACGGCTGTCGGCGAGTGTCTTTCTCTTTGCGTATGCGTGGTTGTTCTTACCTTTCTACCCTCAGGGAACCTCAGTGTGCAACGCAAAAAAAAAAAAAAAGATGTCGTGCCTGTTTAATGTCTCATCCTTTCTCTTTCTTCTTGATGCATTTTCTCTTTGCACGTGGAAATTGTGCTGACGGCTGCTCTTCGCAACCACATAATCACCTGCAAAGCTTCGGCGCGCCACATTTCGAGCTTCGCAAGGGAAGATCACAAGGTGAAGAATACTAACCGCTTCTCTCCTCAAGTGTCACGCGATTCTCCTTTTCCGCTTTACACACACACACACAAAATTTTATAAAACAGCATCTTCCCATCGTCTTGGCGGCTGGATTCATCATGAGTGTCAACCCCGTCGTTCTGGAGGACACCTTCACTGTGAATGGTGTCAACACGGAGGGCACTGTGTACCTGCGTGTGTCGCGTATTCGTTGCGTCAACCAGGACGGCTCGCTGACGATCACGGCGGATATCAACTCCGAGGAGTTCCCGGTCGCCACGAACGACCGCCTGACCATTGTGCTGGCCAACTCTCTAGAACTCGGTGGCAAGACGGGAAGCAAGTACTACGATCACAGCGTCTACCACCGCGAGACGCGTCTGAACGACTGCGACTACGCAATGCACGGCCGCGTGTATGGCCACGAGGTGGTGGAGAACGGGCTGGAGGTGAATGTCCACATTAGCTGCGGTGGTCTCCTGACGAACATCGTGGGCAAGCCGCAGGGGCTGCGCGATGTGCACTACAACAGCGACGTGTACATCCTGATCAAGCGCGTCAAGGACTAATGGTGGATTTGCTAATGGGAAAATTAATGGGTGAAGAGTGGGGGAGCTGCAATAAGGGTGAAAGGAGAAGGAGACAGGGGTACCGGATTTTTTGTTTTTTTTTTGGTCCTGTGGGCGTTGGCAGGATTCTTTCTGTTGTGGTGAGTTCCGCTTCCCGTCTTTCTACCGTCTTGCCGTTCAGCAGTGCTCTCTCGTTTTCCTTCAGAGTTCACTCGCTTTCCCCCCTTCAACAGTTTTGAGGTGCTCGCCTCTTTCTGCACAAGTTTTTTTTCTATTCATTCCGATGTGGGGTTGAGTGAGGTCGCGGATAAGTGTGCGTGATAAACGATTTGTAAATAAAGACACCACCAATGCACTTTTCTCGAGAACAGTTCAGCTGTCGAGGCATCCAGCTCTGCACTGATTCATCACCAGAGGCCCATCTTTGAGGTCATCTGCTGCCTGTATGTGTGTGGGCAATAGAGTCTCGAGAGAAGCGCAGTTTTAGCTGCCGTCCTTTGTGTCATTTAATTGCCTTTTGAAAAACTAAGAAAGAGAGAGAGAGGCACAAGTCTGCCTCGTCAGCCGCTTCCCGTTCATCAGCGGTACAAAGGCTCTCTTCTTGGTGCTTCTTTTGTCTGTTTGTGTAAAGGGCCCCACAACAGTGGACGGCAGCGACACATGATGCCGGTGACTCGCGACTTCTTTGCTGACATTCTCCTCCCCTTTCTTAAACGCACTTCCCTCATACTCGCTGCTCCGCTGTCTTTTTCTTAGTCACCAGCTAAGGTAGGTTGATGCGAGTCGGCCTTTCCTGCTTCTTCGTTTTTTGACGCTACAGCTACGCAGCGACTTGTCATTCTTCCAGCAACTTGTGTCTGCAATTCACCGCTTCTATTGTGGTGTCCACACCGCAAGGTAATACGAGTTCTCTTCTCCCACAACACTCAAGTGCCTCTCGGAAAGTGAGGATGCGCAGCTCCAGCCACATTCGCGTGTGGACGTGCGCCGCCGCATCTTTTCGCGTGGCCACGGATGCACTCGCGATGCGCTCATACACGTCGACGCGGCGCCACTTCTCCACCGAGGCACAGGAGCAAGAAGATTTCACAGTTGGAGCTCACCGCGCCGCAATGGCAACGCCGTCGCCGCCTTCCTCTTCTTCTTCCTCCCCGTCGAGCCCCCCGCAGCGCTACCGCCGGCGCTCCTCAGATCCGCAGACGGTGCGTGAGAAGGGCGACTTCCGACGCGACTACAAGTATGCCAAGCACCGCCCCCTGCCCGATGCGCCGTGGCGGCAGCTGAAGGGCAAGACGTACCTCGACGACGCGGAGCGGCTCTACGGACGCAAGGAGACGTGGCACAACGTCGAGGATGCCGTGCTGCGCGAAAAGCTCGTTGCGATCTTGCAGGACTATCTGCGCGACACCCTCGCTGCGGCACGGCTGGAGGCGAAGGACGCTCGCCGGTATCACCACGCCTGCACCGCGGCAGCAAAGCAGTACCGCGCTCACATTTCTTCTGGCGCCTTTGGGCTTGTTGCGGAGATGCAGGCGTGGGCACAGGACGTTCTGCGAGGGCGACTCTCCGCAACCGCACCAGGGGCGGAAGCCAATGACGAGAGCGGTGGCGGAGTGACGGACGCGAGCCCTGCGGCGGCGGACCACACCGCAGCACGGAGGGCGGACGAGGAGGCATCAGCAACAGCGGCTTCGTCGGAGGAGCGCGCGGCAGCCGAGTTCCGCGAGGAGCGCCGACGCCGCGGCGCGCAAGCTGTGCTGGGCAACACCGCTGCCATGGCTGATGTCCCGGACGCCGATGCCCGGCACACGCCCCAGTCGGCCTTTCCCTTCCTGCGACGCCGTGCTGTGGAGGATGAGGCGACGCTGGACCCTTCGCTGGTGGACTGGACAGCCAAGTACTTTCCTGAGGACGACGCGCGCACCTTTGCAGAACCACCAAAGCTACGCACACGGGCACCGCAGGCAGAGGGTTGTGAGGGCGTTGGCAGTGATGGGGAACGTGAGGCGTTGAGTGCTGCTGGGAGGGTGTCGGATGCTGCCTTCGCTGGGACGGAGGGCCAGGCAGCCGCGAGCCCTGCACCGCCGTTGCGCCGTGCCGGCTCAGTGCACGCGCGGCATCGCCTGCAGCGCACCCTGCGGGACCACGAGAACCGTCACCGCGCCACCTTCGACGCCGAAGGCGTCTACTACAAGGTGCGGCGGCAGAGCGATGTGGAGGAGCGGGCGCCGCGGCCGCAGCCGGTGAAGGCGTCTGACGTGGAGGCGGCGGGGCGGCGACAGGAGGTGGTGAAGGTGCCGTGGAGCGTCGCGTCCAAGGCGATGACGCAGGGCTACACGAGCGACACGCTGCGCGCCAAGGAGCGGCTGATCCGCCTCACCCGCGGCGAGGACCCGGAGACAATTCCGTAGGCCTGTTGAGTGTGGAAAGCCACTATGCTGTCTTTGCACTTTGAACAGACTTTACAGAGGGCTGCTTGCCTGCCGGCGTCAGTGAGCTTGCAGCCTCTTTTCCGTCGTCTGCGTCCGCCTTTTTCTTTTTTGAGGTGCTCATTCACAGACCTTCGTTGCCAGTTTTGAAAGCTGAAATATAATTTTGAAACTGAAGAAAACAGTAAAAAACAAAAAAAAATGACTGTGTGTGTGAGCGCGGCACGCCTTCCAAGAGGACTTTTCATGCAAAAGTTTTGCCCTGCGTTGAGAACTTTCTTCAGCGGGAAGTTCCATATGTGCAACCTTCCTTATCTTTGCAGTGAAAAGCTGCGGGAGATTCAATTAATCGTCACCATGGAAAGTGTCTTAATACTTTTCTCGTACGCGGTGTGTCGAGACAACATATTTTTGTTGCCCTTATTCTCTCTTCTCTTTTTTTTTTTTCCCCAATTACAGGCGCGTTCACCGCTCACGCAGGCACCTTAGCGATACATCTCCTCAACACAAAAAACCAACACAAGAATAGAGGAGCAGACACTTCTCCCTCATCTGCCGATGCTGGCGCGTTCTTTTTGCCGGCGTCAGGTTTGCACTGTGGGGTGGTACAGGGGTCGTGTCGAGTATTTCTCTGCGGACAAGCAGCAAGGAACTGTGTGTCTCAGTGATCGGCTGTGCGCAAACAGTAGCGTTCCCTTCCTGGAGCTTTTTGCTGCTACTCAGAGTGAGCCTCTTCGCACTTCACCAGGCGCGGCAGCCACGCTCTTGGTTAGCGATGCTACCGCTGCTTCAATGCCGGAGCTGGGTAAAGGGTCTTCCCAGAAACTGCCCTTCACCTCCCACGCTGTCTATGCTGCTTCCCAGACGTCGGCAGTAGCGCCAACGCGCAGCTTGGCGGAAATGGAAAAAGATATACTGGATATGTCGTGTCTTTACCCCTGCTACATGGCGTGCGGGTGCCCTCTCGTAGCGCACGTGGCCGCGATGGGAACCGGCGACACTCCGTCAACGCAGCTCGTGCGACTCTTTGTTCCTCCGCAAAGAGATGCAGCAGGTGCGCTGACGGGACACCGCGTGTGGTATCACCCACTGCCCAAGGCAGTTTTCGACCTCTGGGAGCGTCACGGCGGAGGCGCCGGGTGGGCGGGAGACGAAGGACACAGAGGATTGTCGCGTGCAGCCGACGTGGATGTGCACGGCGATGTCGACCAGGCAGAGATGGAGGTGCTGGCGATGATGGGTCTTTCGCTGTCGGAGCTGGTCATGCATGGTCCGGAGCCGCGTGGTGACGTTGCTAGGTGCGGCAACGGGGACACCGCAGCTTCCACCATTCCCGCCGCAACGCTGGAAGATGTCGGCGGCATTTCCATGTAGGCGTTCCGCACCACGGTTTGCCAAGCAGCCTTTTTCCCCTCTCTTCCTCACGTCTTTGACGACGTGTGCATCGTTTCACTATTCCGATTGTTTTTTTTTTCGTTACACCGTATTTTTCCATCGCTCATCTTGCTGCTACATCTCATGAGTTCTGCTTCTTGCACTTACGTGTTGCTCTCTCCCTCTAACTCAACCACTGCAATCAAACGAGAAAATAAAAAAAGGAGGGCAAAAAAGCTTTAATTTTGTTGCTGCATCGGCCTGTCGAGTTCTTCGGCAGCTGTGTTTCTCCGTACGCGCTCTCTTGCTTGGTCTTGGCTTTCACTCACCCAGACCCCGCTCGTTCAGCTCACCCAAGGCACTTTCCCCTCTACGTCGCCACGTTGTTCCCTCATTGCGCGATCTCTCCTCTCTCCCTCCTTTTCTTTTCTACCCTTCTTTAAAATAAACCCCAAATTGCATCCCCCTTTCCCCCCTGCCGTTTGCGCTACGCAGCTTTTGCTCCTCACAGAAGTACTTCCGAAGTAGTTCGCACGCGGAAACTCACCAAATTATATTTTTTTTTTTCATCGCACCAACTACGAAGCAGCCCGCTTTCGTGGTCAATCCCCAAGACAAGACATCACAGAACAGGATTACTTTTCTTTGCTCAAACCTTTTTTTTCAAAGTAAAACATCCACAACAACAAGACAGCCATGTTTCGCGTTTCCCTTGTCTCCCGCATCGCGCCATCGCTGGTGCTGCTGAACCAGGGCAAGGTGGTGTCCTGGATGAGCGGCCGCGGCTTCGGCTTCGTCGAAGACGACGCCGACAAGAAGCAGCACTTTGTGCACTTCTCCGCGCTGCAGACGGAGACGGGCGGCTACCGCGCCGTTGCCGTGGGCCAGGAGGTGGAGTTCGAGGTGGCCACGCAGGATGGTCGCACACGCGCGGAGAACGTGACGGCCCCGGGCGGCGCCAAGCTGCCGTCGGGTCCCCGCCCACCGGAGTCGGGCGGTCGCGGCGGCTTCGGCGGCCGTGGTCGTGGTCGTGGCGGCAACCGCGGCTTCGGCAACAACCGCCAGGACCGCGGTGACTTCAACCGCGACGGCGGTCGCCAGAACAACGGCGGCAACAACAACTTCAGCGACGAGTTCTAAATTTCGCCAGTAGTAACGTTAGTGTCTGGGAGGAGGGAATGCGAAGTGAAGAGGAAAGAACGAAGAAAGGTGCAAAGGGAAGAGGTCGGCTTTCTCGGAGCGGACTGCGACCTCGCTCTCTTTGGTTTGCTCCCTTTGCTCTCATAATGTACAGCCTAGGGTCTTCTTTTCCCTTTCTTCTTGGTACGCCTGTTGGCCGCAGTTGCATGTGCGTGTGAGTGTGTGTTTGTTTGTGGTAGCTGTGTTGAGAGAGAGAGAGAGGAGGAAGCGAAAGCGGTAGTTCGGAAAACAAGGGAAGGAAACAATCAAATCAGTGGAGCCAAGAGTGAATGTTGCCAGAATAGCGAGGGAACGACTCCAAAGGACAACGAAAAGGGAGCAGCGGGGCCGCAAGTGTTGCTGATATGTTTCCTCTCCTTTTATCACGCAGTTTTTTTTTTTCGTTCTTGTTCTCTGTTATGCTTTCTTCTTTTCGTTTTGCTTGATGAACCGCCTTCGTTGTCCTCTTATTTTCCTAATTTTATTTTTCGTGTTTTTACACTTTAGTAGGTGTGGAAGACTTCGGACACGTACCTTTTCCGTTGTTTGGAAGGAACCTTTTACAGATTCAGCGTAAGCGATGACCACGATGGTGGTTTTCTTTTTTTGTGTTCTTTTTTACTACTTTTGTTTTTGATTTTCCTTTTCCTCTGATGTTCCTTCGCTGCTTATACCCTTTTTTGTTGTATTGGTCGTGCTGCTTCTCGCTTATGTAACGTTGTTTCGCGGCGGGGCATCTGCCTCAGAAAGCGTCTGGCGCACCTGAGCGACTCTTGCTAGTTTGTGGAGTGGGCTGCAAGTGGCTTTTCGTGCGACAGCAGTGGAGGAGAAGGCGAGCATACGCAACGAGCCAGATTACAGCACGGGATGCGGATGGGACGCGCGAAGGCTCAGGGGAAAAAGAAAAAGAAAAAAAAAACGACACTAGAAAGAAACCCGTAGCTGACATATATTTTTTGATCACCTTGTCTTAAAAAGAAGAAAAAAAAAAGGTGAAAGAGCCGATGCCCGCGTTTTATAGAATGCAATAAAATACAAAAAAGGTGGAAATTAAAAAAAAAAACAAAAAAACAATTGAAGCAATCAAACGAGATGAGTCAAGAACGAGGAGATTTGCTCAGCTTTGAACGAAAGGGATAGAGTGCGCAGTAAGCTGTCTGGCGAGTATTCGTGCTTGGAATGAAACGGGAGCAACGGCTCTTCCTGTCCATCTTTTGTTTTGCGGCGCTGTCGTGAGAGGGCAAAGGTGCGGACTTTCAAGAAGGAGATAGAGAGCATGCTGTAAGTGCGCTTTTTTTTCCCCTTTCTTTTCGACGCCTCCTCTCCACGGTCACGGACTGCCTCGCTGCCACATTCTTCGTTTGGTGTGAGGAGTGAGTGCACATCGTGGTAGCAGCAGTGTAGCTTACTCTTCTACGACCGCTTTAAGGTACGGAGAGAACAGAATGGAGGTCGTGGATCAAGCAGGAGACAGAGATGCAACGTTGTACATCAGGTGTTGCTTTTTCCTCGTGGCTGTTTCACTTTCGCTGACGCCACCTTTGCTACTCCTCACTCTCTCCGTTGCATGAGGCACAAAGAAAAAAAAACACCTGTTGATGTTCTTCACGCTTCTCTTACGTTTTTCAATCCTTTTTTTTTCTGGTCTTTTGCACTACTCAGAAAAAGCACACACACACACACACTCATTTCCTTACCGCCACCTGAGTGCGGTGTTCTCGTTATCGCGCTGGGCTGCTGTTGCGCTGTTCTTACTTTGGCGCACCCGGGGCAACTGACGATTTCTTCCTCCTTCTGCCCCTTTTTTTTTTCCTTTTGCGTGTGTGCGTGTCGCTGCGTCTCGCAGGTGTGCCTCCACGCCTTCGGTGCCCATACGCGCACGCCCCCACTCCTACGCTAGTGGCGTTGCAAGAAGCAGCGCATCACGACAGGAAAAAACACTTCATCTGCTGCGGCATCAATGGAGGCATCCACCCCTGCGCGCAAGTGGAGTGCGACTCCGAATCGACTGGCGAACATCCCCTCTATCCCGGTGCTTGCCATCACACACCCCGCCGACAACAGCTGCAGCTCTCTTGATGGCAGCCGCAATGGCTTAGGCGCTGCAGGACACAACCCTCTCAACCACCCCTGCGACAGCTCCAACGGCTTCACGCCAACCTCGGACGACGGCCACGCATCGAGCGAGTGCGTCCGCAGCGGGGCACCTGTTTACTACCACGAAAACACCGACGTCTGCGGCTGCCCGCTCTGCAAGCTGACGCTGTACATCTCCTACGTCTACCGCGATCAGCGCCGTGCCTCGCCGCATGTGATGCTGGCCCGACCCTCGGCCGAGTACGCGCTGGGGCCAAATGGTGCCCTGCCGCCACTGCCGACGCTCCACCGGCCCAGTGGGGTGGAGGTGTGTCCTGTGTTCGCCGCCTACGGCTTCTGCCCCTTCCACCGGGGCTGCTTTCTGCCGCACGATGTGGCGAGCTGCTCGCCTCCGCGCGTGCCGCGGCTCGGCTCGGCGGATGCGGAGCTGATGCGACTCGTGAAGCGTGCCCGCGAGCTTCAATACAGCGACGTGTGGACGTGTGATGTGTGTGGCTACGACGGGATCGACGAGATGGCCGAGGTGCCGCTGGGCACGGAGGGCACGTTCCGCCAGTGTGCCCGCTGCACCTTCATGTGCTACTTCCCCTACGTTACGTACCTTGTTGAGAACATCCTGGCGAGCGTCGGCGACGACTACCAGCTCTTCAAGACGGAGGTAGACCGCTACCGTGCACAGCTGCCGGATTTGTTCAAGATTCCGCTCACCTACGAGGCACACCGCGTCGCGAACGTTGTGTTTGCGTGGAGCCTCGTCTCGCCGGTGCACGCGCGGGATGCCATGAACACCGTTGTTCGCGAGTTCCCCGAGGTGGAGGCGCTCGTGAGCGTCGGCAGTGGCGCCGGTTACATTGAGCACGTCTTCAACCGAGTGATGCATCAGGTGCCGCTGCGGGAAGAGTGGGCAGTGGACCGGCGCCGCTTCCCCTCCTCGTCCTTCGACAACGTGCGGTGTGACTTTTATGGCCAGCGCATCATCCCCATCTTCGCCTTCGACGCCTTAGCGCTGCAGGGCACCTACAGCGTCCACGTCTCGATGGGCGGTCCCGTTGCCCTCTACTCCCTCAACTGCCGGAAGTCGGCGCTGCTGCTGTGCTGGCCGCCGTTCGGCTCGCGTGAGCGGGAGGAGAGCTCGATGGGCTTCGAGGCCCTTGAGTACTTTACGCGCGAAGGCGGCACGACGGTCATCTACATTGGCGACACGGCGGCGACGGGTGACTGGCGCTTCCACATGCTGCTCAAATCGCACTACAGGCTCGTCCGCGAGTACCCGGTGCGGCGGGAGCTGCGTCGGTGGTGTCCGCAGGAGATGGGCTTTGTGTACGGCGGCAACGACACCATCGGCGTGTACCGCCTCCGCGACGTGCCGCTCTATCTCGGATACTAGCGGTGATGTGGGTGTCGAAGTGCAAGGATTCTTGTTTTGGGTTTTTTTTTATTTGTTACGGTGTTTTTCAGGGGGCAATGATACGAGAAGCGGTGCTCTGGAGGGGTGTCCCCCGCTTTCATTTCTTCCCTCCTCCGTCTACGTCCTCACTAACCGCACGCTATCCTCTGCACGTTGATGAAAGGCCAATTTCTTCACACCACACCACTTCTTCTTCTCCTGTCTGATTTTTCTTCGTTCTCGTTTCGATAGGTGCGGGATTTTCTTTGCTAACGCAAGGACACAGGTTGTAGGGCGGGTGCTTTTTTTATTTTGGAAATGACATATGGAAAAAAAGGCGTTGTGTGTGTGAGGTGCTGATGACAATTGGCAACTTCTTTTCTTCACTTTCCAAAAGCGATTTTCTTTCCCACTCTCCTCTCCCAGCCTCTTTCCTCCTCCCGTAGTCGCATGCATCCTGTCGTTGTTTCCGCATCAAAAGCTATTTCCCCACTTCCTTTCCCCCTGTTTTATTTTTGGCATTATACCCAAAAAACAATAACTGAGAAAAGGGAATCGTTTGTTCTCTGTAATCGTGTCGCTACAGCGCTGCTTTTCGTGCCACCTCTATTTCGCTTGTCAATCCCCCCCCTTTATTTCCCTTGCGGCGGAGAATTGGAGCGAAAAGAGGTGCCGGCGTGTAATTTTTTGTTTTTCTTTTTTTCTCCTCTCTCCTTTCCTCTTCCTCTCCAGTAGTCGAGTGCAACTACTATTTTGAGCTTCAAGCAACGAAATAATCAAAATCGACAGTGGAATGGAGAGAACTCTTTTCTGCACATCAAAACAAGAAGAGAAAGTAATTAGTTTTTAATCATTGCTTATCTTTTTCTCCTTTTTTTATGAGTATGTCAAGTAAAGAAATTATCCTAGAAGACACTCCGTGCGCACGCAGACTAAAGAGGTGCTACCACCCACCTTTCGAAACAAAAACAAGAGCAAAAAACAAATGGCAAGTGCACCACACCTGGTGGGGGAGAAAGAGGGAGAGAATCGAAAAGCTCCGTTCTTACGGCCTCTCAATTAAGGCTAATTTTTTTTTGTCTCTTATAGCTATGAAGTTTGTTATGGCCCGTCGACTGTGCGTTCGCCCGAGACTTCGCTCTTGTCCCCCTTCCCTCTTTAACATATACAACTTAGTAAAAAAAGGAAATACATCCAGCTGTGGTGCAAGACAAGAGGTAGCCGTCTCTTGTTTTCTTTTTAAAAATCCCTCTTCGTCAGCTGCCTCCCACATCCCACCTTTTCCTTGTTGTTGTTGTCGTTTCTCCCGTCCTTCAGTGTTTTATTGAGCGTGCCTGTGAACTTGTCTTGAGTATTCTTGTATCGCGGAGGACTGACACACACGCGCACTGTGTTGTGGAAGAGAAGGTTGTGTTTTAGCTTCTCTCCTCATTTCTGTTTCCGCGCATATTTGCAAAAAAAGAAAACATGAAGGAAGCAAGATGTGTCTGTGGTGGAGGGGAACAGTCGGCGGTGATGAGAGTCTCAGCAAGCGTACGTGAGGCCGCTGCCCTCTAAATTACCCTTCCCCTTTTTCAAATGATTGGCGTCTTTGTCTGCCACTTTGCCGGTGATGCGTACGAGGCGGTTGTACGTGTGACCTTCGCGTGATGGGGGAGTGCGTGACGTGCGTATCTCTAATAGTGACCCGCCACTGATGTGCGAGTTGGCAATCTTCCCTCTTTGTTTTCGTTGTTAATGTCGCTGCTTGTTGTTCCTCTTGCTGGTTTCTTGTGCCTTTCTGCGAACGTCCTCGCACGAAGCTTTTGTCTTTGTCTTTCTGTTGTTGTGAGCAGTTCTTCTGTCTGCCATTGATGCACGCGGTATGTTAGCCGTGTTCTCTGATTTCTCCACGTGCGGCCTAACTGTCGTAAAAGCACTCGTGTGCGAGTGAAGATGCCTTGTTGCGTTACTATTGTTATTATTATTACTTAAATTATTATTTTTTGCGATGGTGCGTACTGCATGGACCCATGCAACGGTTGTGTGCCTATATATATGTTCAATAGATGCTGTTCACCTCTTTCTTCTTTTATTCGCCTTGGTTTTTTTTTTTTTAAAGGTGCGTCGTCATACCAAAGGACAACTCGAATCACAGAACGCGAAATAAACACTAGCAACAACAACAAACAAAAAAAAAGACATTGCAAAAAAAGAAAAAAGTGTACTGGAGAATAAGAGCCCGGGACGAGAGGTGGCGCGCTGTCGACTCCTCACCGCTCGTGCGGAAGTAAAAGAAGAAGAAAAAAAAATACCGGGGACGTCAGTTTCATACGGCAGCAGGGGATAGCCGAGAGCCGTTAAAAACTTCCTCAAACTTCTTTCCGTGCACGACGAGGCTGGTTCTGAGCGCGGCTTCTTTCTGACGCATCTAGCCGTTTGCTTCCGAGTGGAAGAAGTAAGAAAAATGGATCGCATATGCGCTGAGAAGCCGGAAAAAAAAGTAGTAATTTCTCTATTTCTTTTGTGACCGTAACGAAACTGAACTACCTGTCCCCTCAAATCTTCCCATCTGCAACACCTCTTACCATACCCTATTTTTTTTTTCTGCTTTCATTTCTTTTTCCCTCGTGAATGCTGCTGCACAGTATCGATAGTGACCGTTGTCAGAGCTCAAGTTCCGACGACGTACGTAGCACAGCAACAACAACAACAGCAGCAATACACCGCCGCTTTAGCGTCCTCTCAACTTTTTTATAAAGTTGTGTTAGCACAAAAGCGCGCTCCAAATTAACAGAGGCGTAAAAATAGAAGTACCGTTACTAGAAGTCATTAACGCACCAGCTGCGGAGAAACGCGGCTTTTTCAGATACTTCTTCGTTTTAAAGCGGCGGTGGCACCGCTCCCGCTCGTTGCACCAACGATGAATCAATTGGAGTATTTCCTGGCCAGCACGGAGGGCAGCCGCGCGGACGTGATGCGGTACATGCAGCGCCTCCGCGACCTGGACGAGTGGATAGAGCACCACCTCACGCAGCTGCGCGCACTCACCGCGAGCCGCGTTATGTACCTCTCCAGTGACGCTCATCGCGGCGGACGTGAGCGCGGGCGTGGTCGCGGCCGGGGACGCGGGGCGGGTCGTGCCGCGGGTTTTGCTGCCTCATCGCGTCGCCTCGAGAATGTAAACGGCGATCGCAGTGATGGCGCTTCGTGGTCTGGTGCTGGTGATGAGGCGGTTGCGGCGGCCGAGGTGTACGCGGTGGAGCTGCAGCGTGCATTCGAGTGGCACGAGGCGTGTGTGCGGCAGCATTGCCAGGAGCGTGAGGTGCTCGCGGCGGAGCTGGCGGAGCGGTGCGCCGAGGTGCGCCTCTCGATGGCATCGCGGCTCGCCAACTTCGCGTCGGTGGCGGACGTGCCGGTGACGGAGCTGTCAAGCTGATGGAGGTCGACGTCATTGATGTGCGCTCCTTGTCCGACTGCTTGTGGTGGGCTTTTGCGATTCATGTGCGGCTTGCGCGTACAGCGCTTTCCGGTCTGCTTTCTGCTCTTCCTTCTTTTTTTACACTGTCAAACGCTGTATTCAGAACTGAGTGGCAAGGACAAGATGAGTGGACGCAATGCACGAGTGTGCTGTGGTACTACTGCCTGCAACAGTTTTTGAAGGAAAGAAAACTCAGAGCCAAGGTGTATCTGGTTTGCGAGGAAATTCTGGGCTTTCTCGTCTTCCAAGAGTCGCCGAACCATTTTCTTTTAATGTGATGACCTTTCTGGCTACTCTGCTTCTGATTGAAAATTGCCTTCACCCGCCATTGCGTTTCCTTCTCCCTCTTCCTGTTTCCTTTCCGTAATTTTCCTGCCTCTTGTATGCTCAAGACAACCACTAACAAGGATAGCCTGAAGGAGCGGAGGTACTGCTACTCAACACACGGCGCCACACACTGCAGGCACACACACACACCTCCGTCCCTCTCCTTCTCTCACGCAAGGACACAAACAGAGAAAAAAAAAACATCTAAGTACACGGCTAAAAGCAGGAGAGAGAAAAAACAGAATTGGTTATGATGTCGCAGCCGTTACCGCGTCAGCAGCGGCTCTTCACCGGCGCCCTCTTCCCAGAAGCCCTCAACGCGCAGCTCTTCGCCTTCGCTGCGCGGCACAGACTGCAGAGCAACGTGTGGGTGCCACACCGTGCCTTCGACGCGGCGCTGCGGCCCTACGGCGTCTTCATTCTCCCCAAGGCGGCGCTGTGCGATCTCTCCCTCACCCCTGGCGGCAGCATGGCGGAGGTGACGGAGACCATCGGCACGGACCGCGTCCTCGTCAACGCCGCGCACACCTCCCACCAGAAGTTCATGGAGACCTTCCGCGAGTTTCTCATGTCGCGCCAGGCATGCGGCAGGGGACCGGAGCCGGGCGTCACTGCCTGCGCGTCTGCGTTGGCCCCAGCAACGGCTCACAGCAATGAGAGGCTGCCGAGTGCGCAGCTCGTGGACAACTCACCTCTTGCGCTTGCCACGCCAACCTTCCGTGCCACGACAAACAGGTGGCGGTGCAAGTTTTTCAGTGCCGCACAGCCGCTTCCCGTGGTGTCGGTGAGCGACGCGTCGGAGTCGTCACCGGCGATGCGCATTCGCCAGCCCGACCCGCTCTGGGACGCCCTCCCGCCCTTCCACCACCCCCTCGCCCTGAACGGCTCCCTCCTTCTCGGCTCCGAAGTGGCGAAGCGGCTTTTGGAGTGGCAGCGGCAGCACAGCTGCTGCAGCCCCTACTGGCGACGCCAGCGCAGCAGCAGAATGCGCGTGCAGCGCTACTCGCACATGGGCAGCAGCGAGTACCCTGGCCGCTACAACCCCTTCTACTGTGTTCGCTACGTCCCGCACAACTACACCGGAGGCCCCTTCCCGCTGGTGTTGACAGCCCTCATGCGACACCGTGCGGTGGAGTACGGGTACGTGTCGCGGATGTGGCTCACGCAGCGGCAGGGCGAGGAGCTGTTCGGCACACAGCTGCTGCCCGAGCGGGTCAACGACTTCCCACCGCTCTACAGCACCGCCCATACGGGTGGGCTAGAGTGTCTGCAGTACTTCTGCGCCGACCAGTTCGCAAACAGCGAGCGGCTCTTTCCCTCGCGGCGCGAACTTGACCTCGCGTCGAAAGGTGTGTGGATTGATCCAACCAAGATGGCCGCCTATCCTCTCCTGCGGCAGCTCCAGACAACGTACGCCGCTGCTGCACCACAGGTCAGCGGAGAGCGCACCGGAGTAGACCTTGCCCGCCAGGACGTCAGCCGTCACAGTGCCTTTGGTAAGCTGACGGAGGAATACAGCAACATCCACCTCGTTGGCTTTAATGATTCGGCAAAGATGCGGCGCTTTCTCGATGCATCCTACCTTCACAAGCAGCTGCAGCGGCAGCGCATTCTGTGCGGCTTCGTGTCGTCCGTCTTCATCTCACACCGCACTCTTACTCGAATGGCGCTTCCGCTGCGTTCGGGGGAAGAGGGTGTGTCGGTGGTGCGGCAACCGGTGCCGCTGCCCTTCTCCGATGCGTGGACCAGCGGGGAGTGCTGGTTCAACATCACGCAGATGCGCGAGCCTGCCATCGGTGCGGAGCTGATGTCGCACTGGCCGCGTCACTTCTTCACGCGGCGCCTCCTGCATGGTGCCGTGGCGGTGCGGTGCTGCCGCCTCCAGATCGCGGTGCGTCGGCGCAGCGGCACGGCACCGGCTGCACTAGAGGCGCCATTCGCGGCGTCGCCCCCCTCCGCAAGCGAGTGGGTGCCGCTCTTCGTGGTGCAGATGGCCGGGTGGCAGCTGCGTCCTGGTGCGCCTGGTGTGCGCTACTCTGCCGTTTCTGGCGGCGCCGCCTTCAAGCGCTTCGCCATTGCAGACAACATTCTCTTTTGTCTCGCAGACATCGTTCTTGAGGCGGCGGATGCCACGTGGATGCGGAGCTACACCCCAAAGGATCCCTCTGGCCGCCTCTACCTGCGCGGGCTTCGCCAGCTGCTCACGTTGCGGGCCTACGAGCGGGGCTATCGCGCCTCTACCTGGATCGCCTTTCCGACTTCCGCCATGGATGTCAGCTACCTCCCTGAGTTTGGGCTGCGAACGAACCCAGCTCCGGTGCGACCCGGCATCGTCCCGCTGGACGCAACGAAGCACTATTTCGCCGTGGCGCCGTTTGTGCGGTTTCGTGGTTACTTTTTTGTGAATGAAGAGGAGACGCTGACAGATGTGCAGCCTCAACGGTGGCGGCCCGATAGCGCTGACGACTGGCTGGAGAACACGGGTGGCGTGGCTGAGGGGCCGCTTTTGCTTCGCAAGCAGCGAGCGCAGGCACTGGCGGAGCACGGACTCGGTGAGTCGGCTGAGATGTTTCTTCAGCATCACAAGGGGTATGAAGAGGGCGTTCACGACGGTTCGAAGGAGGATGCAGGCGAGGGGGATGTGGAGAGTGCGGAAGAGGGCGAGGAGAAAGAGGAGGAGGACGAGGGCGTGGAAGAGATGGACATCCCCTTGGAAAGTGATGATGGCTTGCTGCCTTTCATCGATGATGACTAACGGGCAGCGTTTGTTCACGTGCACGCAGAGGCACGCAGCAGCTGTGTGTGTTTCTCTGTCTGTGTGTGTGTGCGTGTGCGTGCGTAGCGACCGTGCGTTGGTGAATCACTCTCTTTTTTTATCGTCAGGCTCTCATCTCTAAAGAAAACCAGACACTTCCGCTCTTCTGCGTGCAATGAAGGCACTTTTTTTTACTTTTTTCTATTTTGTTAAAATTACACTCTGCTACTCAGAAATAACTCTGCTTTCATTCTGCTTTTTATATGCATATCCACTTCCTTGCGCACTCCACAGCGTCTCTTCTGTGGTGCTGCGATGTTTGCAAAAATGACAAAACAAAAATGAGGCAAAATAAAATCTTCTGCGCATTGCGTGGAACACGCGCGGTGGTAAAACGAAGCGATTAAGTGACGGCAGAGGAAGCTTTGGCGTGTTTTTTTTTTTCCTTTTCTTCGGCGCAGCAGAATATATCTGGCAAAGACGGCCACGCAATTTCTGCGGCTTCTCTCTCACACTGGCCCACTGCGAAGAAAGACAGCGCCGGCTGGCGTCTTACTTGGCCGCCTCGCGTAGTGATGATCATGTGGCCACTCGCGCTTCTGCAGGCGGGCGAATTGTTTCCTTCTAGGTGTTGGATTGTTGCCTTCTCTTTGGCTCTCTGTATTTGTGCTACCCACCGTCAAATCTCTTTTCCTCTCTTCACTCTCCTTATCGCGTCTTTCCTGTCCTCCGTCGGACAACGAAGACGACGAGCAGGCTGATTTAGGCCTCGCTTGCGTATAGAATTCACTAAAAAAAAGTCAGTTTGCTGTGAGGGAGACGAAGCGCGATCACAACACACAAAAAACGATAGAAGAGACTGGCCTCATAATCGGCAAACGCATAGAAACGGAAATAGAGAAGAAGAACACACATGGCGAGAGGTGGCGGCGGTGGGAGGGACGCCGCAGGCCGCAAGCGGCGGCGCCAACAAGAGGACAACGCGAACGACGGCGACGATGTTGATATCCCTGCCCGCGCCGCGGCGCGTGCACAAGCGGCAGAGGCTGTAGCCGCCGACGACGGCGAGAGCAACGACGTCGATCGCTCCTCCTCTGGTGAGGCCGACGACGATGAAGAGGGTGAAGATCTCTACGGCGACAACTTCATGCAGGACTACCTCCAGCCCGACGAGGAGAGCGAGGTGCCGGAGGACGAGGTGGAGGACACGGAGTGGATCGCAGATGACGACAGCTCCGTCTCGGAGATCTCCGAGGGTGGGCGGATGGCCGTCGACGCCCTGCTGGAGCGTCGCCGGGAGAAGGCCGAGGCGCTCGCAGAGGAGCGGCGACAGCTTGAGGAGGGCATCTACAGCGATGTCGACGACGAGGGCAGCGAGGACGACGAGGCCGCGGACTCGTGGGGGGAGGAGGACGCTGGGGAGGAGGAGGAGGGGGCTGCGGCAACCGCCAGTGGTGCGGGCCACGCACACGGGCGTGACTACAGCGGCAGTGGTGGAGACGCGGGTGGCGATGCGGACGGCTACGGCGACCCGCACGACGACGCCTACGTCCGCGGAGACTTGGAGGCGATGAACTTCAACTGGCGCCAGCCGCAGGGCGAGTTGGTGGAGTGGCTCGCACAGGAGCTGCCCCGCCGCGTCATCAAGAACCGCATCTACAACTTCTACCACAACTACATCGTGAACGACGTGAGCGTGTACGAGGAGAAGGTGAACGCGATGACGCGCGAGAACGACATGAGCTTCCAGATCAGCTACGACCACCTGAGCCGCGTGTACGACAGCGTCCTGGCGCTGTGGCTCGTGGACGCGCCGGATCCGATGATCGAGCTGCTGGAGGAGGCGGCGAACTACTTCACCTTCAAGCTGTACCCGCAGTACCGCAAGGTGCACTCGCACATCTTCGTGCGCGTCTGCGACCTGCCGCTGTGCGACCCGATCCGCGACTTTCGGCAGATCCACATGAACGTGCTCGTGCGCGTCGAAGGCGTGGTGATCCGACGCTCCCCTGTCTACCCGCAGATGGACGCGGTGAAGTACGACTGCGTCCGCTGCTCCTTCATCATCGGCCCCATCTTCCAGCGCGGCGACAAGGAGCAGCGGGTGAGCATGTGCCCGAGCTGCCACAGCAAGGGGCCTTTCCGCGTGAACATGCGCCTCACGGAGTACCGCAACCACCAAACTATTGTGCTGCAGGAGTCGCCTGGCAAGGTGCCGCCGGGCCGCCTGCCCCGCAGTCTCGAGGTGGTGCTGACGAACGACCTCATCGACCGAGCCAAGCCGGGAGAAGAGGTGGACGTGACGGGCATCTACCGCAACAACTTCGACCCGCTGCTCAACAGCCGGCAAGGCTTTCCCGTCTTCACGACGGTGCTGCACGCCAACAACGTTATTCGCCGCACCACGGAGCTCGGCGTCTTTCGGCTTCCCGATGACGAGCGGCAGCGCATTATCGAGCTGAGCAAGTCGCCCAACATCCGCCGCAAGCTTATGCGGTCGATCGCGCCGAGCATCCACGGCCGTGACGACATCAAGCTTGGGCTGCTGCTGGCGATGATGGGTGCCGTGCCGAAGGACATCGGCGGTGACCAGTCCCACCGCATCCGTGGCGACATCAACGTTCTCATGGTCGGCGACCCGGGCTGCGCCAAGTCGCAGTTCCTCAAGTTTGTGGAGAAGACGGCGGACCGGACGGTCTTCACGACGGGCCGCGGCTCCACCGCTGTCGGGCTGACCGCCTCGGTGCACAAGGACAGCGTGAATGGCGACTTTGTGCTGGAGGGGGGTGCGCTGGTGATCGCTGATCGCGGCTGCTGCCTGATCGACGAGTTTGACAAGATGTCCGATCAGGACCGCACCTCGATCCACGAGGCGATGGAGCAGCAGACGATTTCGGTGGCGCGAGGTGGTATTGTTACGACGCTGTCGGCGCGCTGCTGCATCATCGCGGCTGCCAACCCGATGGGCGGCCGCTACGACCCCTCCACCTCCTTCGACGCCAATGTGAACCTGACCACGCCGATTCTCTCCCGCTTCGACCTTCTCTTTGTGGTGCGGGACGAGGTGAACGTGGAGCTGGACGAGCGCCTCGCCGCCTTCATCTGCGACTCGCACATGCGCAACCACCCCCGCACGCAGGAGGAGACCCGGCAGCTCGAGCGGGAAAGCCACGAGGAGCTGTCGCGGCTGCGCTACGCCCTGGAGAACGCCTCGACGGATGGCGAGCGGGACGACTACGAGGAGCGGCTGCGGGAGCTGCGGGAGCGCCTGGAGGACCGCTCTCGCTTCGAGGACGACGACCCGAACAGCGACAAGCCCCTCCCACAGGCGCTGCTCCGCCGTTACATCCTCTTCGCAAAGAGCCACTGCTTCCCGCGCATCTCGAACGTCGACCCCGACACAATTGCCCGCCTGTACGTGGAGCTGCGGCAGGAGTCGAAGCACGGCGGCATCGCCATCACGGTGCGCCACATGGAGTCTGTGATCCGCCTTTCCGAGGCGCATGCGCGGGTGCACCTGCGCGAGTTTGTGACCGACGAGGACGTTACCGCCGCCGTCTCTCTCTTCTTGCGCTGCTTCATCCAGACGCAGAAGTACAGCCTGCGCAGCGCGATGGAGGCGCGCTTCCGCAAGTTCCTCGAGTCTGACACGGAGAGCCTGCCGCTGATTCGCCATCGCATCAAGGTGGCCGTGCAGACCGTACGCCACTTCGAGCGGCAGCTGGCGGGTGGGGTGGAGCCGACGCAGGTGCGCATTGACGTGGCGGAGCTCGATCACTACACGAGCAACATCTCTCAGGAGGCCCTGAACGCCTTCTACAACAGTGCGGACTTCCGGAAGGAGTATCGGCTGATACGTGACCCGATCACGCACGCGCCGCTTCAGATTGAGCACACACTAGCGTAGCGAGGAGAGTGCTGTCTTGCTTGGTGAGTTTACTGGAGAAGGGTTTTTTTCTTCTTCGGAGTTTTCGTTTGTTTCTGTTGGCTGCTTGTAACTGTGGGGAGAGAAGGAGCTTTTCTCATTAAACACCTTCGGAAAATTGTCATCCATGCATCCACATATGTTTGCACACACATACACACACGTCCGAAATTATATCCTACCGTTTGCGGTGCGTGAGAAGAGGGCAAGATGCACCAAAACAGTTGCAGCTGGCTATTTCGCTGAGCCGTCCATGGTCGCACACCTCACGTTGTGGAGCACATCAGCTAGGGTAAGAGGATAGTGGCTCACGAGTTGCTCTTTAACTTTTTTATTTTTATAGTTTGGAAAGCTGCCCTAAAATAATTCTTGCAGGTATCTTCACTTCTTTTCCTCTCATCCAAATTCTCTCTTTTGATGTTCTTGTGGGGCTTCAACTACATAATCAGCTTCTCCTCCGAAAGGATCATAATGCATCCCATCCACGTGGAGTTGTCGCCTGGATCGGAGCAGAAGCGCCGACCCGTGCTGAGCGCTTCCCTCGACCGCGCCGACTACATTCAGCGGGCCTCGAGAGACGCGTACTACTTCGACCACACGGACAGCAGTCACAACGCACGGATGACCGCCACCGCACGCCCTTCCCCTGCTGCGTCAATGATGGAGGTTGAGTTGGACGCCATCTTGCGCGGCGGCAGATCTGCCTGGCACCCGAATGCCGACGCACTGCAGCACGACTCATCAGAGAAGCGAAGAGTCGTAGAGCCATGTGCACTGCTGCCATCACAGGAGCCTCTAAAGGGTAGCGCCACCGAGAGAAGAGGGCAGAGGCAGGTGCTGCAGCATCATCAGGAGTCCGCAGTATTTTCGACGCCCGTCGATGGCAGTCGTGGACGCCGCTCTGCCATGCAACACAGCATCGATCGCTTTCTCCGCGCCAGCGAGGATCGCGACCAGGAAGGACAGGAGGACGCGGGCTGCAGCGACGGTGTGCCAGCCAGCAACTCCCTTGCTATGAGCGAGGACAAGCCACAGACTCAGCTTATCACTGGCGGGAGCGATGGACAGGCTGGCACCGGCATTACTAGTGCTCTTTCCCGGGCGTTGTTCAACACGGTGAGCCACAGTGCACGCAAGGGACCTCGTTGCCTGAGCGCAGACCGAGGCCACTCTTTGCCTCCGCCCACCACAGCGGTAGCATCCAAAGGACGAAAGGAAGCGACAAACGCCACACGTGAGGTGCGCGTGTTGCAGAGTCTTTCCGTAAACACAGTCCCATCACCTGTTACGCCGGTGGCGAGCAAGCGTTCCTCCGTGAAGCGCAGCACACTTGACGCCTCGCCGCCAGCCTCGCCCTCTCCTATTGGCGCTGCGTCTTCCCAACGTGAAGAGCCTGACAGCAGCGGCGCTCTCGTTGAGAGAGAGACGGAGCGCCTGCTGGAAGGGGCGCAGGTGTCGATGGTGTGCGCCGCGTGTCAGCTGTCGGTGCGCGTTTTCGCCTTCTTCCCTGCCTCTGCAAGCTCTACCTCCTCTGTTGCTTTCTGCCCTTTCTGTGGTGGTAGTTGTGCCGCTCAGCGAGGACGTCGCGCTTAGCCCGAAGGAGAGGGGCATGTGGGAAATGAACGTCACTGCGGTGTGGCTTCTCTCTTCTGCTTTGACATCTTCGTGCAAGCTTTCGCGAATTTCTGTGAAATTTTATTAGACGCTGCTGCTTTGAGACTTACTGCCTTCTCTTACAATGCATATATTTTTCTCTTCACCTTTTCCTCTTTCCGCTTCCACACTAGACGCTTAGACGCACCTTCTCTTATTTTTTTTGGACTTGTTTTTTTTCTGCTTAGACGGTGGTTGAGTGGCAGGAACTAAAGCGGCGAAGACTTCAGTCTGCCCAATCTGTACTCCACCTAAACCCCCCTATCCGATGACAACGAGCACAACTAAAATGGTCATTCCGGGACACTTGGTGCTTCACAGCACGGTGAAACGTTTAGATTCCGCCAGCTCACCAGAACTGGCACCGCTGCCACCGACACCTTTTGTATCAGTCCCCAACAGTTCAGGTCTACACCACTGCGCGCAATGATGACGGCGGCTCACCTTGACTTTTCGCGTTGAGAAAGCGTGCCCTAGAAGTGACACGCCACGTCGCGTCGTAGTTTTCTAATTCTTTTCCCGACTCCTTCACCGCTTTTATTTTTTTCTCCTCCGTGAAAATGTATCCACTCAAACCTGTTTTCTGTCTGCGATCACTCCCACATTTAGCAGTCGTAAATAAATCAAAAACCAAAACAAAAACACACAACAATCAATCAACAACTGTATTCTTGCAAGGCAGACAGAGACTGCTGCACTACCTCACCGCAGCTGCTTTTCTTCTTCCCCTTCCAGACACACCACAGCGAGCATCCACGTTGCTTTTTTACCTTTATATTTTTGGCCATGTTGTTCAACTCTCTCGTCACGTGGGCCTACAGCCACGTTAAGCATTTGGCGAGGGAATACCTCTTCAATGAAACGGTCGGCCTTGCGCAGAATATGCTGCTGGCCGACAGCATCAGCGACGCCGCCGAACTCTTCATCGCTGCCGCCGCCAAGGGTGGAGAGTCCTTCTGGATGGACTTCATGCTCGTCCTTAGCGTCCTCATCATGGTGCTGATGGTTGTCACGTGCGTGGCGCGCTTCTCTATCTGGTTCTGCATCGGCATCCCCCTCGCCGCACGCGACCTGGAGAAGATCCGAGCGGGGAAGAAGGACTACCAGATTGCTGCGGAGAAGGAGAAGGCGGAGCGGAAGCGCCGTGTGGAGAAGGGCGAGGAGGAGGCGTTTGTTCCACCTGAGAAGGACCTTGAGGAGGTCGCGGAGCTGCTCGCAAAGATGCGCCAGGGACCGGAGGGGAAGACGAAGGAGGCTGCTGCCGCGCCGAAGGAGGTGACTTTCACTGCGACGTCACGCCGTCCTGCGCAGAACGCGCGGGCCACCCCGGCGTCGATTCTGCGCGGCTTTCCCGAGGTGGACTTCATGGCCACCTCGCCCGGTCAGCGCTACTTCCTGATTGGCTGCCGCAGCAAGCGCAAGACCTCTCTCTACCCGCAGAGCGACGCCGCCGCGTTTATGGAGCGTGGCAAGGAGCTGCAGGAGAAGCACTTCACCGACGTCAACGCCGCCGTCACGTCTGCGGTTGGGCTGGAGCAGAAGGCGGAGATCTTCGCGGCCGGCTTCGCTGCCGATGACACACGCCTTATTGTTGGTGAGCGCTTCACGGACAAGTTTGTGTGCTTCACGCTGTCAGGACGCACGAACGTGGGTCTGGTGCAGGTGTGGGCGATGAAGCTGCCGGGGCACCGACTTGTCTCCTCCGTGCCGCGCTGGAGCGTCTTTGGCGCCGACGGCATCCTGAGCATTCTCGACGCCACCACCGAGGTCGAGGTCATCAGCCGCAGCACTGGTGAAACGTCTGTCGCGCACAAGGACAAATTCAAGGTGGGCAGCGTGCTGGCGTGGGCCGTGAACGGCGAGCGCGTCGCTGTCGGTGGCGCTTTTCTGCGTGAGCCGCGGCTGGCGCGTGTCGTGCAGCGTCCCTCCACCGGCGGCATCGCCCTCGACACGTACGCCGTCTTTCCCAACCCGCAGAAGCTGCGGGTGACGGCGCTGGCATTCGTGGCCCCCGGTGCACCGGAGTTCAACACACGCAGCTACTTCATCGTGTTCCACGAGAACGGGGTGGGGATAATTTACGACGTGGAGTCCCTGCAGTCGCAGAACACGCCGCGGACGGTCTGCACCTTCGCGGACACAGACTTCGCCGAGCACCGCAGCGCCGCTCCGGTGCGCATCCTCACCGCGGTGCGTGGCAAGGCCTACCACGAGGTGTTGCGTGTGGCCCTCGTGCGGGGCTCGAACGTGTCGGTGTACGAGCAGCGCGGCAAGGCAGATGACGGCAACTTCCAGATGGTGCGCATTGCGGACATTTTCGATGCGCAGGAGGGAGATTCAATTCGCGACGCCGTGTTTCTGCAGAACGGGCTGGGGCTTGCGACGTGCGGCAACGCGGACGGGCGCCACGTCCGCATGTTTGCCCTGCCCGCCGAGGGTAAGGCTATGTAGCGCGGAGGCTGCAAGTGCTGCTGCTGCTGCTGCTGCTGCTGCTGCACTGTGAACTGTCCTCATTTCTGTTTCTGAGGCAGGTGCTTATTTGCGCGTGTTTGTAAGTGGCTTTTTCTTTTATTATTCTTCATAAAGCGTTCAGGTGTTGATCCGAGTTGACCACTTCCTTGCTTCATGAACAACAAAAAATGAAAGTTGAGCTGAGTATCAGCGGAGTTCGTGTTGCCCGTTGAGACGCTTTAATGTGTTGTCACAGCCTTTCCTCGGTGCTCAGGGTGTGAGGAAGAGATGCCTTGCGTATGTGTACGCCTGCTCTTTTTTTTGTATTCGCCACGGTTTTCGCTCGTTCACCACGTCTCGATCTTCATTGGACAGCTTTCCCTTCTGTCCCACTATCAGTTTCTCTTTATCTTCCTCATCCTTGCCTCCGAAACGATTCTCGTAGTCCTCGCTTGATTTTCGTCTGTTCTCGCTGATCGGCGGTGTATCGGTGAGATTTGATAGACTCTTTCGTTGTGGCGGCTTTTTTTGCAGCTATTCCGAGGACCCTCTGCTCCTTGGCTATCCGTGTCGCGCGTAATACGAGCCACTTAAGGGATTTGTTCTCTCTCTCTCCTTCTTAAATTTTCTTCCCGCCACTGCTTCGTCGTGTGCAGCGTTTACCGACTGCGGCTCAGCTGAAGACGAGCGAATTTTTTTTCCTTAATAGATAGATCAGGACTTCTTTTTGGGTTTCATTCGCTGTTGTTGGTGGGCTCGCTGTTTGGTGATTGTGAAGGCATATTGTTCCATTAGAGCACGTGCAACTGACAATTCGAAGAAAAGACAAAGCGCCGACCACTTCGGATCCAAAAGTTATCCCACACACGAAAAGGGGCAAACAGAAAGTAGCAGACACGACTTGCTCCCAATGAAGTTTAATCCCAACTCTCAGAAGAAGGCGCGGAAGAGCATCTCCTTCAACTCGAACCGCAACAAGGTTCGCTTCATTCGCGTCCCGCCGCGCTCACAGAACCAGAAGTTTTGGTTCACCGAGACGCAGCGGGTGGTGAAGAAAGGCCTAAACTTTGAGGTGGAGCCGGACATCATGATCGAGGTCAACATCGAGTGCAGGATGCAGATCACCGCCATGGCGCGCCGGCCGCTGTCGCACGCTGCGAAGATCGTGGCGAACGCAGGCTTGCCGAAGGGCTCCGCGGCTGCCATGGCTTCCTCCTCGCAGCGCAGCTTTGTTGAGGTGCAGGAGACGAACTCGCTGCTCTGCTGCGATGCGCGGGGCAACGACCGGTGGCAGTGCATCGGCTCAGTCGGCGCGGGCGATTTAAAGAAGGTGTTAGTGGTGATGCCGCCGGGCATGTACCGAATGCGGTGCCTCGGCGGTGACGCCGTGCAACTCTTCGCGCAGGCGTGGGACATTGAGCGGGAGCTCGTCTAAGAAGAAGAAAAAAAAGCATCGGGGACACAACTGGCGAGAGAGGTAGGAAGAGAAGCGGGTGCACGTGCACGCGTGATCCTGCACGACCACAGTTATGATTGGGAGTGACGCTGCCTTTTTTTTTTCCCTCTCACCGCGTCGTGTTGGTGCTGTGAGTGGTGGTGGGAAGTGGGTGTACGTGTCTGTGTATTTTTATATTAAAGAGAGTTACAGAGCAGAGTAGAAGCGAAGGAACACCAAGAAGACAACAACGGAAAGTGATAGAGGCGAGAAAAGCCTATGCGGCGTGCTCTTTGGCATTGCGAACGCGAGACCTTTTTTTTCTCCTTCTTTTCCTTTGGTGCTGGTGACTCTTGCTGGCGGCATTGTTCCTTCCGTGGAGAGGTGCGGGCTGTCGTCTCCTCTTTCCCCAAACTTGCGAAGGTGCGATTCTCACTGACAAAGAAAGAAGATACGGATTACTGCAGGCTTCCTCTGCTCCTCCACTTTTTCGTCCGCTTAAACGAGTGCTGCAGTATTATCTGACGGACAGGCAATGAAACAAAGCCGAATAATGCAGAAGCTCATTTTCGCCTTCGAAGTTATTTTGGTGAGGTCTGAGCTCATGCTCACTTCTGGTTTTGCTTCTCTCGACATTTAGTATTAATCGAAGGAAAAATCGCATTTTTTTTCCAAACACCATCTTTTTCTCTTGTCTCTTCTCGCCCCTTTTCCTTCTGTACTTGTCATCAACACACCTCTCACACGCACAAACAAACACAAAAAAATACAACTACAAACCCTCACCTGTCCTCTGCCGCAGTTAACAATACTGTGTGTGCCCTACATCAGACAGAGTCGTGTCAAGATCGACAGCTTGCTCTATCTTTCTCGATAAACTTACTCTCCTCTTGTGTAACCACCTGTGTTTGTACTACGCACCCGAACACGCGCATACAGCTCTTTAATTTTTTTTTTATATTCGTCTGAAGCTTTTCTCCGTACCTCATAGACCTTTTTTTGGACCCGAGCATCGCGCTGTCGACATACCTCTTCCGCCACTACTCGATACACTGCCGCTGGTTGTCGCTGATTCGAGCATAGCCACCTTTTTCGATAGACCTCCCAAACGGCCCCCTCTCCTTTCTTTTTTTTTTCCTGTCCTCCTCGTTTATCACAACTCTGTCAACTTCGGTTGCTCCACTCTTTTTTTTCCTTTCCCGGCGCTTCCGCTTTTCGCTCTCGTTCTCTTTCTTTCTTCGATTTGTTTTTTTTCCTTCCCTTCCACTCCCTTCTCCCTCTCTTTCGCGTGTCGACTTCCCGGTTGACCCGAGTCCTATAGAACCTCTCCCGCCTTCCCACTGTCCGTTGCCACCATGTCGGACCCTCTTCCCACCGTGCTGAAGCGCAGTGGCGAGGTGCAGCCCTACGACGCCGCCAAGATCCACCGCCGCTTTGAGAACGTGCTGGATGGCCTCGACCGCGACCACCTCGACATCGACATGCTGACCGAGAACGTGACGCGCGGCATGACGGACCAGATCCGGTACGACAAGCTGGAGGAGCTGGTGGCGCAGACGGCGGCGTACGCCGTCACGAAGCACCCCGACTACGGCCGCATGGGTGGCCGTCTCTGCACGACGGCGCTCCACAAGAACACAAACGCGTCGATTCTGGAGACCTTCCGCCTCCTGCACGATCACGTCACGCTGCAGACCAAGCGGCCGTCACCGCTGATCGCCGAGGATGTGTGGGAGGTGGTGCAGGCGCACCACGAGGAGCTGCAGGAGATCATCGACTACTCGCGCGACCTGAACTTCGAGTTCTTCGGCTTCAAGACGCTCGAGCGGTCCTACCTGCTGCGTGTGGAGACGAAGCGGGGCGAGATGAAGATTGTGGAGCGTCCGCAGCAGCTCTTTCTGCGTGTTGCTCTCGGCATCCACGTCGGCGACCTGAAGAACGTCCGCGAGACGTACAACCTCATGTCGAAGGGCTTCTTCACCCACGCCACGCCGACGCTCTTCAACGCCGGCACGCCGAAGCCGCAGATGAGCTCGTGCTTCCTCGTGGCGTCGAAGGAGGACAGCATCGACGGCATCTACGACACGCTGAAGGAGTGCGCCGTGATCAGCAAAGCAGCTGGTGGCATCGGCCTGCACGTGCACAACATTCGTGCCGCGGGCAGCTACATCGCCGGCACGAACGGGACGTCGAACGGGTTGGTGCCGATGCTGCGCGTGTTCAACAACACGGCCCGCTACGTGGACCAGGGCGGCGGTAAGCGCAAGGGCGCCTTCGCCATCTACCTTGAGCCGTGGCACGCCGACATCTTTGGCTTCCTGCTGCTGAAGCGCAACACCGGCAAGGATGACCAGCGTGCCCGCGACCTCTTCTACGCGCTGTGGGTCCCGGACCTCTTCATGAAGCGTGTGAAGAGCGAGGGGAAGTGGACGCTGATGGACCCGAGCACCTGCCCGGGGCTCAGCGACTGCTACGGCGAAGAGTTCGAGCGCCTCTACGAGCGCTACGAGGCCGAGGGCCGCGGCGTGCAGACCCTCCAGGCGCAGGAGGTGTGGTTCGCCATCCTCGAGTCGCAGATCGAGACAGGCGTGCCCTTCATCCTCTACAAGGACGCGTGCAACAGCAAGTCGAACCAGAAGAACCTCGGCACCATCAAGTGCTCGAACCTGTGCACCGAGATCGTCGAGTTCACGTCGCCGGAGGAGACGGCGGTGTGCAACCTCGCCTCCATCGCGTTGCCGCGCTTCGTCAACGAGGAGAAGCGCGAGTTCGACCACCAGCTGCTCTACACCGTCACGAAGCAGATCACCCGCAACCTCAACCGTGTCATTGATCGCAACTACTACCCGGTCGAGACGGCGCGGCGCAGCAACATGCGCAACCGCCCGGTCGGCCTCGGCGTGCAGGGTTTGGCCGACGCCTTCATTCTGCTCCGCCTGCCCTTCGTCAGTGCCGAGGCGCAGAAGGTGAACTCGGAGATTTTCGAGACGATCTACTTCGCGGCGGTCGAGGCGTCGATGGAGATAGCGAAGGAGGAAGGCCCCTACGAGACCTTCAAGGGCAGCCCGGCGAGCGAGGGCATTCTCCAGTTCGACATGTGGAAGAACGCGCGGCCGAACAGCGGGCGGTGGGACTGGGACAGCCTGAAGGAGAAGGTGATGCAGGTCGGCATGCGCAACTCCCTGCTGCTGGCGCCGATGCCAACCGCCTCGACGTCGCAGATCCTGGGCAACAACGAGTGCTTCGAGCCCTTCACCTCCAACATCTACGTCCGTCGTGTCCTGAGCGGCGAGTTCCCTGTGGTGAACAAGTACCTCGTGATGGACCTCATCAAGCGCGGACTGTGGAACGAGACGATGCGCAACGAGATCATCTCCTACAACGGGTCCGTTCTGTCCATCGACAGCATCCCTGATGACCTGAAGGAGCTATACCGCACCGTGTGGGAGATCCCGCAGCGCAAGCTGATCGACATGGCACGTGATCGCGGCCAGTACATTGACCAGTCGCAGTCGCTAAACCTCTTTTTGCAGAGCCCCTCGTCGGGGCAGATCACGTCGATGCTCTTCTACACCTGGGAGTGCGGGCTCAAGACTGGTGTGTACTACCTGCGCACCAAGGCCGCTGCCGACGCCATCAAGTTCACCGTGGATGCGAAGCGCATGAAGGAGATCCAGGACAAGGAGAGCTCGCAGGCGCGGACGTCGCAGCGGGGGTCGCAGCAGCCGGAGGAGTGCCTGAACTGCGGCTCGTGACGGAATGAACAAGGTTGGATGAGAGAGAGAAAAAGAAGGAACGCACGACGAGGCTGCAGCTACCGCTGCGCTCTTCTAGCTCCCTCCCTCTCGCTCTCTCTCTCTCTCTTATTCTGATCGCAATATAGATGAAATCTTTTCAATGACTAACGTGGGCCAGGTTTTTGTTCTTCTCTTTTCCTCTCCCTCCTCGTGCCGTCCTAATGCGCGGCTTGTTATGCTGTTTTGTTTCTCTGTCTTTGGAGACTACCTATCTTTTTTTTCTAAATGCTTCTGTGAGCTGTGAAGGGAGAAGGTGAAGAGAGGGAGAGAAGGAGAGAGCCGATGGAGGAGTGCTGATACGGAGAAAATAAGAGGAAGATCCTGAAAGAAGCGTCTGGTAATTGAGTGGCGTATAGGCAAAGAAACAAAAAGAAAACAGAAGAGAGGGTTTGACACGACGCACGCGGTGTTTTTCTTTCCTTGCGTTTTCTCTCTCTCTTTCTCACGCCTTGCCTTGTATCAGGCAAATGAAGTTTCAGCTTCTTTCTCAAATTTTATTTTCTCTCGTCTCAGCCGTGACGGGAAGCACGTGTGTGCCTCCACATTCGTTTTTTTTTTCCTCGTCTACCCTTCCGTCTCTGAACCGGTCCATGCTACTACATATACACACAAAATGCTTGTTCTTGCTCCTCTTTTCTTCATCTTCTCTTTCTCTTTTTTCCCATCACGCCTCACGTGTCAGGCGAGGCTGCGACGGCAACGCATGCGTGTAAAAAAACGAAAAAGGAAAAACGAGTAGATGATGGACCTTTTTTTTCTTTTCTTTCTTGTCCGAGCTGCATGCGTTTCCTGCAGCCCCGTTCTACAAGCTGCACTACAGAAGAAATTTAAAAAAAAGAACAACAAAGATTGCGCATCTTTTCTTTTTGAAAAAAGAAACATCATCGAAGAGTGGATAGGCGATGTATTGGTGTGTCCCGATGGCGCAGACACTCGTGAAGACTGCGTAGGTGCACCTATGCATCAAAGGGAAAGTATCCGCAGCGTGTGGTGGGGAATGGTGCAACTCATTCCGTCACTTAAAGCTCGACGGCGGTGAACGTTCTGTTAGCAGAGCAAATCTGAAAAAAGGGTTTTTTTTTTCACGCGCTTCTCTGTTCTTAATTGTGTCTTTAAGTGTTATCCTCTTTATCTGGCTTTCTTTTTCCTCTTCTCCCATCTTTGCTTTGACATTTACCACAGCGTGCGTATGTGTTCTGACCATCTTCCATTCCACCTTCATAGTGTTCCGTAAAAACTACAATTTGGCACTGACGTGGGCAATTACAAGTTGCACAACCGAAGGCCACTATAGATTTATCTCCTCCTTCTCTTTTTCTCACTCACGCCGACTATGAGCAAGCAAACTCCGCGGACATCAGCGCCGCAGCCGTCGTCGCTGCAGGCGTGGCCGATCCCCAAGCTGCGCGACGAGGTGACGCGGCTCGAGAGGGAGCTGGAGGACCGCAAACTTGCTTTCGTGGACCTCTGCGAGCGCAGCGGGACATCAGCGGCGGTGACGCCAGCTGCAGGCGCAGCCGCCTCTCCGCCCCTTCCGCCTGTTGACGCTGCCGCGAGCGATCTCGCTGCCGAGGCACGCCAACTCACTACCCGCAACGCCTTCCTGACGGGAGAGATAAAAATGCTGGAGGCGATGGAGCGCAAGTACGCAAACGATCCGCGTGTGCTGGACAAGCGCAATGAGGTGAAGCTGGTGCGCATGCAGGTGGCCCAGGTGGAGCGCGAAATTGCGACGCTGCAAACCGTAAAGAAGCGGCGTGACGTTGGCCTTCGTGCGATTGGCAAGTCGGAAGAACAGGCACGTCGTGTGCGCGGCCAGCAGCACGAGGCGAACGCCGAGCTCCGCGAAGAGGTGAAGGCGCTCATGGAGGAGCTGCGAAGTCTAGAGAAGACGGACATCGACATGCACGAGCGGTGTGCGCGGATGCAGGATCAGATTCGGCTCTCCGCGACGGACGCAGATGTGCGTCGCCTGCGGGACGAGATCGCGCAGTGCGACGACGAGATCCGCGCGCTGGCCGCGAGTGAGACAGTGCTGCGGCAGCGTCGTGCCTCGGTGCGGGAAGAAGACCACCGCAACGTTGCAAAGATGCGGCGCGAGTGCGCTGCGCTGGAGGAGGAGGAGACGCGGCTGCAGCAGCTGCTGCAGCACAAAGACTTAGAACTCAAGCGCAGCTACCAAGCGGTGGGACGCTACAACATGCTGAGTGGTGGGGAGGAAAGCGGCGACGGCGCCGATGCGTATGTCGGAAAGTGATGGTGTTGGCGGTGGCTCCGCTGGTTTTCTCTTTGCCATTCAGCCGAATAGACGTGTTTCGTGCGTGTGTTTGTGTATGTATGTGTACGTGGAGGTGTAACAGAACTTGTTTCATGTTTCTCTGCTTTTTTTTTTGTGCGTGCTTCGATTTTCTCCTTTACTGAAAACGGAAAAAAAAAAGATTCTCTAAACCAAACCGCCTCGTTGCACACGCTGACTGTCAACTAACACGGCGTCTCTCTGAGAATTAGCCACTGCGGTGCTGCGGCGGCCACTTTAAATCACTACACGCCACAATAGAAGGCTCCTTTGTTGATGCTTCAAGGAGGTACATTTCATCATAATCCCGCAGGTCGGCGAGTTTTATCTTCGAAAAATGTGCGTCGAGGTACCTTTTCCGCTCTCGCGTTCAATCAGTATTGCGATGCACTATCTTCATAGTCCCTTGCAGTCTCACTCCACCAGTCATCTTTACTCTCCATCTTTACCCGTCTCTTCTCCTGTCGCCGTCATCTTTCTCACGCTGCAACTTGTTACTCTCACCCCACAAATACCTTACCTTCCTTACTGTTTTTTTTCTCTGGGGACCTTTAGTAGTTGAGAAGCAGTGCATGTGTGCTCGGGCATAAACCCATTGGACTTCAACCATTCCCGCACACACACCCACTGACAGACATACACCAGGTCACCGCGTAGTGTTCCCTTCCTTCCCCAGAAAGCGTAGCTTATCTCTTCTCAGTTTTTTTTCTTGTAATTTACCCCTTCTGTATTTCGTAGTTTTTTTTCTTTGCCTTCTCGTACTTGTACTCTCCTATTTTTGATCTCTCTCTCCGGCTTTGCTCTTGGCCTTTACTTATATTTCTCTTGTTTTCTTTTAATTACTTCACCCCGCTTCGCTGATATCTTCTTTTACCCGTATTATGTACAGTCGCATGTAGCTCTTCCTCGTTTAAGATCCGCTGCCACTCTCTCACTCGTCTTTATTTTTTCTCTTTTCTTCCGATTCTCAAGATACAGGGAAAACAAACAAAAAGAAAGGATTGCAGCACCTTTTGTGCTTCCCCGATTTCTTTGTCAGCGCAATATAAAAAAAAAGCACACACGCACACGCAAACGCAATCGAACAAAGAGGACGCGGCAAGCAAAATTAAAAGGGGAAAAAGCTACAAGGGACTGCGTGGCAGCCCCATTTTCCCTCCTGCTTTCCCTCTCTCTTTTTTTTTCTCACGTGTAACATATATCTGGCGTAGCCCATCGAGGGAGGGGAAAATAGGTCTCTTAATTTTCTTTTTGATTGAACAGAAGGGAAGATTTCGATACACGGGCAGGAACACAAGGTGAGCACCTCCCACGACACGCATCCGTCCAGATCACCTCTTTTTTTTCTTGTGCTTTCCGGTCTCCTTCTTCCTCTGCTGTCCAGCAGTTCGGTGGCCACGCAACTTCTAAGCTGGCGAGGCATTCTACGCACTTCTTGTTCTTACGTTTTTCGTTTTGTTCCATCGGGGACTTTTTCCAAGACTAGACGTTTTTTCTTTCTAAACGCCTACTCTTCTTCCCCTCCGTCTTCACCTTCTCTTAATCAAGACTCCTACTCCTCCCCGCTTCCTTTACGACTTTTGTTTTTTCTCTTCGTTTTGTATATATCCGGCTCTCTCTCGCTGACATTTTTTTTTTCTAAACCTTTTCTCTGTATCATTAATTTTCCTTCGTTCTCTCTCTCCGTGAAATTGGTTTCTGTTTTCGTTTTCTTTCTCTCCGTCAAGTTTGCGTGTCTCTTTTTTTTTTTCTCTGCTCAGTTGAAAGCAAGTGTGAGAGAGAACAAATTATAGAATCGTGAGAGAGAAGCTGGGCAGCAGAGAAGCTCATCGGGGCTGGAAGCACACACATAGGCGCACGCGCTCGGTACGAAGCCCTATCCCTCTCTTCTCTTTTCTTGTGTATCTTCAACTGTCGCTTTTGGTCTGCCTTGTGCTTTGCGTTGGTGCACCTAAAACTCTGCTGCTTCGTTTGGTTCACCTTTTTCCTTTTTTTTGTAATAAAGTGTATTTCCAGTGCGTGAGTGCTCGCGTGCTGGCTCACCGCGGTGTAACAAAACCACGGACAGAGCCGCACAACACGTTTTCCTTTTTTTTTTCTTCCACGGGTAGCGAGTGAGGTGCTAAGTCTGTCGCTCTCTCTTTGCTCGTCCTCGCCAGCCCTGCTGCACTCTCGTGTCGCTACGATTTCCTTTCCTCCTCCTGAAGCACACACTATTTTTGCTTCATTTTTTTGTTTTGCTTGTCTCTGCTGCTTGTGATCTTTTCCCTCTGTTCACTTTTTTTTTGATTGGTGCTTTCATACCCACTTGGGAAAAAAAAATAGAAGGAAGATGCCGGGGCGGTTAACACCTGGACGGTGGTCGAGCAGCGGGCAGAGCAATGGCACCACTACACCCCAATCTGCCTTGACACCACTGGAGGGGGGCCTCGGTGGTGACGACTCCGGCAGCCGCCCCCTTAGCAAGAACCACAGCACCTTCTCCTTCACCGCAGGCACACCCGAGACACCAACGCGGCGCGGCAGTACAGTCGGCCACACCTCCTCTCTCTCGCGCAGCGCCGGTGTGACGGCGTTGCTGCGACCCACAAACGGAGCTCCTGCTCCCGGACTCCCCTTGCCAGCCGGCCCTCACACCCCCGGCTCGAGTCCGCATCACGCTCTAGGCAGCAACGGCCCCCGCGAGTGGGCCTCCGGGTCTGAGTTTGCCGGGGTGTCGGAGCCGAGTGGGCTGCGGGGCGTGACGGAAGGTCCCTCGCAGACGACCCCAAAGATGCCGGAGCTAACGACGGTGTCCTTTATCAAGGAGGACAGCGCCGTGCACAGCGCTAAACCCCTACCCTCTACGGCAGCCATGCGCGCGGCCACGTCCGCGTCACCGGCGGAGACGTCGGCAACGTGCGGGCTGGGCGGGGAGGCGGCCGCTCTTAGCTCCTCCAGCCCGGGCCGGTCGCTCACGCTGCTGGAGCGCCGCACGAACCGCGAGCGCAGCATGATGAGCATCTCCTGCCTCTCAGGGCTCAATGTAGAAACGATCCAGGCCAGCATGCGCGACGTCAGCGGTGGAGCGGCGGCCGACCCGCGTCATAAGGCGATGCCGCAGTCGCACGGATGGTCCAAGTCGGTGGCGTCGGCGGCGCTGCTGGGTGACTACGAGGCTCCGCGCACAAGTCTGCCGGCGAACAGCGGAGAGAAGGCCGGGTCATCTTCGGTTGCTGCGCTGGTAGCGCCTACCCCAGCCATCTCCGCGGTGCGTGGGCTGCCAGCTGCGACGCCGGCCTATCGCGGCAGTGGGGCGGCGGTGTGCCGGCGTGCGAGCGTCTCCCCGCAGCGTGGGGCCGATGGGACGCCGCTTAACAATGGCAGCGTGGCAAGCGCGCCGACACCGGCAGCGGTGCAGCGGACGTGCTCGTTGGGGCCCGCAGCACCAAAGACGCTGGACGCGATTCCTGGCGCTATCAAGGTGGCGAGCTACAACATTCTGGCCAGCCGCCTCGCCTCCACCGACCTCTATCCCCACTGCCCGCCCTCTGTGCTGAGCGAGGAGTATCGCGTGAATCTCGTCAAGGAGGAGGTGCGGGTCATCGACCCGGATATCCTGCTCATGGAGGAGATCAGCGTCGCCGTCCACGAGGAGTCGCTCGGGCCTTTCCTGAAGGCTACGCTGGGTCTGGAGGGTCACCACGCCGTCATCACGGACCGCGCCGGCCACCCGCGCTGCTCTACGCGTCCACCCACGGCGGGCGGTACGCCATCGAGCAAGGCGCCATCCAGCACACGCAAGAAGTTCGACGGCCTCAGTCTCGCCTCCCTGCGCGGCACGAGCGCCAACGCGCACACGCCCATGACGCCGCCGTCCGCCACGAGTGCCGGGCGGGGCGTCGGGGACGTCGCCACCTTCGCGGTGAGTGAGGGCCGCGGTGACGCCTGCCTGCCCCCGCTCGTGCGCACCGGCTCCGGCGTCCACCCGCCCTCCCTCTGCGGCAGCGGGGTGCTCTCCTGCCCGCCGCCGATCCGCCGCAAGGGCTCCCGCTCCCCGCAGCCGCACCACGTCCAGCCCTCTCTCTCCTCGATGGGCACGACGCACACGACGGTGGGGGTGGCGACGGCGTCCGTCACGACCCCCTCGCACGGCGACGTGATGCAGCGCAGCCACAGCGCCTCCAACTTCACGTCCATCGCCGCGGCTGCCATGGCCACCGCCGCTGGTCCGGCTGCGCAGGAGTCGTCGGTGGAGCCGAGCCCGCGGAAGACGTCAGCGGAGCCGCCAACAACGACGGCAGCGACGCAGCCCACCCCACCGCCGGCGACAACACCAACAGACGGGACGGCGGCCGGCTGCAGCGAGAACCACCGCCGCATTGAGATGGACGGCGTCGCTGTCTACTACCGAGCCAGCCGCTTTCGAGTCTTGGAGGTGGTGCCGGTGCACTTTAACGCAATTGCGACGACGGAGGACCGCCTTACCCCGTACGAGCACCAGAAGCTGCAGGTGAACTCGCACAACGTTGCCCTCCTCACCGTCCTACACGACACCCACGCCCCTGGCATGCCGCACGTGTACATCATCGCCGCGGTGCACTTCATCTGGCAACGCATCAACGCCCAGCTCTGGCAGGCGCACCAGCTGCTGCGGGTCATGGAGGAGCTGAAGACCCGCTACAGCAAGTGCGACGTGGACCTCGCCGCGCTGGCCATGAGGCGGCGCTCGTTCGGCGCAGACAGCGTGCTGACGCAGCCGCCGAGCCTCGCCGAGACACCGCTGCACCACGAGCTGGGCCGGCCCTACAAGCGCCGCGACCCGCCCCTCTCCGCGGCATCTGCGCGGCGGGCCAGTGTCTCGCAGCACCCGCCGACTGCAGCCTCGGACAGCACGTTGGAAGGCAGCAGCCTCGTCCACGTGGGTGCCTTCCCGAGTCATCTCACAGCCGCCGACCGCGCCTTCTGGCGCCGCGAGAGCGTTGTGTCGACGTCGACGAATGCCGGCGGTGTTATCGTGACGTGCCTCATCGGCGGTGACTTCAACTCCGACCGCAGCGGGCCTGTCATGGAGTACTTGCGGACAGGTCGAGTGCCGGACGGGGCACAGGTGATGGACTACTGGAAGTCGCCCGCCCCCTCGACGCCGAGCTGTCGGCGGCAGACAAACGCAGAAGCGACGACGACGACGCCGGCTCCACTCGACGCCGCGCTGAATGACGGCGAGGGCGTGAAGGACGGGGCCGCGACGCTCGAGCCGCTGCCCGCGCTGCCTGTCATCGTCGCCCACACTCCGTCCCCGCGCCAGCGTGGCCGAGATCGGCGACGCGGTGAAGCCGTGCCGCCTCGCAGCCGCTCCACAAGCGCGACCTCCTTCGGTTCCCCGCCCTCGCCAACGCAGCCGTCGATGCAGCCGCGGCGGCAGACGCAGTCACCCCCGCAGGCGCTCGGTGTCGACGCTGCTGTGCTGTCGGCGGAGAACCAGGCGGCCTTCTTGCTGCAGCCTTCCACGCCACCGCGGCAGCGGCCCTCGAAGCTGTTCAATGGCCGTCTGCGCGAGGGCTCCACGGCGGCGGCGCTGAACGCCGGCGGCCCACGCTCCCGCGAGGTCACGCTGCTGGAGGACACGCAGATCAGCGTCTCTGCCATAGCTGCGGATGCCGAGGCGCAAGCCGCGACCGTCGACACGCCACTGGAGGACCCCTACCAGGTTGCCTGCATGAACAACTTCCGCTTCGGCCGCGGCTCGGCCTCCCTCATTACGTCTCCCGTCTCCGCCACCCTTGCCGAGCTGACGGCGGACCGCAGCGGGGTGGAGTGTGGCAGTGCGCCGACGGTAGCCGTCACGCCCAGCGCGCGCGTCATGGCGGCTGCGGCGGTCACTTCCGCCCGCACGCGAGGCCGCAGCCAAGACAGCCAGTCCTCGCTTTCTCAAAGCAGCCGGCGGCAAAAAACGTTCAAGTCCGGCTCGCAGACGAACAACGAGTTCCTGTTTAGCGGGTCGGGTGGGTCGGTGTCGCTGCACTCGCGCCGTCGCACCTCGCCCGAAGCGCTCCGCTCCAACGACAGCAGTGCGCTGACGGACGCGACTCCGCCCGGCAAGCCGTCCTCGCGCAGCCACAGCATCAGCGAACACGAGAGTGTGCTGAGCAACCCCTTTGGTGCGAACGCAACCGCTATGCGGCTGCCCCAGCACGCCCGCACCGACGTCCCAGCTCCGCAGTTGAGCGACGCAAGCTGGGGAGCAGAACAGGAGCGGAAGTCGTCGCAGTCGCCACCGCTGCCGCCACACCGCAGTTCCCACTCCTCCTCCTCGGGGCGTCCGCGCAAGCCGAGTCCCGCGCTGCTCAGCCCCTTCTCCGACTCACCAGCGGACGCGACGGGGCTCGTGACGCCAGCCAAGGCGGACCGCCGCGTGAAGCCGCTGCCGGCCTTCACGGCGGCTGCCATGGCCGACCTCGGCGGCGGCGACGGCGTCTTCGACTCCCTCATCCACCCGCAGCTTTCCCAGATGGACAACTGCGAGGCGCCACCAGCGCCAAAAGCGGGTGCGAAGCGGCGCTCGGTGAAGGGAGCAGCCCACACCATGTCCGGCACGTCAGCCAACGGCACCAGCAGCACGCCGCCGATTTCTCCGCAGGCAGCGAGACCATGTCCCGACGTCACGGGCAGCACCGGCACGTCCCCCGCGACCCTTTCATTAGAGCGTGTGCGCTCGCCGGCCGAGGACCCGCACCTGTCGCCCGCCTCACCAGCATCCTCGGCCTCCGGCTCCTCGCACGCGGCGGCCTGGACTGCGATGTTGGCGGACCCGCTGCCCAGCAAGCCGGCGAAGGGCCTCATCGACGACGTGGCGCACGCCGTCCGCTTCAGTGACGCCTACGCGCCGTACTGCCACCGCCACCCAACGCGCGTCTCAGCGGTGAACCCGTCGACGAACATGGAGGGCAGAGTGCTGGATCACATTCTGTACGAGGATGAGAACGTGGTGTGCGGTGCTGTTCTGCGTCTTGGCGAGAAGCAGGAGCTGCCGAATGCCCGGGTGCCGAGCGACCACTATATGATTGGTGCGCTGCTGATCCCCATTCACGAGTTGCACTAGACGCTGCCGGGGGAGCTCCGTTCGTGGCGCTTGTTGAGGATTCTCTGAGAGGTCCTCGTCTTCAAGAGAGAGGGAGAGAGAGCGCTCATGAACTCACACACACACTCGTGCGCGCGTCTCGAGACTTTGCCTCAGCTGTCGCGCCGGTGGGAGGATTTGCGGGAAATTCGCACACGAATAACAAACCCAGTATGTATCACACCAACACACCTGAACGAAAACAAGGAAAGAGGCAACCCGCTTATTTTTTTTTCCACATATCCTTTTTGGCATTCTATTTCTGGAAGTTAAGGACTGGAAACGGTTCCCCCCCCAAGAACTTTACGTGAAGACGCGCCATGTACGAAGATACATTACTTTTCTCTTTTTACTATTATTATAATTGTTCTTGCTGTCTCTCTGCTTCGGTGTGGTAGAGCATGCAGAAGTAGGAAGCAAACACCCTCACGGACAAAAAAAAACACCTTGAATAGGTTCATCTGGTGGCTGTGGAGAGACAGGCACAAGTGCGTACACGTGGACTGGACAGATTCACTGCTTCTCTCTTTTTTTCTTCTCTGCACTGCCTCCCTGTCATTTTTTTTTTCTCTAGTTGTATATAGCTCCTGTGCTGTGCACCCTCTCTGCTTCTACGAATCTTTCCATAGCTTCCCCCTTCGCTGTTGTTTCTTTGTTGCTGAGCTCTAAATTGTTATTGTTGTTGTTGTTGCTCATGAGTCTCGAGCTGTTGAGTTTTTGATGCGCATACGTAGTGAGGAGAGAAAAAACAAACAAATAAACAGGACATATAGGACGTGCTAGAGGATGTTTTTATTTTTTTCCCCTTACTACTGCACTCCCTTAAATTTTTTTTTTCGTGCCTCTGCTTCCCTGTTTTTTTTTTGTTTTAAGAGTGTACACCTGCATGCTCTTTTGTGCCTCGTATGCCAAGCCTAAGAAGAAAAGCATCTTTATTTTTTTAAAGAGAGTATGTCAGCCGACGGACTAGACGAGGAGCGTGATGCAGTCTTGTATAGAGCCGTGTGAATAGAAGTGGGGAAGGTACCGCGGACGCAGTTTTAATCGTGGTGTTTCAAGGTGGGAGGGAGAGTATGCTGGTATTGCTTCTCGCCATGTCCACAGCAATGCTTGCATTGTGTACAATAAAGAGGTAGCGACAGCACCGCGTGAACAGAACTTTTGGCTTTACATGTGTCGTGTTTGCGTTAAGAGTCGCTGGACGATTTCTGTGAGGTGGAAACGAAGGAGAGCGGAAAGCGGAGAGATGAGCGTTGCGCTGTTCTACTTCTCAATTTTCTTTTCAGAGCTCATCGGAATGCTTTATCCTTTTTTTTTTCCCCTTCCATGTTTCAATATTTTTTTCTCTTATACAAGAAAAGAGTGTGTGTATTTTTCTCTCGGGTCTTTCCTACTTCTTCTTTTCTTTATTGTACTCAATTACTTCCGCGATGCTATCCGATTTCTCCTCGAGCTTTCTTTTCCCTCTCAGCTCGCATGAAATGGACGAAACCAAAAAAAAAAAAAAACAGAAGACGCGTAGGCGTCTATGGAGGCGACTAGAAAACCAACAATACGACGGGTAAGAGTGTAAAGTGGTGGAAGTATTACTCCGAAATCTGAGAGGATATTGGGGCACGTTGCATCAAGCCTTTCGTGCTGTCTTCCCGTTTTTTTTTTTTGCACGCCGATGATATTCAGACGAACTGAAGGTTTACGCACTGCTTGTGTGGCGGAGCGGTTGCGTAGTGCCTCTGAAGGCTCTTTTCCTTATCGTTGTCCTTGCCGTTTCCCACTTTCCTGCCCCTTTCTTTTTCTTCTTGTTGTCTCTGCTACAACTTTCTTTACAAATTTCCAAGGAACCCTACATTATCACGTTGTAGCAGCACACCCGCTTGCTTCCACACATCCTTAACACAATCACATACACGCACGCACAATGGGTCGCGCAGAATCGACTGGGACTTCGCCGGGCTTTCGCACCGACGACCAGCTCCTGGACACCGATGACCTGAAGCACGCGTTGGACCTCGCGATGAACCTGGGCAAGTCCCCAACTGACCGCACCGAGAACGGCACGTACCGCCTGTTCGAGCTGCCCTTCTACTGCAAAAAAGTGCTCTGGGACGACGGCCTGGCCAGCTCGCAGAACGCCGCCTTCAAGAGCTTCCTCGAGAGCGACAGCTTCCGCGAGGCGTCCAACTCGCTGGTAAAGGCGCTCGACATGGACGGCGATGGCCGCATCACCGCGAAGGACTTTCAAATCATGTACGACGCGAAGCTGACGCCGGCCCTCGCCCGCAACCGCGGCACGCTCGACCAGTGGCTCCCGTTTGTGGGCCAGTGCACCTTCGGCTTTGTTGTCGGCCTCGGCTTCGGTGCGTTGGCGCGCAACATGTACAAGGGCAAGTACTGGATCGCCGGCACGGGCCTTGCCGTCTACAGCGGCATGCAGTACCTGGCGCAGCAGAATTTTGTGAACCAGAAGGTGCTAGAGGAGAGCTTCAAGACAAAGGTGAAGGAGTTGGCTGACGTGAACGGGGACGGCGAGATCAACCGCGAGGACATCAATGCGCTGATCGAGAACCGCATGCGGTTTGTGGCGACGAAGCTGGGCCCTGGCGGCTTTGCGCCTGGTGTGGCTGGCTACGCGTCTCTGGCGCTCGGCTTTGCCCGCGGCATTCGATTCATTTAGGGAAAGGAGGAGGAAAAAACAACAACGACGCACACACATGAAGGCGTTTCGCCGTACACATTCTTCTCTCTCTGTCCTTTCTCTTGCCGCTTTCGTCGTCTATCCGCAACATACTGCACTCATTTTTTTTTTTTTGCGTAAGCTCGCATCCATCCGTGGGAGCACTAAATACTATTATGGTTGATCTGGAATTCATTTCTTCTTGATGCCGTGCAGTCGAGGCTGAAAGGGCCCCTTTTTTTTTCAGTGGACTCATCGTACTCTCTTCTTATTTCATTCTTTCTCTGTTTTGGTGGTTGCACCGAAGCGACCGCTAGTAGATGCCTAAGTGCACTTCAAATACACACACACAAAAAAAAAAACTTTGTTTTTTCTTTTCTTTTTCTATACTCTTTTTCCTATACTCTCTTTCTCTCCTCGCACGCTCAATTTTTCTTTTCGCTCTTTTCTATTTGTTTCCACCTCTCTTGCTACTACCTTGATGCGCCACATTTTGAGTGAGAATTGACTTTTGTGTTTTTCTCTAGAACCGTACAGCCGTCGGTGACACTGCGCTGTCAAAAGCCGCTACGTCAACTCCGTTGGGGCTGCCCATCACGCCTTCATTTCTAGAAGTGATGCTCCGGCTCGGGGAAAAGAAAAAGAGAAAGAATTGGGAAGCCGGCGAATAACAAACACTGTTGAAGCTGCCTTCGTCCAATGCTGCACCGAAACTGCTTTCTCCGACATCCATTTCCTACCCTTTCCTCTTTCTCATGCACTTTTTCTGTTTGTTTTCTATCGCTGTGACGTGTACAACGTTACTCTATTAAAATCAACTGTTTCAGCAGTCAAGCGCTTGACTCTGTCTGGCACGCTCATACGCAAAGAGAGAGGGAGAGGTAATTTGTGAAAAAACCGATGTTCTCGCCGAGTACTGTGTGCGCCGCGCGCGCGCTCATCGACCGCAAGGCGCCGGAGCTCTGGGGTGCCCCCGGCGCGCCGATCATCCGCATGCGTGGCCACCACGTCACGTGGAAGTTCCAGTCCTACGACATGTTTGTCGAGCACACACACCGTCGCCGCAACTCGGATATTCGCCTTCTCCACTACCTTGGCAAGCACTGCCCACACCCGCAGAAGTCACTCTGGTCGCCCGACACGCCCGTCGCGCAGGATCGCCACCTCTTCATGCTGACGACGGTGGACGTGGATGCTTTCAAGTACTGGTTTGGTGTGAAGCGCTGCCGGCTGTCTATTGGGCCGTGGAACATTCTCGCCAAGTCTGGTCTGCTGCCGCCGTCCTACCGCCAAAACTCGAAGATCATGCCGAAGCCCATTTTTGACAAGGAGAACCTGATGAAGTACTACCTGGCCAACCGCAAGGACCAGCGCGAGGTGGACCGGGAGGCTTACTTGAACTACAAGAACAGCATCGTGAAGTCGCCGGAGGAGCGTGCGGCGGAGCGGCCGGTGGCACCTTTTCTCTAACACCGCAGCTAGTTCTGATTGGTTGCTATGAGAAGGTGACGAGGGGGACGTGAAGGGCGACCTGCGCTGCTGCGGCGACAGGATGGGTGCTTTATTGCGCCGTATTTGGTGGCTGAGCGGGCTCGTGCTCGCTCACTCTTTTGTTTGTTTAGTTTGAGTTGGCTTTTTCCTCCCTTGGTGGAAAGGGAGATCGTTACATGTTTTCTGCTGCCTTTGTCATTGGCAGCAGTAAAAAAAGCAAAATGAAAGAGGATGCAGTGAGTGACAGGTCCGGGCGAAAGGCGAAGAAGTGATGTGGGCTCTCCTCTGGAGAATTCGTAAAGCTCGAGGCTTCGCTGGTGAGTATTTAAATTGGGACAGAATGACGAAAGCCCTTTTTCCTCCTTCAGACTCTGAAGGGCCACCGTCAATTCATACAACGGAGCTCGATCATTCAGAAAAAAGAAGAACAAGCGGTAAAATATGCAACAGATAGCTTCACTTCACTCCCTTTATCCACCACCATCGCTTCGTTTATTTTCTCTTTTCTTGTCCCCAATGCTCCTCTTCTTCGTGTTTACAGTCTCACCGGAAAAAAAAACTAACCTTTCCGTACTGTACGAGCAGACTTCACGGAGCAGCACCTCCATAACGCGGCATCGACAAGACAGTTTTGCACTCGCACCCTTCGCGTTGCCCCTCTCTCTCTGAACAGCATTCTTCTCACAGAAGCCTACTTTTAGTCCAACACCGTTACGATTACCTCTATCTAAACGAGGCCGTTCTATTGTGTCTCTTCTCTGGAAAAAAAAGAAGAAAATACTTATCACACATCTAATATTTGTTTTTTCTCCTGTTCTCTTCACTTTCTACCAAAGCAACAACACAAAAGAAAAAAAATGGAGTCCCCCATCAACCCGGCGGTGTGGCAGGTGCTGTACAACGCCGCCCTCGGTACGCTCTCCGTCGTCACGCTCTACTCCGTCTACCACCAGAAGTACGACATGGAATCCGGCCAGCGGGCTGCCTTCACGGCTCTCTCCAAGGCCGCCGACGAGGAGGCCCGCGTCGCGAAGTTGGCAGAGATCGAGGCGAGCTGCCGCCCCGACGTGGTGCGCCGCCAGCCCGCCAACCGCATGAGCGCACTCAAGTACGGTGCGCCGGTGGTGCAGATGGCGAGGCTGGCGAAGGACGGCTCGAACGTCAGCAGCGTGCGGGCAGCCGTCAAGGCCATCCTCTACATTTACGGCCCAGATGCAGAGGGCCGCGCCGCGCTGCACCAGCTCGGTGGCTACAAGACGCTTCTCACGACGCTGAGCGAGGCGCAGCGGCAGGGCGAGGAGGACGTGATGGAGGAGGTTGCTCAGGCGCTCGACGCGCTGACGGAGGTGGACGACTCGGAGGTGGTGCTCGACACCGACGTGCCGGCCGGCAGCGAGGGGGCGGCGGGGCTGGCCCGCATGCCGGCTACGGTGAAGATGCTGCGCATTCTCGACCCCGAAGGCTCCATCTCCTTCCTCACCTCCCTCACCGGCATCTTTGCGAACCTCTGCACGCTTGCCGAAGGCGCCGCCAACGTGGGCCGCGGCACTGACGGCCACTCCGGCATGTCGTTCTTCTCCGCCTGCTCGACCACAGCAACCGCCGCGTCGTGGCCAACGCGATCACCGTCGTCCGCTTCCTCGCCCGCGCGCAGATGTGCCAGGAGGAGCTGATCGAGGCGGACAACCTCTCCCGCCTCGCTGACAACCTGCAGGTGACGGCGGAGCCGGTGGTGGTGAACTCCATCCTCACCGTCATTCTGGTCATGGCGGGCAGTAAGAAGTACGGCGAAGCTTTCTTTGCCGGCATCGCCTCCAGCACGATCCCGGCGACGCTCTTTGAGCTGTGGGTGCGGAGCCCCGAGAAGGCGCTGCGGAGCCGGGCGGAGGTGCTCTCGCGGCTGCTGCTGCGCATCCCGCAGACGGCGCCGGTTGTTGCCGCGCTGTTCGAGCGCTTCCGCGTGCCGATCGAGGAGCGCCGTCGCCGTGACGAGGAGGAGTACAAGCAGCAGATGCAGCAGATGCAGCAGAACCAGATGATGCAGCGGATGATGATGGAGCAGATGGGAATGGACCCCTCGATGATGGGGTAGAGGAGGCGAGGGACACAGTGGGTGTGTGAGACTCTTTCTGTTGTCCCAACATCCTTTCCTTTTGCCGTGCTTGTGCCTCTGTCTTTTTTTTTTCTTTGTTGTCACCCCTCTTGGACATTTGTTGGACTTGTGTTATTTTTTCTTTTTCTACCTTTTATTTTAAGCGTCGCGTGAGTCCATGTTCCCGGCGCATACGCATGGCTGCGCAGGTCAGGAGAGGGAAGGAAGGCACTTGTGAAAGGATAATATTAGGGAAGTGGAAGGGGCTAGAAAGTACAGGAGCGATCGTAAAGAGAGGGGGCAGACACGTTTGGCCTCGAGGCACAGTTTACCTTTATTATTATTATTGTGCTTAAGGCGTGATCTTAGCCTCTCTTCTCTTTGATGCACAGTTGCTGCGCTCCTTTCTCGCCTTTTTATTTGTTATGGTGAGTGTTGTATGTTGGGGGCGTACCGATCTAGTTTTCTCCCTCTCAAAAAATTCCTTTTCTGGTGAACGTGCTTCTTACCCGTCTTGCCTCCGTGTGCATTCTTTGTGTGTGCGTGCGCATGTGTTCGTTGATCGCTCGTATGTGAGTGTCTGTTTACAACTGTAATGCTAATATGAAAATCAAGTCTACTCTGAAGTCTTGCGAGTTGGGCTGTGCAGCTGCGCCATCAAAAGGGGGAAAAGAAGCAGCTAGGAAAAAGCAATGTTGGCTTCTAGCTTTTTTTTTTTTTGGTGTTTCTAGCCACTTGGCGCCGTCTCTTGGCGGTAGTGCGGTCAGGTAGAGCGGTTTGCTGGGGTGTCTCCTCTTGAAAAGGAGACTGCTGCTGTTGTGCAAGAAGTGGTGAGAGGCTGCTTCCTTTCTCTCTTTAGCTTCAAGGCCCAAGGCTCGGTGCTGCACTGAAGAACACCAGATTGCTAGCTGCAGATCGCGTGGAAAGAAAAACCCCTTTTTTTTCTTTCATTGTGTGCAGCCTGGGTCCTGTAAAACGAATCAGTCTCGGTGCCGCTGCGCAACTTATCTCCTTTCTCCCATCATTTCCCCGCGGACACCCCTATTTCACTCTTTTGGCACACACACGCATACAAGTAGAGAGAGAGAGAGAGAAAAGAAGGATAGCCTCGCAAGCTGTCAAAGCTAAAAAGAGCAAAAAAAGCATTTTAATGGCGGATCGACAAGACGCACGCACGTGTGTCGGTGCGGAGGGCTCCGCTGAGAAGACCGGAAGTCCTGCTGCAGATGACAAGGAAACCGCAGGCGACGATCTTCTGCTCGATGAGGAGGAGGTGCCGGTGTGCCAACACGACGACTACGACGCCAGCCTCTCCCTTCCCGAGCGAGAGGCGCGATGGGGCTTCACGCTGAGTGAGCTGCAGTCTGCCGTGAAGGTGGTCCGCGTCCTCTTCCGCGACCCCTCCCTCTACGTCGGCGACCCCTACCTCTCCGACAGCCGCCTCTACACCATGATCACCCGCGACCGCAAGACGAAGCGAGAGAACCGCGACATCTTCAAGGCCATCATGAACGAGGAGAAGAGCCGCAAGAAGCGCTACCAGCGCATGCAGGACATGGAGGCGGTGCGACGGACCGCCATGAAGCGCGAGCGCGAGGACGCGTTGAACAGCCTGCTGCTCACCGGTGGCGGCGATGGCGTCAACGCAAATCTGCCGCCGCTGCTCCTGCATGACCGTCCGCAGTCCGCAGAACCGAGCGCGAGCACAGAGGCACAGGAGGCAACAAACACGGACGGAGCAGCGGCGGGGGCGTCGCCTGCGTCTTTTGTACTGAAGCCCGCAGAGAAGGAGGTGCTGCGGCTCGTCGGCGCCTTCGAGAACCTCCTGCGGCTGGAGGAGGCATTAGCCGGCGCTGCGGTGGAGGGCCACGTCATGGCGGACACGTCAGCCGCCCCGCTGCCGCCGTCGGTCGACAACCCACCCACCACGGGCGGTGTCGGGTCGCCTACCGCGTCAAACTCGGCACCATCCGCCATCAAGAAGATGCGCAGTGAGGTCAACAAGGGAGGCTACACCAACAACGGTTCCACAGACGCTACTGCTGCTGCCGCTGCTGCTGCTCCTCCTCCTCCGGAGCTGGATTGGACGGTTATCACGCAGCTCACGGCGCAGGTGTACCGCTACCTCGCCCACCCGTATGGCTCCCAGATGCCACCGCCGCTCTTCGGTGGTGCGGTGACCCCTGACGCGATAAACTCGCCGCTGGTGGTGCGCAGTTTTGTCGTTGGCATGAAGTGCCACGTGGCGCAGCGGGCCGCGGCGTTGGTGCACCTTGCAGGGGCATCGATCCCGTCTCGTGCGGTTGGCGGCACCGGTCCTGCTGACGGGTCGACGGCGGAGGTGTCTTTGAGCAGCTTTATACACGCTACGAGCCGCGACGTGATTGTGCGTACCCCACTGGCGCTTCTGCACACGATCGCCGGACTGCGTGAGCTGGTTGGCAATGAGGAGGCCGCTGGTAAAAGCGGTGCTGCTGCTTCGCCCACTGCGGTCGTGGAGGCGCCGCTAGATGATGTGCTGCGCGCCATCGAGCTGGTGCTGCTGGAAGGCGTTAGTGATGAGCGCTTTCATCCTGTAGCTGCAGACGAAGACAGCCATGCAGACGCACGCGCTGCGCAGATGCGGGTGGCGGAGCAGAGCCTGCACTGCTTCATCGCGCGGCGTCTCTACGGCTCTGCGCGCATCCGCGGCTGCGGAGTGTCGCCCGTGCTAATCCAGCGTGGCCCACCCACCTCGAACTCTGAGGAGCCCGACGGCTACTGCATCTTTGACGACGTGCAGCGCTACGCCGTCGAGCACCACGAGGACGACGCGCAGCTCAAGATGAACAAGTGGATCGGCTGCCACACGTGCAAGGTACGCTACAACCGTCTCCACCCCTACTACTACAGCATGTGCCACCTCTGCGGGGAGTACAACTACAACAAGCGGCTTATGGCGCGCGACCTGCGTGGCAAGACGGTGCTGCTCACTGGTTGCCGCATCAAGATCGGCTACGCGATGGCGCTGTCGCTGCTGCGGTGTGGCGCGACGGTGCTCGGCACGACGCGCTTCATCCACGAGGCTGTCGCCCGCTTCCAGCAGGAGGTCGACTACGAGGTGTGGAAGGACCGCCTCCACCTCTTCTCACTTGACCTGCGCGACATGTGGGTCGTGACGCAGTTCTGCGCCTTTGTGCGGCAGAAATACCGCAAGCTCTTCGCCATCATCAACAACGCGGCGCAGACGATCGCCCGCACGCCGCAGTACACGGAGCACCTGCGCCACATCGAGCTGCACCCGCCGGCGGCGCTGCAGGCGAGCATTCAGGACGACGCCCACGCCTCGGAGTGGCACAGCTTCTTCTGCCACCACACCACCGTAACGGTTGGGCAGGCGATGTCGATTGAGTACCACCCAAGCACGCAGCCTTTTCTGAGCGATGACCAGCCCGAGCGCGCGGCAGCAGGCGATGACGAGGAGGAGGAGGAGAAGCAACGGGCGGAGGTGCAGTCCGGCATTCCCATGTCCACTGCGCCTTACGGTAGCGCTGGTGGTGGCGGTGGCGGTGATGCGAACACTGTTGCCCTGCGTGTGGCCTGCGACCGCACTCTCGTCTTCGACCGCTACGACACCCAAGCCGAGGAGAGCGACCACCGTGACAAGAACTCGTGGGTGATGAACTTGGCAGAGGTGCAGGGCAGCGAGGCGGCCGAGGTGATGGCGATCAACGCCCTCTCTCCCTTCATCCTGAACGGGAAGCTGAAGGTGTGCCTCACCGACCGCGAGGGCGATGCCGTGCCCAACGAGCCACGCTTCATCATCAACGTCTCTGCGATGGAGGGGCAGTTCTACCGCTTCAAGCAGACGACGCATCCGCACACGAACATGGCCAAGGCGGCGCTGAACATGATGACCCGCACCAGTGGCGACGACTACGCTGCCGACGGCATCTACATGAACTCCGTCGACACAGGGTGGATCACCGACGAGTCGCCGAAGCTGAAGAAGGATCGCCGGGCGGAGCAGTTCATGCTGTGCCCGCTCGACGAGGTGGATGCGGCGGCGCGGTGTCTTGACCTCATCTACACCGACAGCCGCGTGTTTGGCAAGTTCTACAAGGACTTCAAGGAGATTGCGTGGTAGAGGGACCGTGCAGAGATCGTGTTTGTGGTTGGGCGAGCTTTGAGTAATAATCGTGGATTGTCTTCTAATTTTTCTCTTAAAGTCGAGAGTTTTACGTTTAAGCGTTTAGGAGGATTAAGTTAAGGTAGTGCAATGAGAATTAGTAAATGCTCACTTGACCGTATGATGCCTGTGGTGGCAGAACGTTCTGGTATTGCCTTAGTGCAGCGGGAGGTCGAGCTGCCTTCCCATGGGGAATCCTTCTGTGCCTGTGTCACTATTGCCCCGCGCATACAACGAAGCACTAGCGCCGTGAGAGAAGGAAAATCACCAAAATCTCTTTTTTTTTAAGTGTGTGCGTGTGCGTTGCCACGCTCTGCCTTTCATGTACTGCTCTCCTTTGTCTGAACCCCTCCTTCGTCATTGCTTTCGTATCCGCTGTCTCCTTTTCCTCTCCACCTTCTTCTTTTACCCGTGCCTTGTGTTTAGCAGCCATATTCGGTGTGTCGTGCGCGTTCCTCCAGTCCACACTCCAGACGTCAGCGTGTCGATACCGCAGCCACAAATCAAAAAGAAAAGAGAAGAAAAAAGAAAACAAGCTTGGACGACTACGGAGTGCAAGAATTAGTGGATTGTTAAAATTGATCATCACTTCCTCTTTTCTCAAGTACTGTCCCACCCTCGCCCTTGCTACGAGAGTCATGGCGAGCGAGTACAACGTAGCGCCGCGTGAGGCCTTCACGATGCCGCACCCGGACGCCAAGTTCGCCGTGCCGGCGGTGGAGCGGGTGATTCGCGAGGTGTGCGAGAAGATGGTAGGCTCCGACCGCCCCTACGTCTACGAGGAGTCGCAGGCCCTCATCAAAGACCTCTGCGCTGAGATTCAGCAGCGCCTGGTGCGGTTGGGCTACGAGCGCTACAAGCTCGTCACTCACGCGACCGTGACCGAGGCGGCGAACCAAGGCATCCGCATCGCGTCGCGCTGCCTGTGGGACCCGGAGACGGACAACTACGCCGCCTACACGTACTCTAGCGAGTACATGCACGTGAGTGTGGCTGTCTTTGGGGTCTACTGGGAGTAGCGCACCACGCCGCCGCTGTGTGTGCGTGTGTTTGTGTTTTGTGTGTGTTTTCTTGACGACAAGTATGTACAAGAGCTTCTCAACGAAATCTAAATATTACAAAACATTCAGGAAAAGGAAGAATGAAACAAGAAGTTTGCTTCACAAGTGTTTTCTTTCCATGCATGATTCGTAAACGACGGACATTCTTTGCCCGCTACGTGGTTGCCTGGACAGAAACACTGAGACACATTCTTCCTTTACTTCGTTCCGACGATATCTTCGACAGTAATTGCTTTATTTAAAAAAAAAAGGATAGAATGACAGAAGAGCGCTGTGTAGACGCGAGAGTCTGCTGCTTCCCAGTCTATCCGTGAGCTTCTCCCTTCCTCATCGCTTCCAAGTCTCCGTCCTTCCTTGCCCTCTTCTCGTTCTTCGCTTTTTTTTTTTTTTAATAATAACACTCACGACGTTTTCTCTCCCATCCACCACCCCAATCTACTTTTTCTCAAAAACAAAACCAACCGATCGCAACTACACAACAAAGGGTGTACTTTGTGAATCACAGACAAGATGTCCAAGAAGCAGGAAGTAAAGGTCTACGGCCCCAACGTGCCGAAGGACGAGCTGGTGTACGGCGTCGTGCACATCTTCGCCTCCTTCAACGACACCTTCGTGCACGTGACGGACACGTCCGGCCGCGAGACGTACGTGAAGGTGACCGGCGGTATGAAGGTGAAGGCCGATCGCGATGAGTCGTCCCCCTACGCTGCCATGATGGCCGCTCAGGACGTCGTGGCCCGCTGCAAGGAGTGCGGCATCACCGCCCTGCACGTCAAGATGCGCGCCGTCGGTGGTGTGCGCACCAAGTCCCCTGGCCCGGGTGCGCAGGCCGCCCTCCGCGCCCTCGCCCGTGCTGGCATGAAGATTGGCCGCATCGAGGACGTCACCCCGATCCCGACCGACTCCACCCGCCGCAAGGGCTCCCGCCGTGGTCGCCGTCTGTAAAGTGGGTTGCCGCTCGCTGCACACCACACACGCACACACGCATACGCTCTGCGCTGACGTGGGCGGCGATGCGCTTCGGCATGCGTGTCTAAATGTGCGTGGCACCGCTTTCCTTCTCACACTCTTTTCTCTCTGTGTATCTCGCATGGTGGGAGGTTGTCGAGAGGCAGAGGTGCCACGCTCGTGACTGCCACGGCTGCTTCCCCATGTAAGTGTGCGTGTGTATGCGTGTACGCGTGTGCGCGAAAGCGAGACGTGATCGTCCGCGACAGCGTGCACCGTAGTTCACCCTTTCTTTCTTTTATTTCTTTGCAATGCTTTTCGATTTCTTCATCATTTCTCACCAAAAAAAAATATCCGGAAAGAGACTCATGAGCCCGCGGGCTGCACTTGTGCTGGAGGTCGGTCGCCGCTAGCGTCGCCTCTTTCTGAGCTCGCTCAGTGGTGGATGAAGCATTTCCCACCTCGCTTTCTTCTTATACTCGCACGCACCGCGTGTGCAAGATGGGGGCACAGCTGCCTCTGGCTGCCGTTGTCGTCCACCAGGGGGAAAAAAAAGAGAGAAAGGGCTGTGGTGAGAGGCTTTTCCCTAAAGTGCGAGAAGACACCGGTCACGTGTATGGGATCGCAAGCACATCACTGGGCGAAATGAAAGGCAGCAATCTATTGTTTCGCATGCTGTTCGTGGTGCGCTATTCGTTTTTTGCTTCTTCGCGGTGCTATCCTTCGCTCTCTCTCTCTCTCTCTCGCATCTTTCTTCTTGCTTCTCCCTAACTTTTTGTCTTTCTCTTCTTCACTCGCTACTGCACTCTTCTGTTATTGCTACCTTGCGCACTTGTATCAAACTACGACAACAAAAATAGAACTTAAATCACGACGCTGCGTTCGAAGGCTGTACAGCTGTCTTTCCTGATCCGCAGAAAAAAGGGGGCCGAAAGGAAAAAAAAAAGGCAAAGGAGCTAGCGCAGACCTGAGCCACTCGTGTAACAGAGGAGAAAAAAGTAATTAGGCATATAGTTACTCACGCACAGCACACATGAGCGCCAACATCAACTTCGCTGCCAGCGCAGCCGCGAGTGGCGCACGTCCAACGGCTTCGTCATCTACCACTGCGAGCGGCAAGGCTGCCGCTTCCTCTCCCACTCCAGCCGAGGCGAAGCCGAAAAGCCACATGATTCTGCCATACGAGGTTCTCTTCAACCTAGTAGGACGTCGAGTGACTGTGGTGCTCACACGGAAAGGGCACGAGCTGGAGGGCACGCTGCAGTCGGTTGACAGTGATAAGGGCGACATGCTCTTGTCGGATGTGGTGCATTTGCAGTGGCAGCCGGCGAAGGACGCCGTGGAGGGGGAGGCGGAGAAGGCGGCGGAGGAGGGCTTCCACGTCTGCTCCGGTGGTGGCCGGCGGAGGGAGGTGAGCCGGTGCAGTCAGGCGATGGTGAACAGTGCCTTTGTGGCGCTCGTGACCCCGACGCAGTTCATTCCGGTGTAGGCGTGAAGCATGAGTCATCGGTGTAGTATTTTTTTTTTGTGTGTGTGCGTGTGCTGCGCTGTACTTGTAGTTGCTGATGGATGGCTGTATGTGCGTGTTTATGTGTTTGTGTGTGTGTGTGTGTGTATGGAGGTGATGCCTTGCAGACTGTGCCGGGCTTCACGGCTTTGTAAATTTAAGAAGAACACCCTCGTCCAACAAGTGTATAGTAAGTGAAGAAAAAAAATGATTCTTTTTAGTGCTCCAAGCAAGATCTTTGCCGGCATGTGCACATTGTCGCGGGAAAAAAAATGCGTTGTCATCTTGGCATTTTCCTGTGTGCCGCCTCGAGGCAAGATAAAGAAAGCATTACAATATGTGAATTTTTTTCTCCCTTCTCAACTTCTATTTTCTTTTTCTGCGTCTTTTCTTCCCCTTCAACACTCCCAGCTAATCTGCGCTACCCGGAAGGATCTCTAGTATTTTTCGTAGCTTATTTTAATTTTCCTTTGAACTCTTCCCGCACAGCCTCTCCTCGTCTGCGCAGATGTCTCGCTGCACCACCAAGATGTCCGGCGGCATGGCCCGCGCCAACCTGGTCGACCACGGCGTCCTGCTGAAGCCCGTGAGCCACAACCCGTACCTCGGCGCCGTCCACGATGGCGTGAGCACCGGCTACATGCAGGGCTTCACCGCTAAGCCGATCCACTGGCTCTACCGCTTCCGCCACAACCTCCTCCCGCAGGGCATGGCCACCGGCTTCTTCTCCCGCAACCCGTACGGCCGCTACGTGCACTGGCTCGAGGTGAGCACGATGGAGAAGATGCGGCTGCAGATGCAGACGATGGAGTCGATGCCGTGCTCGATTGTGACGGCGATCGTCGTCCTCTACACGATTTGGTATTCCTACCGCCTCACCTACCTGCACCCCGATATCACGCTCTACAACCTCGGTCTCTGGCCCACCAAGCCGTGGGTGCAGCAGCAGCGCTTCAACAAGAAGATCGACATTGACCAGCCGGTCTACCGCTGGGTGCACCGCGTGCCAGAGTTCATGTCGGTCGACCCGATCCGCGAGATCTACAAGCTGGACGTGGCGGCCAACGAGCCCTACCTGGAGTACGTGCGTGGCATGGGCCGTGAGAAGGAGCTCACCCTCTACAGCGGCGAGCGCACGGGCGGGAAGGGCGAGCTGCTGCCGCTGAACATCCGCCACGAGGACCACAGCGGCCACCACCCCGGCCCGCTGACGGCCGGCCAGGGCCTGTAAGGGACACGAGTGAGAAAAGTGAAAGTAAGTGAGAGGGGGAGAGAGAGATGCTTTTTGGCTAGTCCCTCTTTTCGCGACACACTCTCTTCTTCTTCTTCTTGCTAATGCTGCTTCTGGTATTGCTTTCCTCTCTTTGACTAGTAGCTTATCCTTCACTCCAGGCTCCCGTTGCGTCGCCAGCTGATCAGACCAGAAGCGCCATCAAAACAAAAAATCAACAAAAAAAAAAGAAGAAAAACAAAGAGGTGAAGCGTGAGGTGAGCTGTGAACAACTTACACGACAACACTCACCCCTCGCACACAAACAAATCTGTTCAAGACTAACACACAAAAAAAGAAAAGAGTAGTTTTTTTTTTTGTGGCGTGCGGAAGCGCTGATCGCTTTTACGTCTTTTTTTGTATTCGCGTTGCGCTTCTTTGTGCGCCACACTCGTTCGGGCTCTTTGTTCGTTTCTCTTTTTTTTTTTCACTTTAGAAAGACCGACGCGCTCACGCTCACCCTCTCGCACGTACGCTGGCTCGCGCAAGCAGGACGTCGCGGTGGTGAGAGACCCTGCGCTGCCGCCGACGAGTTTTCTTCCACCAATGTCTTTTTCGTTTTGTTCTCTAAGCTCCTTCCCCACTTATGCACCTTATCAGGGAACGACACCCACACAACAGCACTCGCAAAAGGTAAAACGAAAAGATAAACTCAGGAGAGAGCAAACAGAGGAGAAGAGGTGAGGGACACACATCAAAAAATAATAACAATCGACAAATCTCTTTTTTCTTCTTTTTTATTTGTAAGTGCAGCTTCGGGGAGAAACGCGCCATCTTATACCTGCTTCGGTGAGGCGTCTCCGGAGCGACCCTTCCCAGTGTCCCTCACCCCTTTTCCTCTACTCCGCAGTTTGAAGGAAATATGCGAAAGCAAAGGAGAAGCAAAAAGCCAACGCAAACAACACACCACAGGCACAAAGAAGGGGGAGGAAGAGTAGTCTCGAACGGAGCAAACACAGAAACAAGGAAAAAATAAAGTTTGTGCAGCTGTTCTGAATTAACATTTATGTCAATGATGTACGCCGCACTCTATTTTTTTTATCTGTTTGACTTTAGAAAGCCTTTGCTGTCTATGCTCCTGTCTTTCTTTCCTTTTTATTTGTTTCATGCAATGTGTTGGTGGATGGGGCGATGTTTGTATGCGTGTACAATCTTTTTTTCTCTCCTTTCAATAGGTTTAAACTCATCTACTTTTTTCTTCTCTTTTTGCTTTCATATTGGATCATTTACTTCATTTCTCTTTATTTCTATTTATTTCTCACTTTAGCTCTCTTGCTTCCTTTTATGAATAAAGGTAGAAGTAGCGGACTCGCGTAGCGTCTGTCCATTCTATTTTTTTTTTCTTAGTTCTGCGCACGCGGCTGCGAGAAAGACGAGGGAAGAGTAAAAGAGAAAAAGAACGTTGCGGGTGTGCACTCCCGCGAAGTTTCGACGGAGGCAAAAAAAAAAAAGCCTGTACGTGTGACGAGCGTTTTTGTGGTAAGGGTTGTGTACATGGGCGAGGACCGAGCTAGCGCTCTCCTTCACCATCAGCAAGTGAAACGAAACACACAACGTATCTTCTTTCTTTTTCCAAATTTAGACGCGCAATCTTTCTCTTTTTTCTTCGCGCAAGCGCGTACCTGTGTTAGTTGAGTGACATCCTCCATTGGTATTTACCCTCTCTTCTGTTCATTTTTGGCATCGAAAACAAAAATAAAAAAAATGAAAAACACGTTCACAAAAAAAATTCGAAGCGACTACTATTTCAGAGAGGCAAACAACAGCAGCTGCTGCACCTATGAATGGAATCTAGATGCTGGAAAGCAGGCTGACGCACTTTTCTTTTTGGAGGCAGCTGACGCTACAATTGGCGACGCAACAAAAAAACTAGATGACATGGCGCATACATGCAAGTTCGGATCCACTCGTAGAGCCTCGCTGAAAGGAGCGCCTGCACGCAATTCGCTTCCCTCTTCTCTCTCTTCTCTTTCTCTTTATCTCTCCCACAATACGCTGGTATTCAGCAGCGCACTATTTTTTTTTAAGAAGAGAGGACTACGTCTTCTACATAGACTACATACATCCGTTAACACCGCAGTCTTCGCTGTATCTGCGTTGGCTGGCGCAGCGTTGGATGTGGAAAGCAATCTAGAGCCAAATTGCCGCCAACTTGCGGCGCAGTCCGGCAAGCTTGACCCCTTTTTGTCTGTTTCATGGGCATGACGCTTTGCGTCGACGGCCAGTACGCGGCAGACGATATGACCAAGCGCGTACACCGCTTCGCTGCCCTCCTTCTGCGTGAACCTCCCACCACGCAAGCCGAGAGGTATAACTCCTTCAATTTTTCGAAACAGCCGGAGGAGGTCCAGCTGTCCATGTCGAAGGACGTTCCGCTGTTGCCCTATCCGCTCTTCCCAACCCACCCGCTCACTGAGGCCAAAAACAGTGAGATGCTGCACCACGCGTTGCAGCTGGAGGGGGGCGGCACGGAGGGTAAAACCCAGCAAAAATTTCGAAGCTTTTACAGCTTCTCCGAAAAAACGCTGTGGTTCGGCGGCTGCTCGGTACCTGTCCACAGCGCAGTTCAGCGCGGTCGTTCTCCGACGGAGCGGAGTCGAAGATAGTCAGGTGAAAAGACTCAGAATGGCCTCCTGCCTAAAGGATCCCCGCAATCCAGTGGTACCGGATGAAGATGGGGAAGTAGACCACTCCCGAGGTCAGACCGTGCCGTAGTATCTTTTAAGCGCGACCCGCATCGAGAAACAGCATCGTGTCGGAAGAGAGGGTAGAGCGAAATGGCCGGTATCGTGTATAGATACGGTCCAATTCGATGTTGGGCGTCTTGCCAGACTGTAGGTCGCCTCCCCGTAACGCGAAACCCACCTTCGTGCTGCCGCCCCTTACTGTGGCCCGCAGAGAGGCCGGGTGGGGGCTGCGCCTCTGCGGAGGAAGAGGATCTTCTGGACGAGCTCTTCCCTCCCACCGTCCCGGCGTCAAAAAAGGCCGCAGCCCCGGTAAACACGTGAGCCGCTGCCGCGTCGATCCTGCCGGTAGTTGTCCTGCCGGTAGTTGTCCTGCTTCGTGTTGTTGTTGCGCCTTGGGGTGCGTTGGTCATAGTAGCTGATGCGGCGTGACACCGCCTTGTTCAGCTCGCGGGCCTGCTTCTCGCTCAGGTTCCGCACCTGCTGGTGCAAATTCTGGAATTGAGCTTCGGCGCCGAAAAAGGTCAGCCAAACCAGTCTGTTGGCCGGACTGCGCCGTGGACAGGTACCGAGCAGCCGCCGAACCAAAGCGTCTTTTCGGAGAAAACTGTAAAAGCTTCGAAACCTCGACTGCGTTTTACCCTCCGTGCCGCCGCCCTCAAGCTCCATCGCCCGATACAGCATCTCACTGTTTTTGGCCTCAGTGAGCGAGTGGTTGGGAAGAGCGGGTAGGGCAACAGCGGAACGGCCTTCGACATGGACAGCTGGACCTCCTCCGGTTGCTCAAATAACTTGAAGGAGTTATACCTCTCGGCTTGCGTGGTGGGAGCTGCACGCAGAGGATGGCAGCGAGGCGGTGTACGCGCGCTTGGTCATATCGTCTGCCGCGTACTGCCATTCAACAAGGCGCAGTCCGGCCAGCTTGACCTCTTTTTGGTCTGTTTCATGGGCATGACGCTTTGCATCGAAGAACTCCTTCTTCAACGCCGCTGAGAAACGAGGTTTTGCGTATGCCTCGTCAAAGAGCCGCTCCTTCGATCGGTTCAGGTCCAATTGGATGGAACCGGGGTACAGGGCCCGCCTGTTCCTCGATTAACGCATGTGCTCCAGAGCGTCCATTAGTTTGGCACCTCCTCTCTCTCCATGCTGGATAAAGGAACGAGCGGCAGCCGCCTGGCACTTCTCTTTTTTTCTTCGCCGTTGAGCATTTTCTCTACAATCTGCATGGCAACTTGATATGCCGCGTATGCCTGCGCTGCCTCGTCGTTCGTGGGGCGTGTTCGGTTCACCGGATGCGCTCCGTCGTTAGAGGATAATATATATATATTTTCTCTTAAGGATAGGGAAAGCGTGTTTAGCGGAATGAATCAATTATTATTGTTTAGTGAAAGATAAAATAGAGATGGAACATGAAAAAGCTGGTCCAGGCATATAGCGGAGAGCATCTGCGCCACGAGTTGGAAAGGACAGCCAAATCCGATACGCATGTCAGAATTATCTTCATTTACATTCTAACGATTTTCTCCCACAGCATCTGGATCTTTTCCCCGGTTTGCCTGCGTTACTTGACTTCGTTTACACCTTAGTTAAAGATTGCGTCACATAGACACACACACACACACAAGCACATAGAACACGCACACACATCGGTTATGGAGAGCAAGGTGTTGTACACCAACGACGATGCGGACGTCCAGTGTGTGGCGGTCAAGGCGATCGAGACGGTGCGAGGTGCACCCGACGCAGCTGGGTCACAGCAGCACCTCCGCACATCCCTCTCCTCTGCATCACCAGATGCCGTTATCTTTCTCCTCCCACGCGAACGCTTGTACTCCTACCTGTACATTGGCGCAGCGGATGGCACGTTGCTGGCGCTGCGCTTTCACGTTGTGCTGCAGGAGATGGCCGTTCCGGGAGGCGGGAGCACCTACGAGCACCGCGTTGCCCTCGAGGCGCAGAGCAAGGTGGCGATTGCCGCCTCGCCTCTCAACGCCTCGTCTTCCTCTGCCGCTCCTTCACCTCCCGCGCTTGATAAGGAGGCGCTGAACGGTGTGCGCTTCATCGACGCTCCTACGCTGCTCCCCTACGTCTTCCTCCGCGTGCATGGACGCTTCCAGGTGCACGAGGACGACACCCTTCAGATGCTAGAGCCGTCGTACACCGCCCCGCTAGACCTGGCCGCCTCGGCGGTGGTGTGGATGTGTGTTGGAGAGGAGCAGACGGCGGCCTCTCGCCAGCGCCGTCGGGGCCCTTCTCCCCCGTCAGCTCCTGCGGTGTACTACGCTCTTTTGTTGGATACGTGGGAGGTGGTGCTGGCGGAGTGCACCAAGGAGTCCTCAGCCCGCCTAGCCTTCGCGGACAATACTGCGGAATCCTTCGGTTGGAGTGGCGACAACTATGAAGAGGACTCGCAGACCTCCGCAGCGACACCCGGAAGCGCAGCGGGGCGGCGTCTCGCAGGCCTCTCGACCTTGTTTTCGGTTCGCCCTCACACTTCCACCATGGCGTGGTGCGGAGACGTCCTCCTTACCGGCTCACCGAACTACTACTGCCTGTACGACACGCTGCATGGTTCTCTCCTGTCGCAGCTGGAGGTGGGCGGGCTGCTAGGAAGCGCCGCGCCGTACACGGCTTACCTTCGCAGTGCTGCCATGGACCCGTCGCGTGCGGGCTTCGAGCTGGCTGCGCAGTCGGCAGAGGTGTGCTCCTGCTCGGCCAGCAGCTCAGACCACTCTTTGGGAAGCAGCAGGGAGGAGAGCAGCCTCTCAAGTCGCTCGGATGCCTCGTCCAGCAGCGACAGCGAAGAGGAGGGCAGTGACGGCAGCGGTTCGGAGGACGCAGCGGCGCGTCGCGGTGGTCACTGCCTTCGACGCAACGCCTCCGCCACTGCTGCATTCGGGTGGCCCTCCGCCCTCGTCTTCCGCCTCCGCGACGGCGAGCTGCACGTCTGCACCGGCGCCGGTGCGACCGACTTGACCTGCGCCGCACCCCTCGCAGCATCGTTTGGCACGGTGCAGGCCGTGCACGGCTGTCCTCCCTTTCTCCTCTGCCAGCGCGGCTCTTGTTGCAGCGGTGACGGCGACGACACGGAGGAGAGGGACGAGAACTCGCCAGGTGGTGGGTCGTCTGGTGTCGCCTCCTCACGCCTACGTGCCTCCTTGGCTGGTCTGCGCCGCGCCTCTCAGCAGCTCTCTGCCAAATTCTCCAGTGCCCGCATGCCGGTCCAGGTGTGTGAGATGGCCGTCTTCTCCTGTCTAGACGGCCATCCATGGGCGTCACCAGAGGTCGACCCCGTCAGCTTCATGAGCGTGAATCTGCACGACGTGCGGGCCTTCCCACTCGGTCTGCTTGGTGTATCAACTCACATGGTGGAGGCCCTTCTGTGGAAGCCGTTCGCGGTGCAGCTGGAGGATCAGGTGCAGGCGGGATACTACACCCGCGTCCTGCGCTTTGCCTCGCAGTGCTTTCGCGGCTCGGAGGCGGCCCTGCGAGGGGTACTGCGGCGCGTGTGTCAGGCGTGTGCCACGCGGGCCATGGCTCGCCATCGCTACCGGGTTGCTTTTTACTTTTACACAGTAGCGGAGGCGGGTGTGGGCAGCCTGCTGCGACTCTTTCCCGAACTGCGTCGGCCCGCCGCGACGAGAACAACGAGGTCCGTCAGCAGGCGCGGACAGTCGCGCGAGAACAGCGAGAGGGGAGGTGGATCGGAGGAGGGCGGCGACGGTCCCGGCGAAACTGCATCGGCACAGCTCCATGACACGAGTGCACCGCGGCAGCTGTCGTACACGTCGCACGCACCCTACCGCGCGCTGTACCGCATTCTCTTATCTCACTTCTTCTCCCTCGTCGCAGCAGAGTCCGCCGCATCGGTCGGAGCCGCGAGCCCGTCTCCCTTATCGCCTGCCTCACCCGGTGCGCCAGCTGCAGCCTCTCAACACGATCTTTCTCCCGCGCACAGCGCCGATGAGCTGAGGGATGTGGCGGTGAGCTCGCTCCCCGCGGTTACTGCTGCGCGTGCACCGCACAGTGCCTCACCAGCACCAAGCTCCTCACTCCACTGCCCGGCCACCACCAACGCTGCCGCGGCTGACACCCGCGCCAGTGTCGAATTTGCGCTTTTCTGCCTCTTCGCGGTGGACTGCGCCGGTGCGCGGCGTATCGGCAGCACCCGCGACGAACTGCTGCTGTTCATGATTGCGGTGCAGACGCTGCATCACGAGGAGTGCACCGCCGCGGTCACCGCGCTGGGCCTGCCTCCACAGGCGCTGCTCATGACCATGCTGCTGGCCGCCACAGGGAACTACGACGAGGCTCTCACGCGGTGTCAGGAGGAGGCCGATGTGACGGCGGCGGCGGCGGCGTTGCAGATGTACGCCCGCACCAACGACGCAAGGGCAGGGGAGTTGAGTCGCCTCTATCAGCTGCACCTGCCCTGGATGCTGGAGGTGGACCCACCAGCGATGGTGCAGCTGCTGACGACGCCCTCCGCCTTTCCCGGCGAGAAGCCTGGCCCAGACGTGGTGCTGCCGCTGCTGCTCACCGTCGGTGGCACGGTGCTGCTGGACTACCTCAGCTACCTCATCAATACGGGGGGCAGCGCGGACCCGGTAGTGCACCAGCTCTACGCCATGCATCTTGTCCGCACGCTGCACACGCTGCGCGACGAGTGGGGACTGCAGGGCTTCGCCAGCGCTGAGCTTGGGGCCGCTGACGAGGCGGGTGCGGAGACAGGCCTCGTCGGCCACGTCCGCCGCGCGCTTCTCTCTTTTCTGCGGCGCAGTGTTTTCTACAACAAGGAAGCCGTGCTGGCGGTGCTCGTGGCGGCCGACCTGCACGAGGAGCAGTGCGTCGTGCTCGAAGCTCTTGATGACCACATCGGCGTGCTGACAGTGCTCGTTTACACCATGAAGGACATGAACCGGGCGGTGCGCTACTGCGAGGCGCACTACGCCCAGGACCGCGCGCGTGTACAGCAGTGGACGCCGCTTGCCGATCTCCTGCAAGACCGCAACAGCGCCGGTCCTGTTGCGTCTTGCGCTGCTGGTGGAAAAGGTGGTGGCGGCGTGGCTGGTGCTGTTGCCGCGGGGAGTCCACAGCACACGGAGGAGACAACGGGCTATCCCCTTCAGCAACAACAGCAGCTGCACAGTCACTCTTGGACGGCCGCCGCTGGCTTGCCTGCCGACGACGCAGCTGCAGCCTCACGTGCCGCTGCAGAGGCGGTGGTGAGTTGCGCAGAAGCGCCGCTCTTCCCCAGTCGTGACTGCCGCCGTCTCTTGGTGCAGGAGGCGGCTGCGATGGCGCACTACACGCACGAGGCGACCATGCACGGTGATGCGCGTGCGTCCATCTCAGTGGCCCCGTCGCGCGTCTCTGCGTGGCAGCCGGTCATGCGCTTCAATCCATACCTGCACATGCTGCTGCATGTCCTGCTGGTGCCACCGTCAAACAATGCGATGGCGCTGAACGAGATTGTCTGGCTGCTCAGCACCCACTCGCCCTTCATGAGCCCACGCCTCGTGCTCGCCTCGTTGCCAGGCGACCTTCTCTTGGTGCACATCGCACCCTATCTCATCCGTGCCTTTCAGCGTCTTGAGCTGAACCACCAACTCGTGCAGATGGAGGCCGCAGCGGTGCAGAGCACCTTGACAGACGCCGTGCGACGCCACGTATCCCTGCAGCAGCGGTGTGTGTGGATGGCGGAGCAGCGCCGCTGTGTCGTCTGCGGCGCCTCGATGGAGCGTGGAGGGCTGGTGGTGGTGTTTCCGAACTTGAAGCCGGCACACTTCCGGTGCCATCAGGATGCCACGCTGGACCCCGAGCGAGCGGTGCCCTTCTGCAGCGCGGCTGTGTAGGCCAGCAGTGCTTTTTTGTCCGTGCACACAACCTTGGGAGCGGCGAAGGAGGCGAGACGAGGCGGAATGCACGCGTTTAGGCACCGCATTGGTAAAGGGGGCGACACTATGGCTGGTACAACAACGTTTGCGACGAACGGCAGCGATCTCTAGCGCCAGTGTTACAGCACAAAAAAGCGTGAATATTCAAGTAAATTCACGATGTGGGGAGAAGCGAGCAACAGAAGTGCTGCTATCCAATGGCCGTTGTCAACACAGGCAGCGAAGCGGAGCCTAGGCGCAGCATCTGGCGTGTTGCCTCCATCAATTTTTTTGCCCCCAGCTTTCGTGGTGGGCACTTTAATTTCTGTGGCCCCACTAGACAAATTTCGTTCTTTCCCCTCTCTTCTCACCGCACACCTCCGCACAGCCGACTCACACACAACAGAAGAAGAAAAGAGGTTGTATCTTTCACGTTCTCAGAGCCACTTTTTAAAGCCGTGTTCGTAGCTCATCTCTCTGCTAATTGTTGACGTCGCGCGTGCAACTGTTCGGTTTAGGGAAGATCATAGAAAGGCCAGACGCACTTTCCCATACACACACACACACCCACACGCACGAGACATGCGGTGGCAGGATCGCGCCTTTCTTGGGGTGACCGGTGCTGGCACCGTGCTGAGTGTTGCCCACTACCTCGCCTCCGCACGCCACCTCACCGCCAAGGTGCCCATCCACTTCGATCTCTTTGGCCAACCCGACACCTTCGCCGCGCCGTGGGCCTTTGTGCTTTACCCCCTCTTGGGCGTCGCGCTCGGAGTGGCCGCGGCGGGCTCGACGCTCAATCCCAGCGTCGCCGCCACGCTGCCGCCGCAGTCAGTGGAGCAGCTGGCGACGCGTGTGGCGCTGCTGTGCAGCTACGTGGCGCTCTTGACCTGTCAGGTGTGCGCCACGCGCATGACGGAGGGCACCGCCAGTAAGTTGCCGCCTCTCGCGTTGGGGGTGTTGTACGGTGGTCTCGCCGCCGCCGTGTCTGCTGCGCTGTGGGACAAGTTTGCGCGCTAGCCGCGTCATTCTCTTTCCTTCATCTTTTTTTTTTCCAGTCTCCTTGAGCAAGACACAGCAAAGGAAGCTGAGAGGCACCTTCTTGAATTTTAGCCTGTATGCGTCGCCGTCGCTACTGGCACCGCGCACTACAGCAAGCACAGCGAGCGTACGCTCCTCTATTGCAGTGTCTCACAGATTGTGTTCTTCCTCCCCTCTTCATTTCGGCCTTTCCAGTTTAGGCTGCGTACTTCTAATGCCCTTTTTTTGTTTCTTTTTTCTTTTATGTGGTCTCTGTATCCAACAGCGAACGGTTATCTTTCTCTGCTTTTCTCTTTTTTCCTGTCTTCCACTTAGTAGATCAGAGCGTACTCGAGCCACTTGACTTTCTGCTTTTAGGATCTTGCTGTTCTTTCCGTTTTATTTCTAGTCCTTTCGACGCTGTTCACCCACCCGCAGAGGGCTGCTAGACAGCAGGAAGAGTTGTGGAAACGTACGATTTCAACTAGGCTGCACGCCTAGCGTACTCAACATACTCTACTCTCTAGACGTGAAGGTGCAGTCGTTTTTTTTTTAGCCTTATTTTTTCCACAGCTGAACGCCTCCACTATAGTGTACTCATGTGAGTGCATGTGTGTGTCTGGAGTGCAGCTTGCGAGGTACTGAGGGGAATAATGGCGTGCACATCCGCTCATAGTCACAGAAAATAAATGATCTATTTTACCCACCACCACAAAAGTGACATAAGCAGCGGAAATGAGAGAGAAGTGGAAGACGCTGCTCAGGAAGGTGCACGTGTGATAAAATTCAAGAGTGAAGCGGCTTCGTCTCTCTTTCTTAGTGCTGGCAGGATCAAGGTATGAAAGCCATGTGCAAAGGCTTAGTGTAGGCTCCTCTTGTTTGTTGCTTTGCCTTTCCTTGCTTCCTTGACGACCCACCTTCTGCATCTGCAACATGCTGTTTTTTTGATTCGTTTGCTCTTTGCCAGCAGTTGTCTCACGCTTGATTGAGATTTTTCTTTTCCGCTTTCTCTGCTTTGGAGCTTGCTCCTCACATCCACACCTGCTGCTACAGAAGCAAGGCCACTCTTTTTCTCTCATCTTATTCAAGCTAAAAGTTATACATTTTCTCTTTCCCTTCAATAAAAAATAAAAAAAACGCAAGCACACATACACCCACTCTCACACTCCAACACACGTGACACTACCAAAAATGAACGATGGTGGAGACGACATGACGGCGAGCCGGCGCTTCCGCAGCGTCAGCGATGACGATGAGCTGTCGCCTGACCTCATCGTCCGCCTCAAGTACGCCATGTATCTCTTCGTGTCTCTGCTGATCACAATGATGCTGAAGAGCCTCATGAGCTCGCTTTTCGAACACGTGCAGTTCTTGGAGAAAGGCTGTGCGATGACGGACAACCAGGTCGTGCAGGCTGCCTGCGGAGCGGAGATGCTCATCTACCGCATCAGCTTCTCCCTCGTCATCTTCTTTCTTGTTCACTGGATCACCGTGTCAGACCTGACCTGCTGCCTCCGCAGCAAGGACCGCGCAGAGCTGCAGAAGAGCTTCTTCACTGTGAAGACCTTTCTGCTGGTGCTGATCTTTGTCATTACGCTCTTCATCCCCAACGGCTTCTTCACCTTCTACGGCTACGTCTGCCTGATCTGCTCCGCTCTCTACCTTCTCATGAACGTCGTCTTTCTCGTCGACTTCTCCTACAAGTGGAGCGACGAGTGGGGCCAGCGGGCGGACCACAACGGCAAGTGGATGTGGTATCTGCTTGCCATCGCGGTGGGCAGCCTGGTGCTCGCCATCGCCGCCGTCGTCGCCTCCTTCGTGATCTACGTTCCACACTCCGACTGCAACAAGAACGCGTGTGCCATCACCACCGTCGTTGTGGGTGCCTTTATCTACCTGGTGCTGTCTATTTACATCCCCCACGGCTCCATCGTGCCGAGCAGCATCGTCTTCTTGTACACAAGCTGCATCCTCTTCTTCACGCTGCGCACGACGCAGGATGAGCACTGCAACCGCCTGGCGAACAGGGAGACGAGCACGTCGTATTCGCTGCTGCAGGGACTCGTGACGATGGTGCTGACGTGCTTCACGCTGCTCTACAGTGTTGTCGCTGCTGGTGGCAGCGGTGCTGCCCTCAACATCGGCCAGGACGACGACGGCGACGACGAGGACGCTGACGAAACGGGCCACCTTTCGCACTACATGTTCTTCTACACGATCATGATCTTCGGCTCCATGTACCTGGCGATGCTCGGCAGCAACTGGCACGTCAGCGGCGGTGGCGAGAACACGCTGGCGAAGAGTATCAACGTCGCCTTCTGGGTGCGTTTGTCGACCGTGTGGGCCGCCATCTTTCTCTACATTTGGTCGCTGGTGGCGCCGTACACGTGCTGCAAGGGCCGCGACTACGGCTTTGCCGTGGACGATGACTGGGCTTAAGCGATGGGAAAAGGTTGTAGAACGGAAGAGGAAGGGGATGCGACCATTATTTTTCTTTTACCGTTTTGCACGCGCTGCTCCTGCTTCCTCTTCTTCCCTTTATCCCACCTCTGTTGCCCCGCATGTATGCGTGTTTACTGCACACCCGCGTTCCTTCTCTTTTTCTCTTCTGTGCTTTCCCTGATGTTGATGTAGTTGCTTTTTCTTTTTTTTTCTGTTCGGCGCTGATACACGAAGCCTGCTTCTTCTCCAATCGAAATTTATACTCTTTGTTTTTTTTTTGTTGTGCGAAGTACGATGGAATCAAAATTAAAAAAAAAAGTAATAGAGGAGGCGAGTTGTGCGTGTCGCCGTTCAGGTGCGCTGGTCGATGGCAGGTGGAAGCAAACACTGGCGACAACGACACACACGCTCACGCTCACTTATCCCAGACATCGTGATACTTTACTCTGTATTCGCGTTCAGGAGATGCCTGGCGCGCCGTTGTCGATGCGCTCATGTTTTTTTTTGTTGCCCTATTCTCTTTTTTATTTTTGTCCGAAGGTGGCACCAAAGTAGCCGGCGCACTTTTTCTCTCACTCTCTCTCTCTCTCGAGAGAAAGAAATATATGCGGCGATTTTCTCTTCCTGCGTGTTTTACCACTCAACGCTGTTTTCCGATGCTGTTTTTTTTTTTCTTTATCTCTTTCTTTCTTTTTTTTTACGCACATTACGACACTATGCTTCTTTTCCTTTTCTTCGTCACCACTTCGCGGTGCATATTAAAAAAAAAGGAGAAAATAAAGAGAAGTGCGACGCTGCACTAACATGAAAAAAAAAAAGAGGATGTGAACGAGGGATGCATGAAGGCCTACGGTCATCATCAGTGTCATGGCTGGTGGTGTGGTTCAACAAAGAGAGGAAAAGAGGCTGGCGTTTTACCTTCCACACATCTATGGTGTTTTGACTGCTCCGCTGACGCCTCAGCAGACGGGTAGAGAGGAGGAATAGGAGGAGGTGGGGCTTTACTCTGCTGCGTGTACCACTTGCCTTTTTTGTTTTCACATCGCGCAACGACAGCACACGTCCCTCTCTTTAATCAACCACTTTTCCATCTTTCCCCCATTTCCATCTTTTCTCTCTGTCTTGTTTTCTCTTGTGCCTTGCATCTTCACTTCGTTACCCAGTAACCCACAAAAGGAGGAGAGAAAAAAACCCGGTAGTCTGGCTGCAGCTTTCGCATTGAATCCTCTTCAGCTGCGTTCCGGCACTAACGGCGTTGACACGCTTGTTTGTGTGTGTGTGTGAGTGTGTGTGAGTGCTCTGCTCGTCGGTTTTGCCTCCTTCTGAACGACCAACAAGGCTCGGCGACTTGAAAGCTCCACCACTGTCACAGCATAAGCTTCCTTTCCTTTTTCCTTTGCGGTACTGGTCGGGGGTACGGAATAAAACACACACTCAAAAGAAAAAGGACAGGAAGCACCAACGCCGACCTCACTCTGCGTTTCCTTTCCTACCATTTTCTTTTTCTGCGGTGCGGTAGTAAAACCGGGATTGGTGAGATGGCACTCAACTTCTCCAAGGCGTCGACGCACTTCGTGCGCAACCTCGTCGAGCTTGGCGTCTGCGAGAACACCGACTGCCTCAACGCCTATCATCCACCCGCAAGTGTCTCCGGCAGGAGTTTCGGGTCGCACCAGCGGCCCTCCTCTCTTCTCGCAGCCGCCACGACGCCGTCGACGCGTCCGATGATTGCGGTGGACGTCCCACGATGGATACACGCCCTCGACAGCGACGACTTCCCCCTCACCGAGGTGTGCCACCAGCTGAGCAGCTCGGAGCTGCAGATGAGCCAGCCGCTGGAGAGGTTCATCGACGATCTCTTCTCCACCGTGTCGCGGCGCTACGGCGTGCAGCTGGAGACGCTCGTGCGTGCGCTGCGTCTGCTGGAGCGCGTGCAAATGACGAACATCCGCGCTCACCACCAGCTCTTGCTCTCCCAGCCCAGCCTGCGGAGCGGTCGCAACAGCAACGCGAACAGCTGCGGCAGTGCTGGCACCTCCTCTCACACGGTGGCCGGTTGCGATTCCTGCGCCGCGACGCTGCAGCCCGGGAGCGCCAGTCTTCTTCACCGCACCGGTCTGCTGCGCGCCGCAGCGGTGCCGGCGCCACCCCAGCTTGGTCAACCGTTTTCGACAAGCCCGCAGCAGGTTGGCCGGTCCACACCGATTGTGTGCCCGCCCGCCTGCAATCTCGGCGGCGCACACCCGGCTCTTCTTGCCCACGGCTCTGGCTGGGACGGCAGCTCCCTCTCCTCTGGCACGGTTGGCCCGTTGACAGACACAGAGCGCCTGAGCGGCTGCAAAGGAACTGGTGCACCCGCCGTGTCATCGCTCACGAGCTGGTGTTTGCCCACGACGTCTCCTTACGAGGTCGACCTCGCGACCAATGCTGCGGCTGCGGCCAACGCGGTGGATCTGCCATCGCTGCTGGGCCGCCTGCAGCCCTGTGCTGCGTGTGCCGGCTCCCGTGTTTTCACGCTGCAGTACTACAACGTGCACCTCCTCCTCGCTGCCTGTCTGGCCTTGAGCATCAGCATCAACGAGCTGACCGTGATGGCGGCGGTGACGGAAGACGCGCTGATGCACCAGATTGCGGCGATGAGCCACTGCACCGACCTACCACTGCAAGTGGCGGCGCGGGTGGTGTGCGAGACGCTGAACGGGGAGCTCTGTGTGTTCGACGGCGATGTCGACGTGCTTGTGCATCGACTGAACATCGTCGAGACGTGTGCGTTCGCGACGGACGGGCTGTAGGCGGAACAGGAGACGATGTTGCATTATCCTCTTCCTTCTACTCCTCTCTTCATCCTTAAAAGCCAGGGAGCGGCCCATCAATTCGCAAATTACACACACACGCATACATGCCCACACGGGCTTGCCTCCGCCCACGGATCGAACAACACTTCACTTGTTCCGTCGTGAGCTCTCGTCGCAGCTGCTTGTCGTGTCTTTTCTCTGCCGCCTCCTCCGTGCCCTTTGCTCCCTTTGTGTTCCGTGTGTGTGTCGAAACATCTTCGCCCCGTTTTTCAATACCTTTCCATCCTCCCATTTTCTTTTTTCTGATCTGTATAGTGCTTTTTTTATAATTTTTTTTTCTGTTCTCTTTCTGTGAATGATGCTGGTCTCTTCTTCTTTTTCTCTCTTTTTTTTTGATATTTACTAATGCCTTTCTTCAACACTTCTTCTGCTGTCCAGAAAAAAAATGCAAAGCAGAGGAGAGTGCTGCCCGACCTTTGCTTCTTTTCCACTGCCTCGTTGCCGAAGGATAAAAAGATGCGTGGCCGATCGCCATGGAAGCCGGCTGGGTGTGGAGCACCAAATCGAAAGGCCTGCTTCTCTAACGCACGGCGACGGGGTCTTCGGTTGTGTGTGTTTTCATGACCTGAGCCGCGTTTTTTTTTTAATTTTCTGCTCTTGGGCCACCTTGTACAACTGCGAGAAGGGTCGGTGGAAACCAGACTTATTGATCCGGTTTTCCATTTTCACGCACCTTTATGACTTTTTTTTTTCTGCAAGAGCCTTGTTTTTTGTTTTCCGGCTCGACCGAACACGTGCCATTTTTCTGTATCCCCTCCTTTGTGGGTAAGGAACTTTTACGCACGCCAGTAGTTTCGAAAGCGATTCTGTTGTACAAGCATATTTAAGTCCCTCTTTTTCATTTTCTCTTCTTTTTTGTTGAGATCAGCAGCAACATCATTTCACAGCTCATCTGTTGTACCATCTTGTGTTTTTTTTCCCTTTTCTATACATGCCAACCTCACTCGCGTGACGGAAGCGCTTTTTTTTTCCGTGCGTGTGTTTGTTTTAACCGTTTTGTCAAGAAGTAGGGCAATGCGGGAGCTCGTGCTGCTTTTTTTTTTTCCGTTCCCTTCCAGGAATGTAAATTGGTCTCTCGGCGTGCACGTCTCCTGCTGCTAGCGGGCACACACAGAGAAAAAGAGAGCAGCGTTTCCAGAATAAAAGTGGGGGGAAAAAAGAGTTGCCGGAGACGCAGCTCACTGATAAAAAAACCTTTTTTTTTTCCAATGTAGGAAGAGAATATTTATTCTGCTGCGTTGTTGGCTGTAAACGCAGTGCGAAGGCGTGTCGGGACACTGGCGCGCACAACAGCAGCAGAGGTCGGAAAAGAAAGAAGTACGACATCATACGCCCTCTTTATCTCTCCTTATTATTATTATTTTGTTTCACCGTTTCTTCCTGCTTCTCTGCTGAATTCGTCTCCGCTCATTTCCTCTCATTTTTTCTTTCTCTGTGTGGTTTGAGCCCCTTCTCCCTTGCTTGTCTCTCGATTGCTGCGCACTCAGATCCCATCGTGCTTCTGCTTGTTGCTGCCCCCTTTGCCTAGCTTCATTTTTTTTCCCCTTTTGTTTTTTTTGCCCTCTTCCTGAACACGATGTACTTCGCCGAACGCGGTACACAGGCTTTTTTTTTCTTTTTGTAAATGGGTACGTGAGCTTTTTTTTTTCTGATTTTCTCTCTTTCACATTTGATTTTTTTTTTGTCAATTGCGAGTGAAAACAGCCTTTGGCTGTTATTAATAGTAACGAACGAAAGAAAAAGGTGAGCGAAGAGGCGTGAACGTCGAAAGGTGGGAGACGAGGCGCCTCTGCTTCCTCTTTATTCTTCTTTTCCGTCGCAGAGATGTGAGTTGCAGGATACGGTGTAATCCCTCTTAAAAAAAAAAAGAGAAGAACGCGTAGATTGAAAGGAAGAGAGATGATAGGACCACTGCGCCACGCATACGCAGAGATAGAGCGTACATGCATGCCTCTCTCTCTCTCACTCTCCAATGGCGTGCCTCAGTCATTCAGCTGCTGCACTCACGCCCTCGCTGCGTCTCTCGTTCCTCCTGTTCACACTTTCCTTTCGAATCCTTCCCGTTCTGTTAAAATGTTTCTGCCGTCCTGTGTGTCGCGTTGCGCGTGGCAAACACTTGGAAAGAAACTTTCAATTTCAGACGGAGTGAAATTCTCCTTTCCGTCGATCTTACCATTTAACACATCCAAAAGATATAGGTCTCGAGCTTTTATCTTACGCCCTTTGCATCTACTTGTGATGCGCATGCTGTGCCGGACAGCGCGCTGCGCCGCACTCGGAGGTAGCGCTGTGCTCCGATGGAGAGCACACACCCGTTTTGCCACCGCCTCTGGCACTGCGGCATATGGAGCGACGCGCTGGCTTCACGCCGACGCCGGCAGCTCCGTCTTGTCGTCTTCGCAGCACGACCGCGCTGCAGAGGTAAGTCGTTGTGACGACACCGTAGTGCCCGCGGCGTCGCCCACCGCTCTTTCCCTTCCACAACTGACACTCGTTCTTGTCTCGCGCGCCGACTCCTTTGCGCAGTCGCGCATCAAAAACTACGTGCATCGGGTGCAAGGAGCTGCCGCATCCGCAGCTTCCGGAAATACGGCTGCGGCGGGCAGCATCACTGGCTTCAGCGTTGTCGACGTCACCCCACGGCAACTCTCAGCGGAGGAGGCCGGCCGCTACACGGCACCGGTGAATCTCAGCAAGGCGTGGGTCGCGTCCTTCGACTTGCCAGTCGACGCCTTCGTGGACGGCAGCCTCGCACGCCGGCTAATCTGCGTCACCGGCTTGGCGATGGACCCCAAGATGGCTGTGATTGCCGCCTGCATGCACGCCGAGCGCTGCCTCGATGCCCTGCGCATTCCCCTCTTCACGTCGGAGCGGCGGCAGTTGCAGCACGCGCAGCAGGCAGAGGCAGAGGGCCGCACCGCCGCCGCCATCACCGACCTCCCGCGTGAGTTTGCGCAAGTAGAGCTGCCCGCACCGGTCTGCCTCCCTGCTGGCGCCTCGTCCAACGCAGCGCATAGCCGGCCTTCCTACCAGCCGAATCCGAGATCTTTCCTCGCCGGGAAGTCCGGCGCTGGTGCGAGCGGGTCGGCATCTCCAGCGACACGCAGCAATGATACTGTGCCGCCACAGCACTTGACGCGCAAGCAGCAGCTGGAAATGGCGCGACGGCGCCGGCTGCCGCGCCGCCGCTCCGAGAACTACTGTACGCGCTACAGCGGTGACGTGTTCATGCGCACGACGCTGGCCGAGCTGGCGGTGCTGCAAGCGACGATCTTCAACCACAACCGACTTGCCGCGGACGGCGACGGCGACGATGATGGTGACGGGCTCGAAATGGCAAGCATGCACATCAACTCACAAGAGGAGTCTGTGCTGCGACCAGAGCTGCTGATGGGTGAAGATGCTGCCGCAGCCGCTGCTGGTAACGCTGCGGGCACGGCTCGGCGACCTGGTAGCCCAGTGGGCCATGTTGTGATGCGGCAGCCCTTCTTGCATCGTCAGCATTTGAATCATCGAAATTTGATCGACGAGACGGAGGGCGGCGTTTACGACCTGGTCGATGGGATTCAGCGCGATTGGGTGGTGGTGCCCGAGGTGCCGGGTTCGTTGTGCATCTTCGACCCCTACGCGGAGAAGCGCGTTGATGGCTACGTGCGGCGCGAATTCGGTCACGCCTTCGCTGACGCCGTTGTGATCAGCTTCTCCGACGAGGACACCATGTGTGCAGTGACGGACAAGCAGCGGCTGAAGGCCAAGCTGATGCGGTGGTACACGGCAACGATGGAGCTGAAGCATCTCGGAGTTTGTGCGACAGGGAAGGCGACGAGGCAAGACGTGGCTCAGACACTCTGTGCGATGCACGCGGAGAGTCTCCTGCAGTGGTTCGGTGTGCCGCTCTACGCCTCCTCCCACGCACAGGCGCTCTACTACGACGCCTGTCTGCGGTGGGGCCGTCGCGTCGCTGCCGTTCCTGTTGACCCGTCCACCGTCAACGCGCAGACGGCGTCACTGCCAAAGCCGATGAAGGAGTGGTTCCGTCCCTCCAAGGTGCGGGCACGGCGCTCAGAGATGAACGTGTCGGAGAAGCTGCTCCTGCTGAATCGCGTCGTCGTACACAACTTCCGCAAGCACTTCCTTGAGTGTGACCTCTTTGCCACCGATCGTTACTCTGAGATCTTCACACTCTCCGAGGCGTGTCTGCGCTCCTTCATGGTCGCAATGCATCACCCCTTCGAGGCGGCCTACTTCACCTTGATCTACCACACCGACGCGCAGTTCCGCACGACGATCTACCTGCCTCTGCCGGAGCGCTTCGGCGTCCGCGGAGGGTTTTCCATCGCGACCACGCCACGCAACTCAGTCAGCCTCTGCGCTCTCAACGCGATCGATGTGCTGTGCTCGCTGGATGCCATCCCGTCGGCGTGCATGGTGCAGCCGCGGTGGCAGCGCATGCTGGAGCTGCGCGAGTCGCTGGGCCTGCTCCTCCCTCCATCCTACCTGTACAGGATGCGGCTGCAGCGGTGCACCACCGACGCCGCGCGGGACGCCCTCGGGCCACCGCCGCCGTTGCCAGACCCGATGCTGCGTTCTCCGCCCGCCTACCGCGAGACGCCGGGGCTGACGCAGACGATCGCGCCGTCCGAGGAGGTGTGGCGGATGCTGCTCATCGACGCCGAGGTGTACGACGTTGTGCCGGCCTTGCAGCTCCTCATCGAGGTCTACCGGGCACAACTGATCGGGGGCGACCTGATGTCGTTGCCGGCCATCTTTTTCACAGAAGCCGCCGCCCACCTCTTCGGCTGGAGCGCAGAGCAGCAGGAGTACCGGCGCTACATGTTTCACTACACCGGTGCGCAGCGCTTCCAAAGTATGATTAAGCCTGTCGCTAACAACTTCTGGCTTGCGCTGCCCCTGGAGGAGGCGACGTACGGGCGGCGGGTGGCGGTGGGACGGTGCCTGCACCGAAATGGGGCGGAGCGGATGCTGTGCATTCACGCCCTGCGCATTCTCCGCACGCTGAAGCTGGCCCCATGGGACTCGTGGGAGCCGGCAAAACTGACCTTGCACCTTTACAAGGGGAGCGGCCTCAAGACAGAGCTGCGGATGCAGCAGTGGAGGTTTCTGTGCAAGTACGTTCTCGATGGGCGGGATGGGGAAGGGGAGGATGGCGCGGACATCGCACATCAGACCACCCCGGAGGCTGAGATCACCAGCGAGACGGTGACGGCTGCTGCGGGTTCGCCGTCCGCGGCTGCAACGCGGGGTCTGGCAGAAGCGGCGAATATGGTGCACATTCTTTCTCCCCACCCTGTTATGTCGCGCGAAGCGGCGGGCACGGTCTTTTAGCTTTTTTCTTCTTTTTACGGACCGTCGCACCGTTCCTCTGCGATGGTTTGTGCACCTTCCTGCGGCCGTTGTTGCGACGGCTTGGCTCTATCCTGCATACCTCTTCACTCACACAACCACATCCTCACCAAGCAAGAAAAAGAAAAGAAATAAAGCTTTTAGGCTCGTCCAAAAAAAAAAAAAAAGGAAGAGAGGAGAGAGGTGAAGATCAATCACGGGCTGATTACCGCTGACCGCTAACCGTTTTATTATTATTTGCACGCTATTGGGATTCGTCCACGAGGAATGCACGATGCACCTCGCACCTCACACAACTCTTTCCCAACCGCCCAAATGAGGCGTACGGCTTATTCTGTGGAAGCACCAGAACGGATGTCGTTTTTTTTTTCTTGCATTCACGTGCGCCGCTCTTGCTAAGCTTTTATTCGATAGTGGTGCTTTTCATCTTCGTCTGTGCGAATCTCTTTGCTGATGTGCGCATCTCTATCTCCTACCCGCCCCCTCTCTCTCTCTACACGCATACAACCGTGCTGCTGCTGCCTCCCTTCCCTTCCCTTTCCACACACACACGCACATACACGCACAACCTTCTCTCCCCTTACACCACTCTCCTTCCCCGTGCAGATTCACTTGGCACTTGATTACGTTTCAAATGGACTACCCGAAGAAGAACCAGGCGGCACCCGCGGAGGGCCAGACGGTGCGTCTGACGATCACGTCGCGCAACGCCAAGGCTGTGGAGTCCGTGACGTCGCAGCTGCTGACCCGCGCGCGCGACGAGAAGGTGACGATCCACGGCCCGGTGCGTCTGCCGACGCGCACGCTGAAGATCACGACCCGTAAGACGCCTTGCGGTAACGGTACCAACACGTGGGACACCTACGAGCTGAAGATCTACAAGCGCATTCTGGACCTGCACGCGCCGACTGCGCAGGTGAAGAACATCACGAGCTTCACGATGGAGTCCGGCGTGGACGTGTCCATCACGATCCTGGACCGTTAAGCGGGAGCTGTGCACGTGGTGCGTGCGCGGGGTGTCGCCCCGCTGTGCGTGCCTGCTGCCCCAGCAGCGCACACCCGTAGCTTTCGTTTCTTTTTTCTCTACCCCATCCCTCCACTAGGGTCTGTGCGTGCCGTGTGTCGCTGCACTCGGCGCACGTGGCGGCGTGCAGTGCCCTAGCGTTGTCATTCTGCCAAGACTGATTTTGATTCATTTACCTCATTTTACACTAGAAAAACGATAATAAAAAGAACAACAATGCGAAGTGGCACGCGGTGAAGGTGCCTTGGCGGAGTGGCGGAAGGTGGCTCTTGCGCTGTGATTGTATGGCGATGCAATGGAGGAGCACGCGTGGTGGGCGTTGGGGGGAGATCCCAGCTGCTCGATGTAGCGCCAGTGGCAGACTCTGGAGAGCTGCTGCCGCTGCCCCTCGTCTTCTTTTCTCGCTCAGCGCAGTGGCGTGCCTTCGGCGTAAAGGGATGAGCAGAGTTGGAGAGCGACTGCAATGCGCGGAAAATATGCGAGAAGGCGAGGATGAGTGGAAGAGGTGTGCCAATGTGTGCCGCGAGGTGTGTAGGACACACACGCGCGCAGATGCATCCACTGACAGCAGTGGACCTACTCTTCTGTCAAAACTCGTGCGCCGCACCTGTGGTTGTACCTCTCTGCTACTCTGCCATCGCACAAATGCGTTTTTTCCGCGCTCACACCACATCGTTGCAGGCGCTCACGGAAGGTGCTGCGAGTGCTACACACTCGGGACGGAAATGAAAGGCGTGAGAGAGAGAGACAAAAAGCACGCAGAAGCTTCTTTCTTTCTTAGAGTGGCGGCAGCGGTGGATGCGCTGTATTGCACGCGAACAATTCTTCTCCCTTCACTTTTTTTTCCATATCCGCCTCCCTCTTTTCTTTCGTACCGCTCTTCGTATTATTTGCCGTTTCTCTTCTCCTGCTACTCGTTTGCGTTGGTTATTTGTGTGGCGTCCAGGACGCACGAATACCAAGAGCTTCAGTGCACAAGCACGAAGAAAATCATCACGCTCGACGGCGTGCACTACTGAGTGGGGTGCAGATCATCGAAGCATCTTGTGTGCTGGTTGGTTGACAGCTCTTTACTTTTTTTCCCTCTGCTTTCTGTCACGTGTCCGTCACCGGCGTCGTCTCTCTCTCTCTCTCTTTCTCATTCGTACCTGTGCATGGAGCTTTGGGCTGTGGAGAAAGAGCAGGCGTTAGTGACTCAGTGAAGAACAGTGGTTTATCTTCGCGTCCCACGACCCGCACCGGCACTGAGAAAAGGGCTGAAGAAGTACGGCACAGCGCATTCTGTTGTACCGCACGCCTCACTTCAGCGCAGCCGCACACGTGCCCCGATTTTAAAAAGGAAAGAAGAAAGCGCTTGCAGACTTGGTGGAAGAGAAAGGACGCCTCTTAGCCGGCGTTAATGGACAAAAAGCTCGCCCTGTCTCAGCTGCGACAGTCCCGCTTCAACTATGAGCGGGGGCTGGCTCAGCAGGACGCAGAGCGGCGTCGAAGGCTTCACCAGTTCCTCGATCAGCACCAACACGCACGACAGTGGTCCACCTCCTTAGCGGCGCTACAAGACGCCGTGCATCACGGTGTCGCACCGAGCGACGCTGCTCTCTGTCGCGCCATTCAGCAGTGCGGCGCGGCGGGGCATCTGCGGGCCGCAAAGTCTGTCTACACCGATGTGTACCGCCGCGTTGGTCGACCCCGTCCGCTAGCGGCACACGTGGCTTTCATGTCCGCCTGCGCGGATGCCGCTAATTTTGACGAGGCGCACCGACAACTCGTTGCCCTTCGCGACCGCGACGTGGCGCAGCACGCCAAGAATAGCCGCCACCAGCCTGTCGTGAACGACGACGTGACGACCGAGTACCTGCGAGCGGCGTTGTGTGCGTCGCTGGCCCACACCCGCGAGCACGACGCACGTAGTCGCCTCCCCATTGAACAACCGGCGGCACCGTCGCAGGGCAGCTCATTCCACAGCGCAGGAGAGGAAGACGGCGATGAGAGCCGCAGTGGCGCACCTGTAGCAGACGGAAGGCAAGCGGAGGGGGACAGGGCAGCTCACACGACTGGCAGCGGCGCCAACGGCATTGCTGCTGCTGCTGCTGCTGCTCCCTGGCAGGTTGCCCTGGAGACCTTTCTTGCCCTTCGTCGTGACCGGCAGGTGTTCCGGCCCAGCAACGAGCTGACGCCGCTGCTGCTTGAGCATGCCATGCAGCTAGCGTCGCTTGGACGGCAGTGGCGCCTCTGCCTGGCCGTTTTGCGTGGTGCGGAAGCCGAGCAAGCTCTCATCCCACCCGAGGCCTACGACGCTGCTCTTCGTGCCTGCTTCCAGGCGCAGCAGTACACCGACGTGGTGCGGCTGATGGAGCAGCTGATGGCCACGCGTGTCGCACCGGATGAGCGCAGCGTGCGCCTCGCTCTTACAGCCGCGGAGGAGGTGTCTGCGTTGGCGCGGCAGAGCAGCACCGTCACCGCTTCGTCTTCGAGCTCCGCAACAACATCACCAACGCGAACGCCCAGTGGCTGGGCGATGGCCCTCACCCTCTTCGACGCTCTGCAGCGGAACGGCCTGCCGCTCTACCAGCAGAGCTACGAGGCCCCATTGCGCGCCTGCGCCGTTGCTGGCCGGTGGAAGGAAGCTTTTCAAGTACTGGATGCCATGCGGCGCGATCACCGGCCGGTGTCCCCGGCGCTCTACGCCCAGGCGCTCGCCGCCCGTGTCGAGGCCGCCAACACCACCGCAGAGCTCCGCCGCCTCATGCGTGTGTCATCGCTGACGGACGGCTCCAACACCAGCGTGCTGCTCTACCTGGCTGCTCTGCGTGCGTGCATGCGACAAGGCGATTGGAAGCTCTTCGCCGAGCTGAACAAGGAAATGCGCAATCGCGACATACCCGAGACGTACGACAAGATGCGGCTGCTGATCGAGGCGGCCTACTTGCAAGGCAGCTACCACAGCGTGCTGATGCGCTTCGCACGCTTTGAGAACATCACCCAGTTTGAGCGACGGCGCGTCGTGAAGGATCAGCTGGTGCGGCTCTACGAAGAGGACTTTGACTTGTCGGCGGCGCTGCTCGACATGGTGCTGGAGGCGTATGAGAAGGTCAAGGGGCACAAAGACCCGATGGTTGAGGCGGCCTACCAGGCAGCGCTGCGACGCAAGGCACAGATGAATGGACAAGAGAGCCTCTCCGGTGACCACACCGCGCCAGAGGAGTGGATGTTTTCGCAGGCAGCTCGGGATGCACGGGCACCGCCAGACAACCAGTGACACCTCGTCTTCTGACAATTTCTGCGTGTCTATTCCAGTATCCTTTCTTCCCACTTCTTGCTTCTACGCAGAGCAGAGTGATGCAGCTTTTCTTTTTCTGACTGGAAAAAGAGAGGTGTGCCACCAAAGGGCTTTTAAAGAGGCCAATCTGCAAGTGGCGTTGCTGTTCGTCTACTTCAGTACACTGCAGAGGGAGTGCAGCGTTTTTTTTATTATATTTATTTTGTTTGCGAGATGTCGTCACAGATGCTCGAGGCGCCGGAGCTTTTCGCGGCGCTGGTGCAGCGGTGGTTCTCACTGGCAGCCTTTACCATCCAAGGGAAGAGGAACGAAAGAAAGGCACAGAGAGAGAGGCTGCACAGGTGTGAGATGCAGCCTGCGCTTTCCTGGTTCGGGTAGGAGCTGGCCCTTGAGAATTGTCCACGTAAAGCTAAAAGTGAACTAAAAACAAAACTCAAAACAAAACTTTGAATTGGTCTACAATAGGCTCGATTCTGGTGGATAGGCGAGTCGGCCTTGTCCTCTTTACAACATGTGCGGCGTTGCTTGCACTGCGGCAGCTCGACTTTACTTTTCAGAGGGAGCACGATGGGGAAAGCCTACATTGGGAGTAGAAGGTAGTGCCTGTGAGGACTACACAGATATGATGGCGCTGCTTTATTGTTGGAGAAGCCAGAAAAGCTGCACGTTAACGCGATGATCTGCAAACCTGGGTTGGAATTACAAGAAGGGCTCTCTCATCTGTAAGAGTATCCACACTATGTATTGTCAACTTATCTGTATTATTATTTCTTATCCGCCCCTCTTTCTCTCTACACGCACAAAACTCTGCTGCTGCTGCTTCCCTTCCTTTCCCACACACCCGTGTACATCCCCCTCTTCCCTCACACCACTCTCCTTCACCGTGCAGATTCACTTGGCACTTGATTACGTCTCAAATGGACTACCCGAAGAAGAACCAGGCGGCACCCGCGGAGGGCCAGACGGTGCGTCTGACGATCACGTCGCGCAACGCCAAGGCTGTGGAGTCCGTGACGTCGCAGCTGCTGACCCGCGCGCGCCGACGAGAAGGTGACGATCCACGGCCCCGGTGCGTCTGCCGACGCGCACGCTGAAGATCACGACCCGTAAGACGCCTTGCGGTAACGGTACCAACACGTGGGACACCTACGAGCTGAAGATCTACAAGCGCATTCTGGACCTGCACGCGCCGACTGCGCAGGTGAAGAACATCACGAGCTTCACGATGGAGTCCGGCGTGGACGTGTCCATCACGATCCTGGACCGTTAAGCGGGAGCTGTGCACGTGGTGCGTGCGCGGGGTGTCGCCCCGCTGTGCGTGCCTGCTGCCCCAGCAGCGCACACCCGTAGCTTTCGTTTCTTTTTTCTCTACCCCATCCCTCCACTAGGGTCTGTGCGTGCCGTGTGTCGCTGCACTCGGCGCACGTGGCGGCGTGCAGTGCCCTAGCGTTGTCATTCTGCCAAGACTAATTTTGATTCATTTACCTCATTTCCCAATAAAAACAACAAAAATAACGAAAAACTATGCACGACAATGTGAGGTGGCACGCGGTGAAGGTGCCTTGGCGGAGTGGCGGAAGGTGGCCCTTGCGCTGTGATTGTATGGCAGTGCAATGGAGGAGCACGCGTGGTGGGCATTGAGGGGAGATCCCAGCTGCTCAACGTGGCGTCAATGACAGATTTTAGAGAGCTGCTGCCGCTTCCCTTCGCTTTCCTCTTTTTACAAAATGCACGTTCATCGCAGGAAAGCTGTTCTTTTTCTCTCGAACTATGAGTTTTCTTATATCTTATCTATCTCTTTTTTCAATCTCTTTCCTTTTTAGTAGTCAAAAGTTTCACAAACGCAGCTCATTACTGCATTCACTACCACATGAGTCAGCGCTCCCCCTTCCTCGAGGTTTCGGGCAAGAGCTTGACGGGAAGTGTGCAGCACAGCATGCTGCAGGAGTCGCACACAGGCGGTGCGGCGAAGCGATGCAAGACTCCGCTGGCTGTCATCGGTACCGGCATCACCTCCAACAAGAACGGGGTATCGGAAAGCGCTGCGGTGCCGGCAAGGTCGCTACGCACAAGTTCTTCGACACACACTCCTGCGGGTGACAAAGCGAAGCGGGTGGCGACCGCTGCTTCCGCACCGCACGGCGGCAACGCTCTTGAGCTGTCGCTTGTACACAACCTCAAGCAGCAAATCGCGTGCTTGGAGGCACAGCTGCGGGTGGCTCGGCAGCAACATGACGCTGCAGCGCGTGCCAATACGCGAAGGACATCGAGGGGCGGTGGCGGCGCCGCGGAAACATCCAATGCCGATGCAAGCTCACGCGACGAGGGCAGAGAGAGGTGTGCCATAGGTGTTGCCCTTTCTCTGCCCCACCACGAGCGGGTGCGCCACATGGATACCGTTGTTGGTGTGCACGGTGACGCTGCCGGAGTCGCAGAAAACGAGGTCCAACGTCTGCGCAGCATCCCGGATGCGTATCAGATCGAGCGAGCCGCCCTGCAGCACAACGTGGAGTCCCTTACAAAAGATATCGAAGGTCTGCAGAGTCTCGCCCTCCACGTGGGACGGGAGCGGGACGTGATGGCCGCAGAGGTCGTCCAGTTTCGCACCGCGCTGCGGGATAGCAAGACAGAGCACGAGGCGATGGCCAGCGAGTGCGCGGCATCGCTGCAGCTGCTAGAGGCGGAGCGGGCACTGCGCCGGGCTGCCGAAGACGACGCCGCTGCCTACGCCCGTGGCGGCCCGGCTGCTTCGCTGAACGTGTCAAGTGCAGGCGATGCGGCGACTGCGGACGCGGTGAGCCAACGCAACTACTACCAGCTGCAGTGCGAACGCTTTAAGGCGTCGGTGGCGCGCGAGAAGGCCCGCGCAGACTTGCTCGCCGCAGCCCTGCTGGAGGAGCGGGGCCGTTGCGCGTCGCTGGAGAAGCAGCTCTGCAGTGCGTTGGACCGGGTCGGGCTGATGGAGTCGCGAGAGCACCAACTCGCTGCCTACTACCAGAGCCTTAGTGCCCGCTTTGTGACGCTGTCGGCGATGCTGCGGCATGTGCTTGATGTGGTGCCGGAGGATCTTCTGAAGCGACAGCAGTCGCCGCACCGCGCGGGTGACGCTGCTGCTGCTGACGACACGGTGAGCCTCAGCGAGGTGCGAGAGACGCTGACGGCGTGGCAGGAGGAGGTTCTGACCAATGCTGTGCAACTGAAGGCATTGGTGGCAGAGAAGGCAAGTGAACAGACGGAACCCAAAAGCGTGGCGAGTGAAGCCGCTGCGACAGCTGGAGGTGCTGTTCCTACAGTTGTTGTCGCACTCCCGCTGTCACCTCTTCCCGACTACGCTGCAGATGCACAGACACCACCGCTGCCGCTGAGTGCGGCACCCGCGACACCGACGGCGGCGCTGGAGAGGCGGGAAGACAGTGGAATTGGGATGTCTGGAAGCAACGGGTCAGCGACCTCCGCACCGGATATCATGGCAGTGGCCACCGTGGCTACCATCACGAGGCACTCTGAGGATGAGCCGATACTGCTGAGGCCGTTTGAGAAGCCGGAAAAGGGCGTTTTGGTTGCGGCTCAGCAGTACGGTGATGCTGCAGTGGCCGAGGCAGCTTCTGCTGCTTGTGCTGCTCCTCTTGCTCTTGCCGCAGCTCCTGCAGAAGCGCCTCTTGCGTCCACAGCAGACCCGACAGCTGCCGCGGGGACCCCCATCGCGATTCCGCCTGCCCTTTACAACTGGGCTTCGGTCAGCGAGCCTACGCCAGTCAAGTCGGAGAGGATTGAGGAGGCGGCGCAGACGCCAAAGAACGACGAGGGGGACGATGTGGCGGTTGTCGAGGCAGAGGGAAGCAGCGACAACGCAAGTGGTGAAGTGCCAATTGTAACAGGCGGAGAGGACAAGCCCGATGCTGCGGCGACAGCACCGTTCGACCCCTTCGCGGAGGCGACCGGCGAGTTCGAAGCGTCGCAGAGCGCCACGTTGCCACCACGGGCAGTGGCAACAGAGGAAAGCGTACCCGCACAGACGGCGTCCCCCGCTGCTGCTACTGCTGATGCATTGCCGACGAGCGCTATCAACGTCCCGTCGCTCGCCACCGCACCGGAGTCGAGCTCGGAGGAGGAGGGGGAGTCAGCGGGAGAAGATGAAGAAGCGCCTCTTGCTTCGCCATCGAATAAGGATGTCGCTCACTCTTCTTCTCCACCTGCCGAAGCCGAGTCGGCTTCAGTCACCGACACTGCACCTCCATCAGGAGCAGCAGCAGGGACAGAGGCTGAGGCGGAAGAGCACTCACCACCCGTACGATCTTCCTCTGCTACCGAGAGTCGAACAGAAGATGTGGAGAACGCGGACGCACCTGCCACGCCTGGTGAGGCCGCACCTTCTGACCCTCCTCCGCCCCTCGCGGCTGTGGTGCCTCCGCCTCCGCCGCCTTCCGTCTTTGTGCCACCACCGCCACCGCCAACACTTGCTATTCTCGTGCCGCTGCCCGTTGTTCCTCTGCCACCAGGTGGCGTGTCCGTACCGCCGCCGCCACCGCCACCTCCTGCCGCTGTGGTGCCGGCGAGTGGGCCGCCAACCGCACCTACGCCGCCGACGCTGGAGGAGCAGCTGGCCGCGTTGGACGCCCGCATTGAGGCGCAGAACGCGTCGCTCGCTGACCTCGTGCAGCGCCACAAGGACACGGCGTGATACACAACAGAGGGGGAAAAAAAAACACACACACAGACACGCGCGAAAGCATGGACGCCTGCGACTTACTTTGTTTCTTGCTTTCCCTTTTTTCCTCTTGCACAACCTCCACGCTTAGAACTCCTTAGAGCTGTCATAAAGCAAACCATGAATCACACGAAAAAGAAGAAAAGGAAGGAGCAAGTCACTCTGGTAGAGTCTCCTTCGCTGCCTCGCCTGGTCGCTCGCGACGCACGTAGGAAGTGCGTTGCTCGAGTGTTCGTTGCTTTGAGTGTAGAAATTGAGCCAACTATCGATTGGCCGGTGCGGGTGAGAGCAACGCTGCAGCGATGTACTGCCGCACTTTTACCTTTTGCGGCGGCAAGCCGGAGAGAAGATTTGAGCTGCAAATAGTACGCGTTTTTTTTTACTCTTCTGACATCGGCGGCATCACAGGTGATTTGGTAGTTTAGCCATATTTCTCTCTATTTTCTTCTCATTGCTTTTCTTCGCGCTTTTCGAGTTGTTTTCTCCTTCAAACAAGCATGCCTTTCCTTTCTTCATAGAGCCTACGCATCCGAAAGAAACGCACACCATTTCTAGCTGCTTGTTCGCGAGCACCGCACACTTTAAAGCGCCGTTTTTTTTTTATTCTGTTCCAACAACGGCTGCTTTTTGTACGCTGACTCCATATTCTCCAACTTCCCACTCACAGTACGCCAACAAGTTACACTTGAGAAAAAAAAAACTATTTGCCGCCACTTTTAGCTTCGCTGCAGCAATGGACCGCCGTCCGCTACTGCCGACGAGCCGGGAGTCCTCGCGCCGACCACCCCCGGAGCCGCTCCTCCCTCCCTCGCAGGTTGACGCCTCGCTGGTCGTCTTCGAGGACGACGTCGACGACGCGAGCAACGGCGCCGGCCCAGCAAGCGATGCGCGGCACTCCATCTTTAGCAGCCTCTCTCTCTCCGCCTGGAGCGAAGGCGGCAGCACCGCCGCCGCCCCACCGTCCTACCTCACCGCCTGTCTCCTCCGCCCCTTTCAGAGACTGCGGTTTTGGTGTAGCGAGGGCGAGCGTGGACGCTGTTGTGGCAGTTGCGCCTGCTTGTCCTTCCTCGCTGCGTCTTGTTGTTGCTGCTGCTGCCGCCGTCGCGCGTCCCCGTCTTCGGCGTCTCGCGGTGGTGGTGATGGCGCACACGACACAGACAACGACGCGTTCTACGCTGAGACGGGCAATGCCGTTGCGGCCGACGCCTTGCGGGCCTCTGGTGTCTCGCGTGCCTCGCAGCAGAGCAAGGGCAACGAGACGCCCACCACCACACCCCATCATGGGCGGAGCAACTCCAATAGGCAGCACCGGCAGTACGCCCCACCACGCTCGCATGTTAGCGGGGTGAATTTGATGTCGCTCTCTCCATCACTGGAGGCGGTTGGCGCTGCGCACGATAACGCGGATGGCGCGCAAGGTGACTCTGTCGCAGAAAGCTCGCTGGCGGGTTCGAGCACGCCGCCCTCCTCGATCGCTCTCGGTCGTGTCGCCGCCACCGCTCCGGGAGAGCAGCTGGTGATGCAGCGCGGTGTGCTGATGCGCATGGCACCTGATGGATCCTGCACTCGTGTCGAGGACGCGGCGACGACGACGACGCGGTCGTATGACGTTGGTGACGATGGTACTATCGGAGGTGCTGGACAGTTTCTCAACCAACACCACGTACCGCGCACCGCGAGTGTGGAAGAGGCACGCGGTGATGCAGCGCAGGTGTGCTATAGTGGAGGTGCGGAGGGCGGCCTCAGCACAGATGCGGAGAATGCACACAATCCCTACGCGCTTTCGATGGCGATGCATGCCCTTGAGACAGGCCGGCGGCCTCTCCACACGCTGGAGCAGGTGTCCTCTGCCCTGACCACCTTCGCCCCTTACCTCCCGCTGCGTGTGGAGTCGGAGGTGGACCTTAACAGCGCCTCAGCTCTGCCTGCGGAGGGGGTGGCGTCTCCCTCGTCGCCGACTCCTCCCGCGGTGCCTCTCTGCCTGCACATTCTCGGCCCGGTGCAGCCGTGTCCCACCGCCGCCGCCCTGCGCATCCTCGAGGACGTTCTGCTGGAGGACTGCGATCAAGGACGCCTGTGCATGAATGCCCTGCACTGCGCCGACCTCGACGTCCGCGGCGTGGCACCCGGCTCCGACGACGCAGCAGGACCTTCGCCCGCACGCACCGGCCGACTGGGTGGTGCCGAGGAGGGTCGAGCAGGCATGCAGAGCAACGCGTTTTTAGACTTGCTCTTGTCCCCTGTCGTCGCAGATGCGCGGTTGTCGGCTGGTACGCGAGATCCGCGATCGCCAGTCTCCTCCCACAGCGGTGCTCTCACGGCTGCTGCTGCCTCGACGCACGTGCTGGCCTTCTTGAGCACCGTTGTGAGAGGCCGCGGGCCGCAGCTGACGACAATGCACTTCACGCGGTGCTTCGTCGCGCCGCACGACATGGCGCGCTTTGTTCCGCTTCCCCTCGGCACGCTTCGCCGTCTCCGCTACGAGCACTGCTCCCTCACCCCGGCGCACATCGATGCGTTGCTGACAGTGGCGAGGTACCAAGACGCAGAGCGGCGCAATAGTGCCCGAGGCTCAGCTGGTGCACGTGACGCCCGGTCTTTTAGTGTGCTAGAGGAGTTGCAGCTGAGCGGCCCTCTCACTGTTGAGTGCGTCTCAGAGCTGCTCGACTACGTAGAAGAACAGCAGTTGCAGGCGGTGGAGGGCAGCGGCGGCGCGGTGTCGCTGCATCAGCTCATCTTGCCAAGTGCGCTGGTCCGTGCTGCGAAGGAGCATCCCTTTGTGCGGGCCAACTACCAACGCATCAGCGTGGTGAGCGCGCATTAATAAAGGTGGCATGATAGAGGCATGTGGACATCACTGGCGAAACTTGTTCTTGAACATACCGCATGCAAAAATGTTTTTTTTCTGTTTCTTTTCTCTCTGTCTGGGGCCAGCAGGCATCTTTGTCGTTCATGTTGTTGTGGCTGAATAGTGTCCTGCTGCTTCAGCGACTAAGCCATGCAGCTGGGTATTGCCGGTTCCTATCTTTTTTTTTTTTTTCACAAGATCCGTAAGGCCTTTCCTTTTTTTTTTTTTCTCAAAATTTCTGCTTTCATTGGTTTCTGTTTCTCTCTCTGTGAATTGCACTCTGCACGCATATTTTTTGGTTTTTTTTCCCCCCTTTTTCCCCTTGCTGACTGCTTTTTCTACATCCATTTGAATAGTCTCACCAACTAGCTGATGCCTTGTGGAGTAGGTGATGCCGCTAAATTTTTTAGATTCCGCGGCTCCTGTTCGGGAAGAAGAGGCGGCGAGGAAGATGCACTTCTCTGTGGCACTTGATTGTTTTTTTAACATGAATACCGCACTCTCCGGTGGATTTTTGCCGCCAAGACAACGTACCGCGATGAGGGAGGTAATGCTGACCGCGTCTCTCCAGATGGAGCGTGCTTCATGCCCGATGCTGTGCACTCCTCATGACTCCACTCCGCTCTTGAAGTTCTTCCTCTTTCTCTTCGCTACCCTTCAATCAACAATCCCACAGGAGCTTCCATTTCCCCGTCTCCGTTCCACGACTAAACGTTACTCGCTACTTTCTTAGTTGCTTCCGATCAGACAGCTTCGTTCGGCTCTTTGCCGCCATCTTTTTCTCCTCCAAAATAGCTGCGCTCACAGGATTACTGTTGACGCGACTGCTTCTCTTCTTCTCTCACCTATTCCTTTTCCTCTGTTGTCTTGACGGTTGTCCTCTCACTATCCACTGCGTAAAGCTGCCACCACTTTCGTTCTTTTTCTTTCCAAAAGATAAGAGGAACCCCGTTGCTCTTTTGCTTTAGCGTACCTCATTTTTCTTTATTCATTACTTACTTTTTCTTAACCTCTCCTCAAGCCGCTCTTCTCTGTTCCCCCCCGTTTGTTTGTTGATCTTTCCTAAAACTTCTTTGCCGCTCCTTTAGGCAGGACAAGACGTGGCTTTGTTTTTCTTTTCTGGGGCTGCATCGTTTTTTTTTTTTTGCCTCTCATCTTCCATTTTTCTTAATTTTGATTTTTTCCGGCTTCCTCCAGCACTTTGTCGCCGTTTCGTACCCCGTGAGTCCTAATTGGGTCTCCATCATCCATACCGCTTCGTTTGGCGCTTCTGCGTCTTGCAGCCCTTTCCCCTTCCCCTTTGCGTCTCTCTTTTTTTTTTTTCCACAATCTGGTTGTGCTGTTTCTGACAAGGCTTCCAGCTTGCGCTCCGAAATCCGGCATCTGGAGAAGCGCTTGACAAAGATCACTTTTCCCCCCTTTTTTGTTGTATTCTTTGTTGTGCTTGTTGGGCTCTTCACCTTTACCGTTCATTGTGTTCGTCTCTTAATTTTTTTCTTTTTCTTCAAAGTTGTGGTGGCCGAGTCCTTGGGCTCTTCTATAGTCCTTTTTAGTTTGGTGTTTCTTTTGGTCTCCTCTACCGCCTTTATTAAAGTTGGTCGAGCCTCTCTTCCTTGCCTTTCTTTTACACTGCGTTTTTTTTAAGCCTGTTTTTTTTTTTTTTCCTTTTCCTCCCATTATTGCAGCATCTTTCTTGTGCTGCTGTAGAAGTTCAAAAGTGCCTATTCGGCAACAACAACAAAAAAAAGTTAGCTAATTGCACTCTTCACATTGTCCATTCGCCAACGTGTCTCATCCCTCTTAACCTCTTCTGTTCTCACCAGTGGAGAGCGCGAGTGTTAATTGTTCGAGGAGGGCGATAGCAAACAGCACCAGCATTGCACACACAAGAGGATGAGCACGATACCAGCGCAGCGCACGCATCCGGCGAGGCGGCCTTCCGCTGACGTCGCCGACTCCATCAATGATGCGTCGCAGAACAGCGCTTCTCTGCTTAATGCAGCGACACCGCCGCACCTTCATCGCGCCAAGCGGGCCGACCGCAGCACTGCCCACGCCCGCGCACCAGACGCGGTTCTCTATCGCAGCCGTACTCCACGTGGGGCATCTCGCCGCGAGAGCCTCGGTGTGCGTCGCGCCGACTTTCCGCATACCTTTTCCTCCCCACCTACCGCTGCTGCTGCGAACGGCCAATGCTCTCACGACGGCGCTGTCAACGCATCAGGCCAAGCCATGCGCATTAAGACACCAGCACCAGTAGTATCAGTGGTGTCGCCATCGCAGTCGAGAAGGCAGTCCACCGCACTTCCTGCGTCTCCGTCCAACGCCGCCGCCGCCGCCTCAGCAGCTCAGCGGCCGGCGCGGTCGCGCTCTGCTGGGGTGACCGTCTCCGCCATCCGCCCCCGCACCTCCGTCGGTGGGCACTTCCCCGACTTCCCACGCAACTCAGCGCTGTACACACCCACTCTATCAACCACCACGTCCGCCACGGCGGCTGCCAACATCAGCGGGGCTGCAGCGGCGACGGCGCCGAACGGTACTAGTGTAAATCGGAGAAGCACGCCGCGGCTGCGAGAGGCCGTGCCCGAGGCGTGTGCAAATGACGTCACTGACCACGCGAAAAATAGTGCGCCGGCGCGGGTGCTGGTGACTCCGCAGACAAGTCAGCAGAAAGTGGACGACATGGCGCTGCTCACACCGGCGAACGCACTCGTCCAGACCGCAGCGCCACCACCATCAGTGGCAGCTGCCCGTGTAAGCGCTACTGACGCACGCACACCACGTGCAACCTGGGGAGGTGCCCCCACCTGCCTGCAGCCCGGCTATGAGAGAGCGCAGTCCGCCACGGTGGCAGCGTCAGTCCCGCGGCGTCTCAGCGGAGCCGTTTTTTCCACTGCTGCCGCTGCAGGACCTGCAGCACTACCGATGGAGTTTTCTCCCGTCGCTGCTGCTGCTGCCAACTCCACCACCATCACCACGCCCCGCTCTGCACACCGCGCGGAGGCGGCACGGCTGAACCTGCCGCGCAGCATCGCGTCACCAAAAGAATCGCGGCGCCGCTCCGCCTCCTCAGGCCCCACGAGGCACCCCGTTGCTGTCCCCGCGCTGAGCCTGCACAAGCTACGCCAGCCTCAGCTGCAGCGGGGCAGTTCGCCATCGAACAACTCACGCGGCCTCAACAGCCGCAGCCCCCTTTACGGTGCTGCATCCAGTATTGAGGCACACCCCACTGCCGCCGTGGCTGCATCGGCGCCATCGCTGGACCCGGTGAGCGAGCCCGAGGCGCGTGGCAGCACCGACTTCCTCTCCCACGCCCTTCTGGCCATCAACGAGGTGTGTGTGATGGACTCCGATCCTTCCTTGTCCGGCCTTGGCGGCAACGCGGGAGGCAGCCGCACGTGGGTGCAGCGAGGGGCTTCGACGCCGCGTCCGTACAGCCCAAGGCCGGAGATGAACGCTTTTGCATCGTCCTCGCCCGTCAGCCGTGCATTGCGAGGGAAGACGGAGACGAGCGCCGCGACGACGCCGCGCCTCTCCGCCTCGACGCCGCGCTTCACCGTGGCGACTAACACAAACAGTCTGCCCTACACGGCCCGCCTCTCACGCGAGGGGACGCCGATAACCGGCGCGCTCTCTCCCTCTGCGCCAGTCGCGGCACCCGCCGACGACGCCGGCATCCTGCACACGCCTCGGCAGCGCAGCCCGACGACGGTGACGGCGGCTTCACAGGCGCGCACCGCGTTCGCGACGGACATGGAGCCCGACAGCCAGGACTACGTGGCCGCCGTGGCGGAGCAGGTGTCGCGCCACTTTTACGTAATCCTCACGGCGCTGGATATCGGCCGTGGTGCCGCGCTGCAAGCCGAGCCGCCCGTCGCGCTGTGCCTGCGGTCGATGGTGGTGGACCTCAACACGGTCGCCTCGCTGCTCTCCTACGACACCCGCAACGGCATTGAAGACCTTTTGTTTGACGACTGCGCCTTCGCGACGATGGACTTGGGGTGGCTGGCGCGGCTGACACACCTGACGGCGCTGCGCTTCCGCGGGCCGCGGACGACGACGTCGATGGTGAACCGCCTCCTGTCCTACACACCAGCGGTGCAGACGCTGACGCTCATCAACACCAGCCGCATCACCTCCCTCGCTGGGATTGCAACTCCCGAGTCGCGCGTGCAGACGCTGCAGCTGATCCAAACCGACTTTTCCGCGGCGGCCTACGAGAACATGGTGAACAGCCGCACCCTAAAGCACGTGATGCTGCTGCAGGTGCACCTCCGCACGAACATTTTTGACCTCCTCAACACCAATCACCTCGTGGAGCTGCATCTTGTCGGGTGTCCCGATGTGTACTACGACGGCCTGCCAGAGGCGGAGTGGGTGTCGTCGTGCTCGCCGCGGCAGCAGGCTCTGCAAGCGGCAGTAACGGAGGCCTCAGAGAAGGCAAAGAAGCCGCGGTCGCCGCTTGTGAATCGCGGACGAGGGGGAAGTGCTGGCCACGTGAGGTCACGGCGGTCAGTGCAGCCGCAGCCGCAGCCGCAGCCGCAGCGAGCACCGCCGGAGTTCCCGTTGCGGACGTTGGTGATTGCGGATTGCCCTGCCCTGCAGCTCAGTAAGGTGCCCTTCAGCGACTACCGCCACCTGAGAGAGGTCTCCGTCATGTACCAGCGTGGTGTTCGCGCCGCAGACCTTGCTGATGTGCTCAAGCAAGGCAAGCTGACGACGCTCCGCCTGCAAGAGGCCTTCGTGGACGCCACTCTCATCGAGCAAATTCGCACCTGCACTGCACTTCAGGAGCTGAACTTGAGCTTCTGCCGCGGAATGCGGGGCATCGAGGCGGCGTGGCCGGCGCTGGCTGAGTCCTTGCGCGTGCTGAACGTGTCGTACAGCGACGTCGACGACGACGGTCTTGCCGGTCTTGGCGACTGCAGGATGCTGTGCCACGTCTACGCACGCGGCTGTGTGCGGCTGCGCAGCTTTGACCCCTTCCGCCGTCTCTCCGGCTCCGTTGGAGTGATCGACTTGACGGAATGCACGGGCCTCGAGAACGACGCCTTTAGCGAGCCCTTCGACTGCACGGGCGTGCACCGTCTGCTGCTGCGTGGCTGCGGGAAGGTGCGCACGGTGACGGGGATTCGCACGCTGCGGATGCTGGAGGAGCTGGACCTCGCAAACACCGGCGTCGACGACCGCGCCTTCGCTACGTTGGCGCGGAGCGCAGATAGCGTGGTTCTGCAGACACTCACAAAACTTGATTTGAGTGGCTGTCGCTCCATCGACCAGCTCGCCGACTTCGCCGCCTTTTCAACGACGGCGCTGCGCAACTTGTCCAGCTTGAACCTCACACGGAGCAGCGTGTCGAATGCCGGCCTCGGGCAGCTTGCTCGTGCGGTGCAAAGCGGCGGGGGCTGCTTCTCCGAGCTCGATGTCAGCCACTGCGCGAGTGTGAGTGATCTCGCCTCCCTCGGCGCCGTCAAGACCCTCCGCACGCTCAATGCGTCGTGTAGCGCACTCAATGACGAGGGTCTTGCCGCGTTTGTGAAGACCTCCGTCGCCGCCTTCAACCGCGAGCTGCGTGTGCTGGACGTGAGTGGGTGCACCGGGCTCCGCAACGTGGGCTGCCTCGGCCAACTGCCCCGCCTCGCCGCTCTCAACCTCTCTGGCACCACAATTGATGGCCCGGCGTCTTTTCCCGAGTTGAGCAGCTGCACGGGGCTGCAAGAGCTGGACGTGTCGGAGTGCATGCACGTCACGTCGGTGGCGGCGCTGCTGCCCCGCCTGACGAAGCTGCGCGTGCTGAACCTCTCCCTCACCGGCATCCGCGACGACAGCGTGACTGCGTTGGAGGCGCTGACGGACTTGGAGGTGCTGCAGCTCAGTGGCTGCCCCGGCGTGGTGTCCGTCGAGGCCCTCGCCCGTCTTCCCGTCCTCCAGCGCTTGAACCTCTCGGCTACCGGCGTTGTCGACGTCACGCCGCTCGCGAGCTGTCCGCAGCTGTGGGACCTCTCGCTCTGCTCCTGCGCGGCACTGGCGACCCTGCAGCCGCTCGGGCAGTCACGCACACTGCAGCGCGTCGACGCGTCCAACACGCCCATCGCCTCTGACAGCTTTGGCGCAGAGTGGGGGTGTGCGTCGCTGGAGGAGCTCGACGTGCACGGGTGTCCCGAGCTGCGTGGGATGGCGCCTGGCGCGCTGCGCCACCTTGTTGCCCTGCGCCGCTTCAACGCCAGTGAGACAGGGCTCGACAACAGCGGTGTCGCTGCGCTTGCCGAGTGCACGGGACTGTGCGAGGTGCAGCTCAGCAACTCGGCCGTCACGTCACTGAGTCTGCTCGGCGTGGTGCCGACGCTGCAGTGTATTGCGGCGCAGCACACCGCCGTGGACGACGAGGGCATCGATGGGCTGGAGGTGTCGGACAGCTTGTCCAGCATGGACTTTACGGGTTGCACAAACCTTAAAGACGTCTCCGCGTTGCGCGCGATGCGCAGTCTGACCACGCTGGTGCTGCGTGACAGCGGTGTGAGCGATGTCTCCTTTGCTGAGACGTGGGAGCAGAGTGGACTTCGCGACCTAAATCTCGCCGGTTGTCCTGGCATCTGCGAATTAGTCCAGCTGAAGACGATGCGTGGGCTGGAGGTGCTGCGCCTCACCGGAAGTGGGCTGAGCGACGCGGGGCTGGCGGGAGTGGCGGCGTGTCCGGCGCTGCGACGGCTGAATGTCGCGGACTGCTCCGGCGTCACGGATCTCTCGCCGCTGTCGGAGGTGGTGGGCATCACGCACCTCGACGCAAGCAACACGGCCACCACAACGCTGGCGCCATCCGCTGTAGCAAGTGCAGCCGCAGAGCAGCAGTGGACTTGGCCGGCGACGTCGCGTCTGCGGCACGTTGTGTTGCGCGGCTGCGCGTTCCTGACCGATGTTTCGGCGCTGCGCGGCCTTCCGGAGCTGCATAGCGTCGACTTCACGAGCAGCGGTGTCACTGCTGTTAGCTTTGCCGATAGCTGGGCTGGCTGTGCCTCGCTGGAGGAGGTCATGCTCAGCGACTGCACGAGTTTACAGACGGTGTCTGGCTTGTGGTCAGCGCCGCACCTGATGCAGCTCCACCTCGCGCGCACCACGGTCGAGTCCGTGGACGGCGCGAAAACGTGTGCGTCTTTGGAGGTGCTCGACGTGTCGGAGTGCAAGCGGCTAAAGAGCCTCCACAGCGTGCGAGCTCTGCCCCGTCTGCAGCAGCTGCAGTGCCGCGAGAGCGACATCACTGACGACTCGTTCAGAGAGCGCTGGACGGCGCCGAATCTGATGGAGGTGAACCTCTCTGGCTGCCTGCAGGTGCGAGATGTAGGAGCGTTGGGCAGCCTGCCTCGTCTCCGCAGCGCCAACTTCTCCGACACCTACATCGTGGACGGCGCGGTGCGGGAGCTGACGGCGGCGGCGACGCTGGAGGACCTCGACCTGCGTGGCTGCTCGCGGCTGGCTCACCTCGGCTCCCTGTCCCGTCTGCCGCGCATCCGTGCCCTCTACCTCTCCCGCACCTGCAGTGGCAACTTCACCTTCACGAGTGTGTCGCGGTGCCGTCGACTGGAGGTGTTGGAGATGGAGGACTGCCCCTATCTGACGAACGTATTTGTGGTCTTTGAGTTTGGGCAGCTGCGCCACCTGAAGTTTCCACCGCTGTCGCGGATGGTCGGCTCGGTCCTCCACAGCTGCCACAATCTGGAGTGCCTTTCGCTCCACGGCTGCCCCGACTCCTTCGAGATCGAGTCGCTGTCCATCCTGCCCCGTCTGCGCGTGCTCGACCTGCGGGAGAGCGCCATTAAAAAGAGTGTCCTCGCCGCCCTTGACAACTGCCCTTTCCTGGATGAGGTGGACGTGAGCTACTGCACCGACCTTACCTCCTTCGACGCGATGGGCAACCTGCCGCGTCTGCGCTGCTTCCTCGCTGCTGGGCTGCCCGTCGCGGACGACGTGTGCACGAAGCTGACGCAGTACCCGCTGCTGGAGAAGGTTGTGCTGGCGGAGTGCTACTTGATCCGCGACGTCTCGGCGCTGATGGCGCTGCCGCAGCTGCACCACCTCGACATATCGGAGAGCGGCGCGACGGAGGCGAGCTTTGTGGGGATTCGCCACATGCGGGGACTGGAGGAGCTGAGCGTGCGCGGCTGCACCGCCATCCGCAGCTGCCGCCTGCTGCACGCCGCACCAGAGGAGGGAGAGTATGAGGGCACGTGTGCCGCAGCAGTGGATTCGGGTGCGACGGTCTTTTTACCGCGGTTGAGGCTGGTGGACTTGTCGGGCACAGGGATTGTTGCCGCACATGCCACCGCTGATATTGCCGCTTTGCGTCGGCAGTGCCCGTTGTTGACGAAGGTGTACCTCACCGGGAGCCGCGCGAGTTCTTCTGCTGCCCCGTCGGCTCTGGCGCATATCTGGGGAAAGCTGATGGGGACAATGTAGGCGGTTCTGTCAGCTGTACTTTTGATTATCATTGTGAAGGCTATGTGTTTGTAGCGTTCGACTAGCTTTGTGCTTTTTATTTGTTCTTCATTTTTTTTTTTGGCATTCTTCATCTCCTTCTCAATACGTTTTTGTTGCCACTCTCGTCGGCGTCATCGTTATTTTCATTGTTATTTTCCGTCGGCCATGGTTCACCTCCGTACTTCTTGTTGTTTTGCTGAGTCGTGAAGGGCGTGACGGCACTGGTGAGCCTCCTTTTGTTCGGCTGCTTGTCATTTTTTTCTAAATCACGGTCGTCAATTTGCGCTTCAGTCTTTGCATTGCACTCTGTGACTTTTTTTTTTGCGTGTGTGTGTGTCGTTTGCGCTTTGAAATATGAAACTTTCCGCTTTGCCACACGCTGCAGAAAGGGTGCCACTCAGGAGACGTTGCGGTCTCTTACCCAATGTGGCGTGAGATAGCGTTGACAACTGACCAAACACTTGTTGCCATGTCTGCATTCGCAGCAGAAGACAAGTGTGGCTTCCTTGTCCCGAGCATAATCCAAAAGAAAAAAGAGGTTATCGGCGTCGATCTATGACACTAGCTACGCGCCACCGATAAGAGTCTCTCTCACACTGGCAGAGAAACACACGACTACGTCGCTACTGCTGCTCTACGCACTTCTTCGCTTTATTTATTTATTATCTTTCCTTCTGTAGTATCGTCTGCCGGTCCGTACACAAACACTCACACTCACACACACATACCGCTGAGCCAAAGCACGCAGTCACACCTACAAACTCCTCTGCAGCACTGCCTTTTGACGCAGCAACACACATAGATACACGTCCAGCCACGTAAAAACTACACTCCTTGCCTTCTACAACGATGTTCTTCTCTGGCGGCACATTTGGCCACGAGAGTGAGGTTCGCGAGGCCAGCAAGCGCCAAACAGGCCGGCGTCACCAACCGCGCGACATGGCGGAGGGACAGACAGACGCGACTGGCACTGGCGCTGCCGCTGCGGCCCGTGGTGCCCCCGACCGGCATGTCAGCGAGCAGAAGCAGATGTCTTCTGGCCCCTCCTTCATGGACCGCATGTATGCGCACGATGCGTCGGGTGCCGAACCCGCACACGCGGCCCGGCAGCACAAGGCGGGCCCGAAGGACAACCTCAACATCTTTGCCTGGCAGACCACCGATCCCGCGTCGAAGGCGCCGCCGCCGAAGGCCGCCGCACGTGGCCCGCGTGTCGCACGCGACGTCGACGCCAAGGCCGCCGTTCCCACCGCCGAGGACCGCCGCGCGCAAGAGTCGAAGAAGTTCGAGACGCACAGTGAGAGCACCTTCCTCAAGTTCAGCGACACCCCGGTTGATGGGCAGTCCGCCACGCAGACTGGCGGTCGTCGTGCGTCGAACACGGCGCGGCGGGAGAGCGGGCTGATGGGGGAGTTAATGCGGGAGCAGCAGGAGCGGCCGCACGGCAAGCGCGTCACGAAGGCGGAGGAGGCACGCCGCCGCGGTGGTGGTGGCGGGGCGGAGGAGCAGGGCGTGGCGGGCTTTCCTGGGATGGGCAAGCGCAGTGCCCCGCGCGCCGTGCCGCACCTGCACCGCAAGGTCGAGGATGCCGGCGTCTTTCCCCCAGCGATGCCGCCGTGGGCACAGCACGATGACATTGTTAAGCCGGAGCGCCGGCGCAACGGTGGAAAGCAGCCCGCACCGCCCGCTGCTGCGGCGCCGCCCTACCACATCGACGACAACGATTACGAGGACCGCCGCCTCGAGAAGGAGGATGGTGTCGGCGCCTACCACGACCACCAGCGCCGCATGCAGGAGATTGAGATGTACGATGACGGGGATGATGAGGGTTATGAGGTGGCACCGCAACGCGGTGATGGCGGTGGTGGTCAGCCTCACCTGCAGTGGCTCGACGAGGATAATCTGGGCCACTAACACACTCTTGACTGTGGACGCGTCAGCGGGCGTGTGCACAAGACAGGAAACGATTTACAGGACACACATCTATACGCCATCATCATGTGTGCCCGTGCTCGGGAAGCCCACTCCGCGTAAAAAACCCGCTTCACGTCTTTGTTGCTTTCTGTCTTCCCCCCTTTTTTTCTGTACTCGTTTATTGAATGAAAGGGACATGCTTCTTGTTTCTTTTTATTATTATCCTCCCACACACCCGTTATTTTTATAGCTAGAAAGGTCGACTACATCTGCTATCCAAAATTAGAGCTCCATAAATTCTCTATCTTTTTCTCCTTCTTTTCCTGTTTTTGAACGCAAAAGGTGAATGCTTTCTTTTAAATTGCTTTTCCGTGCTTCGCGTTTGTTCAGTGAAAAGAACGACATTTCAAAGCCGTTGGTTTTTTGATAGTTTTTTCAGGGGTAAGGAGAACGCTCCAAAAATGATAACAAACAAAAAAATACTCTCACCGAACCCATCGTCTCCCGTGAGAACCATCTTTTGATTTTTTAGTTTTCTGTTGATTTGCATGTATCTACATCTACTCGAAACGAAAAAAAGAAAAAAGTAAAAGAAAAAAAAAGGCGCACTGACACACACAAACTGGCGGATAAATTTGGCAGATATCCTTCCCATTTGTAACGTGTGTCGAAATTTGTCCGGGCGGCGCCACGATACTACACCGGCTCCAAAGACTGCGTGCAACTAATTAAAAAAAAAATTGGTAAAGGCAACGCGAGGATTAGCAGCCAGGAATGTCGACCATACAAGGCAAACAAGGCGGCGACTGGGCCTTGTGTTGCTCCGCGCTCTCGTTAACTTGTCGAGGCACGCATTATCTCCTCTCTCCTCGCCTTCCTAATCTATTTCTGAAACCTGTGGGCCTGGCAGCAGAAGCGCTTGAGTTTAGCGGCTCGCGCCAAAGGAAAAAAAACAAGAATAGAAAAGAGGCCGTACTCTAAAACCCTTTTTTTTTGTGAAAGAAAAGGAAACACTTTTCAAGGTTCTGCTGATCGCCTCAGCTCAAGGTAAGCCGAGTGTTGAATCACTATCGTACCTCCCCTACACAGCGTTCCACTTCATACAGCTTTTCTCCACTTCTCCGGCAGTGCGTGGTGCCCGTTTTTTCTCTCTCACGCGCTATAGAACTGTATACTTTTTTTTGTTTTGCACGGTAGTTTTCTCACAGAAAACAGAGACTTTGCTTTCGATGTGGGATGAAGAGGAGGAAATTGGCGTCCGCCTCTCTCATTTCCACCGCACGGATCCACTCGCAGCTTTTCCGGCAGTCCGCAACAGACATCTCTCTCAGCGCAGTCGCGACTCATAGCGCCTGGACTCTGCGATGCCTACATGTTCCTTTCTCACTCGGCGCACGCACTTCACTGCGTCGCCAGTGGCTTGACACGGACGCCTGCGCGTCTCGCCCCTTCCGTTGTTGTGCTTCTGTAGTTCAGCGACGATGCGTCTCAACAGCACGTGTTACATTGGCACCTCAGACAAGTGCGCAGAGCACAACTCGCAGTGCGGCGGAGGCCGCTTTTGAAGCTGCAATGATGGGCGACATCGCGCCACCGCCACCTGTTCAGGCAGATGACCCACCAGCAGCGAAACGCAGCGTAACCGATAGCATTTCCACGACGCCGTCCTCAAGGACGAAGCAGGCTGATTCATTCTTGTCTGGTGACACTAATAACAACGCTGAAGACGCTTTCTCTACGACAGCTTCTTTTCCTCCTCCGCCTCTCCACTCTGCGTCCGTGGCTGTTTCTGGTGAAGCCGAGCACGACGAGGCACCGCAGCAGCAGACGTTGACATCCTCCGAGGAGGCCTTTGAGCGTGCCTTGTACGCCGCCTATTTTAAGGCGCCACGTGATGAGGAGCTGGCCATGACGACGGCGACTGGTGACGCCGCAGAGGTGGCGGAGTCGGCTGAGAGCGGTACAGCAGCTACAGGTTCTCTCATGCAAGAAGAGCGTTCCTCAGGTGTTGACACCAGCGACGCTGTTGCCGCAACAGAGGCGGCTTTTGAGCGTGCACTCTATGGGTTTGCGGAGCCGGACGACACGACGACTGTCGGTGCTGAAAGGCTTTGTGGTAAAGGTGAAGTCGAAGAAGTCTCTACTGTATCGCCTACGCGCAACACCCCTGCCTCAACAACTTCCATTAAGAAAGAAGTTTATGAGCCGCATGACGAGACAGCTACTCAGGATGACGCACTCGTCGACACTCTCGAGGCTGCAGCCGCAACGGACCCTGTACCAATGCAGCAAGGTAGTGGCGGGCACGGCGACGACGCGTTGCTGATGGAGCAGGATGCTGCCCTCGAAGATGACGACAGCCTTTTCGAGTCAGACGACTTCTTCACGGCACCACGGACAGAAAGGACGGCGGAGGCGAACGAAACATCGACGAGTGACGCATGCGATAAGGGAGCAACTGCGGATGCGAAGAAGCCTCGTCCAGCACCTCGTGTGGAGACAGAGCCGCAACCGCCTCACCCGCCGCCACCGCCGACAGTATCCATGCGCTGTCCTTTCACACTTACGAACACCGACATGCCAGATGACGCCCACGCGCTATCTGACGCCGTCTTTGGTGTTGCAGACTTCCACACCACCGCCGTCACCCACCTCGACCCGGCAGACCGGGTGGAGGCGTGCATGCCGCTGCTCGACCGCGCCAGTAAGCTGAGCCTCTTTTACGAAAGCGGCTGGCTGATGCAGCTGCAGACGCAGGAGAATGCGTGGATCAGCAACGAGGCTGTGACGGTGAAACGCGGCACATTGCCGGCGGAGACGAGTAGCGGCAACGCGGAAGCCTTGGAGGGCACGTCAGCTTCCGCAATTGCATCAGAAGCTGCTGTGGTGCCGCCGTTTACGCATCGCGAAGTGCTGGGTCGCAGCAAGGTGTTACGCTGTCTCGCGTTCCGCCTGCTGCGGGCTCCGCATCTGTGGTGGGATCAGGTGCAGGAGGTGGTGTTGAGGGCGGTGCAGGCGGCTGAGCAGCAGAATCTTGGCGGCAGGGAGTGTCTGCCTTCTCTTGCTGTAGACAAAGAACGTGAGGAAAGCGATGCGACGGCGAGTGCTCAAGGGACGCTTTCGAACGCCGATTCCAGCGCTAGCAGAAAGGCGCCGCACAGCTCGCTCTTTCCCACGCAAGAGATACGATCCGCCATGACGCGCATCTTCGGCACCCACCCTCTCCACGTTCACTTCGTCAGCGCTGCCATGCAGCAGGAGATCACCAAGATGATCCGCGACGTTTCCGCGACACCACAGTCGTCAACGTCGTCGCCGTTGCCGCTGCCGTCGCTGCTGACGGGTCCAGTGGCCGCGTGGCGGGCCTTTATCCTTACACACCGGCTCTCTGTCTCGTCCGCCTGCGGCCCGCACGTGAAGCCGTTCAGCTACGGCGAATTCCGTCCCACCATCACAGCAGCAGAACTCGCACCGCTGCGGTACTGCGAGGAGAGGACATCGTGGCCGCAGTCGTCGCCGCACTCGACTAGCACGGCGGAGTCTCTGGCGCAGCCCGCACTTCCCCCCTCCTCGTCCTCCTCCAACCAAGATTCAGCCCACAACAGCAACGCCACCACCGGCAGCAGCAATGGTACCACTACTACGACACATCCCTGGGCCGCGATGAATGAGCAGGAGCAGAACGCCTTTCTCTTTGGCAACCAGAGCGCGCAGCTCTCGGCGCAGATTCGCTCGTCGGATGGCATTTTTCTCGTCTACGGCCAAAACGGCCTCTCTTTTGAGGAGGAAGACAAGCTGACAGCTGCTGAAGAAGCCCTACGACAGTCGGAGCAGGAGGCGAACGAAGCAGGGGCAGAGGGAGGAGCGAGGCTTTCTCCGCTAGAGCAGGCACAGGCAGAGGAGATGACACGTGTGCGACTGTACGACGTCGATGGCGTCGTGCTGGAGCTCACAGTCGCTGAGGCACGTCGCAGAGCTGCTGGTGGGTCGTCTTCGTTTCTCCAGGAAGTGGCATCGGCTGCGGCGTCGGCGAGTCAGCCAAAGCGAGGGCGTGGCGTGCGTGCAGCATCGCCGTTCAAGGCGTCCACGCCGTTCCACCTGCAGCTGCAGAGCAAGGAAGATGTGCAGCTGGCGGCGCTGTGGCAGCGCTTCGTGAGTGCACGCACCGCCGACCTCATCGACAACCTTGTACACGTCCAACAACACGCAGGTGGGCTTCTGCGCGACGCGGCGGCAGAGATGGTGGTGCAGACGGCATTTTGGCTGCTCTTCTACGCCCGTGATGAGGTGCGTGCTGTGACCGACCCACGGCGCACCCACGAGACGGTGTGGGCTCTGCACGATCGCCTCATGGATCTCCTCGCCGCTCCTTTGTTGAGCGGCGACGCCGACGGTGCGCGCAGTGAGGGAATGTGTGAGCGAGCAGTTGCAGGCGGAGGAGGAGCAGCCCGGCCAGCCTTTGAACGCCTCGCCTTGACCAGTCAAGTGAGCTACGCGTGTTTTGGCATGGCGCACGTGCCGCCTCTCAGAATTGATGATTCTGGCGCCGCGTCTTCTGGCGATGTTTCTGAGGCCCCTCACCAGCCTACTGCGACGAGTCCCGCGGAGCTGTACGAAGCTCTGGCGGAGCATCGCAACTCTAGTACTGCTGCTGCTGCTGGTGCATCCAGCAGTCCTGTGCAGGAAGGGGAGTTCGACATCGATGCCGTGCTGCCGCCCTCTGTCGCCGCCACCGCTGACTTTGCGACTCTCTCGTCACTGCAGCAGCTGGCCGTTGGCTTTTGCTTCCCTCGCACCCCCGCTGAGGAGGCGGAGGTGGCGCTGCGTCAACGCGGGCAGGCTACATCAGCACCGAGGACGACTGCTGCTGCTGCTGAGAGCGTGAGTGATGGTGACGGTGTGCGTGGGTCTCCGACGAAGGCTGGTGATACGGACAGCGGCACGCCCCTCGCATTACGCACGCAAAGCCGCCGGCGCGGTGCCCGGATCGCGGCGTGGGTGTCGCACGCAGAGGCGCGCCTCGCAGCGGAGGAGACGGCAGCCGGAGCGGCAGCAGCGGCCTTGCAGCGTGCTGTGGACTCTTCGGCTCGCCGTCGTGGGCGTCCACCTGCGGTGCCGGAGATCGAGGACGCAAGCGGTTTTAAAGAAGAAAACTCCACTGTCAAGGACGCAGCAGGAGGGCAACAAGACGAGGAAGAAAGTCTTGAGGCCCTGCAGGAGGCTGAAGCTGGGGAATTCGTGCCGAATAAGCAGACCGTATCGTCTGCGGTTGTCCGCGTCGATGTTCTTGCACTGGAGGCACAACGCGCGAAAGAGACGGCGCAGGCTCATGCCCGAGAGGCCCTTTTGGCGAGTGTGCACCGCTGCTTCGCCTCTCTTCGCGCCGCTGGCGTGTTACCCACCAGCTTGTTCAAGTCTAACGTCAAGGACGACGAAAGCGACATGGACCACAACCCTCTCTTTACCCCTGCGCAAGAGGCCGCGGTGCAGCATGCTGTAGACACCATGGTGACCAGTTTCTACCGTGCAGCGGAGGATAGGCAGGAGGAAGACGCGTTGTCAGTGGTCGATGCCGGTAGCGCTGCTTCGGCAGAGAAGGCAGAGCAGCAGGAGCAGGTGCCAGCGGCTCCGACACCATCAAGGCGACGAGGGCGAAGCGTCAAGACAGCGAAACCGGCGATGGAGTCCGAAGGATCGCGCGACGTGGCTGACGTAACATCTGCTGTGGGGACGAAGACGACGACGCAGGAGCATTTTACAACGCCACGCGGGGCAGCACCTTTAAACGCGCAGCATCCGTTGAAGCGGGGACGTGGTCGGCCGCGCCGGGTGCCTGACGCGGACGGCACCTACACCAAAGCTGCCTACCGTCACTCCGCTGCGTACTTGGAGCGGCAAGCACTGAAGGTGAAGAGCCGCCGACGCAGCGGCTCCGAGGACATCTGCTGAGGGGTAAAGTGGAAAAAGGGAAAGTCAAAACGGCCTCCTTGTTCTGGCAGGCGAATTGCGTGATGCTGCTATCGTGTTCATTGCCTAAGTTGCCCTAGGCTGGGCCAAACACGCCTATTCTGGTATTATTCTGTTCAAGAAAAATAAAAAATGGACTGGTGCCTCCTTTGTTTTCTCTCAGTGTTGAGGGGGGCCTTCTCCGTGCTACACAATCATTCTCACTCTCAAGGACAGAAATGAAATTTAGAAAGCTGAAGCAGATGGAGTCTTTGGCATTTGACCCCCTTGTATGTCTATCACAAAGGCTTATGCTTTTGTACATAGAAAACACACCAAATTGACTGGGTGTGCCCATGTACAAATACAACTACAGAAAAAAACTCTGTGAAGCGACAGCTGTATTGCTCTCGACTTTCTACCCTCCAAAATGAGTACAAAACAAGTAATGGAGTAACCCAATTTTCTCTTAAATAAATATACTCTTTCTCCGCTCTGGTTTTTCTTCCCTCGCCTCTTTATCCTTCACATTGCCACAACGAAGGATCTCGCACAACCACAAAAAGAAAAGTCGGAAACCCCATAATATAAGAAACAACATTTGTTTTGTAGACCGTCGTCTCTCTGTCGGTGGAGCCCACTCGGCATTTCCAGCTAAGCCTTGGGCAGATTCGAGGTCGGCCTGGTTGACAAGACACCGGGCTGCGTAGTGGGCCTGAGATCAAGTCGTATTGTTTGCTTCTACTTCTTTTAGGCTGCTCTGCACCGTGTGCATTACATACCCTGTAAGAGGGACGCCGACTAGGGTGTTATTTCTCTATTTTCTCCCCCTTTCTCTTTTTTGTGGCATAATCGCCTCGTTAGGCTTGATCCGAGTAAAACTCTCTATTGCCCCCCTCCTGTTAAGAAATATTTTATTTTCCTTGCCGTCTTGGTGGCGGTCCAATTTTGCTCAAGTTTTATCCCCCTTTTCTCCCTCCAGACTTTCTCTCTTTTTGTTCCGGTGGTGCTGTTACATCAGCCTTCAGCTTTTTTTTTCTTGTCTTCAGGAGGCATCGTGCTAATACTAGTATCACTTCTGTTTTTTTAGCTGCTGTTGAGTGTGTGCGTAGTTGGTGTTGTCTATTGTTTTCTTTTTTGTTTGCTCAGAGTGCGCAACGGTAATTTGCTAAAAGTATTCCCACGCTTTGTTTGTTCTGAAGGGGGGAATCCGAAGAGGAGGTGAAGGACGAGGGCATTTTTCTTTTTGTATCAGCTTCCCTGCTTGAAATGCATGCTCTTTCTATTCGCTACGCTGCGCGGGGCTGCCAGCTCGGTTTCGGCCGCCTCACCGCCCCTGCTGCCTCTCATCTCCAGTGCTCTTTCATAGCGGCGGAAGTGCGTCGAGTAGGGACGGCGCCGTGTGCCAGAAGCTCGTTGGCGTACCTTCGCGATGCTTCATGCAGTGCCTTGTGCGTGGCACGGCGCCACAAGGCCTTCTTTGGCAGCAATAGTCGACGGCCCAACTCTGAGGCACGACAAAGGAAGAAAAAGCACTACAACTACCTGACGAGGAGCGTGATGATCAGCAAGGGGCGGCAGCGGACCCCGAAAAGCGAACGCTTGCGCGATGACAAGTTTCTGGCACGGCGCGTAGCATTCAAGGCACAGCTGCAACGTGACGTGCGGGAAAAGATTCGCTTCTTTCCTCCCTTTATCACGCAGCACGTCTTTTTCCAGCTAAGCCCCAATAATGGTCGTACGCTCATCTTCAAAGGGCATCGTGAGATGGGCGTCGTCAATAACACCCGTATTGTCAGCCACATCGTCGAGCAGCTGAAGAAGGCGGAAATGCGTCCGTTCCTTATTCAAAAGATGACGGAGCTGAAGCTGGAGCTGCCAACAGACGAGGAGTGGCGCAAGTACACCGATGCTGCCACCGGTGACATCAACATCGGCATCCTCTACTCGGACTGGGTGAACAACCTCTTCCGCTCCTACGCGCGTCTGGCGCGTTTGCACGGCAACAAGCCCACCGTGATGCGCTCCATGACGACGGCACGCGACTACCTCGCAATCTATCACAAGGACCTGAAGCTGGTCCCGTCGCTGGAGACGTGGGCACAGTCGATGGGCCCGCTGACAGAGGCGGACTTCGTGAGCCGCTCACAGACCGGCACGGTGGCGCAGGTGGAGGGCCGTGTGCGGGCCAAGGAGGTGCGTGCGTGGGGCAAGGCACAGGTGCTCGAAACCCTCGCCACCCTCTCTCTTGATGCGCAGATGGCCATCCTGGACGAGGCGACGCGACGGCGGCTGGCCATCGTGCAGGAGCTCGAGGAGCGCCACTACTTCATCACCAAGTTCAAGGAGGTGCTCTACTCGCTGGACGAGATGAAGGCCATCACCAACCCTCTGGAGCTCTACCGCGGCGGCTTCGCTCGTCAGTTTGTGCTCGAGCACCGTGGGGCCTACTTCCCGACCTACGTGCACACGGGCCTGCGCGTCTCACAGCTCTCGAAGGAGGAGCGGGCGCGGCTCTGCCCCTTTGGCTACATTTACGAAGGCCAGCCCTCCACTGGGCAGAAGTTGTACATACGCTTCTGTGGGCGAGACTACGGCCTTGAATTGGCCGAGGCGGTGCGGCGGTACAGCCGGCTCAGCGACCTGCAGCGCGCCGCCATCTGCTTCCCTTTCCATGTCCCCATCGCCCCCTCGGCGGCCTCGCGCGTTGCCTTCCGCAACTTCTACAACGACATGTGCCGGCGGTACGGCTTGGTGGCGGCGCATGGGACGAAAAGGGGAAGCCACATCTTTGAGCGGGCGATGCGGCAGCGGTGGGTGGCGCTGGGCTCACGGGAGCGGGAGGGCTACGGGGAGAGCGACCGCGTGGCCGAGGTGTTCCCGCTCGTCAAGCCGGCTAGTAGCGAGGGCGGTGATGGCAAGGATGGTGCGCACAGCGCAACCATGGCGGAGTACTTTACGGACGAGCCGCCGACGGATTCTCTGCGTGTCAAGGCTTCGGAAGGGACAAGCCCATCGGCGGACGGCGCTGAAGAGACAGCGGAGGCAGAGGAGGAGGACGAGGAGGAGGAGGAGAACGAGAGCGCTGCTGTTCGTGCTGCTTCACAGATCTCGCCGCCGTCGTCGTCGTCATCGCGCGCCGTGCCGCCACCACCACGCAGGAACACTGCGCAACGCGTCGTGCACCATGCGGAGGAGCGAGGGGACGACGCAGGGATCCAAGTCATCATGATGTAGAAGGGGCGAAAGGGAGAGAAGACGTACGATTTGCGTAGGCGATCGTTACAGGAAATCTTCGCCTCGTGGTGTTGCCTTTGAGTTTCCAAGAATCACTCTAGAAGCCTCTGCCTGCCCCCTTTCTCGTTCTCCTTGCTCCGTATGTTGTGCTCTTCGCTGCGAGCAACCCTTTTTTGTTTTTGTTTACCTCTTCTTGTACCAGTATCAGCTCGACGTACCTCTCACATACAAAAAATAAAAAAAAGAAACATAGCATAACAACGGAAATAGGCCTGTCACTTTTATTCTCTTTACCTCGAGAGGAAGTATTGCATATGCTGCCCGAGTAGACGCGGCTTCGGCGGGTGCCATGTGAAGAGCAGCGAGGCTTTTTTCTCTTCTTCACCCACATGGTCATTTTTAAATTTGCGTCGGCTCTTGCGCTGATGAAGCGTCGTAATGTCCATCACAATGCCCTTGTCGATCCTCTCTCTTTGCGAAGTGGTACTGCTTCGCACATTGTTTTTGTGGAGTACTTCGCTGCTCTTTTTTCTACCCTCATCTTATGCGCTCTTCTCCCCCAATAAAACAACAACATAAAAAACGATGTAGGTACACACGCACACACACACACACACACAACAACAAAAAATAAACTTGTTACAACTCGCCCGACGCACGCATATCTACGCGAGCCAATACATTAATGATCGGACGGTGAGAAGAGCAAAGGCACAGGTTGATAAACAGTTTCGTTGCAGAAAGTGTGACGAGGCATATTCAAAAAAAAAAAAGGTAGAAGACAAGAGACCCAGTTACTTTTTCCGGTGTTCCAAAGAAGAAAAGAGACACAAGAACCGGGTGCTGTATCCCACCTAGCCGCTTCTATAGCGCTCTCTTTTTCTGTTCTTCTTTACCTCTATTATTGCGCCTTTTTTTTTTCTCTGTCATTGTCTCTCATATTGTATTTCCTTCTTTTTCTTTCATTTACTATCTGGCGCGTGTCACCGTACCTCCCGATCTTTTGTGCGTGCAATCTGGTCGTCGTTTTGCTGGGGAGAAGAGAACTTACACGTACCGGTTGCCTGTACACTCTCCCTCTCTTCTATCCCTTTACTTCCCCTGTAAAGGTGCATCATATCTCTTCCCCGATCTGCTTTTAAATCCTCCTCAGAAGGGAGTTCGGAACGACTCTTGCACTGAGTGTCATTTTTTTTTAGTCATTTGTTTTTTTTACCGAGGAAGAAGTAACTGATAAACTTTTCTCTTTTTTTTTTCCACTTTTTGCTCCATTTGTCTTATCATCATCATTTTTCACCTGCCCCGTTATCAGCGTTTGCCTGTTCTTGATACGAAAGACCAGCCATTGTGATAAAAGGAGAGGGGGAAGGGAAAGGAAACTATCAAACAAAGTAGGGAGGAGACGGGAGAGAATACATTTTTTATACACGTTGCGCATTAGTGCGCGTATTTTTTTCCCATCGTCCTTGTTCTGCTGACGGACACGAAAGGCTTGTCCTTTACTGAACTCTTTTATTTTTATTTGGGTGCGCTCTCCCTTGCTTTTTTCTGGGGAGAGGTGTTGACGACGGTGCACAGCATTGAAGTCGCATATTTTTGTTTTCTATCGTTGCTGGAGTCCCTCGCCGATATCAGCAGAAATTCTGCCGTACTTGTTCATTTTGTTCTTTCTCGTATTTAAGAGGCTTCTCTTCTCTGGATCTGCCATACTATCTCTTCTGTGAGTGCGAACGTGGCAGCTGTCCGTGCCTGGCTGACACCTGCTCAAAAAAAAAATCGCAGTGATCGACAATTTCAACAATCAACCAAACAGTGGGAGAGGGGCGAACAGCAGCGGTCGGGAGTCCCAGAAGGGAGAGGCGATTGTTAGTCACCTCAGAAAGACCTGGTCTTTCCACACGATAGCACTGGATGAGTACGCCTCCAAGCATGGGCAACCGCTCCTCGCACGCGAGCAATGCTACACCTGCAGAACCACATCCGCATCCACCGACACTATCGCCTACCGCCTCCAGCGGGAAGGCAGCGGGCAGGTGGCAGACAACGAAAGGCTCATCGAAGGTGCCAGCTGTGCCGTCCTCGCAGCGCGGGGGAGCAGCGCACGGTGGAGATATGGAGCGCCGTGAATGGAACGTCAAGTACGAGCGTGAGATGCTTGTCTCGGAGTTGATGGACAAGTACCACTGCTCCCACACCTGCGCCTTTTCTACCGTGACGCTGCACTTCCCCGATAAGGCGAAGTGCGAGGCTGTGGTGCATGGCAAGATGACCACCTCCTTCGTCGAAGTCGTCGGCCTCGTCGCGAAGCAGCGGGAGTACTTCGACAGCCTGTGCGCCAACCTCTGCGGTGCCTTCGCGCAATTCCCTCTTCTTCACGGGAAAGGGACAACAGCGGACGAGGAAGATGTGCACGAGGCGGCAGCCGGTGCGTCGTCAGCAGCGGTGGTGTCAGGGCCCCCAATCGACTGGGCAGCGGTGCGGGAAGGCATGTTCTCGCGCCATCGCGCTCTGCTGTGGTACGAACACACGCAGCTCGCGAACATCGGCGTGCCGGACGACCTCGTCGTCTTGGAGAATGCGTATCGTGCCTTGGCGACCTACCCGGGCTTCTCCCACCTTCTCGGCTGCTACGCCTCCGGCGATGGCGTCGTGGTGGCCACCGACTACGTCAACGAGCGCATCTGTGGCACCCCCGTGCAGGAAATCGCGCGACGCGCACACTTCCCAGACGAGTTGGTCGAGGCGCTCAGCGGGGTGGAGTGGGAGGCGCCGACAGCGGTGCTGACGCGGGTGAACGCCTTTGGCAACAACCCAGCCACCTCGCACACGAAGCGGCAGGACAAGGGCAGCTCGCAGACGGCGCTGCGGGACGCCGGGCTCGCGTACATTCGCAGCGTCGTCTCCACTGACCCCGAGGCGGCGGTGCAGAGCATCCGCGACGGCAGTCTGCTGCTGCCGGTGGTGGTGAAGCCGTCCACCGGCGCGGGATCAGAGTTTGTGACGCTCTGCTACACGGAGGAGGACATCCGGGTGGCCTACGAGATGGTGGACGGGATGATGACGTCGCAGGGCACCGATGCGCGGGTGCTCGTCGTCGAGGAGTACATCGAAGGCCCGGAGTACGTGGTGAATACGGTGAGCTACGACGGCGTGGCGGTGGTGACGGACCTGTGGCAGAGCTGGAAGTTCCCCAAATCCGTTTACACGACGGGGATGTCGCTCGCGGCGGAGCGCAACCTGCGGCCCACGAGCCTGCAGGACCGCAAGCGCAACAAGACGTCCATTCTGTACGACAAGCAGACCCTCATTCCCGACCTGGCCAGCCTGCCGCCAACGCACGAGGCACGCCGGGTGGCGGAGTACACGCTGAAGTGCCTCGACGCGCTGGAGCTGCGCAACGGCTGCGCTCACTGCGAGCTGCGTGTCGACATGCGTGCGGCGTCGGCGGCACGGCGCCGGCGTGACGAGGCTGCGAGAGCCGGCGCCTCGTCTTCGTCATCTTCCTCGCTCCCAAAGACTGCCGCAGCCGACGCTGGTAACAGTGCGTATGTTGGCGAGCCGGTGCTGATTGAGCTGAACCCGCGCATGCAGGGCGATGCCCCCCGCAGCACCGAGGTGGTTGGCTACGACCAGTTCTCCCTCATGGTCTACATCAGTGAGGCCGTCAACATCTTTGGCGGTGCGACGGCGGCGTCGACGCAGGTGCCCTTCCGCGGACCCAACTATCCCTCGCAGCGCGGCGACATTCCCTGGCCGCCCGTGCCGCGCCTCTACCACGCACTGGAGGCCCCCAACCCACCAGCCACCACAGTGCTCTTCCTCATCGCGAACAGCGACTGCATCCTAAACGGTGCTGCCCTGCCCTGCATCACGTCCCTCGAGACGTTCACCCGCTTCACGCGCACCATCTTCACGCCCAACCTTCCGGGGTACGCCACCCCGCTGCGCCAGACCGTCGATCTCTTCTCCAGCCCGTCCGCCTGTGTGATGCGGGGGCCACCGGCGCAGGTGGAGGCCGATTGTCAGGCGATTCGCGCGATGGAGACGGCCGAGGTGTCGCTGCTGACGCGCAACATGCTGCAGGACGCCGTGTCAACGACGGAGCGGCTGCGCCTCATGCGGTCTGCCCTGCGCAACCCCGACCGCCATGTCCTGCAGGCAGAAGATACGCAGCGGGACAGCCCGGTGCCGTTTGAGGATGATGCGGATTTGGCGGACGACCGTGCCTGCACGCCGCCGCCGCAGCTGCTGGCGGAGTCGACGAAGCAGCGCGAGATGCAGTTGGCGACGGTGCGGGAGACGGAGGGCCGCCTGGAGGAGTTGGTGACCACCATCAGGCAGGAGCTGATGCAGCAGTCGCCGCAGCCGCTCTACATCCCGTACGACATCTTCAACGTAATGAAGCACTGTAATCTGGGCTCCGTGCTCTCTGTCATGTAGTGAGAGCGTTTTGTGTGTTGATGTCTTTTCCTTTTTGTTTGGAAGAGGAACTTGCCTTTCTGCGCAACACACACACCTAGCTCTCTTTCTCTGTTTTTCCTTGTCTTTTTTTGTTTGCATCTTTTTCTTTTGCACCTACCGCAACTTGTCAACCAACGGCAGCGGCGACAACACTGGGAAAATGGAAAGACGGAGATTCGATCAATTTGGGCAGGACGTAGGGTTGGGAGTGCCAAGGGAAAGGCTTGCAGGAGCGGTGCGCTATCCGCCTTCCTTCCTTTTCCGCTACGCATAAAATGCTGTTCTTATCATTATCACCAAAAATTCTTGTGTAGACAGCAAATGTGATTCGCGGCCTGATCTCTCGCCGCCCGCGCAACATGTGCACCTGCGACAGCGGTTATTTGCGCGCCTTATGTATAAAGAACTCACTCCGTTGATCATTGTCTTTATTTAACGTTCTTTTTCCTCTCTCTCTCTCTCACTTTAATTTATTTATTTTTTGCACCTCGGTGCTCTGCTTGTGTGATGACGAGAGAGGGGAATCAAAGCCTCCACACTTGCTTTTCTGCAAAGGTCAGCGTCGCCCTTTCCTTCACTGTTATCCGTATTTTTTACTATTACACATTCCATTTATCACCTTCTGGTTCAGTGATTAATTCCTCTTTCTTATCTATCTGCACTGGTCATCAAACGCTCTGAAAAATCTCCAGTGACAGCGGAACTGGAGTGCAGCTGTGCTGGCAAAATTAATTTCTTCGTGGGTATTCTGTGCCATTTTCCTCAAAAGGTGTCCTCCGAGCACGACTTGGAGGCATTTAAGAGGCTGAACAAACGGTGGAGAAAGGAAAAAAAAAAAACAAGCCGAACTGATTTCACGTACGATGCCGCGCCACGTCACGGCGGTGATCGTCTGCGGGCCCTCCGGCGTGGGCAAAACCACCATCGGCAAGCTGCTCGCCGCTGAGTTCCATTGCCCCTTCGCCGAGGGGGACGAGTACCACAGCGCCGCGAACATTGCGAAGATGGCGGCGGGTGTGGCGCTGACGGACGAGGACAGAGCGCCGTGGTTGCACCGCCTGGCGGATGAGGTGATCGCCCCGTGCAAGGGCAAGGACGCCGTGTCGATCGTGCTGGCCTGCTCGGCGCTGCGGCGGCCCTACCGCGATATTCTCCGTGGTGCCCACGCGTGCGGTACTCCTGCCGAGCGGGCGGCGCAGCTGGCGCAGACGGAGGTGTACTTCATCTTATTGAACGGCGACGTCGACGTCGTGGCGCAGCGGGTTGCGGCGCGCAAGGGCCACTACATGCCGCCATCGCTCTTGACCTCGCAGCTCGCGACACTTGAGCCGCTGGCAGCCGACGAGCTTGGCTCCACCGCGGACTTCTCTGACGCGCCTGCGGTGATCGCGAAGAAGGCGGCGGATTTGGTGCGCGCATCCACCGCCTCTTCCCTGTAAGGCTGCAAGATGAAAATGCAATGCACTTTGATATCTGCTTCGTGTACCAAGCAGGGAAGAATACAGAGAAAAAAGAGTGGTTTGTCTTCTGCTTCTACAGAAAGGGTTTTTTTTTTATTGAATGGAAGTAGTTCAGCATTGACGCTAACTGTTGTTCTGAGATGAGAGGCAGAGAGGAGACGAGGGGTGATGAACGGATTGCTGACTTCAAGTCCCTCGCTCCGCAGAGAGGACCTTATTTGTGTTTTGTGAAGCCGCTTGTGCCTAGCGCCAACTACCTTGTCATAATTTGTGCTTGCAATGCGTTTTTGTTTTTTGTTTCTTTCTTTTGCTCTATTTTTTCTCTTTCTTTTTCGTGGTAAACACCCGTTTTGGCTTGCATGCATCTGAAAACATTTCTTGATCCTTTTTCCGCGATTATTTTTATAGCTGTTTTTAAATTGCTCACGTATACACCTACTCACAGGCGCGCTACATCACCTTGGCATCAGTTGTCGGCCTAGTTACTACTAGGGAGCTCTTTCCCTTCTTTTTTTTTCAACTGTTATTTGCGACGGTGGGCCAACGCACGCTGTTCCCCACTAAAATACAAACGATAATACCAAAAGCTAAACGAAAACAGTCCTTAGTAAGAGGCAACGGATTGTTCAATCGAATGTTGCCAGCCATGCAGCTTTGCTTGAGAATCAGCACTGACATATGTGACTCAAGACTGCGATTTTTTTCTTCTTCAAATCTTATATGAGTTCGCCGCGCGCGGTGACGGCAGCTGCATTTAAGAAACAAGTGTATAGTGGGCTATTGTGGCTTGTACTCGAAGTGGTGTCTTGCTGGTGTCTGATTCGCCTTTTCGTGGCGCTTCTGCTGTTACTTGTGGTTATTCTTCACAGAAGTATCTCTCTTTGTGCTCTTCTATCTGGTTTCTTACTTCTCCCTTGTTCATCTCATCAGGAAACGAAAAAAAAAAACGTAAAAAGAAATCCAACGCACTTGTTTGTGTGGTTGTGACATACGACGGACCATCGTGGCCACACGCACATACGCACACAGGCAGATACGCATAGAAAGACAACAACACTTGATTCTTTCTTAATCACTTTAGCATCATGTCCGCACCCAAAGAGTTCTTTGTCGACTTCGAGGTGAAGTTCGGTAAGACTGTCATCTCGGTTGAGATGCCGGCGTCGGCCAGCATACATGACCTGAAGCAGCGGCTCGAAGCGCAGACGCAGGTCCGCGCCGATAAGCAGCGCCTGCTGCTCAATCTGCCTGTCTTGAAGGAGCGTCACCGCGACCCGCCACACAACGTGGTGCTGCGGCAGCTCTTCCCTGCTGCCCTCGTCGAACGTTGCGAGCAGCACGACGGGCCGGTGGCGCAGCACCTCAAGGTGAATGCGATGCTGCTGGGAAGTGCCGAGGTGGCGCCGACGGTCAACGTCGCCGCAACGAGTGAGATTTCGCGGTTGGTGGCCACAACCGTGGAGCACGACGGCAAGTGGTACCGCTGCTCCTACTCGAAAGGCTACCTGCGCCAGACCGCCTACGTGTGCCGCACCTGCGTAGAGGACGGTCGCGCCGACCCGCAGCACGCCCTCTGCCTCGCCTGCGCGGAGTTCTGCCACGGCGACCACGAAGTGGAGGAGTGGGGCGTGCGCCACTACATGCGCTGCGACTGCTGCACGGAGCGCTGCTGGCGTCCTGTTGACGGGACAGAGGACGCAAAGACAGCCGCTACAGCAGCTAAGGCAGCGTCAAAGTCGACAACAGAGGGAGAGCAGCGGGGAGGGGAGGTGCGTGCGGTGCACACCCGCGACATTGAGCAGCGGACAATGCGGAAGCGGTCCCGCTCGACAAGTCCGCTGACGCCGAAGCGGTCGCGTGGCAGCTCACCCATGAGCGGGTTGCGCATGGCAACGATCCCGCCGACGGAGATGCCAGAGCTGGACATGCAACAGCAGCAGGGAAGTACACGGAGCAGTGCCGAAGCTGCGCCGCCGTCCCAGCAGCCGCTGCAGCCGCCATCGCCGTCCTTCCCCGCTTCACCTCCAGCGACGCAGGATAACGCAGTGGAGACCACCGCGGCTGAGGAGACGGCTGGGCCACCGCCGCTGCCACAGCTGAGCCGCTGCGCCTTCGTCGTCGACAGCAAAACGAAGCGGGCACCGGTCGAGTCGATCTTACCACGCAACCGGCGCAATCGCTACCCACGCGATGCGCAGCAGTGGTGCTACTGCAAGAAGACCCACCCGAGCGACGATCCGGAGTGCGGCGGCATCGCGTGCCTGCTGTGCTCGAGCTGCTACTGGAGCACGCACATCACGAAGCTCTTCACGGCGCAGTACCGGCGAATGCCATGCTACGGGGACGTGCTTGTGGGCGACACCGTTGCGTTTCGCTGCAACACGTGCAACACGTACGTCTGCGCGCCGTGCCGCTACCGCTGCCACAAGGATCACGACATCGCCCCGCACTGTGTGGTGCCGTCAGCGGAGGAGGGCACCGACAACGGTGCAATCGCCGGCGCCAACTTCAGCTGCGGCTGTCGCGGCCTCTGCGCCATTGCGGAGAGCGTCCCAGAGGAGCTCATCGACGACCCCGCCACCTACGCGCTCATCACGGACGCTGACGCGGTGGAGCTGATCAACAACGACGTCTTCACGGGCTTTGTCTGCGCCTACTGCATGCAGGAAAACCCCTGGCTCGCCACCGAGGACCCGCTGCGCTGCTACAACGGCCAGCTCCCGCCGACGGTGCAGACGAAGAAGCCCGTCGTGGCATGTGGCAGCAAGGCGTCTGCAGTGGTGCCGGGCAGTGCGGCAGAGGACGCAGATGTCTTTCCCTATCACGGGATGCTGCTGCCGGTGAACTCCTTCACCCCTGACATGACCTGCAGCTGTGCGCCGTGCCGCGCCGCCTACGAGCAGTTCGCCCCTCGCGCGCTAGAGGACGCGGCGGAAATGATTATGGAGCTGCACGACCACTGTGACAACTGCGGCAAGTCGGTGAAGGACCAGCAGGCTTTTATGTGCCGCACCTGTGAGATGAGCATGGACGACACGTTTTTCATTTGTCGGGACTGCAACGCGCTGCGGCAGGTGCTGGTGGAGAGCCGCGGCCGCGTGTCGGCCTCGAGCGATGCGACGAGCAACGGCGCACCGGCAACGAACGGAAGCACAACGACGGCAGCCCCGGCAACGACGACGACGACCAACACCACCACTACGGAGGCCACGACAGCGCCTGAGGCTGAGAACAGACCCGCAACAGCAGAGAGCTACTCGCACGACCTGTCGCACGAGTTCATTGAGGACACCTTCGAAAACCTCTACGCCCTGTGCGGGTTGCAGATGCTGCAGAACATGGACCCCGAGACGCAGGAGTACGTGACGACGAACTGGAACCCCGAGGCAAGCCAAGCAGAGGTGGCCAACACCCTCTCGCAGTCGCTGGGGCAGATCCCGCTGCAGTTCAGTGACGAGGATCTGCGCGAGATGGCGAGTCTCAACCAGCGTCGCAAGCAGGCGCGCAAGGAGGATTAAGTGGGTGTGCGGTTGTGTTGAAGTAGGTGTGTGTGGGCGTATCGGTGTGTGTATGCGTGAGTGCAGATAGGCTGTATGCCGCGATAATTAAGCAGGTTTAGTGCAAAGAGGGCAGTCCCTGTTTGTACTGTGTGCGTCTGGGTGTGTACTTTTTATAAAAAAAGTGTTAGTCTTGTTAAATCACTTTTCTTTTCCCTATTGACTTCATCGTCGTGCTCCTCTTCACGAGAGTTGACCCAGGCAGAAGGTCTATTCATCTGGAGGCTTTCGTATGCGAAATAAAAGCGAAAGGAAAGAAAAGATTCACGCATCGTAAATGCACTATGTGTCCGCGTTGGGGAGTCTCTCTGCGACATACGAATACAAGGCTGCGAAACTGAGTTTTCCTCTCCGATGAACGCGAGGAAGGCGCCGCGTCTGCTTGCTGTCTCAACGAGCTAAAAGTAAGATCAGTCGAAAGAGAAGCCGTCGAAGTGACTTCTTTTAAGATCCGAAAAGAAGATTAGAAACGGTCACCCTCATCCATCTCCTCTCATTCTCGCCGCCCTTTCATCTGCCTTTTTTTTCTTCAAATATCATATCATTGCTTTTTTTTTTTGGTGCCGCAGTGCGACTCGACTCGCACCGTAGCAAAAGAAAGGAGGGAACACCGTGCTGCACGTCGGAACGTCTTCAAGCTACTCTTTTCTGAAAAGTACGACACTTGTTTACTTTTCCCCCGTCATTTTGCACTTGAGGAAAAAAAGGATTTTATTTTCACCACACAAAAGTAACAAGTGACGCTCTTGCTTTTTATTCTGAGAAAAAAAAACTTTTTTTTTCTGGATAGCAGTCCACTGCGTTTACTCTTCTTTCCGTTCTGCTACCTTTTTTTATATTTGTTCTATTCCGTTTTCATCTTTAATATTACTGACGTTTTCATATATATCTCTGATCATCTTCCCCCTCTAAAGCCAACTTTCAGGTGTACTTTCAATAGTGTTCCTATATGCTCTCTTGCTGTTGTAATTTCGAAATTCTCCTCTTTGACCTTTTTCTTTTTGTTCTTTACCACTTTTTTTTCTCTCGGAGTGTCCCCAATTTTTTTTTTGTTTCTCACAGGGCTTTTTAATTCTCTTGAGCATTTAATAACTAAGCGAAGAATACGGAGCACATAGTCGTCTACACATACTTATATATTAAATTGTCCTTCTTTTTTTTTTTTAGGTTCGTTTTCTCTGTTGAAATTCAAACGAAACGCGTGCAGTGATCTCTATTTCCTTTCTCCTTTTCTCTTTTTTCTTCCTTGTTTTGCATCAATCGTACTTTACTGTTTTCTCTTTCGATCTCTGCTTCTCTCGTGCTGTCTTTTTTCGCTTCTCAAGAGAGTTCATCTCTTTCGGTGTCTCGTTGCGTGTGTACTTCTTTTTTTTTTTTCGTATTCAATTCCCCGCATCCGCGTCCGAGCCGAACGCTTCTTCACGTAGCTGACCGCCGAGTAGATTGGCACGTATTTTTGTAGCTCTTACGGATTTTAAGTTGCTGAGAGCCCAACTTTTTCCACTCGCACGCAAAACGGTTTTGTGTCGCCTTGTCTTCTTCTCTATCTTTCTTTTTTGAGGGAAGAGCTCAACGCCAGAAAAGAACAGGAATAATAAAAAGGCACACAATCGTCGTCGTCGGCGTGGTTCCATCACAACATCTTCTCTGCTTTCTCTTCTTTGAATTTGTACTTCTCTGCCTAATCGACAAGCGCCGCGAGTTGTCGACGACGTTCCTTGCGGGCAAAGAGCTTTCGTCGTTTGTTTTTCCCTCTTAGTAGCTGGTGCGATTCGCGATGTCTGGATTTGTACCGCAATCTATCCTCGTAACGCACGGTGGCGCCTCATCCTCTCCCCCGTCTCCCAACACCCGTACGCATCAACTGCCTCCTTTCTCAGCGATAGAACGGCGATCCACCGTGCCAAGGAAGAGTGCACGACAGGTGAATCCATCAACACCGCCGCCACCATCGTGCCAACTTGACAGTGAGCGCAGCGCATCCGTTGCGAGTAATGAACCTCAACGAGCTGACAACGTGGCGGAGTCACCGCAACGGCGCTCTGGCGCTGGCACCGCAGACGCGGCAGCGCACCGCGCATGCGACGGTGGTGCAGATACAGAGAACGACGTCTTCTCCGGCGAAACGCAGTCTGCCGAAGTACGCGCCGCCTCACCGCGGCGGTGTACGTCAAGCAGCGCGCCGCTACCCGCTGCGACACGAGCTGGGAGCAAGCGTGCGTCGTGGAACGCGAGCGTGTCGCGCAGCGCCACACTGACAGGGTCCGCTGATCAGCCGCCGTCTTCCCGTCGTGTGCCGAAGGAAGCCGGAGAGCATCCTGACCGCTCCTGCGTATTGTCGCTACGACGGCAGTCGTTTGTGGGGCCGCTGCTCGCCGTGCTGGAGCGCTCCGTCCGCCAGCTGCTTCACCGCAAGCTGGATTTTGTCTTTGAAATGGCCATGTCGCTCGTCTTCGTTGCCATCGCGGTTCTCCTGTGGGGCATCGGCGGCTCTGTAAACATCCGACAGGAGCAGATGTACGGTGTCGCGGACGTCCAAGTGCCTGGGGAGTCGGAGTGTAGTCTTGCGTCGCCCTTCATCGTCATGCCTTACTTGCACGACCCGTGCTACATCGTTCCCGATCCAGCAAAAGAGAGTTTCTTCTTCACCCAGCACGCGTGCACGTTTCACAACACGCGACTCTCGCTCGCAGCCGCGCAGGCACTGGACTACGAATGCGTCAGCAACTTGTCACAGATCCCAGTGGAGTCGCTCTCTATTTGCCGGCAGGCAGACATCTCCTGGGACGTGGCGCTGAACATCTACCTTCTTCGCTACCTTCTCGACTTACTCAAGCTTCCCACGATAGACGGTATTATCGAAATGCAGTGGTTCGCGCTCGGCAGCGGCAACTACGCGCGCCAGCAAGCACTGCCGTCTGCGCAAGGCCTCGTGAGCAACTCCCGCTTTAATGCCGTGCTGTGCAGCGGCAACCTGTACTTTGTCGGTGACGTGAGCAGCACCGCGGCGCTCATCACGTACCTTGGTAAGACCTCGAGCCTGCTGCGGTACGTAAACGACGGCAACGTGCACGCGAGCGTCGCGGCGGCGCGTGCGGCGGCGAATGGTCGAAGTGTGTGGTCGATCGTGGAGCTGCGCCGGATGGACGCGGGCGGGCTGGATCTTGTGCTGCACATGAACAACTCCGCCCTGCCATCGTTCCGCACCACGTACGACACCGCCTACCCGGGAGGTGTGGCGTACGACACCTTTGAGCTCTACATTCTCTCCGGTTATCTGACCTTGCAGCAAGCAGTCTCCGAGTACTACCTCAACACGTTCCACGCCATACCAACTCCCGAGTTGATCTTTACCCACCACACGCCAACGGTCCCCTACACCCGACTCCCGACACTCTTGAACGCGATGGAAACCTTCCCCTTCATTTTCTCCTTCGTCTTCATCTACAGCGTGTCGCAGCAGGCGAAACGGATTGTGCAGGAGCGGGAGCTGCGGCTGCGCGAGGCGATGCTGATCATGGGGCTGCCGCAGTGGACGTTGTACGTGGGGGAGCTGGTGATGCAGGTGGCGGTGTTCGTGGTGACGTGCGCGCTGGCGACGGTGCTGCTGCGGCTGACGTTCGTGACGAAGAGCGACCCGCTGCTAGTGTTCCTCGTGTTCTTTCTGTTCGCGCTGACGACGATTCCGCTGTCGGGGCTGATCGCCGCCTTTGTCAGCCACGCGGAGCACGCGGCGCTGGTGGCGCCGGTGGTGTACATGGTATCCATTGCGCCGATGGTGGCGACGTCGAACGTGCGGGGGTCGCTGGTGACGGGCTTCTCGGTGCTGTCGCCGAGCGGGTTTGCCGCGGCGATGAAGCTGTTGCTGCAGCACGAGGCGAGCACCGGCTGCGATGTGGCGGAGCTGCGAAGCTCAGAGGACAACCCGACGCTGGCGGTGATCCTTGCGATGCTTGTGGGCGACTTCGTCGTGTACTACGTGCTGATGCTGTACGTCGACGCCGTGGTGCCGAAGGAGTGGGGCACGCCGAAGCACCCGCTGTTCTTTGTGGTGGAGCCCGCGCGGTGGCTGCTGGGCCGCGCGCGGTGCGTGCCTGCTGGCGGGCCGGACGGACGCGCGGCAGACGGCGTATTCGAGACGAAGGACTACACGGCGGACGTGGTGCGGTTCGCCGGGCTGCGCAAGGAGTACGCGCGGGGCGGGAAGGCGTTCGTGGCGGTGGACAACCTGTACTGGGGAATGCGGGAGGGCGAGATCTCGGTGCTGGTGGGGCACAACGGCGCCGGCAAGACGACGGTGCTGAACATGGTAACCGGGATGGTGGCGGCGGACGGCGGCGACTGCGTGGTGTACGGCGCGTCGGTGCGGACGTCGCGGGACGCGGTGCGGCAGGACCTCGGCTACTGCCCGCAGCACAACATCCTCTGGAGCGAGCTGACGTGCCGCGACCACCTGGAGTTTTACGCGAAGGTGAAAGGGCTGCGCGGGTGGGCGTTGGAGGATGCGGTGTGCCGACTGCTCTACGAAGCGGACCTGCTGGAGAAGGCAGACGTGGCTGCTGCGCGGCTTTCGGGCGGGCAGAAGCGGCGGCTGTCCGTGGCGATTGCGTTTGTGGGTGGTGGGCGGCTGGTGCTGCTGGACGAGCCAACGGCTGGACTAGACGTTGGCGCGCGGCGGCAGGTGTGGGAGCTGCTGAAGCGGATGGCGAGGACGCGTGTGGTGCTGCTGACGACGCACTACATGGACGAGGCGGACCTGCTGGGGAGTCGGATCGCGATGTTGAGCCAGGGCCGGCTGAAGCTGAGTGGCAGCAGCGCCTTCTTGAAGTTGCGGCTCGGTGTGGGCTACCGGTTGGTTGTCGGCATTGGACGTGGGGAGGACTCCAAGAATGTCGACCGCGTCGTGTTTGGTGGCGTCCATGGAGCGGTGAAGGAGTCACGCAGCGCGACGGAGTTGTCGTACCGGCTGCCGGATCGCAGCGTGGAGGACTTCCCTGCGGTGCTGCGTGCGGTGGAGCGCGGCGATGCGGACGGCGTGCGCGGCTACGCGCTGACTGCGACGACGCTGGAGGACGTGTACGTGCGCGCGTCGGAAGCAGACGCGGTGGACGACCGCGTGGCCGCTGCGGAGGAGGACATCGAGCTGATCTGGAGCTGCGAGGTGTACCAGTCGGTGGCGTGGTCGCAGTTCAAGGCGATGCTTGCGAAGCGGCTGTGGTGCGCGCTGCGGGATCGGCGGATGCAGTGCCTGCAGGTTGTGTGCCCGATCGCGTGCATCTTAATTGCGATGATCCTCGGGCTGGTGAACTTCAGCGCGCCGCGGACGCTGGAGATGGACTTTGGGATGTTCGGCCGCGAGCAGAGGTCGCAGCTGCTGTCGCTGAACTGCGAGCATCTGTGGGGCACCGCGCCGACAGCGCCAAACGTGGACGTCACCGCCGTTGACCGATCCCTTAACATTGGCGACGCGTCGCAGCTGAAAATGTATCTTGCCGATACGTGGTATGTGCACCCGGCGCCGCGCTTTGGTGCCATCGCGTGCTGGAATCGCGACATCGATGGCCGCAATAACCAGACGATCTTCAACGCATCACTCTGCCCGTCCATCCCATTCCAGTCCTCCATCTTGCTGCTTCAAAACACCTCGTCGCGACATCAAGCGCCCGTGAACCTTGGCCTCTACTACAACCTGAGACTGCAGGAGAAGGGCGGCGAAGGTGGTCCGACGGTGCGGTACACGACGCAGCTCTTGGAGAAGCCCGCCACCTACACGCAGTTGAGCTACATTTACGCGGTGGCGATCATTGCTGCGCCGTTCATGCTGCTGCCCTCCGCCGCGGCTGCGTGGATTGTGAAGGAGCGGGAGCTCGGCGCACGCACCTTGCAGGATATGTGTGGTCTAAGTGTTCCGGTCTACTGGGCCGCCAACTTCGCCTTCGACGTGCTCTCGTACATTCTCGTCGCTCTGCTCTTCGTGACGATCTTCGCCATTTTCCAGCGCACCGACCTCGTCGGCGCCGATCGCGTCGGCGGCACTCTGCTTCTCTTCGTCGTGAGTGGATGCACGAGCACCGTCTACATGTACTGCTGGAGTTTTCTGTTCAAGGAGCACGGAACTGCGCAAGCGGTGACGGCCATCGTGAACTTTTTTCTTGGCTTCGCAATGATTCTTATCGTGTACGTGCTGACGATGAACGCCGACTACGCCCACATCCCACCCAAGCTGCGTTATGGCTTTCGTGTTGTCCCGTCGTGCTGCATCCTCGAAGGGCTTCTGGGCCTGCTGACACTGACGGTGAATGTGCGGGTTGGTGCTGCGCGAAGTGTGTGGGACATGGACCAGCTGGGGTGGCCGCTGGTCTACATGGCGGCGGAGTTCCCGCTGCTGTGGGCGGTGGTGCTGCTGGCGGACCACCCCCGCGTGCAGCGCGCCGTTGGGCTGTACCGGTATCGCCGCAATGCGCCGCCGGAGGTCGGCTGCGACGAGGACTCCGATGTGGAGGAGGAGCGGCGTGCGGTGTACGAGGCGCAGAACAACCCGACCCGCGCAGACGTGCTGCGGCTGGTTGACCTCCGCAAGACGTACGGCGACGGGACGGCGGCGGTGCGGGGCGTGACGCTGTCTGTGTTCGCGAGCGAGGTCTTTGGTCTGCTGGGGACGAACGGCGCGGGCAAGACGACGACGCTGTCGATGCTGTGCCAGCGCGTGGTGCCCAGCGGCGGGAGCGCGTACGTCTGCGGCTACGACGTAGTGGCGGAGAGCGCGGAGGCGCTGGCGTGCATTGGGTGCTGCCCGCAGGCGGACGCGACGCTGGACCTGCTGACGGTGGAGGAGCAGCTGCAGCTGTACGCTGGCATCCGCGGGATCCCTGGGGAGCACTGGGAACGCGTGGTGGCTGCGCTGTGCTCGCTGTGCATGCTGACGGCGTACCGCACGACGGTGACGTGCGCGCTGTCGGGCGGCAACCGGCGCAAGCTGTCGGTGGCGCTGTCGATGATCGGTGGGCCGCGCGTGCTGTTCCTGGACGAGCCGACGGCCGGGATGGACCCCGTGACGCGGCGCGGCGTGTGGGCTGCGATCCGGCGCGCTGCGGGTTACTGCTCCGTGGTGCTGACGACGCACCACTTGGAGGAGGTGGAGCGTGTGGCGGACGCCGTGGCGATCATGGTGCGCGGCAGCGTGCAGTGCATCGGTGACGCGGCGTACCTGAAGGAGAAGTTCAGCCGCGTGGCGGAGGTGGAGCTGGTGGTCGGTGCGGGGTGCGACTGCGCAGGTGCAGAGGAGTTTGTTGCGGCGCGGATGGCGGGTGCGGTGCGCGTCGGCGGTGACGGGCGGCGGCTGGTGTACCACGTGCCGTGCGAGGGCGGCGTGGGGGAGCTGTTTGCGCTGCTGCAGGCGCACCAGGCGGCGCTGCGCGTTGTGGACTACCGCGTGTCAGCGACGTCGATCGAGGAGACCTTTGTGCGTGTGAAGACGAAAGCGGAGCTGCGCGGCCGCGGCCCGGCGCTGCACAGCTCGGAGATCGTCGCCGGTAAGGCCCGCGTTTACTGAGCAGTTCGGTGTATGGGTTCTTGCTGCTTTTTCTTCTTCCCTCTTTACTGCTCTGTTTTGCAAAACGAACTCGAAAAAAAGCTTTCGTAAACGCAAAGAATATAATAAAAACAGCTAAACTGTTTTTTCCCTCTCATCGCTGCCCGAACCTAATCTCCTTCACAGCTGTTACATTCTAAAGCAGCGCCGTCAATACCACGGTGTTGATGTGACATGGTGATACTCTCTAGGTTTAAGTCCTTTGTCTCCTAAAGCATGTTAACTCTCTGTTCCTCTCTTCTTCTTGTGCTGTCTGCTTATCGGTCGTATGAACTTTGTGCTGTGCTGTGCCACCACTTGTATCCTTCATAATATCTTTTTTTTTCCTGTACATCCTTCGCAGAAGTTGTGACGCACGCACGCGCCGTTGAACAACACCGATAACAACAACAAAAGAAAAACCCAACAAAAAAGAAAGTTTAAGAGGAGCATCAAACTTCGACTTTGTTTCTCTTCACCGGAGGTCTGTCTATTCTTCGCCTACGCTTTTTTCAGGTGACAACACGGCGGCCGCGCACCTTTCACTGCATCCGCAGCAGCATCACCGTCCCATACATTAAAGAGAAAATGACGGATCACGAGGAAACCCCCCGACTGGAGCTGGAGACGGTGCTGGGCTACAGCGGCAACCTCCCTGGCAGCTTGGTGGCCCACCCCGATCAGCACCACCTCCTCTACGCCCTCGGCGCCTGCATCGTGATTCGCGACGTCAACGACCCGCACAGCTCCGAGTTCTTCTACGGCCACAACGACAAGATCAGCTGCCTCGCTGTCAGCCCGTCTGGCCGCTTCGTCGCGTCGGGGCAGGTGACGCACCCGGGCTTCCAGGCGGACGTCTGCATCTTCGACTTCGCCGAGCGGAGGCTGCTGCACCGGATGCTGCTGCACAAGGTGAAGGTGCAGGCGCTCGCCTTCTCCCCAGACGAGCAGTTCCTCGCATCGGTTGGTGGGCCGGACGACAACACGGTGGTGCTGTGGGACGTCGAGACGGGCCGTCCTCTGTGCGGTGCACCGGCACACCACACCGAGACCAAGGCCGTTGCCTTCTTCAACAACAACTCGGAAAAGCTCATGACGGGCGGCACCGGCTCGCTGCGGGTGTGGACAGTGGACCTGGAGAGTCGGAAGATGAGTGCGGTGGATATCAACATGGGCAACATGCGCCGCAGCGTCGAGACGATCGCGGTGGAGAAGACGGACAAGTACGCCTACTGCGGCACCACGTCTGGCGACGTGGTGTGCGTGCAGCTGCAGCAGTCGAATGTGTTTAAGATGCAAGGGCCGCAGAAGAAGCTGTCCGGCGGCATCCTCTCCACCATCTTGACGCCGTCTGGTGACGTTCTGGTGGGCAGCGGCGCGGGACAGCTGCAGCTGCTCTCAAAGATCAACCTCACGGTGCTGAACAGCGCCACGGTGAGTGGTGGCGTTACCGGGCTCGCTGTCGTTGGCGACAACTACTACGTCGGCACCGAGACGAGCAACATGTACTTTGTGAATGGTGGCAACTTCATGACGCGCCTGCGCCTCACCTGCCACAGCGAGGCGGTGCAGGACATCGTCTTCCCTTCTGGCTTTAGCGCCGTCTTCGCAACGTGCTGCGGCACCGACATCCGCGTGTGGAACGCCAACTCGTGCACCGAGCTGCTGCGGATTGAGATTGCCGACCGCACGTGCAACTGCCTGCAGTTCAGCCGCGACGGCTCCCTCATCATCTCGGGCTGGAGCGATGGCCGCATCCGCGCCTTTGGCCCGCAGTCTGGCAAGCTCGTCTTCTCGGTGGCGGACGCGCACAAGGTGGAGCAGGGCAGCCGCAGTCACAAGACGGGTGGTCGCGTTGGCGTGACGGCGGTGTGCGCCGACAACAGCGGCCAGCGCATCGTCACGGGCGGCTCCGACGGCCTCGTGCGGGTCTGGGCGATCGATGGCGCGACGTGCACGCTGGTGGCCTCGATGAAGGAGCACAAGGCGGCGGTGAATGCGATTGTCATCTCGCACGACGACGCAGAGTGTGTGACGGCGAGCGACGACGGCAGCTGCATTGTCTGGGACCTGACACGTCACCTGCGCCGCAACATCATGTACCGGCAGACCTACTTCCGCGCGCTGGAGTACTTCGTGGATGAGAGCCAGCTGCTGACGTGTGGCAGTGACAAGTGCATCGCCTACTGGGACTCGGTCGACTGCCACGCCATTCGCGAGGTGCCGGGCAGCCGCACGGCAGAGCTGAACTCGCTCTCCCTCTCACCAGATGGTCGTTTCTTTGCAACGGGTGGCAACGACCGCATTGTGAAGGTGTGGGATTATGAGCGCGGCGAGTGCGTTGCTGTGGGGCTGGCGCACAGCTGCAGCATCACAAAGGTGCGTGTGTCGCCAGATGGCACGAAGATTGTGTCGGTGGGTGATGAGGGTGCTGTGATGGTGTGGAACGTTGGCGAGTTGAACGTCGAGGCGCTGTAGTGTGTGGGTGTTTCTTATTGCTATTTTGGTCTGTGTGGTGGATTGCTATTCTTGTACAACTGTCCTTTGTTTAATTATCTGTGTTGACATCCTCCAGACTTACCATCTGACGCGTTGGAGTCAACCGATCTTACTTTCTAGACACTCACGCACTCCCTCAAGTATTGGTCCTCGCTTCGACATCACTACTTTTGCTCTTCGATATCTGTACGTCCTCTTCTTTCTATCCTGTCTTACTTTTGCCTTTTGTTTTTATTGGGCACCTGCGGCGTTAGACGTGGCCCTTTCTGTGATGTCAGTGTGTTGCAGCGTCACCAGAAATTTTTTTTTTGACAGCTGGCGGTGCTTCGTGTGTGTTACGGTGTTTGGGCATCGAGTGGCGCTAGCTGGCAGCGTCATGGATTCGGAAGAGTGCCGAATAGAGGTCGATGGCATTCGACAGTGGCCGCTGTCTCTTCCTCCTCCTAGAGCTGCAGTTGAGGAGTGTTTTTTTTTTTTCGTTTTCCGCCGCCTTGTTTGCTTTCGTTCTAAGACTCAAAATTCTTCAGGTTGAGATTGGGAACTGTGTGTCTGTGCTGAGCGACCAAAATAACCTGTAAAGCAATGTAGAATACACCAACGATGTAAAACTGGTTCTCTCCATCTTTCTCTCTTTTCTTTTAAGTCTAAAAGAGGTAGCGGAAATGTTTTGCAAGAACGGAGTGATGTTTCTTCTTCTGATTTTTGCTTGCATTCCTCAACCTCCATATTAGCTGAACGAAAGAGATGAATTACCAACTCTGTAAAGAAAAAAAAAACTTTAAGCATGGTGGCCGCTAAGTCTGTTAGACCTGGCTAACGCTTGGCTGTTCCACCGGCCGAGGGGAAAAATGAGCAACTCGCCGAGTGCGGCCCTGTGTGGCTTGCAAAAGAAGAGTTGCTGCCCCACAAACGAAGAAAGGGTTTTCCATTGCCTGCTTTGTTTTCCGAGCAGAAAAAAAGAAAGATGGGCTCTTTTCTATGTGGGAAAAGCTGCGCGAAGTTTCTCGCGGCGCTTGTGCGGAGTTAACAGAGCCGCAAGGACGGAAGGTAAAGGTGATTGCGGCGACGGCGTACTTCATCTCTATTTCTTTTTGTATTCAGGCTCTGTGCTTCACGCTTCTCCACGGTTGCGCACCGGTTGTGTTTTGTTACAGTCAATCGGCACGTTGCAACGCAAGACCAACGAAGCCTTGTGCTGACATCGCTTTACGGTCGCCAACCGTTAAACAATACCTGCATTGCACTGCTTCGTATGAGTTTCTGTGTTTTTGTATGTTTAGATTTACTTTCTTCGCCGTTGCGCTTCTCTCTACCCCTCTCTCGCGTTCTGTTCTTCTCTTCGCCCTGATATACTTCTTGACACCATTTCCTTCCAGGTGTGCGACAACGCCATCACTCCCTTACCAAACATACACGCAAAAAAAAAAAGGAATTTAGAACTCAACGGCAGCACACAGGTGTCAGCCACAATGATGCAGAATACCCCACAGACCGACGCGCAGGAGTGGAAGAGCGACTCTCGCACGCACAACTTCGACCGCGCCGGCAGCGACAATTTCGCGACACAGCCGCCCGCCAGCACGCAGGAGCCGACCAACAAGGAGGGAACTATGCCCGACGAGAACCAGATGATCTACGAGTACATGCCAACGCCGTTCAACCCGCCCCGCATCGACCGCTGCCGCATCGACAACTTTGTGATGCTCATCATCATGGCCCTCATGTTCGTCTTCGGCGTTGCGGCCCTCGCCACACCGATTGTTACATACACCTCCTCCTCTATCTCCATCTCGGTTGACTGCATTTACGTTTGGGGCGTGTCGAGCACCGGGCTGCACCAGCGCAACCGCAACCACGATGTGTTCTGCAGTGACTTCACCACCAAGTCGGACGGCTTCGCCGCGCTTTTCATCATTTGCGTTCTCTTCAGCGTTCTCGGCTTTGTGCTGGCGCTGGTGCCGATCATCTGCGGACGTGTGATCTGCTGCCGCTACTTTGTGCAGGTGCTGATTGTGCTCTGCTGGTTCTTCACGATGGTGGGGATGATCCTCGGGGCACAGATGCGCAACGAGGCGCTTTGCCGCTCGACGGCTTTGAAGAACATCGGCTTCAAGTTTGGCCCCGCGTTTGGCCTCGCCGTGACGCTCTTCGTGCTCTTCACGATTGTGCTCATTTTGCTCGTGGTGTGGATGATCCGCTTCCCGGCTACGCTGCGCTACTGAAGCGTGAAGTAGCAAGGTGGTGTCGAGCGCCATGCTTTCTTCTCTGTCATCCCTCGTCTCTTTTTTCTTTCTTTTGCTCATCTTTTGATGGCCGCATGGTTTTTGTATCTTGCCAGTGAACGCACCTACTTCCTCGATGCGTCACGTGGAAGCCGAAGCTACAACAACAGTGCACGTCATTACTTGCGTTTGTTGCATCCCTTTCTTCGATTACTGTTATTGTTTTCTTTCCTGTATCGTTGTTCTTTCGGGCGTTATTTGGTCTTATTCGAGGGTCGTCTCTCTCTCTCTCTCTCACTGTGTTTTGTGAGCTTTTTTACCTTTCCTTCCAGTGCTATCATATCTTTAAAAGGACAAAAGCAAAAGGTACAGTGTGGTGGCGAGAAACAGTGTGTGGCTTCGCCGTCGGTCCTGCGATGACGGCTAGAGAAGCCTCACTCCCTTTTTTTTCTTGCACTAGTATTTCTTCTTTACTAGGGCGTCTGTTTTGCCTTTTCGCGTCGTCGCGTGCCGGTGGGCGGAAACGTGTTTGAGATGATCTTTTTCTTTCTCTTTTCATGTTTGTTGCTGAAAAGTGGGATTTTCCCGTTTGCTTATCGACCTTCAACTTTACAGCTCGCAAGTGACCCAGCGAGAAAGCAGTACAACAACACCAGCGAAAGCTGCCCTATAGGCAATGGGGTGCAAAGGTCCACAAGGTGCAGACGGTGCGTTTGGCTTGGCTGGTCTGGAAAGGTAGAGGCAACGTTACCGTCCTCCCTTACCTTCGCAGTATTCATATAAGTGAACACGAACTTCTTGCAGCTGCCCGTCGAGAGTCGCGCTTCGATGCCTTCCTTCTCGCACATGGCGGATGGGCTTCCAATCGCTTTTGCACTCGGCGCAGACCGACGACATTAGCGCTCAGCACTTTCCGCGATGTAAGAGAGGCAGAGAGATAGTTTTTCCTGCGTAGATGAAGTGGGAGATGCTACTGATCTATCAACCTTCATTCGAAACTCTCTCTCTCTCTCTCCCTTTCTCTCTCTTGCCTTTCTCTTTTGGCTTTTTTCCCCCTTACCCTTAATGTAGTCCCCCTGCATCACTATACACCACGTGAGCAGCTCGTTTTTGTTGTTTGTATCATCCCCGCTTTCTTCGCGACTGTGTGTTACCTATCTCTCTCTCTTTCCTCACTCTTCTGTCCGTCACTCCCCCGAGGCATCTGCTCGGTCTGCGCACCAATACACACGCATAAACACTTTTTTTTTCTCAGTATCTTTTTTCAGTTTTATTTTCCAGTCTATCATTGAACAGTAAGTGTCGCTGCGATTCCTGCGCGTTTGCCTTGACCTCACCTCTACCCCCTGTCTTTTCCCGTGCCGTCCCGTGCACTCTGCCACGATGACCTCCAACGACCCCTTTCACGAGGAGGGCGACGAGCAGAACCACCGCTACGCCGCCAACATTCATGACGACAGCCACGAGCCGTCGGAGGCTCACCGCTCGAGCCATGACAGCCACCACAACAGTAACCACAACAGCCACCTGAACAGCAACCAGAACAGCAACCGCAACAGCAACGATGACAATGACGAGACGCACTCCACCAGCCCGACCGAGAAGTACAACGAGCGTGTTGCGCAGGCGTCGACGGTGTGGATGTCGGGCCTGCTGAGCGGACGCAGCTACGTGCCGCGGCCCAAGAAGGTGGACGAGGGCCAGCTGAGCGAGACGGCGAAGGAGGAGCTGCTGATGGAAACCACCTACACGGTGCCGCGCGGGTACAAGTACTACAAGGCGGACCTGCCGAGCATCCTGAACCCGCAGCCGGAGGGACACCTCTCGCGTGCCCTCATCGTGCACCTCGTGCTAAACTTCATCGCGTTCGTCTTTACACTGACGGCGTGCTGCCCCGTGGCGTGGTTCCGCGGCCGCGACCTGGTGGAGGGCCTGGAGACGTACCAGGGCCGCAAGTACACGCTGTGGCGGGCCTCGGGCGGCTCGCTGCCGACGGTGACGGTGCACGGCACGAGGTCGTGCCCCATCGAGAAGCAGTTCTTCCAGACGATCGCCGCCTCCACCATCATGGGCTGCTTCTTCACCGTCGTCTCGCTCATCCTCGCCGGCGTCCGCTTCTCCGGCCGCGGCGGCTACGGCTGGATTATGCTCTTTAGCCTCCTCGCCTTTGGCTGGACGCTGTGCGGCAACGCCATGTCCATCAGCCTCTACTACCTCTCCCGGTGCGACTCCTCGCGCTTCTCGAACATTGCGCGTCTGAACGCCGGCTTCGCCCTCACCCTTGTCGCGTGGGTCTTTCAGCTGGGCGGTCTGCTCGCCATCGTGCTGACGACGCGCCTGAACGTGGGCCCGGTGCTCAAGTCGGTGCGTGTGATGGACACCTACTACGCCATGCTGCTGATCATCGCGATGGCCTTCATGATCATCGCCAACGCGACGACGGTGTGGAAGCGCAAGTTCAACACGGCCGAGGTGCAGGTGGTGCGCGTCACGTACTGGCACACAGAGCTGATCATGCAGAACGGTACTTCGATCTACTACGGCCGCGCGCACTACCGCTGCGGCGCCTATGGCAAGCGCATGAAGGCCAGCATCTCCTTCCTGATCCTCGCCACGGTGACCGTCTTTCTTTCCGTCATGTTCAGCATCCCGGCCTTCCTCGCCCGCGGCTGCCGCATTGCGTCTCTTGTGTTCTCCATCATCACGGCCATCTTCCTCTTCATCTCGTGGGTCATCGCGGTCGTCGTGCGCTACCGCGAGTGCTGCAAGCTGCCGGTGCCGACGAGCGTCTACGCCGACTACCCTGGCGTCCCGACGGGTGTCTTTCACGGCAAGACAGACTTCCCTGGCTATGGCGTTCAGGAGGGCCTCATCCTTTCGATCATCGCGTGGGGCTTGACCGTTGGCGCCATTGTGCTCAACTTCGTGGTGCCGTGGCCGGAGATCAAGGACTAAGGCGCATTGGAAATAAAGAGGCGCACTTGTGTGCGCGTAGCGCCGGCGAACGCCACGACCCCTACCACATTTACTCTTTCCATTGTGAGCTCCAACGTTCCTCCTCTTCATGGTACGGCACAGGAGAGGCATAGACGTGGCAATTAGTAATGCCTCTTCACAGATGAAGTAGCACCGCTTCTCCTGTTCACTTCTTTTTGCTTGAGTACCCTTCTCCTGGGGTGGCCCGTCGTCTCTCGCTGAGCGCGCTTGCTCTGCTACGTCTCTGCCTACCGCTTTCCGCTTTTCTTTTCTTTTGACTTGAAGAAAGCCTCCATTTTGGGTTCCTTCTTGTCGTACCCCGTTCTTCTTGTACTTTTTTTTCTCTCTCTATGGTTTTACCTGTCTTTTCTGTTTTTATTTTTGTATGTCTACTTCCTATTGACACGTCCCTTCGTCCTTCGTATCATCTCATTGACTTTTTTTTTCTCTTGTGTGCGTGTGTGTGTGAATTTATTTGACACCTCGCTCCTTTTTTTAAAAACAAATCTTCCGTTCTCGTAGTGTTTTCTTCATATGCTGCTGTCTTTCTTGTTTGTTTGTTTTCTTTTTTTTTCACTGTTGCAGCGCCTCCGCCTCTTCCTCTTCTCTCTCTTTCTTTCTCTGACCTCCGTTTCTTTTTCCTATCTGAACGTCTTCTTCGAGTTGTTTAGCAGGAGGAAATGGGCTGAGCGGCGATGCATCGCGCAACTCTGCGGCTCTGCAAAGCATTGCGCTGAAGCCGCATACTCGGTCTCATTCTCGCAGCTTTTCGCACCCTTTTTTTTTTCTTCAGAGAAGGCTTGGTGTTGTAGGTGGTGAAGAGGGGAAGGTTTAGTGAGTTGATCAAGGGGACGGTCTGAGGACGTCCCTACTTTTTTTTTCCTCGCTGTCGTTGTCCTTTTTGGTTTCGCATATGGAATCTTTCACTGAGCGCTCTCGCTGCTCCTGTGCTCTTTCTTTGTTATCTTTTTTTTTTTTGTCCCCCCTCTCTTAAAGCTTTTTAAGAGTGGTGTTTGCGAAGATGCACTACGCGCTGTACGACGTCATGAGTGAAAGATGGCTTAACGGCCTCTTGGCGTCCAGAGTAGCGACAATGTGTGCTGCTGTGCGTGTGTGCGGGAGTTTGAGTGGCGAGGAAGTGGCTTATCTACTTTGGCTCTACCACCTCCGCGCTTTTCTATCTGTTTTGCCACGAAACACTACTCTACGAAGCTGGGAAAAAAAAGAAAGAAAAAGAAAACAATGAATGCAGGGGAAGGAGAGAAAAAGCGCGGGACAACAGTACCATTTTTTTTTTTTTTTTTGCGTGGCGTGTCAATACCCGTAGGAGAAGAAAAATGCAAGGACCAGACGTGGGGCACCATATGCTCGTTGGAACACACCCGAGAAGAGAAATAAGCAAGGAAGAAGAAAAAGGGAAAAAAAGAAAAGAAAGTAGGCTGCTTATAGTGCTCTTCACTCTTAGTGTTTTCTTTCTTTATACAATTTGTTTCCAAACGCAGCGTGTGTGTGTGTCTGCGTTTGTGCGTGTTGCCGTTTACTTCGACTACTTACACCTGGATGTTCGTCTTGTTCTTTCTTTCTTTCTTTCTATCTTCGCTAGCTTGTTGGCTTGTTTTTTTGTTTGCTTTTTTTTCTTCGTTTTTATGGTGGTTGGGCTGCTGCATGCACTCTTGTGTTACTTGTTTTTTTGTTCTACCCAGTGATCTCCTTCCCGAAACAACAACAGAAAATAAGATGGAGTGTGAGCAGAATTCACGCGGGGAAAACCGGGTAAAAATGGGGGAAGAGGTTTTTTTGAGTTCCCTTTCTTTTGAGTTTTACACGAGATGGGGTGGTGATGGACTGGAAAAAGAAAATGGAGCATAACGGAGCGTACACTTCAGAGAGATGAGGTGGCATATCGTTGAAGGGTGGGTGAGGGTGTGGGGAACGGGCAGGAAATAGAAGAGCAAGATCTTTTTGACAGTAATGTGTGAGTCAGGAGCTGGGAAGGAGGTAAGACGTGCAGCGCCATATGCTCGCACGTCACTTTCATTTGTCTCTCTTTATCTTTCTGTTTTCTTTTCGTGTTATACACGTGTCTCCGTACTTGTACTTCGTATGAACAGGGCTAGAGCGCGGAAAGAAGCAAAACACAATAAAAAGACGGAGAGGCTGCGATCCTGCGAGCTCCAACAGAACAAAAAAAAAAGAAGGTGTGCTGCTGGCGCTGTCGTTCTTGATGAGAACTCAATCTTTCCGGTTGACCTCCCTTTTTTTTTTTCACCTTTCCGCACGTGTCTGCGCTCCATGTCTATTTTCTCTTCTTTTTGCAATGATCTGTCTTCTTGTTTTGCTTGTTACCTCAATGACAACGCCACGAGAAGACGGCGGGTGAACAGGTTGACGAATAGTGCCCTTTCATGCACCTTGAGAAAGAGAAAAATAAACGGTATGAAAGTAGAGAGTCGTCAGAGACTCTCGATGTTAACTCGCCGCTGGTGTGCCGCTTTTTTTTCTTCGTCTGCTTGTTTCCTCTCTTTCCCACGCAGCAACCTCAGTTGTTCGCTTTTACTATTTGTTCTCACAAGCAAATACATACACACAAAGAAATGTGTTCGAAGCTGCGCGTGTTCCTCGCCACACAAAAAAGGACGACGGCAGTAGCGCACAACTCATTGGATAGAAAGAGATAAAAAAAATCATAGCGGAGCCACAGAAAAAAAACAAACAAACAAACAAACAAGGGTGACAAAGGTGCATTTATACGAGCGTCTGAAGGGTTGTGGCCCTGTTTTTTTTTTTTTTTGCTCTTCCTCTTTCACCCTTCTTCTTCCTCGCTACATTTTTTTCTCGCTGTAACGTTTCACTGTCAAGCTATCCCTGTCTTCTGCTTTTTATATTATAAATTATAGCCGATTTTGCTTTTTTATTTTTTTGTTGATGTGTGATTGTTGGCGTTAAATGTTAGGCCCACAGCGTCACTGTGACCAGCAACTTTCTCTTTTCGCTGTACAACGCGCTTTATCCTTTGTTTCTCTCTCCCTCCGTTCCCGCGTACCCCACACTGGGGGTGTTCCCTGTTCTCACTTTCCTCCTCTGCCGTAAATCCTTCATGCTCCTCCCCCTTCATCATTGACTCTGACCCTCCGACCTCCTGTTTACTTTGGTCTTGTTTTTTCTTTCTTATTTGTTTTCCTGAGCCTCTTGTACAAACACTGAATTATATATATATATTTATTTTTATGTGTGCGTGTGTGTGGTCCGTTCTGGTTCCCATTTCCTCTCTTTGTCCGTATGCTCTTATACGAGAGAGGACTTGAGAGTGTGGCTTGGCCGCCGTCCCACATCCCCTTTTTCTACTACTCTCTTCAATGGAGAAGACGGAAAAGAGCTGTGGCGCTCCTCAGGGAAGAAAGAGGCGTTTATCAACAAAGAGAAAGAAAAAGAAATCCTGAAGACCCGCATTGTTGTTTTTGTTGTTATTGATGTTTGCCCACGAATGGCCCAGCTCCATTGTTGAAAGCAAGCAAAGCAAAAAAAGAAGAAAAAGAAAGTATGAAAACGAGGTCAGATGTTTTTTTCAGAAGACAGAAAAGATGAGAAAAAAAAAGCGAAGGGAAAATATTAAGCTCGTGCACAAGAGAGCGCCGAAGGCTGTCAGACAAGGCAATGGCTCTCCACTGTCGTCGTCGTGGCGGTCTGCGTGCGATGGAGGTAAAAAAGCGGTGACTCACCTTCCGTACTCGTGCTCCAGTCTCTGGTTTTTTCCTTCTTGTAAATTTGCATCTTCTTCTTCGGGAAGAAGTTTGATAGTGACTCGCTTCTTCTTCTCTTTTTTCTTCGTTTTCATTGCCCCTTTTCTGTGTTGGCTCTTTTTTCTTTCATTTTGTAAAATGAAATTTTCTGTTCTCGCTTGCTTCTTTCCCTTTCATGCTTTTTTTTTCTCCCTTACTTTTTTTTCCATTCTCATTGCCCTTTTTTGGATGGAGTCGAATTTATGTCGTTGAGTGACGAGCAGCCGATGGAAAAGTCAAAAAAAAGAAGCCCAGGAATTTCGTGAAAGGGAGGGGAAGCGGTATACTCACGCGATGTCAGAGAAGCGCGATGTATTGCGTGCTTGCTCGCCCATTTGGTTGCAGTAGGCCAAACCAGAAAGGAAACTCATCCTCCCTCTTGTTAGATGACCTCGCTGAGAATGGCTCAGCACAGGCTCGAAAGCCGCGTGCACTTTTCCTTGTGTGTGTTGTCTTTGACACTGTTTCTTCGACCCGACAGCCGCAGCAAAGAAAAAAAACGCAGGCTCCAAAGACGAGACGTTTTGTCTTTCCTGGTTGAAATGAAAGGCCCCATGCAGAGCACCATCTGCTTTATCTATAGTACTGCTGCCCCCTTGCGACATCTCTGCTCTACTGCGGTCTTTTTTTTTTTTCTGCCCCTCTTTCCAGAGCGTGTTTTCATTCTCTCATTTTTTTTTCCCTCACTACCTCCTCGCTACATTTCCCCCTTTTCTCCTCTTTCCCATACCTGCACTGCGCGGTGGCTCTCCAGAAACAATCCACCTGCCTCAACTCTCACCCTTCCCTTGTTTTTTGTTTCAGCATTTTTTTCCGACGAACTCCCTATAAAACGAACAATCTCCTCTAGTTTCTTCCACTCCCTTCTTTTTCTTTTTTTTTGAGGACCCGTGTTTGTTGTCCAAGCTCAACACCGCCGTTGACCACCTTCGCTGTTGTCGCTTCGTAGCGAACTGTTATAGCCGCAAATAAACCAGACGTACGGCTGCTGACCATTACGCAGCACTGCTTTTGTTTATCTCTCTTTTCTTTTGCCTTCTGTTGCTCGACGTGTGCTCGTGTACCTCTCCACCTTGAGCATTCATTTTCTTCTCCAATTTTCGCCTTTCCACTGTTTCGAAACAGACGCTGAATTCGTTTTAGTCCTCGTTTTGGACATAGTCAGAGCGACACTCCACCGCTCATTCGCCCACAAATACACAAACACACACACAGACACACACCCAGACAGCACGTGTCGTCGTCATCATCATGCTCCGGTTTAGCTGCCTGATGCGAGGCAAGGCGCTCGTCGTGGCGGAGATCGTCAACGGCAAGGTGTCTCCCGCCACGCTCTCGGCCATCACCGCCGCCAGCAAGGTCGGTCCCGTCACGGCCCTCGTGGCTGGCTCGGCCGCCACGGAGACGGCGCAGTCGATGGCCAAGGTGCAGTCGGTTGCCGAGGTGCTCGCTGCCGTCGGTGACCACTACGACCACGGCCTCCCTGAGGAGTACGCCCCCCTTATCGAGGCCGCCGTCCGCGCACACAACTACACCCACGTCTTTGCTGGAACGTCCGCCTTTGGCAAGAACGTCGTGCCGCGTGCTGCTGCACGGGCTGGCTGCATGCCCATCGCCGAGATTACCGAGGTGAAGGACGAGAACACGTTTGTGCGGCAGACGTACGCCGGCAACGCCATCACGACGGTGAAGTCGTCCGACAAGGTGAAGTACTGCACCGTGCGGGGCACCGCCTTCGAGCGTGTCGCGACAGAGGGCGGCAGCGCAGCGGTGGTCAACCTCGCCGCCGTGCCCGCTGCGAAGAAGTCCAAGTTTGTGGAGGACAAGCTGTCTGTGAGCGACAAGCCGGACTTGACCACCGCGGCGACGGTCATCTCGGGTGGGCGTGGTATGAAGAGTGGGGAGAACTTCAAGATTCTGGAGGAGCTCGCCGCCCCGCTGCACGCTGCTGTGGGTGCCACCCGTGCCGTGGTCGATGCCGGGTATGTGCCAAACGAGATGCAGGTGGGCCAGACTGGCAAGACGGTGGCGCCGAACTTTTACCTCGCCTGCGGCATTTCGGGTGCCATCCAGCACGTGGCTGGCATGAAGGACTCGAAGGTGATTGCCGTTGTGAACACCGACGAGGAGGCGCCGTTCTTCCAGATCGCCGACTACGGCCTTGTGGAGGACCTCTTTAAGGTGGTCCCTGCCCTGACGGAGAAGGTAAAGGCTGACGCCAAATAAGCAGCAAGTAGAGTTTTGCGAAGCCGCTTCTTTCTTTTCATCCTCCAGGAGTTCTCTGTTCTGTTGACGTTGAAGAAGATGCTGTTGATCGGCTTTGAGGGTTGTAAAAAAGCACCTTGCATGACTGAAGAGTACCTCAGAGAGAGAGTGGGTGTGTATAAGAAGCGACGAAGCGTGCTGTAGGCTAAAATTGTGCAGCGCTCTGTTTCCGGATTTAGACGTGTCTTTTGTGCTTGATGCTTTGCTTTTTTCTTTTCTTCTTGTTCCGCAAGCGGAAGCGGCATGAATCCAACCCGAATGTCAAGCCGCCGTGGCCGAAGTCTGCAGCTTTGAAGTAGACCACCTTCACCACATCTTCTCTCTTTTTATCAATTCCCTGCATGTTACACGCTGTTTGACTGTACTGCGAGGAACCTTTCATCCGTTACAACCGTTTCGTTCTTCCTTTTCAATTCTTTGTTTTAATTCGTAGGCGAGCATTGCTAGCGTTTTACCGATATCTACACACACGCAAAACCAAAAAAAAAAGTAACTGGAATATTTAGGAAAACAAACGAGAGAAAAAGAAGGAGCTCGTCCGATCTTCCGTTTTTTAACCTCTTCAGTTTGCCCTATTTTGCAGTTTACAGGGCATGAAGGAAAGAGTGCCAAGTTGTATCTCTCTTTTCGAGAGAGATACATTGCCAAAAGAAATCGGACTCTGTTTTTTTTTCTGCTGTTGGTGACGAAGGCATTGCTGTCTGCTGCAATGAAGGTAAGAGGACTAGATGAACCTGTCGGTGATCGCAAAAAAAAAAAGCTTGTGGCCGACGCCATTCTTATTCTTCTTTGCCGGTGAGTGGTTGGTAAATCTTGCCCTAGCACTAACTCCCGTCTGGAGGGCTGCCACCGATAAAAGCAGAGGCGCTTCACACTATCATGCTCTTGTTTCGATTATAATGGTATCGAATTGCGTCGCCTGCCTGGACTCTTTCTTGCAGCAGTCACACTCCTAGACACTATTAACACCCTTGCATTCCATTCCTTTCTCTGCCTCCACCTTTTCACTTTGAAATGCCGTTTCACCTGGCCTCTCTCCTGCCTCCACACTCTACATCAAAGATCGCATTTTCACATCACAATTCTTCTTCTCTTTCTCATTTTCTAATTTGTTTTCGGTTTGTCGTCTTTGTGTGTACTCTTTCGTGTCGCTTTTTCCTTTTTTTTTTTTTTTTGGTTTCACGCTATCGCTGTTGATCACTTTTTTTTTTTCGTGAACAGCGAAGACTCAGTCAGTTGTTCCGTTCTAACTTTCTTTGGTCGCTCTCTCTACCGTTTCTAAAAAAAAAAACCCTCAACTCATAATTAAGTTCAGTTTTAGTTCGTGTACTGGAAATTCATTTTCTACTCTCTCTACCGTCTTCTATTACTTCTATCTTATCTTGAAAAAACTCGTTGCAGCCATGTCGCAATCCCACAAGGTGCAGTACGCGACGCTGTTCGAGCACAACTACGTGCTGCGCCGCGTGTTCGAGGCGGCGCCGGGCAAGGTCGCGCTGACGGAGGAGTTCCCGGGCCGCGCGGCGGCGCAGTTCACGTACGGGGAGCTGCAGCGCGACGTGATTGCGATGGCGGACGTGCTGGTGCGGCGCAAGGAGGCTGTTGCGCTGGCGCGCGGCGGTGCGTCGCTGGAGTGGACGCAGCCGAGCAAGCCGGCGAACGTGCGCAGTGTGTTTGCGCAGGGCGAGCGGACAGCAAGCTGCGACTACATGAAGGACACGGGCTTCTACACCACTTCCGTGCTTGGCGGGCCGGGCTACACGTACGTCGTCTCTTTGCTGGCGAGCTGGACTGTGAATCAATTGACAACGCCGATGTCCGTCATGCAGCGCTACAACGACGAGCTGATGTACGTGCTGGAGCACAGCGGCAGCAGCAGTATTGTTGGTGAAACTGCCCTGCTGAAGGAGAAGTTTCCCGCAGAGTACGACGAGCTTTACGTTCGTGGTGCTGCTGACGCCTCCAACGTCTCGCCGAAAGCTGCTCAAGCGTTGGGTGCAGAGAAGGCGGACACCTACAAGGTGGACACAGTGGCCGACCTTCAGATGCTGCTGGCTGAGTACCGCTCTCGCAGCGACCTAGCGGCTCCGGGCGACCAGGCGCTGAGCTTTGATCCCGCCCACCCCGACCAGCTGAACCCGCTCTTCCGTCGCTGGTACGAGAACCCAGCAAGTCGCCCGGGTAAGTACGACGACTGCCTGATGATCTACACGTCCGGCACGACGGCGCGGCCGAAGGGTGCGGTGCACACCCACGCCAGTGTGGGCAACATGGTGAAGGTGCTGCAGGACGCGTGGGAGTGGAGCGACACCGATGCCATTCTGCACGTGCTGCCGGTGCACCACATTCACGGCCTCGTCAACATTCTCCTGTGTTCTCTCGCCTCCAACGCTCGATGCGTCTTCACAAAGTTCGACGATGCCGGTCGCGTGGCGAAGCGCATTGCCCAAGGCGACATCTCGCTGTTCATGGCGGTGCCGACCATCTACACGAAGTTCATTAGTTCCATCGTGAAGGACTTTTCTGACGAAGGTAAGGAGAGCTTCAAGGAGTCGTGCCTTAAGAATGTGCGCCTGATGATCTCTGGCAGCGCTGCCCTCCCGGTGCCGACGCTGAACCAGTTCCGCGAGCTGTCGGGTCACACGCTGCTGGAGCGCTACGGCATGACGGAGATCGGCATGGCCCTGAGCCAGCCGCTGCGTCCGGTGGAGGATCGCCTCCCCGGCACGGTGGGCTCGCCGCTGCCGACGGTGGAGGCGTACGTGCACAAGCCGGAGACGGAGGAGGCCGCGGAGCAGGCGGGTGCGAAGGAGTCGCAGTACGACGCGGTGGGCAGCCTCGCGATTGCGTCGGAGTCGCTGTTCGACCGCTACTGGAACAACCCCGCGGCGACGAAGAAGGAGCTGCGGACGAACGCTGCGGGTGTGCGCTTCTTCGACACGGGCGACACGGTGGGCGTGCAGCACGCCGCGGGGAAGCCGGCGGTGTACACGATTCTTGGGCGGTCGAGCGTGGACATCATCAAGTCGCGCGGCTACAAGCTGTCGGCGCTGGAGATCGAGGCTGCACTGCTGTCGCACAAGGAGCTGTACTACGAGGTTGCTGTGGTGGGGTGTGCGGACGAGGTGCTTGGCGACAAGGTTGTTGCGATTGTTGCGCTGCAGCCGGAGGCGGCGAAGGCGCGCGGGATTGCGTTCAGCGAGAGTGCGCGGTCGCACGAGTCTGCGGAGCTGACGGCGGAGCTGAAGAAGGTTGCGCTGGAGACGCTTGCGCCGTACAAGTGCCCGTCGCGGTACATCGCGGTGCCGGAGATCCCGCGCAACCCGACGGGAAAGGTGAACAAGAAGGACCTAAAGAAGGTTTTGGGGCTGCCCTAGTAAGGACTGCTGCGACGAGTAGTTGTAATGCGGCCACTCACGGCGTAGGAAGTAAAGATAAGAAAGAAAGATGCTGTCGGGTGTTCTCAAGTAGGCGGTGGTCTTTTGTTTCGTCACAATTTGTGCGTTGTGTCGGTGGACGTATTGTGTGTTGTTCAACGCCGTCCTGCGTGTAGGTAGACCAGTGCCAAGCAGCGGACAAGCTTCCTGTTTCTTTCAGTTTGTTTTCCCTCACAAACAAAAAATCTTATTTGTATAACTAATGGACTTCAGTAATGGGTCGCATACCTTTTTGTTTCATTGTAGCTGCCGGATTGTATAAGGGCAGGTTGAGAGATGCGCAGATATGTTAAGAGAGGTGTCACTACTGTGAAGGCGTCATACGCGCTTCTTTCCTCCCCCCAAAAAGAATATCTTTGCGCTTGTTTTTTTTTTTTCCTTTTCTGGTTTCTCTTCTTAGCCTCCGTGTATTTTAATTTGAGTTGTTTTCGAAGATGCGTAGGATCAAGATGCATGACGTGCGGTTTGGCTTTCTGTTGCCCGTTTCCCAGCAGTAGAGAAGTGGAGGGAGCTGGTAATGTCTCTGCGGGGAGTCTTTGTGATACGACGTTTGCCAAGCGTGCGGTGCTCAAAGGTACCCTGTTGGCATCGTCGCTTTCTCGAAAGATAACTTTCACAGAGAGAACAATCGCTTAGTATTTTTCTGCTGACTCTGAAGCTAAACGTCTGGTCAACAAGAAGGTCTATTGTTTTTCTTCCCCGCTCCATGTCCCCGGAGAAGTGTGAAGCTAAATTCTGCTCGGTGAGGCGGCCGGTGGTGTGATGACCACTGCGGGTAAGCCGAGTTATTTCATTTTCACACAGTTTTTTTTTTTTGAGGGTGATCGCGAAGATGTTTTGTCCTTATGGAGCCCACCTGCCATAAAAAAAAAAGAATCAAAGAAGACGCATTTTTCTCCCTTTTCTTGCAAGCATCTGGATAGCTCAAAAAGCCTCTCGACCAACAGGTTCGTGTGGATGGTGCGCTATTTCCCTTCTCCATCTGCTCGATTTAGTGTAAAAAAAATGTCAAATTCTATTATACGGAAAAAATGCTATATGATAAAACGGTGTTGACTTCTTAGGACGCAAAACGATGACTCTTTTTGCCTTCTCGTATGGCAGATGACAGCAGAAAAATGGCATGGATTTGCTTTGCAGACTCTCTCCTGAAACTTCTCTTCACACAGTTCTCGTTTCTTTATCCTTCACAATGCGAGACGGTTTTTTTTTTTATTATTATTTGAAACTTTCGTTTTGTTGACTTCTGTCGCAACGTTAGTTGTTTTATTTTTCACGTGAAGAAATGAGATGCCGGAAAAAAAAAAGTAGGACCGTTCGCTCGAAATAAACTTGTGATCAACAACGGGTATCTCCAATGTTAATCAACAATCTCTCTGCTTCGGGCGATACGGAAGAAGCGCAATGACTCATCTCAGAGCTGCAATGCTTCTTTTTTTGTAAGTCTCTCCACTCACATGGGTAACCGTGATGGTAGATGCATCTCCTTGCACCGGTGTGCTTCGCAACAGTATCGGCACGGCGTGTACTGCAGCTTTGGGATGCCCACACATCCGCTTCTCGAGTGCTGCGTGGCTTTTTTTCATTTTCCACCACTTTTGTCCGTCATTTATCTCCTCCATCTTTACTTCAAACGACACCCCCTTTTTCTTTTCTTTTTTTTTTGTGCTTCGTTCTCCACTCTTGTAAACCTCTAAACAACCTTCTTTTCTGCGGCTAATTTGCAGCCCATATTCACAAACTCAAACCACTAACACTGTCTTTTACGGAGAAGAGTAATACAACCACTTCTCTTTTCCTTTGTATCCTTCATACTACAACCGTTTTGATTTTTTCTTTGGCAACACCCTTCCTTTTTATCTTTCCTGAAGTCTTTCGTGCTGTCTTCTTCTGTACTAGCTACTTGAGGCGAAAGCAGCTGCAGGGTGCGATACAATCCGCCGAGGTCTACCCACTCTACGCCTCAACTCGGACGTTCTATTAGTATCATTATCGAAATACCTTTTTTCTTTGGGGCAGTGGTTAATACTGCAGCTTTTATCACAATAATTCCTACCCCCATTTTGCGTCGATTTAACTGTCCGCTGACTGTTTGTCCTCTTTGATCTCTTTATCAGAAGTTCGACGCTTTTACTCTGTATAATCTCGAATACAGCAAAGGCATCTCAACAACGGACCGAAAACAACACCCTTTACTGGTCACTATCGCCGTGAGTCATCGAGAGTGAGTATTTTTTTTTTCCCACCTCGTCACCTCTTTCCAGCGAAGATGTTCCGCGGGTTCTCGCGCCGCCTGCTGGTGAAGGTGCCGTACGCGACGCTGTTCGAGCACAACTACGTGCTGCGCCGCGTGTTCGAGGCGGCGCCGGGCAAGGTCGCGCTGACGGAGGAGTTCCCGGGCCGCGCGACGGCGCAGTTCACGTACGGGGAGCTGCAGCGCGACGTGATTGCGATGGCGGACGTGCTGGTGCGCCGCAAGGAGGCTGTTGCGCTGGCGCGCGGGGGTGCGTCGCTGGAGTGGACGCAGCCGAGCAAGCCGGCGAACGTGCGCAGTGTGTTTGCGCAGGGCGAGCGGACGGCGAGCTGCGACTACATGAAGGACACGGGCTTCTACACGACCTCCGTGCTTGGCGGGCCGGGCTACACCTACGCGGTGTCGCTGCTGGCGAACTGGTCCGTGAACCTGCTGGCGACGCCGATGTCCGTGTCGCAGCGCTACAACGACGAGCTGATGTACGTGCTGGAGCACAGCGGCAGCAGCAGCATTGTTGGTGAGACTGCCCTGCTGAAGGAGAAGTTCCCCGCAGAGTACGACGAGCTTTACGTTCGTGGTGCTGCCGACATCGGAAAGGTTTCCCCAAAGTCTGTCAAAGCGTTGGGAGCCGAGAAGGCGGATACGTACAGGGTGGACACGGTGGCCGACCTCCAGGCGCTGTTGGCTGAGTCCCAGGCAGAGAAGTCCAAGGCTTGTGCTACAGAGGAGCCTCTCTTCTTTCAAACGGAGAAGCTTGAGGAGCTGAACCCGCTTTTCCGCCGGTGGTTCAGCAGCCCCGAGTCGCGTCCCCACAAGTACGACGACTGCCTAATGATCTACACGTCCGGCACGACGGCGCGGCCGAAGGGCGTGGTGCACACCCACGCGAGCGTGGCGAACATGGTGAAGGTGCTGCAGGACGCGTGGGAGTGGAAGAGCACTGATGCCATTCTGCACGTGTTGCCGGTGCACCACGTGCATGGGCTGGTGAACGTGCTGCTGTGCGCCATCGCGTCGGACGCGCACTGCGTCTTCACGAAGTTCGACGACGCGAGCCGCGTTGCGCACCGGCTGGAGCGCGGCGACATCTCGCTGTTCATGGCGGTGCCGACCATTTACACGAAGCTGATCGACGCGGTGACGCGCAAGTTCAGCCCGATCGAGAAGTCCGGGTTCCGCAAGGCGTGCCTGGAGCACCTGCGGCTGATGGTGTGCGGCAGCGCTGCCCTCCCGGTGCCGACGCTGAACCAGTTCCCCGAGCTGTCGGGTCACACGCTGCTGGAGCGCTACGGCATGACGGAGATCGGCATGGCCCTGAGTCAGCCGCTGCGTCCGGTGGAGGATCGCCTCCCCGGCACGGTGGGCTCGCCGCTGCCGACGGTGGAGGCGTACGTGCACAAGCCGGAGACGGAGGAGGCCGCGGAGCAGGCGGGTGCGAAGGAGTCGCAGTACGACGCGGTGGGCAGCCTCGCGATTGCGTCGGAGTCGCTGTTCGACCGCTACTGGAACAACCCCGCGGCGACGAGGAAGGAGCTGCGGACAAACGCTGCGGGTCTGCGCTTCTTCGACACGGGCGACACGGTGGGCGTGCAGCACGCCGCGGGGAAGCCGGCGGTGTACACGATCCTTGGGCGGTCGAGCGTGGACATCCTCAAGTCGCGCGGCTACAAGCTGTCGGCGCTGGAGATTGAGGCTGCACTGCTGTCGCACAAGGAGCTGTACTACGAGGTTGCTGTGGTGGGGTGTGCGGACGAGGTGCTTGGCGACAAGGTTGTTGCGATTGTTGCGCTGCAGCCGGAGGCGGCGAAGGCGCGCGGGATTGCGTTCAGCGAGAGTGCGCGGTCGCACGAGTCTGCGGAGCTGACGGCGGAGCTGAAGAAGGTCGCGCTGGAGACGCTTGCGCCGTACAAGTGCCCGTCGCGGTACATCGCGGTGCCGGAGATCCCGCGCAACCCGACGGGCAAGGTGAACAAGAAAGACCTGAAGAAGGTTCTGGGGCTGCCCCAGTAAGCACTGCCGCGACGAGTAGTACTAATGCGACCACTTACGGCGTAGGAAGCAAAGTTACGAAAGAAAAATGCTGTCGGCTTTTTCTCCGGTAGGCGGTGGTCTTCGTTTCGTCACAACTTGTGCGTTGTGTTGACGAAGGAATTGTGTGTTGTTTGGCGCCGTCCTGCGTGTCGGTGGACCAGTGCCAAGCAGCGGACAAGCTTCCTGTTTCTTTCAGTTTCTTTATCCTCACAAACAAAAATACCTTCTTTGTATAACTAATAGACCTCAGTAATGGGTCACATACCTTTTCGTTTCATTGTAGCTGCCGGAATGTTTGAAGGCAGGTCGAGAGATGCGCAGATATGTTAAGAGAGGTGTCACTACTGTGAAGGCGTCGTACGTGCGTCTTTCCTCGCCCCAAAAAGAATATCGTTGCGCTTGTTTTTTTTTCCCCCTTTCTAGTTTCTCTTCTTAGCCTTCGTGTATTTTAATTTGAGTTGTTTTTCGAAGATGCGTAGGATTAAGATGCATGACGTGCGGTTTGGCTATCTGTTGCCCGTTTCCCAACAGTAGAGAAGTGAAGGAAGTTGGTAATGTCTGTGCGCGGAGTCTTTGCGATACGACATTTGCCAAGCGTGCGGTGCTCAAAGGTACCCTGTTGGCATCGTCGCTTTCTCGAAAGATAACTTTCGCCGAAGAACAATCGCTCAGTACTTTGTGCTGACTCTGAGGATAAATTTTGGTCAACAAGACGGTCTTTTTTTTTTTCCCCCGCTCCATCACCCCGGAGAAGTGTGAAGCTAAATTCTGCTTGGTGAGGCGGCTGGTGGTGTGATGACTACTGCGGGTAAGCCAAGTTGTTTCATTTTCACACGGACTTTTTTTTTTGAAGGTGGTCGCGAAGATGTTTTGTCCTTATGGAGCCCACCTGCCATGAAATAAAACAGAATTAAAGAAGACGCGTTTTATTTTTCTCCCTTTCCGTGCAAGCATCTGGATATCTCGAAAAGCCTCTCGACCAACGGGTTCGTGTGGATGGTGCGCTATTTCCCTTCTCCATCTGCTCGATTTAGTGTAAAAAAAAAGTCAAAATCTATTTTACGGGAAAAAATCTATTTTATAAGACGGTATTGACTTTTTAGGACGCAAAACGATGACTCTTTTTGCCTTCTCGTACGGCAGGTGACAGCAGAAAAATGGCATGTATATGCTTTGCAGACTCTCTCCTGAAACTTCTCTTCACACAGTTCTCGTTTCCTTATCCTTCACAATGCGAGACGTTTTTTTTTCCCTTTTTTATTATTTGCAACTTTCGTTTTGTTGACTTCTGTCGCAACATTGGTTTTTTTATTGTTCACGTAAAGAAATGAGATGCCGGAAAAAAAAAAGTAGGACCGTTCGCTCGAATTAAACTTGTGATCAACAAGGGGTACTTCCAGTGTTAATCAACAATCTCTCTGCTTCGGGCGATACGGAAGAAGCGCAATGACCCATCTCAGAGCTGCAATGCTTCTTTTTTTGTAAGTCTCTCCACTCACATGGGTAACCGTGATGTTTGCTGAAACTCCTTGCACCGGTGTGCTTCGCTACAGGCTTGGCACGGCGTGTACTGCAGCTTTGGGAGGCCCACATATTCGCTTCTCGAGTGCTGCGTGGCTTTTTTTTCATTTTCCACCACTTTTGTCCGTCATCTATCTCCTCCATCTTTACTTCAAACGACACCCCCTTCTATTTTTTTTTCTGTGCTTTGTTCTCCACTTTTGTAATCCACTAAACAACCTTCTTCTCTGAGGCTAATTCGCAGCCCATATTCACAAACTCAAACCACTAACACTGTCTTCCACGGAGAAGAGTAATACAACCACTTCTCTTTTCCTTTGTATCCTTTATATTACTACCGTTTTGATTTTTCTTTGGCAACACCCTTCCTTTTTATCTTTCCTGAAGTATTTCGTGCTGTCTTCTTCTGTACTAGCTACTTGAGGCGAAAGCAGCTGCAGGGTGCGATACAATCCGCTGAGGTCTACCCACTCTACGCCTCACCTCGGACTTTTTTTACTATTATTATCGAAAAACATTTTCTCTTTGGGGCAGTGGTTAATACTACAGCTTTTATCACAGTTTTTTCCACCCCCATTTTTGCGTCTATTTAACTGTCCGCTGACTGTTTGTCCTCTTTGATCTCTTGATCAGAAGTTCGACGCTTTTACTCTGTATAATCTCGAATACAGCAAAAGCTTCTCAACAACGGACCGAAAACAACACCCTTTACTGCTAACTACCGCCGTGCGTCATCAAGAGTAAGCACTACTTTTTTTTTCTTCCACCTCGTCATCTCTTTCCAGCGAAGATGTTCCGCGGGTTCTCGCGCCGCCTGCTGGTGAAGGTGCCGTACGCGACGCTGTTCGAGCACAACTACGTGCTGCGCCGCGTGTTCGAGGCGGCGCCGGGCAAGGTCGCGCTGACGGAGGAGTTCCCGGGCCGCGCGGCGGCGCAGTTCACGTACGGAGAGCTGCAGCGCGACGTGATTGCGATGGCGGACGTGCTGGTGCGCCGCAAGGAGGCTGTTGCGCTGGCGCGCGGCGGTGCGTCGCTGGAGTGGACGCAGCCGAGCAAGCCGGCGAACGTGCGCAGTGTGTTTGCGCAGGGCGAGCGGACGGCGAGCTGCGACTACATGAAGGACACGGGCTTCTACACCACCTCCGTGCTTGGCGGGCCGGGCTACACCTACGCGGTGTCGCTGCTTGCGAACTGGTCCGTGAACCTGCTGGCGACGCCGATGTCCGTGTCGCAGCGCTACAACGACGAGCTGATGTACGTGCTGGAGCACAGCGGCAGCAGCAGCATCGTTGGTGAGACTGCCCTGCTGAAGGAGAAGTTCCCTGCGGAGTACGATGAGCTCTACGTCCGTGCTGCTGCGGACATCGGAAAGGTTTCCCCAAAGTCTATCAAGGCGTTGGGAGCGGAGAAGGCGGACACCTACAAGGTGGACACGGTGGCCGACCTCCAGGCGCTGTTGGCTGAGTCCCAGGAACAGAAGACCAAGGCTTGTGCTACAGAGGAGCCTCTCTTCTTTCAAACAGAGAAGCTTGAGGAGCTGAACCCGCTTTTCCGCCGGTGGTTCAGCAGCCCCGAGTCGCGTCCCCACAAGTATGACGACTGCCTGATGATCTACACGTCTGGCACGACGGCGCGGCCGAAGGGCGTGGTGCACACCCACGCGAGCGTGGCGAACATGGTGAAGGTGCTGCAGGACGCGTGGGAGTGGAAGAGCACGGACACGATCCTGCACGTGCTGCCGGTGCACCACGTGCACGGGCTGGTGAACGTGCTGCTGTGCGCCATCGCGTCGGACGCGCACTGCGTCTTCACGAAGTTCGACGACGCGGGCCGCGTTGCGCACCGGCTGGAGCGCGGCGACATCTCGCTGTTTATGGCGGTGCCGACCATCTACACGAAGCTGATCGACGCGGTGACGCGCAAGTTCAGCCCGATCGAGAAGTCCGGGTTCCGCAAGGCGTGCCTGGAGCACCTGCGGCTGATGGTGTGCGGCAGCGCTGCCCTCCCGGTGCCGACGCTGAACCAGTTTCCGCGAGCTGTCAGGTCACACGCTGCTGGAGCGCTACGGCATGACGGAGATCGGCATTGCGCTCGGTCAGCCTATCCGGCCAGTTGGCGATCGCCTCCCCGGCACGGTGGGCTCGCCGCTGCCGACGGTAGAGGCGTACGTGCACAAGCCGGAGACGGAGGAGGCCGCGGAGCAGGCGGGTGCGAAGGAGTCGCAGTACGACGCGGTGGGCAGCCTCGCGATTGCGTCGGAGTCGCTGTTCGACCGCTACTGGAACAACCCCGCGGCGACGAAGAAGGAGCTGCGGACGAACGCTGCGGGTCTGCGCTTCTTCGACACGGGCGACACGGTTGGCGTGCAGCACGCCGCGGGGAAGCCGGCGGTGTACACGATTCTTGGGCGGTCGAGCGTGGACATCATCAAGTCGCGCGGCTACAAGCTGTCGGCGCTGGAGATCGAAGCTGCGCTGCTGTCGCACAAGGAGCTGTACTACGAGGTTGCTGTGGTGGGGTGTGCGGACGAGGTGCTTGGCGACAAGGTTGTTGCGATTGTTGCGCTGCAGCCGGAGGCGGCGAAGGCGCGCGGGATTGCGTTCAGCGAGAGCGCGCGGTCGCACGAGTCTGCGGAGCTGACGGCGGAGCTGAAGAAGGTCGCGCTGGAGACGCTTGCGCCGTACAAGTGCCCGTCGCGGTACATCGCGGTGCCGGAGATCCCGCGCAACCCGACTGGCAAGGTGAACAAGAAGGACCTGAAGAAGGTACTGGGGCTCAAGTAGGCGATGAGGATCCTTACACTTTTGTATGAGGGAGTCGTTCTTTGGTGCAACGTATACAGTCGGTAAGCTCCTTGACGTGTTGCGTCCATCTCTGGGTTCAGTGGAAGTGAAGCTCTCTGTATAGCGAACAGAGCCGGTGCACTGCCTTAAACCTTCATTTGCTTGATAAAAGGCGAAGCTGTTTGTGAGCGATGCTCTGCGTTAGTGCCCTCTTCGATCTTCACTCGCGTCCAACGGGTGAAGCCTATGTATAAATTCTTGTCGTCATATGAGAGTGATGGGTCTCATAGGTGTGCCGTTTAGGAAATTAAGTGTCTGTGTGTGGTCGTCCGAGCAGTCTCCTTGCTTTTTTTTTCTCAAATACATGGAGGCTTGTGGGCCGCTGCTCTCACAAGGGCTAATGCGTTGTTCATACCAATTTTTCGTTTGTCAACAGTCAGCAATGGGAGTTTGGCGCACGTATCTGTTGGACATCGAAAGAGAAACCACATTTTTGCTGCTGCTATCGAGTGATGCGAAGAGATGCACAAGACCCACCTCGACTTTCACTTTTGCACTTTTCTTTACAGGTCACTGAGTACTTCTTTCAGGTAGTTTGGAGTGAAGACAAGTCTGAATTTTGCGTGAATGCGGAGAGATATGAAAGAAAGGAGGTGCAGCGCAAAATACTTTTCATTTCTTTCTGCTGCTTCTTCTCGTAATCCGATCCAGACGGCGTCTACCTTTTTCTTTCTTTATTGCTTACGCACCTAATTTTGTAACCTTGAAGTTGTGCCGCTATTTAAGAGAGCACACACATCAGTGACGCTATCTTTACATATACCAACGCTTTCTTTTCTCTGCTCTTTTTGCTTTTAGTTTTGATTAAACGCCGGAAGCCACGCTTCTTTCATTTTTATTTTTATTGTTAGGCATCACTTATGCGTTTTCTTTGAATGCCTCTCTTTCTCTCGAGGTGAGATGCTTGATCAGTCTTTGCCTCTTTACTTGTGAAGTAGTTCATGTTACGCCAAGTGATGTCACCAAATGCATATCACCTCTATTTCTTTCTGCTGAAGAGCAATGGCGTTACCCCTGAGCGAGCTGCAAACAGGAAAAAAAGTAATACAGGCCAAGTAGGCTTGTCAAGGCTCATGCTTTTTTTTTTGTGTGTGTCTATTTGTACGCGTCGTGTCTTCGTTTGTAGGTCGTGAGTGCTAAACGATCCACAACCGCGCTTATCAGTTACGAAAATAATCTGAAAAAGAAAAAAAAAACGGAGGTCTCACGGCTACTCGTTAAAAACGATCTTTTTCTATTTCTGTGCGATGCGCTTCGTTTACCTGTCTCGTAAATGAGAATTGAGTGACAAGACTCATAAAGAAAAAAAATGAGGCTCTCCAGTTGCAGTGGCTCGCCGTTGCTGTATGCTTTAAGCATAAAGATGTCTTTAAGTGAGAGCGGCAGCAGCCCAAGGAAAGAAACGTTTTATTGTATCAAGAGATCGCTGATTCTTTAACCCGTCGAAGCAGCGTCCAAGCACGCGTGTTTGCGCCAAATGGTCTCCGCGATGGGTTCGCTAAGTAGTGCTCACTAGTGTTAAAGAGAAGTTCGCACCACTTGTGCCATCTTTTTTTCTGCATGCGCCAATCCTGTTAAAAATTAACGTCCTTTCCTCTTTACCCTACCCCCTTCTCACCACATCTTTGTTTCCACTTCCCACTTTTTTTGAAGATCAGAGTGGGCTGGTTGGACAGCGCTGTTCATCGATCACCTTTTATCGAATTTGAAATTACTCTTGTGTTCTTTTTTCCATTCTATTCACCCTGCAGAGGCACGACTCCTCTCTCTCCGTATTCCTCCTTTGCACTGCGTTACTTCATTACTCGAGCCTCCTCTGGTGCTTCTAGAAGAGGCAGCACTGTTGTTCTCTTGCCGCAAACTGGAAAAAAAAAACCCAACGGTAAGCGCTATAATTGTTTTTTTTTTCTCAAAGCTATTTTTCCTTTCACCTCAAAGCCACAAAAAAAAACCGTGTCTTTGCTTTTTGTACTTATTGTTGTCCACTTCTCAATCTTTTTGCACCGTCGCATTCTTTCTCTCTTAATCTCTCTCTTAATCTCTCTCTCTCTGTTGCTATCGACTTAGCCGTTCAAACGGCTACGCTTTCTACTCTGCCAACTCTCTTTCTCTTTCTTTCTTGACTTAATATAGCTATTCCCTACGTCACATATTACCAATACACGAACCGAAAACAGCACCCTTTACTAGTCACTACCGCCGTGCGACATCGAGAGAGAGCATTTCTTTTTTTCTCCACCTCGTCATCTCTTTCCAGCGAAGATGTTCCGCGGGTTCTCGCGCCGCCTGCTGGTGAAGGTGCCGTACGCGACGCTGTTCGAGCACAACTACGTGCTGCGCCGCGTGTTCGAGGCGGCGCCGGGCAAGGTTGCGCTGACGGAGGAGTTCCCGGGCCGCGCGAACGGCGCAGTTCACGTACGGGGAGCTGCAGCGCGACGTGATTGCGATGGGCGGACGTGCTGGTGCGGCGCAAGGGAGCCTGTTGGCGCTGGCGCGCGGCGGTGCGTCGCTGGAGTGGACGCAGCCGAGCAAGCCGGCGAACGTGCGCAGTGTGTTTGCGCAGGGTGAGCGGACGGCGAGCTGCGAGTACATGAAGGACACGGGCTTCTACACCACCTCCGTGCTTGGCGGGCCGGGCTACACCTACGCGGTGTCGCTGCTTGCGAACTGGTCCGTGAACCTGCTGGCGACGCCGATGTCCGTGTCGCAGCGCTACAACGACGAGCTGATGTACGTGCTGGAGCACAGCGGCAGCAGCAGCATCGTTGGTGAGACTGCCCTGCTGAAGGAGAAGTTTCCCGCAGAGTACGACGATTTGTACGTTCGTGGTGCTGCTGACGTCAACATGATTCCCAGTAAGCTGCGTTGTCAACGCAAGAATGAGCAGCATTCCACCGTTTCATTCAACACCTTTCTTGTCGATACTGTTTTTGACGCGACACAGCTGCTGCGCGAGATCGCCGCGAAGCGTGAGATGCGCGGCACTGCTGCCTTGGGACGTGGAGCTGCTGGCCCCTGCGGAGAGTGCTTGTGCTCCTATCAAGACAGCGGAGGACGTGGTGAAGCGGTTGAACGCAGAGCGAGAGGCCGCGGCGGGCGAGAGAGTTGGACCGGCAAGCTGAGATCGTTCAGCAGGAGCACGCGGCACGTAACCGCGCGCCGACTGACCCGGATGCTGCCGCAGAACCCCCATTCTCCTTCGACAGCGAGAAGCTTGAGGAGCTGAACCCGCTTTTCCGCCGGTGGTTCAGCAGCCCCGAGTCGCGTCCCCACAAGTACGCAACGGATGCCTGATGATCTACACGTCTGCCACGACGGCGCGGCCGAAGGGCGTGGTGCACACCACGCGAAGCGTGGCGAACATGGTGAAGGTGCTGCAGGACGCGTGGGAGTGGAAGAGCACGGACACGATCCTGCACGTGCTGCCGGTGCACCACGTGCACGGGCTGGTGAAGTGCTGCTGTGCGCCATCGCGTCGGACGCGCACTGCGTCTTCACGAAGTTCGACGACGCGGGCCGCGTTGCGCACCCGGCTGGAGCGCGGCGACATCTCGCTGTTTATGGCGGTGGCGACCATCTACACGAAAGCTGATCGACGCGGTGACGCGCAAGTTCAGCCCGATCGAGAAGTCCGGGTTCCGCAAGGCGTGCCTGGAGCACCTGCGGCTGATGGTGTGCGGCAGCGCTGCTCTCCCCGGTGCCGACGCTGAACCCAGTTCCGCGAGCTGTCAGGCACACCCTGCTGGAGCGCTACGGCATGACGGAGATTGGCATGGCCCTGGAGTCAGCCGCTGCGTCGGTGGAGGATCGCCTCCCCGGCACGGTGGGCTCGCCGCTGCCCGACGGTGGAGGCGTACGTGCACAAGCCGGAGACGGAGGAGGCCGCGGAGCAGGCGGGTGCGAAGGAGTCGCAGTACGGACGCGGTGGGCAGCCTCGCGATTGCGTCGGAGTCGCTGTTCGACCCGCTACTGGAACAACCCCGTGGCGACGAAGAAGGAGCTGCGGACGAACGCTGGGGTCTGCGCTTTCTTCGACACGGGCGACACCGGTTGGCGGTGCAGCACGCCGCGGGGAAGCCGGCGGTGTACACGATTCTTGGGCGGTCGGAGCGTGGACATCATCAAGTCGCGCGGGCTACAAGCTGTCGGCGCTGGAGATCGAAGCTGCGCTGCTGTCGCACAAGGAGCTGTACTACGAGGTTGCTGTGGTGGGTGTGCGGACCGAGGTCTTGGCGAACAAGGTTGTTGGCGATTTGTTGCGCTGCCAGCCGGAGGCGGCGAAGGCGCGCGGGATTGCGTTCAGCGAAGAGCGCGCGGTCGCACGAGTCTGCGGAGCTGACGGCGGAGCTGAAGAGGGTCGCGCTGGAGACGCTTGCGCCGTACAAGTGCCGTCGCGGTACATCGCGGTGCGGAGATCCGCGCAAACCCGACGGGCCAAGGTGAACAAGAAGGACCTGAAGAAGGTACTGGGGCTCAAGTAGGCGATGAGGATCCTTACACTTTTGTATGAGGGAGTCGTTCTTTGTGCAACGTATACAGTCGGTAAGCTCCTTGACGTGTTGCGTCCATCTCTGGGTTCAGTGGAAGTGAAGCTCTCTGTATAGCGAACAGAGCCGGTGCACTGCCTTAAAACCTTCATTTGCTTGATAAAAGGCGAAGCTGTTTGTGAGCGATGCTCTGCGTTAGTGCCCTCTTCGATCTTCACTCGCGTCCAACGGGTGAAGCCTATGTATAAATTCTTGTCGTCATATGAGAGTGATGGGTCTCATAGGTGTGCCGTTTAGGAAATTAAGTGTCTGTGTGTGGTCGTCCGAGCAGTCTCCTTGCTTTTTTTTTCTCAAATACATGGAGGCTTGTGGGCCGCTGCTCTCACAAGGGCTAATGCGTTGTTCATACCAATTTTTCGTTTGTCAACAGTCAGCAATGGGAGTTTGGCGCACGTATCTGTTGGACATCGAAAGAGAAACCACAATTTTTGCTGCTGCTATCGAGTGATGCGAAGAGATGCACAAGACCCACCTCGACTTTCACTTTTGCACTTTTCTTTACAGGTCACTGAGTACTTCTTTCAGGTAGTTTGGAGTGAAGACAAGTCTGAATTTTGCGTGAATGCGGAGAGATATGAAAGAAAGGAGGTGCAGCGCAAAATACTTTTCATTTCTTTCTGCTGCTTCTTCTCGTAATCCGATCCAGACGGCGTCTACCTTTTTCTTTCTTTATTGCTTACGCACCTGATTTTGTAACCTTGAAGTTGTGCCGCTATTTAAGAGAGCACAACACATCAGTGACGCCTATCTTTACATATACCAACGCTTTCTTTTCTCTGCTCTTTTTGCTTTTAGTTTTGATTAAACGCCGGAAGCCACGCTTCTTTCATTTTTTATTTTTATTGTTAGGCATTCACTTATGCGTTTTCTTTGAATGCCTCTCTTTCTCTCGAGGTGAGATGCTTGATCAGTCTTTGCCTCTTTACTTGTGAAGTAGTTCATGTTACGCCAAGTGATGTCACCAAATGCATATCACCTCTATTTCTTTCTGCTGAAGAGCAATGGCGTTACCCCCGAGCGAGCTGCAAACAGGAAAAAAAGTAATACAGGCCAAGTAGGCTTGTCAAGGCTCATGCTTTTTTTGTGTGTGTATTTGTACGCATCTTTTCTTCGTTTGTAGGTCGTGAGGACTAAACAATCAACAACCGCTCTTATTAGTTACGATAAATACTGGAAAAAAAAACCAGAGGTCTCACGGCTACTCGTTGAAAACGATCTTTTTCTATTTCTGTGCGATGCGCTTCGTTTACCTGTCTCGTATATGCGAATTGAGTGACAACACTCATAAAGAAAAGAAAAGAATGAGGCTCTCCAGTCGCAGTGGCTCGTCGCTGCTGTATGCTTTAAGCATAAAGATGTCTTAAAATGAGAGCGGCAGCAGCCCAAGGAAAGAAACGTTTTATTGTATCAAGAGATCGCTGATTCTTTAACCCGTCGAAGCAGCGTCCAAGCACGCGTGTTTGCGCCAAATGGTCTCCGCGATGGGTTCGCTAAGTAAGTGCTCACTAGTGTTAAAGAGAAGTTCGCACCACTTGTGCCATCTTTTTTTCTGCATGCGCCAATCCTGTTAAAAATTAAACGTCCTTTCCTCTTTACCCTACCCCCTTCTCACCACATCTTTGTTTCCACTTCCCACTTTTTTTGAAGATCAGAGTGGGCTGGTTGGACAGCGCTGTTCATCGATCACCTTTTATCGAATTTGAAATTACTCTTGTGTTCTTTTTTCCATTCTATTCACCCCTGCAGAGGCACGACTCCTCTCTCTCCGTATTCCTCCTTTGCACTGCGTTACTTCATTACTCGAGCCTCCTCTGGTGCTTCTAGAAGAGGCAGCACTGTTGTTCTCTTGCCGCAAACTGGAAAAAAAAACCCAACGGTAAGCGCTATAATTGTTTTTTTTTCTCAAAGCTATTTTTCCTTTCACCTCAAAGCCACAAAAAAAAACCGTGTCTTTGCTTTTTGTACTTATTGTTGTCCACTTCTCAATCTTTTTGCACCGTCGCATTCTTTCTCTCTTAATCTCTCTCTCTCTCTCTCTTTCTCTGTGCTATCGACTTGGCCGTTCAAAACGCCTACGCTTTCCATTCTGTTAACTCTCTTTCTCTTTCTTTCTTGACTTAACATAGCTATTCCTTTGGTCACATATTACCAATACACGAACCGAAAACAACACCCCTTACTGCTAACTACCGCCGTGCGTCATCGGAGAGCGAGCACTCCTTTTTTTTTCTTCCACCTCGTCACCTCTTTCCAGCGAAGATGTTTCGCGGGTTCTCGGCGCCGCCTGCTGGTGAAGGTGCCGTACGCGACGCTGTTCGAGCACAACTACGTGCTGCGCCCGCGTGTTCGAGGCGGCGCCGGGCAAGGTTGCGCTGACGGAGGAGTTCCCGGGCCGCGCGACGGGCGCAGTTCACGTACGGGGAGCTGCAGCGCGACGTGATTGCGATGGCGGACGTGCTGGTGCGGCGCAAGGAGGCTGTTGCGCTGCGGCGCGCGGCGGTGCCGTCGCTGGAGTGGACGCAGCCGAGCAAGCCGGCGAACGTGCGCAGTGTGTTTGCGCAGGGGTGAGCGGACGGCGAGCTGCGAGTACATGAAGGACACGGGCTTCTACACCACCTCCGTGCTTGGCGGGCCGGGCTAACACCCTACGCGGTGTCGCTGCTTGCGAACTGGTCCGTGAACCTGCTGGCGACCGCCGATGTCCGTGTCGCAGCGCTACAACGACGAGCTGATGTACGTGCTGGAGCACAGCGGCAGCAGCAGCATCGTTGGTGAGACTGCCCTGCTGAAGGAGAAGTTTCCCGCAGAGTACGACGATTTGTACGTTCGTGGTGCTGCTGACGTCAACATGATTCCCAGTAAGCTGCGTTGTCAACGCAAGAATGAGCAGCATTCCACCGTTTCATTCAACACCTTTCTTGTCGATACTGTTTTTGGACGCGACACAGCTGCTGCGCGAGATCGCCGCGAAGCGTGAGATGCGCGGCACTGCTGCCTTGGACGTGGAGCTGCTGGCCCCTGCGGAGAGTGCTTGTGCTCCTATCAAGACAGCGGAGGACGTGGTGAAGCGGTTGAACGCAGAGCGAGAGGCCGCGGCGGCGGAGAGAGTTGGACCGGCAAGCTGAGATCGTTCAGCAGGAGCACGCGGCACGTAACCGCGCGCCGACTGACCCGGATGCTGCCGCAGAAACCCCCCATTCTCCTTCGACAGCGAGAAGCTTGAGGAGCTGAACCCGCTTTTCCGCCGGTGGTTCAGCAGCCCCGAGTCGCGTCCCCACAAGTACGACGACTGCCTGATGATCTACACGTCTGGCACGACGGCGCGGCCGAAGGGCGTGGTGCACACCCACGCGAGCGTGGCGAACATGGTGAAGGTGCTGCAGGACGCGTGGGAGTGGAAGAGCACGGACACGATCCTGCACGTGCTGCCGGTGCACCACGTGCACGGGCTGGTGAACGTGCTGCTGTGCGCCATCGCGTCGGACGCGCACTGCGTCTTCACGAAGTTCGACGACGCGGGCCGCGTTGCGCACCGGCTGGAGCGCGGCGACATCTCGCTGTTTATGGCGGTGCCGACCATCTACACGAAGCTGATCGACGCGGGTGACGCGCAAGTTCAGCCCGATCGAGAAGTCCGGGTTCCGCAAGGCGTGCCTGGAGCACCTGCGGCTGATGGTGTGCGGCAGCGCTGCTCTCCCGGTGCCGACGCTGAACCAGTTCCGCGAGCTGTCAGGCCACACGCTGCTGGAGCGCTACGGCATGACGGAGATTGGCATGGCCCTGAGTCAGCCGCTGCGTCCGGTGGAGGATCGCCTCCCCCGGCACGGTGGGCTCGCCGCTGCCGACGGTGGAGGCGTACGTGCACAAGCCGGAGACGGAGGAGGCCGCGGAGCAGGCGGGTGCGAAGGAGTCGCAGTACGACGCGGTGGGCAGCCTCGCGATTGCGTCGGAGTCGCTGTTCGAACCGCTACTGGAACAACCCCGTGGCGACGAAGAAGGAGCTGCGGACGAACGCTGCGGGTCTGCGCTTCTTCGACACGGGCGACACGGTTGGCGTGCAGCACGCCGCGGGGAAGCCGGCGGTGTACACGATTCTTGGGCGGTCGAGCGTGGACATCATCAAGTCGCGCGGCTACAAGCTGTCGGCGCTGGAGATCGAAGCTGCGCTGCTGTCGCACAAGGAGCTGTACTACGAGGTTGCTGTGGTGGGGTGTGCGGACGAGGTGCTTGGCGACAAGGTTGTTGCGATTGTTGCGCTGCAGCCGGAGGCGGCGAAGGCGCGCGGGATTGCGTTCAGCGAGAGCGCGCGGTCGCACGAGTCTGCGGAGCTGACGGCGGAGCTGAAGAGGGTCGCGCTGGAGACGCTTGCGCCGTACAAGTGCCCGTCGCGGTACATCGCGGTGCCGGAGATCCCGCGCAACCCGACGGGCAAGGTGAACAAGAAGGACCTCAAGAAGGTTCTGGGGCTCAAGTAGGCGATGAGGATCCTCACTGTTTCGTTTGAGGGAGTCGTTTTTTTGTGCAAGGTATGCAGTCGGTAAGCTCGTTGACGTTTTGCGTCCATCTCGGATTTCGGTGGAATTGAAGCTCTCTTTATGGCGAACAGAGTTGGTGCACTGCCTTAGACTTCATTTACTTAATAAAAGGCGAAGCTGTTATTGAACGACGCTCTGCGTTAGTGCCCTCTTCGATCTTCACTCGCGTCCAACGGGTGAAGCCTATGTATAAATTCTTGTCGTCATATGAGAGTGATGGGTCTCATAGGTGTGCCGTTTAGGAAATTAAGTGTCTGTGTGTGGTCGTCCGAGCAGTCTCCTTGCTTTTTTTTTCTCAAATACATGGAGGCTTGTGGGCCGCTGCTCTCACAAGGGCTAATGCGTTGTTCATACCAATTTTTCGTTTGTCAACAGTCAGCAATGGGAGTTTGGCGCACGTATCTGTTGGACATCGAAAGAGAAACCACATTTTTGCTGCTGCTATCGAGTGATGCGAAGAGATGCACAAGACCCACCTCGACTTTCACTTTTGCACTTTTCTTTACAGGTCACTGAGTACTTCTTTCAGGTAGTTTGGAGTGAAGACAAGTCTGAATTTTGCGTGAATGCGGAGAGATATGAAAGAAAGGAGGTGCAGCGCAAAATACTTTTCATTTCTTTCTGCTGCTTCTTCTCGTAATCCGATCCAGACGGCGTCTACCTTTTTCTTTCTTTATTGCTCACGCACCTGATTTTGTAACCTTGAAGTTGAGCGGTTATTTTAGGAAAGCGCACACATCAGTGACGCTGTCTTTACATATACCAACGCATTCTTTTCTCTGCTCTTTTTGCTTTTAGTTTTGATTAAACGCCGGAAGCCACGCTTCTTTCATTTTTATTTTTATTGTTAGGCATCACTTATGCGTTTTCTTTGAATGCCTCTCTTTCTCTCGAGGTGAGATGCTTGATCAGTCTTTGCCTCTTTACTTGTGAAGTAGTTCATGTTACGCCAAGTGATGTCACCAAATGCATATCACCTCTATTTCTTTCTGCTGAAGAGCAATGGCGTTACCCCTGAGCGAGCTGCAAACAGGAAAAAAAGTAATACAGGCCAAGTAGGCTTGTCAAGGCTCATGCTTTTTTTTTTGTGTGTGTCTATTTGTACGCGTCGTGTCTTCGTTTGTAGGTCGTGAGTGCTAAACGATCCACAACCGCGCTTATCAGTTACGAAAATAATCTGAAAAAGAAAAAAAAACGGAGGTCTCACGGCTACTCGTTAAAAACGATCTTTTTCTATTTCTGTGCGATGCGCTTCGTTTACCTGTCTCGTAAATGAGAATTGAGTGACAAGACTCATAAAGAAAAAAAATGAGGCTCTCCAGTTGCAGTGGCTCGCCGTTGCTGTATGCTTTAAGCATAAAGATGTCTTTAAGTGAGAGCGGCAGCAGCCCAAGGAAAGAAACGTTTTATTGTATCAAGAGATCGCTGATTCTTTAACCCGTCGAAGCAGCGTCCAAGCACGCGTGTTTGCGCCAAATGGTCTCCGCGATGGGTTCGCTAAGTAGTGCTCACTAGTGTTAAAGAGAAGTTCGCACCACTTGTGCCATCTTTTTTTCTGCATGCGCCAATCCTGTTAAAAATTAACGTCCTTTCCTCTTTACCCTACCCCCTTCTCACCACATCTTTGTTTCCACTTCCCACTTTTTTTGAAGATCAGAGTGGGCTGGTTGGACAGCGCTGTTCATCGATCACCTTTTATCGAATTTGAAATTACTCTTGTGTTCTTTTTTCCATTCTATTCACCCTGCAGAGGCACGACTCCTCTCTCTCCGTATTCCTCCTTTGCACTGCGTTACTTCATTACTCGAGCCTCCTCTGGTGCTTCTAGAAGAGGCAGCACTGTTGTTCTCTTGCCGCAAACTGGAAAAAAAAAACCCAACGGTAAGCGCTCTTCCTGCTTTCTTTTTTTCTACAGCTCTTCTTCCTTTCACCTCAAAGCCAAAAAAAAAAACGTGTCTTTGCTTTTTGTACTTATTGTTCTCCACTTCTCAATCGCTTTGCACTGTCGCATTCTTTCTCTCTTAATCTCTCTCTCTCTCTCTCTTTCTCTGTTGCTATCGACTTGGCCGTTCAAACGCGTACGCTTTCCATTCTGTTAACTCTCTTTCTCTTTCTTTCTTGACTTAACATAGCTATTCCTTTGGTCACATATTACCAATACACGAACCGAAAACAACACCCCTTACTGCTAACTACCGCCGTGCGTCATCGAGAGCGAGCACTCCTTTTTTTTTTCTTCCACCTCGTCACCTCTTTCCAGCGAAGATGTTTCGCGGGTTCTCGCGCCGCCTGCTGGTGAAGGTGCCGTACGCGACGCTGTTCGAGCACAACTACGTGCTGCGCCGCGTGTTCGAGGCGGCGCCGGGCAAGGTTGCGCTGACGGAGGAGTTCCCGGGCCGCGCGACGGCGCAGTTCACGTACGGGGAGCTGCAGCGCGACGTGATTGCGATGGCGGACGTGCTGGTGCGGCGCAAGGAGGCTGTTGCGCTGGCGCGCGGCGGTGCGTCGCTGGAGTGGACGCAGCCGAGCAAGCCGGCGAACGTGCGCAGTGTGTTTGCGCAGGGTGAGCGGACGGCGAGCTGCGAGTACATGAAGGACACGGGCTTCTACACCACCTCCGTGCTTGGCGGGCCGGGCTACACCTACGCGGTGTCGCTGCTTGCGAACTGGTCCGTGAACCTGCTGGCGACGCCGATGTCCGTGTCGCAGCGCTACAACGACGAGCTGATGTACGTGCTGGAGCACAGCGGCAGCAGCAGCATCGTTGGTGAGACTGCCCTGCTGAAGGAGAAGTTTCCCGCAGAGTACGACGATTTGTACGTTCGTGGTGCTGCTGACGTCAACATGATTCCCAGTAAGCTGCGTTGTCAACGCAAGAATGAGCAGCATTCCACCGTTTCATCCAACACCTTTCTTGTCGATACTGTTTTTGACGCGACACAGCTGCTGCGCGAGATCGCCGCGAAGCGTGAGATGCGCGGCACTGCTGCCTTGGACGTGGAGCTGCTGGCCCCTGCGGAGAGTGCTTGTGCTCCTATCAAGACAGCGGAGGACGTGGTGAAGCGGTTGAACGCAGAGCGAGAGGCCGCGGCGGCGAGAGAGTTGGACCGGCAAGCTGAGATCGTTCAGCAGGAGCACGCGGCACGTAACCGCGCGCCGACTGACCCGGATGCTGCCGCAGAACCCCCATTCTCCTTCGACAGCGAGAAGCTTGAGGAGCTGAACCCGCTTTTTCCGCCGGTGGTTCAGCAGCCCCGAGTCGCGTCCCCACAAGTACGACGACTGCCTGATGATCTACACGTCTGGCACGACGGCGCGGCCAAAGGGCGTGGTGCACACCCACGCGAGCGTGGCGAACATGGTGAAGGTGCTGCAGGACGCGTGGGAGTGGAAGAGCACGGACACGATCCTGCACGTGCTGCCGGTGCACCACGTGCACGGGCTGGTGAACGTGCTGCTGTGCGCCATCGCGTCGGACGCGCACTGCGTCTTCACGAAGTTCGACGACGCGGGCCGCGTTGCGCACCGGCTGGAGCGCGGCGACATCTCGCTGTTTATGGCGGTGCCGACCATCTACACGAAGCTGATCGACGCGGTGACGCGCAAGTTCAGCCCGATCGAGAAGTCCGGGTTCCGCAAGGCGTGCCTGGAGCACCTGCGGCTGATGGTGTGCGGCAGCGCTGCCCTCCCGGTGCCGACGCTGAACCAGTTCCGCGAGCTGTCAGGTCACACGCTGCTGGAGCGCTACGGCATGACGGAGATCGGCATTGCGCTCGGTCAGCCTATCCGGCCAGTTGGCGATCGCCTCCCCGGCACGGTGGGCTCGCCGCTGCCGACGGTAGAGGCGTACGTGCACAAGCCGGAGACGGAGGAGGCTGCGGAGCAGGCGGGGTGCGAAGGAGTCGCAGTACGACGCGGTGGGCAGCCTCGCGATTGCGTCGGAGTCGCTGTTCGACCGCTACTGGAACAACCCCGTGGCGACGAAGAAGGAGCTGCGGACGAACGCTGCGGGTCTGCGCTTCTTCGACACGGGCGACACGGTTGGCGTGCAGCACGCCGCGGGGAAGCCGGCGGTGTACACGATCCTTGGGCGGTCGAGCGTGGACATCATCAAGTCGCGCGGCTACAAGCTGTCGGCGCTGGAGATCGAAGCTGCGCTGCTGTCGCACAAGGAGCTGTACTACGAGGTTGCTGTGGTGGGGTGTGCGGACGAGGTGCTTGGCGACAAGGTTGTTGCGATTGTTGCGCTGCAGCCGGAGGCGGCGAAGGCGCGCGGGATTGCGTTCAGCGAGAGCGCGCGGTCGCACGAGTCTGCGGAGCTGACGGCGGAGCTGAAGAAGGTCGCGCTGGAGACGCTTGCGCCGTACAAGTGCCCGTCGCGGTACATCGCGGTGCCGGAGATCCCGCGCAACCCGACTGGCAAGGTGAACAAGAAGGACCTGAAGAAGGTTCTAAATCTGTGAACTATGGTTACGGAGGAAGGCACTCACATGCCGGGTAGCGAAGCAAGAACTTTTTCTGCTGTTGATTTTTTTTTTTTCTGCAGTTGCGTTGTCTCCACATCTTTTCTCCAAAGCTAATCGAGTGTCATTCTCTGCTGTCAAGTGTCTGCGACAGTGCGAAACGAGTCGTGTATCGATGGATTTTAATTTAATAGCACCGTTGTTATGGTGATGTGGTGGAATGCGAAACAGTAGGACGCGGTGCGCGGCAAATGTTTCGGTTTTGTAATGCTAGTTGGACTGTGGCTGACAAGAAACGTGTGAAGCAAACGAGAAGGCGTTGTACGGGTTTGTATGTCTGTGTTGTTTAGCGCGGTACAGTGAGTACTGCAAGGAGATGCTTTTTGGAAGACTTTTCTTTCCTCGGTAGTCGTATCGCGTCGCTGTCGCGGAAGGTGGCACTTCTTCTCCTCTTTAAAATGTCCCTCTTCATTGTAAGCATTCTCTCACCTCTCTCTGCGTTTCTGTTCTCTGTTACCCAAACGTTATTTTCAATCTTTGCTCACGATAAGTCGTAAAGTCCTGTTTTCAAGGTTTTGACTCACACATTTGCTCGCTGCGTCACCTGCTTGCATCGACGATAATTTTTTTCTTTTCTGGAGATCTCTCTTTTTTTTTCTTTTCTTCTCTCCTTTTCTGTTTGCTTTTGAGCCGCTTTGCTTTATTCTTCATCGTTACTTTCCTTTTTGTATTTTTTTTCTTTCTTTTCCTTGCTTTCTTTTGAACCACGCAATCGAGAACTTGTGCCTTCGCAACAACAGCTGAGTGAACGTGCTGGTCTTCTCACCTTCTCAGCGATGAGCACTTTCTTGCCTAGTCCTACACGTGCCTCGCAGGGGCAGCAGGACAGGCGGGGCTCCAAGGCGACAGACGCCAGCCACCGCCGCCGCTCCGACGCCACGGCGTACTTCTCCGCTTTGGCGATGCCGATGGTGGTGATGACGCAGAAGGCATGGCGTGACGAAGCGCGTCGTTGCTCGATTGAGACGGGAGACAACGCGAGCAGTCCCCGCCGCAACAGCAAGAGCCATAGCAACAAGGCGCAGATCCACACCGATCCTGTTTCGGGCCACCAGGGCTGCGAAGATCCCGAGGAGCTTGCTCGCAAGTTTGAAGACTGGCTCACGGTGGTGGAGACGAACGAAGGGCAGCTCGGCACCGTGCAGCAGACGGATCTGTGCCTCTGGTTCCATGAGGAGCGCCTCGCTGCCAAGACGCCGTTCGCCGCGGTGGTGCCGTGCCCGGCGTCGCTGCAGACCGACAAGGCACGTCGGCACGTCATGAACGCGATTGACAACTTCGCCTTCCCCGTCTTTTATGTGCAGACACTCCCGATGGGGGCGAAGCTGTCGGAGGTGGCGCAGGCCTTCGTGCGCAGCCCGGCCCACCTGCCGGAGTCACGTCGCTACGACGCGAAGGAGGGGGCAGGGCGGTACGGCTACACGACGGTGGCGTGCCGCACTGCTGCTGATGCGATGGAGCTGGTGGACCGGTTTGCCCCGCTGCAGGACGCCGTGCGAGACGTGCCGTGTCTCCTGCTCAACGACTTCTGCCCGCTGACGCCGCTGTGCCTGCGCTGCCTCGTCGTGGCCGGCCGCTGCGTTGCTGCGGAGGTGGTGTGCGACGAAGCCTTCACTCCTCTTTTCGGCATCCGCCCAAACGATGGAGGTGAGGCGGGAAGCCGCAACGGCTTTGACGATGTGTCTTTCTTGGAGGAGCAGGAGCCACACGCGACGGTCGGGGAGCGGCGGCGCGCCTCTGCGGCAGCACGGCGTCGCGACTCCGGCGCTGCTGCTGCTGCTACGGACGGCATGGCGGACTACCGCACTGCGAGCGACGTCGTTGCCTTTGGGCTGAAGCGCTTCGTGGAAGAGACCCTCGGCGCGTCGCTGGGTGGCCGCTCCTACACCGCGTTGGTGGCGGCGGAGGTGAAGGGCTTCGACCCACGCGTACTCGGTCCACGCGACTCCGACCCGCCCTTCTGGCCGGTCATGACGAAGGAGCCGCTGCACCAACGCCCTTCTCCCTTCGACGAGGCGGGACTGCGCTTTTATGCTCTCTCCTTCGACTACGCCGACCCGGCGCCATTCGAGGCTTTCAGTGCGCAGGAGCTGCACGCCGTCGGCGACTACGTGGTCGGGCGGGAGGCAGACGGCGCCACGCTGCCGCCGATTCTGCGCTTCCTTGACGGACACGAAGCCGAGCGTGCCGCGGCGCACCCGCCACCAGCGTGGAAGGACTCGGCCCCGTCCGCGCCGTCTTCCCATTCCGAGACATCGAGCATCGCACCGTCGTCGCACAAGCGGGAGGCCAAGAAGGAAAAGGAGAGTCACCCGCACCACTCGTCGAGTACCAAGCCGGCTTCTTCTCGCTCCTCGCACAGCCGCGTCGATGACACAAGCAGCTCGGTGCCGTCTTCGTACCGGAGCAGCCGTGCTGCTGACGCGCACATGGATGAGTCGACGAAAAATCGGCCAAAGAGCGAGACTGCCGCGCCACCGAAGGAGCACCGCCGCTCGGCGAAGGCGAACCAGCCGCAGTCTCCACCTGTGGCGACGGCACCGCTGGTACTCGACCCGCAGGAGGCGGACAGCAGGGGCAACGGTACTGCTGTCGCGCCGGTGGGCCGCAGGGTCGATCCTGCGGATGTGGACGACGTGTCGAGCAACGTCTCCAGCGAGACGCGGACGAGCAGCCGACTGCCGACGCGGACGTCGTCGTTTAACCGCCCTGCGCCTGTTGCCGGGAACGGTGCCACTGCGGAGCGTCCGACTGGTGCGCGTACGGAGAGCACTGCGTCTGTCCCAACGTCCTACACGGTGCCGCGCAATGGTGACGCCTCGGTGGACCGCAGTGAGACGGCCAGCACCGCGTCAACGCACGCGTCGCGACTGCCGGAGCGGCGAGCTTCGACCGCGCACAGTGGCAGCGTCGCGAGCGGCGGCAGCAGCAGCAGCCGTCGCAGCAGCGCGGCCCGTGGCGACGACTTCGTGACGGAGACAGAGAGTGTTCGGTCATCTCTGCCGGCGCGGCGCCGGTCGTCGGCTTGCGTGCCCGCTGGCGCTGCGGCCCCCCCTCCGGTTGTGGCTGCTGCGAATGCGCCGGCGTCGGAATCGTCGACCTCGCGGCACACGTCCGTCGCATCGACGCAGCAGGAGGCGGCTCCAGTTGAGGCGGTCTCGTCGCGCACTTCGTCGCGTCCGTCGGGCGGCCCACGTCGGTCCACCGCGACGCCGTCGGTGCAGAGCGTCGTAGAGGAGATCGTGACGGCGGACACTGTCCCGTCCTCGCAGATGGAGGCGGAGACGCCTGCCACGCCGACAGCCACGCACCGGTCAGAGACGGAATCCACCCGCTCCTCGCGGACGTCGCGTGCACGTCGTGATGAGAAGGGAAGGGCTGCGCCGAGCGTCAGCGCGCACAGAAATGACGATGACGGCGTCGCGAGCAGCGAACGCCCTGCAACGGAGCGAGAGGTGACGCCACCGCGCTCTGCCACGTCCAGCATGGCGCCGTCCGTCGTAATGTCCTCGGCGCACTCTCGCCGCTCCGTTCCAAAGGCTGCTGCCTCGGCGAACGGCAGCGCGCGGAAGGAAATGCCGGCGGCGTCGGAGGCGGCGTCGGAGGCGGCGTCGACGCGGACCAGCGAGGCAGCCTCGCGCCGCACCGCGTCCTCTGCCGCGCCAGTGCAGCGTGCACCGGAATCGCTGCTCTACGACGACGCAGAAGAGACGGCTTCGAGTCACCACAACGGTGGAGCAAGAAAGGAGGCGGACTCTGCCTACTCCTCGACGTACGTCTCCACACGCTCCGCCCCGAGTGGCGTGCGACTTTGCGACATCCCCACGATTCGCAAGGAGGACATCCCCTACATCAGCTCTCCGCGTGAGGCGTCAGCGCTGGGCGAGAACAGCACCTCAAGTGCGGTGAGCGCATCTCGTGAGCCGTCGGTGCGGTCGGGTGCCGCAGCATCAGAGCGTGCCTCTACGCGCGCCTCCACGACGCACTCCAAAACGCCTGCATCGTCGGTGCCGCCGCAGTACACCCGTTTTTCGCACGAGGCATCTGTGGTGTCGACTGCGGGTGTGCCAGAGAAGGTGGCCTCTCTGTCTAACGCACCTGCCGGCGAGGAGGGAAAGGAGGAGGTGGCATCAGTGGCGGAGTCCGCAGCGACGTCGAGCTCGGCAAAGCCGCAGTCCCATTCGCAGTCGCGCAAGACACCCGCCTCGTACCGGAGTCAGCAGACGCCGTCGCTGCGGTCGTCGCGGCCCGCCACCACGGCCGCGTCGAGTCACCGCAGCGCTGCTCCCAGCAGCAGCAGCCACAAGAACGGCCCCGCTGAGTCCTCTGCTGCTATTCCTGCCGTGACTGATGTTGCACCCACGTCGCAGTCGCCCTCTGTCGTCAGCAGCGCGGCGCCATCTGCTCATCCCACACCGGCACGGCAGACGACCGAGGCCATCACTGCTGCCACCGCCCACGTCCTGGAGGAGTCCGAGGTGCCATCGGTCGTGACGTCAGCGTTGTCGGCGCAGGAGCTGGAGGACCTTGCGGCGACGTCATCGGTTTCGCAGCCGCACAGCGTTGCCTCTTCCTCTGCTCCCCGCAAGACGCCATCGCATCGGAGTGACGCGGGAAAGGCGGCAGTGCGGTCTGCTGTGCCGAGCATTAACGACTCGCAGTCGACACGGAGCAGCAGACAGGTTGCGGATGAGAGGGAGAATGACGCCCCCACTGCCGCATCGAGTGAGCGGCCGGCAACCGCCTCCGTGCGGTCGTCGCGGCACACCTCCAGCCAGCGTCAGCACGAAAATGGCGCCGCCGCCCCGTCGGAAAGGTCGTCGGTGCGGTCTGCTGCTGCTGCTGCCAAGCCGTCAAGTGATGCCCATGCTGCTGCTACCTCAGCGAAGGAGAATGGCTCTGTTGCGTCGACCACCCAGCGCACAAAGTCCTCTGTCACCACCCCCGCATCCTCACGCGCGAGTGAGCGCTGCTCTGAGGTGCCTGACGCGGCGGAGTTCCTCGCGGGAGCAGGCGGTAGCGAGCCGGTGGTGGTGCCACCAACCGCGGCCGCCGCTGCGGAGGTCGCCACGCGCTGCTCGTACTCCTCTTCCTCTGCGTCCTCTTCCTACTCGAACCGCAACTCCACCGCGGACCGTGGCCAACCGGCTGCAAGCACCTCACCCAAGTCGGACAGAGTTTCCCGCAGTGCCAAGTCGACGGCGGAGAGGAGTACGGCGACCTCGCTGAAGCAGGGGCAGGAGACGGAGGAGGTGCCGCAGCCGCAGCACGACGAGGCGCAGCCCGCGGAGGCAGCCGAGACGGCGGTGGAGGAGATCGACACGGCGATGAGCGAGACGTCGCGTGGCGGGTCACAGCACTTCGCTGACGATGAGGAGCAGGCGGAGGCCGAAGTTGAAAAGAAGGAGTGCGACGCCGAGGAAAGTAAGGAGAATGAGCAAGACGTCGATGTCGACGCCAGCGCCACTGCCTCAGAGACTGCAGCTGCTGCGGCGGCGGAAGAGGTTGAAGAGGAGGAAAGCCTGGTCGCCTCTGCCCACTCCATCTTCGACGCCGCCGGTGAGCCCGCGGAGGCGGTGAAGGGGACGGCCTCTTCATGCACGAGCGGCTCTGCCTCAGGAATGCAGGCCGCAGACGCAGTGGAGGAGCCGACGGAGGCTGCTGCTGATGCGTCAGTGGAAGATGAAGGAGAAGAGCCGGAGCCGGCGGAGCTGCAGAGCACCGGCCACACGAGCTGCACCGACGCCGCATCCGGCTTCTACCCGGTGAACTCGGCGGACCTGCACAGCTGCATTTCCGCCTCCGTCGTGTCAAGCCGTTCGACGGCGATGCGGCGGTGGGCGAGCGGGCCGGCCTCGGAGGCGAACGATGCCGCTTCTCTTGCCAGTCGCGGGGGATATCTGCCGACTGTGACCGCAGCGGCCGTGGCACCGCCAGCGTCGTCCGCGGAGGCTGAGGCAGCACGTGCCCCGTCTGTTCGCTCCTCGCAGTCGTCGCGGTCGGTGCCGCGGGGTGCGGCTAGCGGTGTCGTGCCAACCACCAGCGCTGCCTCTCGCACGCCGGACCAGTCTGCGCCGTCGTCGCTGCGCCTGGAAGCGGAGCGTCTGCTGAACGGCCGAGCGTCGGAGACGGCTAGCAGCAACGGCCGGCACGACGCGTCGACCGACACGGCAAACGGTGTGGACGAGACGGCGGTTCCTGCTGCGGCGGAGACGGCATCGGTGGCCAGCGAGAACGCTCACGAGACCTCCAGTGCCACTGATGGTGCTGCGGCTGCGGAGCGCGACGCGGCCCTGCGTAAGGCTCGCCTGCGTGCAATCGCCGCACTGATTGTCGCGAACGCCGCCTACGAAGAGGTACAGCGGGTGGCAGCCATGTACGGGCAGGCATAAAAGCGGCTATAGACGCTCTTTGTTTTTCTTTTTTGAGCTTTTATTGTCATTCATCATTCTCATCGCTGGTCAGTCTATTGATTTGTTGTGTGTAGAACGTTGTCATTTCTTTTCTTCTCCGTTTTTTCACGTGCTTTAGTTTTTTTTCCTTGCCTTATGTTGTCCCTGAACTGTGTCACCTTTTTTTTGTACCATTTGTTTTTTTTTTTTCTGAAAGCGCAGGCTTCGACAGCTTGCGGAGGTAGTACTCTGAACTTGAACCTCTTAGAACACGTTGTCACACCTTCCCTCGTGCAACAGCGACAGCAAGCGTTGTTCACCTCTTTTTTATTTTCCTTTCAATATTGTCTGCGTTTGTGTGCATACGGTCATCTGCATTTAGAGGTGCCTTCTTTTTTGTTTTCCACTTTTTTTTCCTGGTTTTGTGCCCAAAAGAAGGCGGCAAGCACTTCTCATTATATTGTTTTCCCCCTGTCTTTTTGTCTCTCCACTCACCATCATCGTTCTCTTCTCTGTCTTTCTACTACTTTCTTTCTTCCACATTTTTACTTTTTTTTCATTCGGAGGCCTACAGTACAAAAAAAATTGAGAAAATAGGAATTGAAGTAAAAAGAGGGCGAGTTTTCGCCGTCACAGCCGTCACTTCTGGACGCATCATCACTTTTTTTTTTTTTTGCTGTTTGTCTTCTCTCTCTTTTCCGACCGCTGAGGCTTGTGGCCGCTCATTTCGCACTTCTACGCTCTACTTTTTTTTGTGCCGTTAGATGAAGCTCAGAGAGGTGCGAGTATGTGCTCTGTTAAACCTTTGCCTTACTGCAAAAAAGCATCTGCTTTTCTCCTATCATTTTTTCTTTACTCTGCGTCACTGAATTTTTTTTTCTCGAATATACCTTGAAAAAAGAAAGGGCGGGTGTTGTGCTGCCGTTGTGCCCGATTTAGACCTTTCAAAAAGCATATAAAGAACACTACCAATTATAACACACGAGAAAGAAATTTCTTTTTGTATTCCTTTCACTTCTGAAATCTTTTGTTTTTTTGCAAAAACGGAAGAAAAAACATAACGAAAAGACTGAAAGCATGCTGACAGTGACGGCGATGGTTTTCTGCACCTTTCTGAAAAATTGAAGCAGAAAGAACAAAGTGAGGAGAGGGTGATCAGGCGGCTCACTCACGTGCATTCGTGATTGGGACGCTTTTCCTTTCCCTCTTGCCTCAATGACGCTCAAGTGTACCTGCGTGCTGATGAAAGGTCAGCATGAACTGAAGCACAGAGCGCTGCAAGGCGAGATCAAATAGCGATTACACTTTATTATGCTTTGTCTTTTCCAGGCGCGCGACCGGTGTTCATTAAGTACGTGACTTTTGATTTGACTTTCAGTCACATTCGAGCATGCCACTGCTGCAACCCTATTTTTGATTTGTATCAAAAAATCATCTGCTATTTTTTTTCCGGCTTCAGTTTCGTGCAGATTACTTCGCTAATTTCACAAACTACTTTTTTCCTCTTCGACTCTCGTCTTTCCTCCTGTCAACAAAGACAACGCACACACAAACAGAAAGCACCACTGCATATATTACGGTATTTATCGCCTGCTGTCGACTACAAAAAAAAGAAAAAAAATACGACGGAGTTCACATTAGCGTATTACAAGTGATTATCTTTTTTTCTTCACCCTGTTTAACATCACCTTCTATTCCTCTCGAAAAAAAAAAAGAACAGACGCTCACAGCAATGTCCTTCTCGCTCCACGGTCCACATGAGCCGCAGCCGCTCTCCGCAGCGGACAAGGCGAAGGCGATGAAGACGCTGCGCCTCACCTTCCCGAGCTGGCAGGGCGGCACGATTCCCCTCTACCACTTCGGCTCGCAGCTCCTCACCGCTCTTGCCCCGCCCACGTGCGGACCGCAGGTCCAGGTGACCGTCGCCCCGCCGACACAACCCCCGCAGCCCATGACCAAGACGAAGGGGGTCAACGCACTGGCAGCGAACCTGTCGAACCTGCGCAACGCCATCGCGGTGTGCGAGGAACACAACCCAGACAACGTCGTTGTGCTCGGCGGCGACTGCCTGGCAGAACTCGGGCCCTTCGCCTACCTCGCAAACAAGTACAAGGAGGAGCGCTTCGGCGTGCTCTGGCTTGATGCCCACCCCGACATCATGAACTCGAAGGACTGGAGCAACGCCCACACTTACGTGGTGAGCTGTTTGCTCGGCAAGGGAGACGCGGATTTCGTCGAGCACGTCAAGAGCCCGGTGCCGGCCTCGCGCATCATGATTGCTGGAATGCATCACCCTTCGCCGGTGGAGCAGCAGCACCTCACCGAGTACGGCGTTCGTGTCTGTGGCCCGGAAGACATCCTCGACCACGGCGGCGCTGGCGTGCTGAAGTGGATCGCAGAGGAGGGCATCACGCACCTGACTATTCACCTCGACCTCGACGTGCTGTCGGAGCAGTACTTCCGCATGCTCTACTTCTGCGACCCGAACGCACCGGCCGGGGCCTATGACGGCATCCCGCGCGGGAAGCTGCGCTTCGCTCATGTCGCGGCGCTCGTCAAGGCGGTGGCGGCGCGGACGGCGGTGGTGGGCTTCGGTATCACGGAGCTGCTTCCGTGGGATGCCTACAACCTCAGGGAGTTCTTGAAGGATCTGCCGCTGGTCAACCCCGGCTTCAACGCGAAGCTGTAGGGACCGAGGTTCGATGTTCCCGATTTACGCGTTGCTTCAGTGGATAGATAGAGAGAGAGAAGGTCAGTAAAGTGTGATAAGTGAGCAAAGCGTGTGTTTTGCTACCGTTAATCCCCTCCCACTGCATTGACCGCGCCGAGGACTGCGTGCGCACATCACCTCGTCTTCGTGCTCTCCTCTATTGTTATTATTATTTAATTTCTATTATGTGGGGAGCTGCACAGGGTTTACCGCCGGCGTCAACACTAGCAGGTGTCCCGTATAAATCAAAACTTACTTTTTTTTTCTCACATTTCTTCTCTACGTTACGCAAAGACACACACACATTTATATGTCTTAATAGGTTCAAAACTCTTTAGCCCCGGTGATGTTCTGCATCGCCACAGCGTTAAAGAGCCTCTCTCCCTTACTAGTGCTCCATGGTGTGTAGTGTACAACCTGTTCTATCTCTCCCTCTTTTGAACTTGCAGTGACGAAGAATTCCAACGACTATTGGCTTTGCGTGCAACTACAACGCCTTGCAAGGCACGTGAAGAAGAAAGGGTGGGACGGACGAGGCCGCGAGTGATTCCGAAATTTCACCCATTTGACTTGTTGTTTTCATGTGACTGCACGGAAGGGAAGGCGAAAAAAAAAAACACCCTCAACAGCAGTGAAGCTTTGCATTATTCTTAATGGCAAAAAAGTAGAAGGAACGCTAAACGATACCACAGCTGCTCCTGGCTCTTGCTACTAGTGCATGCTTTCCTGTTCTTCTTATTGGCTTAAACTGCTGGCTCTCTCTCCATCCTTTGTTTTTTTCTCCGGATTTGGACGCTGTGTCAACGCACCTCTATTGTGAAGCGCACCAAAGTATACAACACTGCAGGAACTGTTGCTTTCCTCGTTTGCTCTCCAAGAACAACATCCTCAATATAGATCGCACACCGCTTTTTTCATTTTTTGCTAGAAGGAGAAAGTGTGATGCGAATGTTGGTCGCACATTCTCACTGCATGCTGTGCTCATAAACGACTACTTGAGCTCACACGCAGAAGGAGGTGCGAAGATATATATTTCACCCACTTTTACGGCGGTAGGGTACGAATACACCACTACACAATGTACGGGCGAGAGAACCCAGTGACGCGGCCATCGGTGTTTCGCACGCAGGATGCCCACGGCAGCGCTGCCAGTGGCGACTACTCCGCCTCGCCCGCCTTCAGCACACCCTACGCCCAACACACCGCTCTGCACTCGCACGCGGCGGTGGCAGGAGATGTCACTGCTGAGTTTCAAGTCCGCACCTCGACCGCCGCTGGCACTGGCCATGGGACTGCCGGAGAGCGACAGCCGCGTCCGCTTAATGGCTTTGGTGCGGACGATGCGCTCGGCGCAGCCGCCACCGCAGCCTCTCTCAACCCACGAGAGCTGCCTCGCCAGTCATCTGTTCGCACCTTCTCGCAGCTCAGCGCTGTTCCTATCACCTCCCCAACCGCGGCCTTCTTCCCCGCGGAGTCTCCTCTGCCGGCGTGGGGAGACTACAACCGCAGCGCGCCAATGAGCCCAGCAGAAGGGCTGGGCAACAACTTATTCGGGGCTGAGATGCTCGTGCAGCGTCCGCTTGGTCCCGACTCGATTCGAGAAGGCATCTACGCTTACCTGGAAGCGACGGACCGCCATGACGTGGTGATGGCGATGTTGGCAGATGAGCGACGCCATACGCAGCGCAGTACCGCCGCTGCAGCCCATACGAGCACGGCTGCTGGCTTGTCGTTCTCCTTCTCTCCGTCCTTAAGCGCGCAAGCACCACGACCACCACCACCACCGCTGCCACGCAGCGTAGAGGGAGATGCTTTTGTCGCCCCGACTGCTGCCTCTGGTGGTGGGGGTGAGACGACGTCGTTGCAGACGTCCCAGTCGCAGGTTTACAGCGGCATCACGTCGCTCTCGGGCCCTTCAACGAGTCCGAGTCACCTCCTCACCCCTCCGCGAGAGGCGACGTCGGTAGGTGGTGGTGGTGTTGCGGGTGTTGCGGGTGGGACGCCGGGGCTCGGTGGGTTGGAGGGCCGTCGCAGCCGTCAGCGCCGCTCGCACGAGCTTCTACGAAAAGGGCTGCTGGACCGACGAGCAACGGAGCGCAGCTTTGGTGAGGATGCTGCGGACAGCTACGGAAGAGCGTCGCCGCAGCCCTCGCCGGGTCGCGAAGACGCTGATCTGAGCCCTCGCCCCGCCTTCCCGGCAGCTTCTCCGCTGGACGGCACAGGGCGTGCTGCGAGTGCGACTGCTGGGGCACACGCCGGTAAAGCTGTGCCGCCTACGCAACGCCAGCAGCAGCAGCAGCAGCAGCCGAAGGTGCTGCCCACACTCTGCGGCCTCGAGGAGGCGGTGCGACCCGACTTGGTGCTTCTCTTCGCTGATCTCGAGCGGAAGATACGAGAGCAGTACCGCCAGCTCAGCATCCCGCCCCCTTCACACGAGGTCCTCCAGTACATCCTCACGCAGGCCTATGAGCCGATGTGGTCGGTCGGCGAGGATGCGAATGCCTACCATCTCTTCGAGCCCGCCAACCCGGTGACAGGGATGGTGCTCTACGGCACACTGAACCAGATGGTGGAGCAGCTGACACAGGTGTGTGTGATGCCGCTCTCCACGCCGCGCGATATAGTGCTGAAGAGCGAGCGCGCCTTCTCGCAAGCCTTTCTCCGCCGACACCGCCTGCTGATGCCCTCGCATGTGCTGCTGGCGAAGCTGATGGAGCGCTACCTCGTCCCGCTGTCACTGCACCTCGGGTTTGAGCGCTTCAAGGCACACGGCATCACCGTTCACGCGCCGGGGATGGGTGCCTCGCTGCCACCACGGCGGTCGCAGAGCGAGACGGTCCTGCATGGTCGGCGACACCCTGGTGCGAATGCTGCTGCTGCTGGGAACACCACTGGGGCAACGGCCTCAGCCTCTGTGAGCGGCCAGTCCAACGGCGCTGGAAGTGGCGAGTCTGGCGTGTGGGGCTCACGATCGGCACGTCCGTCTCCCCATGCAGGGGCCGGCAACAACAGCAGCAGCAACGCAAACGCGGCGCCGCGGCCCAGCACCAATGCCGTGGTGGAGGAGTACGTTCGAGCAACAGCCGCCGCCACCTCGCCAGATGCTGCGGTGATTGCGATGGTGCGCTCTGGTCTCTTCCCTGCGCTAACGAACGACTCGATCGCAGCGCTGACCAACGCGGCGATGGGGACGGCGCCGATGTCAAACTTGACAAGCTACCCGGCATCCACCACGCTGCCGCATCGAAATGCACTGAGCAGCTTTCCAAACGTGGCCGCCGCCGCTGCTGCTGCTGCTGGCGTCACTGCAGGTGGGAGCCCCGGCTTCGGCAGTCTTTTTAACGGCGCTGCAAGTCGGCCCGCTGTCGAGCTCGTCACCACCTACTCCCCCAGCGCCGCCCTCTGGCTCACTGTCTGTGAGAAGGTGCAGCTGAAGGTGCTCTCCGTGCTGCTCTACTGGCTGCAGCACCACCCCCACCACTTTGACGGCGAGATGCTGCGCAGTGTCTTGCACTTTGTGGAATGCTGCTGCTACGGCACGTGTGAGTGGGCGGATGCTCCGTCCCGGCAGCCGCAGATCGCGGAGTTCATCCGGCAGGCCTGCCACGCTGCCTTGCCTCTCACGCCAACGGTGCGACGCCAGAGTGGTGGTGGTGCGGCTGCCCCTCCGCCTCCTCCACCACTTGCTGGGGCCTTTACCTCCCCTCACGTAATGAGTATTGCGGCGCAGTTCGCTGCCTTTCCCCCCATCTCACGCGAGTGGCGCGAGGGCGTGCTGAGTGGAACGTGGGAGCGCCGACGCTACCAGCTGCTCTCCGAGGCGGTGCCGCCGTCTCTGCGACAGTCGGTCAAGGCGGAGCTGCTGCCCTGGACGTGGATCACGCCGATGGGCTCGCTGACGCCGCGCGAGTACCTGCCCTGCTTTGCCTTTCGCGCGCTGCCCTCGGCTGACATCATGTCCTACGCCGGAGAGGATCGTCATGCGCAGTTCGCGCAGCGCGGGCCGAGTCGCAGCGGCACTGTGAGTGGTGGAGCTGGTGGCGGCGGCACAGCCGCAGGAGCAGGAGGAGCAGCACCGAGCGACACGCGAGGAGGAGGAGGTGGCGGTGGTGGGCCGGATGTCTCTACGCTCCATGCAGCCGCCCAAGAGGCGTTGCATCTGTTTGGCAGCTGCACCTTTGAAACCTACGTGCGTGGCTTGACGGCGGCCCACTACCGCATGTTCACTTCCTTTCCCTCGCAGGACATCTTTATCGCGGCGCAGCACACCAGCTCCTCCTACCTCTCCTCCCCCGTCTTCCAGTCCTCCTTCCTTGGCCGCTTTCTTAACTCGTCAGCCTTCCTGACGTCGTGGGGCGTGTCGCTGCTTCTTCACGCCGCCTACCTCGATGGCGAGCGTGCGGCCGCGGTGGTGGCGGTGACGAACATGTCGATTCTGAACTCCTTTGTTGGGGACGGCACGGACTACCGCGCGCTGGTGGCCAGTGAAGGCGGAGGCGTTGGCGGGGACGGCGACGTGGCAGCAGCTGCGCGGCACTCGCGAGCCTCCTCCGTTTCTGCGGGGAACTCGTCCTTGTCCACCGGGTCGGCGGCCACCGCTTCCGTTGGAGCGAGCTCACAGAACGGCGGTGGGGCAGGCGGCAGCGCACACGAGGGAGCCGATGCGGGCGGCGCGGCGTCGACGGTTGCGGCGGCAGCAGCAGCAGCGGCGGCGGCAGCTCGTCTCGGCGGCTTCGTGCACAATCCCGCGCGCCACTTTCTCCACGTCCTCGACCGCCTTGTCGACCTCGTCGTCGGCTTCCTGCGGGTGAACAACCTCCACGCCTCCTACAGCATCTTCCGCGCCTTCACGCACCCCTTTGTGAAGAAGCTGCGCCAACACCGCCGCGTCGTCGCCCATGTGCACGCGCAGACGGCGCATCGTATTCGGAAGTTGGAGGGCTTCTTCCTCTCCATTCCACCCTCAGCGGCGAGCGGCGCATCGGGGAGGAGCGGCAGCGGAGGCGGTGCGGGAGCCGGCAAGCATGTCTCCGGCTCGGCTGCCGCCGCGGCAGGTGTCGGCGACCCCGCCGTCGACGACGAGCTCGACACAGCAGCGGAGGGCACCACAGCAGACGCGGCTGCAGCGGCGACACCGAGTGGCAGCCCCTCCGCCGCACCGGCTCCCCGCAAGGCGCACCACTCCTTCTTTGAGTACTTGAACACCGTGCCCGATAGCGTGGAGTACCCAACAGTGCCGGTGGTGCAGTACTACCTACGCGAGCTGCAGATGATGTTTGCGCTCGAGCCGACCTTCTTCACGGTGCCGAGTCATCAGATGCAGAGCCGCTTTGTGTCGGAGGAGGTGCGGTTAACCGGCGTCTTCACAGTGCCGCATGCCGGCTTGGAGGAGGAGCAGACACCGACGGCGGCATCACCCATCGCGGTGGTAAACTGGCGCAAGATGCACCTCGTCGACGACTGGATTCAGCGGGTGAACAGCAATCAGATGTCGTGCCTGCACTACATCTCGTCGCGATCGACGGTGGTGCGGAACATCATGCCAGACCTCGACTTCGAGAAGGCCTTCGACGCGCAGCTGAGTCGCGTGGTGGTCACGAACACGTCGCTGCTGCAGGACATGGCGAATCAGTTGTACAGTGCCTTGTGACACGGGCACTCTTTCAACTCGCTGGATGCTGCGGCTGCGTCGATGGAAAGGAATCTATTTCTCTTGTGTTCCCTCTTCTCTCTTACCAGAAAGAAGAAGAAATGCAAGACTGCAAGTAGGGACTGGCCGGTTTCCTGCATCTGTGTCGGTCAAGTGTCTCCTTGCAATAGAAAAGAGTAGGGCGGAAATAGGGGAAATGAGAAAAAAAGCCATCGGCGTGTCACATGACCTCAGCGGCGAAAAAAACGACAGTGATGAAAAAAAATAATGTACGCGCGCGCCGTTCGTTGAGCGCCGCGTGTTGAGCGAATGCTCGCGTGTGGTGTCCCCGTGAACAGAAATCCGGCGACGTACGCGGAGGTTCATTTTTGAATCTTTTGCATCACACTTTTCTTCCGTTGCAATTAAAAGTTGTAAAATACGAAGCTCTCTCCTTGTGGTACCATTTTTTCTTTCACCGCCATCTAAACTCCTTTTCTGCATCTTCTCCTGTCTTTCCACCTGCGCACATTGGATGTGACGTCCAAGACAACCGAAAAGCTGCTATGTCTTTCACTATTCCCTCCTAGCAGAGTGGCGCACTGCAATGCACGCGTATTGCAGCCTCACCTGAAATCGCAGAACAGCAAAATCCGCAGGATGTGGTAGGCTCATACTCTACTCAAAAGAGGTGTTCGGCGTTATTGGCATCGACAGCAATTTAGCACTGCTCACGCCTGCCAGAGTTTTCCCAATCGGCTAGGCTAGAAAAAAATTAGCGGCACGGTCGTGATCTACGCTGTTGCGCACGCCAATAGTAATAATAATAATAAAAAAGACTGTCGGCTTTAAGGGACTGTGGCGACAAGAGTGTTGTTCATCATTGCAACGATACGAGCAGTGGTCGCGATGTCTGCTATCATTCACGGCATCGCATGTGTTTTGCCGCAACTCTCTTGCAAGCAGCGCTTGAGGAGAGTGCGCAGGCAGATTAACGTTTTTATTCTATGCTTGAAGAACGCGATTTAGTTCTGCATCAAAGGTGGTGCAGCTATAGCCTCATAATGACTTCCGCTCGCTACTTTGAAGCTTAAACGTGCCTTTGCGTGACGCTTGCCTCTGTGTACAACAGCACGGGTAATCCACGTGTGGTATCGACAAAAAAAAAACAAAAATGGAAATAAAGGAGGCATGAAGTAAGTGCACGAAATGGGTTAGAACTGTTTTGAGATCCTCAAACATGTGATTTTAGTCGATTAGTGAAGAGGAGAGAAATAGTGTCGAGGCTGGAAAACAGGACATGAACGGCAAGAGAGCTATTCGTAGTACTGAATTGTCTCGCTGTGGAATTGTGCAACAACAAAATGCCAAAGAAGTAGTCGAACACATTTCAGCGATCCACTTTGCGACGCCTGTTACTTTCGCTGTGTAACTCTATTTCCCTCATGCGTCTTCTTCTTTTTTTTTCACGGAAAAATAACCCACTTCCCTTATTTACATACACACACCCGTTAGCAAATTTCGTAGCTGTAGTTGTGAACGTCTTGTTCTCGTTGTCGCTGCCAGTGGCCCGTGTATTAGCACGCGCTGAACATCAAAGCTTTCCCTCTCTCTTCTGTATCGAACATTACCACACTTCCCATCTCTGTTTCTCGACTCCCTCTACAAGTCAGCAAAGAAGCAGACCCGCAGAGCACAGCAGCGTTACTACCGCCGTAACATCTTTCCTTTTCTTTTTTCGACTTACCTCTACCGTAGTGCTGCGCCTCATGCCCGTCACCAAGACGAAGCTCTTCAGCGCCGCGTGCCTGGTGGCCGTGGCTGGCGCCGCCGTGGTGCACAGCGTGGAGGACAAGGAAACGTGCCTCGCCGTCATGTACCCGCAGTCGGCCGGTTTCTTCGGCGCCATGGGAGCCACCGTGGCGCTCGTCTTCGCCAACCTCGGCTCCGCCTACGGTGCTGCCAAGTCGGGTGTCGGTGTTGCCTACCTCGGCCTCACCGCGCCGGAGAAGATCATGCGTGGTATTGTGCCGGTTGTCATGGCGGGTATTCTCGGTATCTACGGGCTCATCATCGCCGTCATCATCAACAACAACATCCACACCGACGACAACTCCTACTCCGCCTACGCCGGCCACCTGCACCTTGGGGCGGGGCTCGCGGCTGGGCTCGCGGCCCTTGGCGCTGGTCTGTCTATCGGCGTCGTGGGTGACACGGCTGCGCGGGCGTACGGGAAGCAGGATCAGATCTTCGTGGCGATGGTGCTGATGCTCATTTTTTCGGAGGCGCTGGGGCTGTACGGGCTTATTATCGCGCTGCTGATGAACAACCAGGCCAACCGCTACACGAGCCTGTGCGGGTGAGCTGCTTTTTTTATAGTCAATTCTCTCTCCTTTTTGTTCTTTATTCTTCTAGACGTGAAGACACAGAAACGGCGGTTCAAGACGGTTGTCGGATACACCTACGAAGAAGCTCAGCCAGTTGCTCGTGGGAAATGTAGTCTTTTTCTGTGTTTATTGTCTGTTCGGCATAGCGGGAAATAAGACAAAGAAGGGGAGAGTGGCGCGTCGCTTTACAGCAATTTATGACCTTCTGATTTATCTCTTACTTTCTTTTTTGTTCTGTGAACTTTTTTTTCTGAGACCTTTCTAGCGTTTTATGGTTGCCTTTTTTTTTTTTATGGTCCTTCTTTCGATTGTTTCCTGGACCCGTCGTCGTGGATGTTGTTGTGGCTTGTGATGCAAAAAAGAGGCTGTTTGAGAAAGAGGGCGTCGTTTATCTGTTTCTTCCATTTGGGGAATGGCCGAGAGGTCTCCTTCGTCTAGTGGCGTTCCTCTCTTCCTTCACTTTGGCTCGACAGCGGGGCTCGGTGCGGGTGCGCTTCACAGTTCTACTGCCTCTCTGTTCGTTTTTGTTGTCTGTACGCTGGTGTCAAGAGTCGCTGCGTGAGTAGCGTTGCGTGATGACCTTCCCCATTGCACTGGTGGTCGAAATACTTAGAAAAAAAAAAGAAAGAAAGATGGCCGACACGACCTGCAGCAAGAAAGATCGAGAAAACGAAAAGAAGGCGACAACTGCAGTATCGGCTCCTATCACGATGCAGTGAAAGACATCGTCTATATCTTTTTTGTTGGCTTTTTCGTCGGCTGAAAGGATTGTGTGGAAAACCCCTGCACTACGTTTCCTACCTGAAAAAAGGAGGAGGTTGCGTTACAGGCTGGACTATCCGTCGCACGTGACGCAGTCCAGCGAAGGCAGACATCACCGCCGACACATTATATCATCTTCGCGCGAATGTGCGTCCCGTCTGCTTTTAAGATCACAGAAATATGATTACAAGGGTGCAAGCCTTCTTCTGAAACCGCCAATCTCAAAAAAAAAAAACTTTTCCTTCACTTTCCCCTCTTGAAGATGCGCACTGGTGCACTTTCGCTTTGGCCTCTGTTCATCGGCATCACCCTCCTTCACTGTCGTGCGCTCACCGCTTCTCAAGCCAGTTGAAAGGCTCGATACTTCTTTTCTCTTCTCCAGCTCAATTGGCGTCATATACACACGCTCAATTCCTCAGAAAAAAATAACCGACATAGTTTATACGCACATACACCACCTCTACATCGTTTGTTGACCGCGTGCTTTCCACTCTGCTGAATTTCGCCACGCTGCTGCAGTTTTCAAAACTACTTTTCTCTTTTTTCTCTGCTCACGATAGATTTCTTTGCATGACGTCTCGCCAAACAAGGCGACTACAAGACGAGCTGACCTAAGGCCTGCACTCGCTCTACTGTTTTTTTTTTCCTCACTTTCTTTTTCGCTTCTCCATTAGACTTTCGTCCTCTCCATGGGCGGTGCAGTGGACCGCATTGCCCGGTCGTTCTCTTTGGAGACGCAGTGGGACGCTGCGGACTTCGCACCGCTGCCCGACGAGCCGGACTTTCCCTCCTCTCTCTTCTGTGCACACAGCAGAAAGCACAATCGAACTTTACAGGCGTACTTGCACTCTTGTGTTGATGCTCTAGAGGGGCGAGGGCTGACGAACAGGCCGCTCCAATGGAAAATTCCCACCGATGTGTCACTCACGTTCCCGTGTAACAATATCACTGCTCCGAGCGACGTACGAGAGGCTCTCGAGGTTTGCGTGGAAGAACTGAGCGGCAGTCTGCGCTGGCTCTCCCTCAGCGGCCATGAGGAAGTGAATGCTGCGGTGGTGCAGTCGGTGATGCCGAGACGAAGGCGACCGTCGCTGCTGGATTCCCCGACGCTCGCACCTGTGCGTCGCAGCCTGGTCGTGCTCGACCTCAGCGGCTCCTCACTGGGAGACGCTGGTGGGAAGGCGTTGCTGCAGCTGCTGTTTCCTTCAAGTCCGCTGTACAGCACATGTGCTCAGGTTGCCCCGATTGCATCGACATCACGCACAAGTGACACGCCAGCAGCTCTGTCGGATGATCGGTGGCGTCTTCTTCCTGCTTTACACACGTTGGTTCTCGATGCTGTCGGCCTCACAGACGACGGCGCAGCGTGTCTGTGCGCACATATCGCCACCGCAGCACAGCAAGAGAAGCGCAGCGACCGCGTACCAGCTGACAGGGACGCGATCCTTCCAGCTCTCTCTCTGCGCCGCAACCGGATGTCTTTGCGTGGTGTGGTAAATGCACTTTGCGCCTCGCTGGGAAGGCCTTTGCAAAGAGGTCTTTCCTCTGCTGTTCGCGCTTCTGTTGGTGTTGTGGACGTGTCGTGGAACTCAACGGCGCCGTTGAGCAGCACCGCCAGCGAAAGCCGTGGCGAATGTGGCGGCTGGTGCACTCTCGGCGCTGCGTTACTGACCGCTTCTGCGCCACTGCAGAATGAGAGCGTGTCTTGCCCAACACGCCGCACGGCGCTCCTGCTGCAGGGGTGTGATGTGCAGGCCGTCGACATGGAGGCTCTGTGGCTGGACGGTGTTCTCGCTTCGTTTGCTCAGCGATTTCGCGAGGCAGGAAAGGCGGAGGTGCTGCGTTCAACCAGCGGCACCTCTGCGCGCCACCTTTCGTCAAGCGCACCAACCATGAAGGGTATTCCATGGACAAGCATCACCCGCATCGACGTGAGCTACAACACGGCTATGGGAACTGCTGGTGTTCTGCACCTCCTCGAGACACTGGCCGCGCTCGAGACAGCAAGAGTGGCCACTACATCACAGTGTTACTCGCACGGGCTTGTCCCACACCCTTTCTGCGCCTTGGAGGAGCTGCACCTGCGTGCGGTGGGGTGTGACGACGCGGTGCTGCCTGCGCTGCTGCACCTTTTACAAGGGAAGGAGCAGCTCGTCGGCTCGGTGGTGCGGAAAGAGGAGAGACGGATGCAGCTGCTGCGAGGGCGTAGCGGCGAGACGCGCAGTGAGAGCAGCCGCAGCAGCACCGCCGCTGTTCTCCGCGCTGAGGTAAGCGCGTTTGCGAGTCTGCAGGCGCAGCAGACCGCGGAGCCTGCTACCGTATCCAGTGCTCCACACTGCACTCCGCTGCCGCTGTCGCAGTTGCGGATTTTGGATTTGTCATCTAACCGCTTCACCTCCTCCGTCCTCGTAGCTGCAGTGATGGCGGCCTCGATGATGCGCGCCGCTGCAGCGTCGACGACATCGGAGCCTCTCGCAGCCGCGGAGCGCGACGCCTTACATGACGCCGGGAGTGCGTTTTTTGCATTGCAGAAGAGTGAGGATTCACCTGCTGATGGCGAGTTTCAGTTTGCCCTCGCGCTGGAAGGCTGTGGGCTTGTGGACGCTGCCCTTGACACCGTTCCACGGGTCGTTGCCGATGTGGTGGAGGCTTTCGGGAAAGGGCAAACATCAGCTTTTTCCTCGTCACCGTCGGCATCCTCCACCTGCGCGCTTTTTCTCGGTCACAACACACTGACGCACGACGCGGTACTGCGGCTGCGGCGGTGGGCGTGGGCCGAGGAAGAACGGCGACCTTCTAATACCGTTGCTCAGGTGGCTCACCTGCAAGCATACGTGGAGGGAAATGCGGTGGTGCATCCTGCAGTGGATCATTCCACTACTGCCGACGGCGATGACACGGCAGGCAGAGGAAGTGTCGAAGGGTTGGCTGCGTGCTCTGCCACCGACCAAGACATGGCGTCGACATCCTTTCGCCCATCGTCTTTTTTCTCCCGTAAGCAGCAACATCGCGTGGACTGGAACGTGCTCTCCCCGCTGCCGCGTTTCACGGTGAGCGACAGAGGAGGGCATCGCGAATCTTCGCGCACGTGGTCGATGCCCGATCTGTCCACCGCCACCCAATCTCCACAGTCGCCACCGCGAGTGGCAGCGAAGCACCGTCGAAGGAGAGGCGCAGGGCCCCAAGCTGCGTCGCCGTCCGCGGCGGCCCCGCGCAGTCCGGACTTCTCGACGGACCCCGAGGCGTACATCGACGAGTTTATTGCGGAGGCAGAGCAGGTCATGTCGGAGCGCGCGTACGTGGTGAGCAGACCGGCCGATACCAGCGCGGTGGCAGATATGCTGCTGAAGCACGCCGACCAGACCTCGAGAGAGGCGAATTGAGGAAAGGATGGTGGGGCGTGCGGTGGACATGTTGCGAGAAATGCTTTCGTGCGTGTCGGTGTGCCAGCGCCACAATGGGAGAAGACGGAGCAAGAGACTAACGTGAAGTGGACGTACTTTTTTACGTATCGGGATCACTTTTTCAAAGAAACGATACACTCGGAAACACACTCACGCAAACATAGAGGGTCCCGGTTTCATGCAGAAGACGCAGAACCTGTGCGTCCGTGCCGATTCCATGCGACTGGGCAGTCGAGATCGGTGGTTTGTGTTGCGCAGAAAGAGAGATAGTCCGTCAACTCTTCACTTGCATCCACTCGTCACTTTCTTTCCACTGCCCTCTGTACCTCCTCTTTGCATTGCTGCTGTTGTTCGTATTGCTCTAGTACAGGTGAATTCTGCCTGCCCTTTCGGCGCCTACAACGCAAAGGTGTTGACGTCCGAATACTATTGTAATCATGAGTGAGCCGTGCTCCTTCAAGGGGTGCTCGAACATGGCGCTCACCGCGCTGCCCAAGTGTGAGTTCTGCACCCTCCGCTTCTGCACGACACACATGCTGCCCGAGCGGCACGGGTGCGGTGATGCATGCAAGAACGCGTCGCAGCGGCAGGCCACCGCCGACGCCGCGGCACAGCGCCAGGCACGAAAGCACATTGGCAACGATGATGCCAAGAAGCGGCTGGAGAAGAAGCTGGAGGCAAACGAGGCAGCGCGCCGGAAGAAGACGAAGGGCATGCAAAACAAGAAGTAGTCGAGAATTGCGGCTGTTCTTAAAAAAAAAACCAATACGTTACGCGAGAAAACCCTGCAGATCATACCACAAACTGTAGCGAATTTGGGGCTTTTTTTCATGTGTGAGGAAGAAATGCAAAGCAGGAAGCTTGCCGAAGCTGTCAAGTCTCACGAAGCGCTTGTGTGTGTGTGTGTGTGTACTTTCTCTGTTGTCAATAGGCTTTCTTCGTGAAGGGGAGTAGCAGCAGCCAGATATGCGAGGTAGGTGGTATCGCACTCTCGAATGAAGAAAAATAGAACTCTCTACCTTTTTTTTTTGTCATCGAAGAACAACATTTGCCATTTTCTTACATATCCCACCTTCTTTTCTTCTCCTCTTAATCGACTGCGACTTTAGCTCTCTTGTATATCACACCGCTTACCTCAGCCACACACGCACAACGTTGGTGTTTTTTTTTTTTTCGGTTAACTCCCGCTTTCAAATTAGTACACCCTTTTCCAACAACCACACCCGAGTTCACGACAACATGGCTGCCGCGTCGTCCGCCAAGAAGTCGCTCGTCTACGCCAACGACGGCAGTGGCCGCGACACCTTCGTGAACTACGCCGGCGCCTACTGGATGAACCCGCTGCCGGCTGGCATCTTCTTCAAGAGTGTCCCCGATGCACCTGGGAGTGCGACGCAGAAGGGCGGCACACTGGAGTTTGGCGACAGCAGCGCACACACCGGCCGCAGCCTCTTTGGCAAGTCGCGCTACGGCACAACGGTGCTCGCCGCGGATCAGGCTGGACTCGCGACAACGGGCAGCAGCGTTGCCGCCGCCGCACGTGAGTCGGGGGAGAGCGGAGAGGGGGAGGAGGGATTTAACGGTGAGGCCACTGCGCTGTCGCACACGCCTTTCGATGTCTCACGGCCGGAGCAGCGCCTGCGACAGCCCGGGCACGCCACCACCGGCCTTGAGGGCACGAACGGCGGTTCCACGTACAACGGCATCAAGGGCGAGTGGGTGGCGCCGCATGCGGTGGACAACACGCTGCTGCGTCTCGCCCCCACGTATGAGTCGACCTGCCACTATCAGCTCCGCACCGGCCGCTTCTTCGCTGAGGATGCGGCACCGCCACACGAGTCGACGCTGCCGGACAAGGGCGTGACGTGGGGTAAGTCCCGCTACTACTAAACGCTGTAAGTGGTAGACCGTGAGCTGTTTTTTTTTTTTTTGAAGATGTAAAATGATGTGCACTTATTTCCCGGCGATGGCCGTGGAATACTGCGCGTAGCGTGTTGTTGTAGTGTCCGCTCTTGCCATCGCTGTGTGGATAGAGCAGTGTCACACTGCCTTTTTCTCTTGCTCGCTGGCCTCTCGTTTTTGTTGGTGTTGGCGTTTGTGCGTGCGTGGGCGTGTGTTTCCCCCGTGTACCAACCTCGAGTTGATCCGCGGAGTGCCTCGTTGCTTTTAAGCACACAAACACCGGCGCACATTATCGCGGTCAACAATAAAAAAGCCTTTTTTTTCTCTCTTTTACAGTTGAGGCTACACAACTTCTTACGCCGTCGAAAGGCATTACCAGAAAAAAGAAAGAAAGAGAGAGTAGCTGACCCCGCCCGCCTGGTCTTCGTCAACCGCCTCTCTTTCACCCCAGCAAGGTTCATCCTGCTCATCTCACATTGTATCATATTAAGTTTTGTATTTCAGCATGTATGCGACCCTTTGTTTCCTTTTTCTTTTTCTCCCTCTCTTTCTCTTTTCATTTTTAAAAATTTTTTGGCCTTGATGCCTCAATACCGGAACCACGGCACGCATATGAACACCAATGCAACTGGCTATCTAGGCACGTTGCCGCCGGCGCAGTACTGCCAAAAAGAAGAAAAAGAAACCTACAACCGCGTAGTGGGCGAACAGCAAAAGGGGCGTTAGAGCCCAATTGCGCCGTTCACGCTTTTGTTTTTGTCTGTCTACCTCGCCGGCGTAATCCGACGACTATGCACCTTGTGTGCAGGACACCATGAAGAGGTGGATAGGTGGAGAGTCGCGCCGGCGGAAGTCGGAGTAGCAGCTGCGTAGACTCACAGCCCGCTTTCCTGTTTTTTCTCACTTGTAGTGGTGCAGAAAGTCTGCATTTGTAATCGAAGAGCTGATCCACTTAAGCCTTTATTTTTTTGCCTCATCCCACTCTCTCGTCGCCGCTGTCTAACATTCTACACGCTTTGCATCTTTGCTGCCTCCTTACACACCACAAATTGCTCATACTTGGCACCTGGAAGGAAAAACAGAACAGCTTCCTACAGACCTGTGCACATCCGATTTTCCTTCGCCCGCTTCTGCGCCATATCGCTACCTCCCCAACCCACCAAAGAATTTCTACCAGCTTCAACAACAGGAATTTAAAAAAAACGTTTCTGCTGTCTTTTGTGGTCGGACTGTAGGTACAGGTTTTGTGTTCTTCTTTCTTTTCCCCCCTTTTCCAGCTAGTCTTCGTACGCGCTAATTACCAGCTCAGCTTTTCATCTCGTCGCAATTTATATTCTATTCGTACTCACTCCGGTGTCAATCATTATTCTTGCACATTTTTACGTTTTTCCTTTTACGCACTTGTATCACTTCTTTTCCGCTAAAAAAAAAAGAAGTTTTGTTGAGAATACTCCTTGTTCATAATCTCTCGCTGCATTGCCAGTCGTCGAATTAGGAGAACATAACAACAAAGGAAAACAAGCAAGCAAGCTTTTTTTTTTTTTGACCTTGTACTCACTCTTTCTTTTTTTTCTTTTTTTTTCTGACATCGACCAGCGGCAGCCATGAGCTCCACCCACACGCAGGTGCAACTCTTCTTCAAGTGTCACAACCTCCTCGATGCCGACACCTTCTCGAAGAGCGACCCGTACATCAATGTGTACGAGCGCACCGCGAAGGGAGCCTCGAAGCTGATTGGTCGCACCGAGACGATCCGCAACAACTTGAACCCAGAGTTCAAGACCGCCATCTTGATCAACTACTTTTTCGAGTCGGTGCAGAACATCAAGCTCTGTGTCTGGGATGAGGACAAGGGCAAGGCAGATGATCACCTCGGTGACGCCGAGTTAACGATGGGGCAGTTGATGTCCGCCAAGGACGCCTCGCTTACGCTGCCCTTGACCATCAAGGGAACAGTGACCATCACAGCCTCGCTCATCGGGACAACAAAAGGCACCGTCAGTCTGCAGCTCCGTGGCCGTGATCTCAAAAAGATGAACCTGTTTGGCAAAACGGATGCTTACTTCGTCATCAGCCGTCAGTTGCCGAATGGGCAGAAGCGGGAGGTGTACAAGTCGGAGGCGCAGAAGAAGACGCTGAACCCGCAGTGGAGGCCAACGCCGCCGCTGGACCTGACAGATCTGTGCGGTGGTTACGCCATGTCGCCCTGCATCGCCATCGACTGCTTCAACACCGCTTCAGGTGGTGGTGAGGCGATGGGCGGCTGCCTCGTCTCGGCTGAGCAGTTGCTGAGTGGCAAATCTTTCGAGTCTGAGATGGTGGTCAAGAAGAAGGAGAAGTCGAAGTCGTTCGGCTATCTCGCCATGGACCGGTGTGATTACGTGAAGGCCTACGCCTTCCTGGAGTACCTGCAGGCGGGTATGGAGATAAACATCGCCTTCTCGATCGACTTTACCGGGTCGAACGGGCCGGCGAGCGACCCGCGCTCGCTGCACTTCTACGACCCACGGAAGCCGAACAACTACATCCGCGCGATGCTTGCAGTCAGTGACGTGGTGCAGGAGTACGACAGCGACCGCATGTTCCCCGCGTACGGCTTTGGCGCGATTGCACCGTTCACGAACGGCACGAGCCACTTCTTCCCGCTGAGCGGCAACCCCGCAAACGCGTACCTGAGCGGGATGCAGGCGGTGGTGGACACGTACGCTGGGCTGCTCCCAACTCTCAAGTTCAGCGGCCCGACGAACTTCGCCCCGACGATTCGTACCATCGCTGACGGCGCGCGGCAGGCGCGTGGCGTCTACACGATCCTGCTGATCCTGACAGATGGCGCGATCACGGACATGCAGGACACAATTGATACGATCGTGGAAGCGGATGATGCCCCGCTCTCGATTGTGATCATTGGTGTCGGCAACGCGGACTTCAGCTCGATGGAGCGGTTAGATGGCGATACGGTGCCGCTGCAACACCGCCGAGGGAACATTACACGCCGTGATTTGGTGCAATTTGTTCCATTTAACCAGTTTGAGGCGAGTCCGCCGGCTGCGCTCGCGGCTGCCGTATTGGAGGAGATCCCTCGGCAGGTGGAGGTGTGGGGCCGCATTAGCGGAGTCTCGCCGGGTGACTTTCGCCGGTGATGAGAGGTGTTTGGAGATCGATCGAAACGAGCGATGAATCGGGAAAGTGGGGGAACAATGGTTGCATTTGTGAGTGTGGGTTCCCTCTAGTGGCGTGTGGAAGTTCGAGGAACAAGAGTAAAGAAAAAGGGCGTCAGCATATCCGTTTTGCGTCAGTCTTTTTTTTTTTGAACCTCTGCTTTCGTGTGTTGTATCTACCTTCGACGCTGCGTTCATCGCGAAAGCACACACGCCTTTCTTATTGTTCTCCTGCCTCCTCCCTTTGAATCTCCACTCCCATCTTTTTTTATTTTTTGTGAGTTGTCGTTGTTGAAGTGGTTTATTGTGTGGAGGATCATCTCTTGTTTTTTCTTTCTTGCAATCTCAGACTTTTTTCAGTCTTTTGTTCTTTTGTTCCTTTTTTTTTCTCGATAATATGCTGACCTGTTCTATTTTTATTGCACTGCGTGCTGCTCCGCTTTTTGACCTTTTTTCCCGCTTCGTCTTTCTCCTTTCCTACTACTAGCTAACGAACTTTACTCTCTCCACGCGCTGGTGTATGTCTCTCGCTTGAAGAAGTAACGTTTCCGTCTCACCTCGCCTGATATTGAAGTCCGTTGTGACCCAAATTCTTTCAAAATGGGTACTTGAAGTAGACTCATTCTTCTTTATATGTGTGTGTGCTTGTGTGCGTCGCTGAGTCTTCGTGTTGCGTTTCTTTTGTTTCACTGGAAAGAGCGGACGTCAATGCAAAAAAAAAAAAACTGAAACAATACAGGACGTATGCACCGATCAGAGGAAGTGATAAGATGCCTTTTTTCTGTGTGGCGTCTCGATGAGACAATGACGCGGTGAGAAGTGCTCGTGCCTGCGAAGAGCTCTGTCCCGTGAAAGAGTGGCGGCAAAGCTTTATGACATGCTGCATTTCTATCATTAATGAGGCAAAAATTTCTCTGTCTGCATCTTTTATGGCTGGGAAATCGCGTATTTTGGCCACCACGAAGACGGCCGCACTTTTCGTGTCGATTTCAATGACCAGGCGTGTCTTGCTACAAGCAACTTCCGTTTTGGTGCCTGCTCAATGACAGCTTTGTTGTCGCGGCATAAAGAACACTGAAGCACGGACCAACCACTTGTCCCTCGTTCCTTTGTCAAACTCATGCGCAGGCCCACTTTTTCTTCTCACCGCCTTCCTCCCCCTTTGTGCTTCCTTTTAATTTGCTCACTCAAAATCTAGTCATACACCCACGGACAGCAATCAACCGCACTCCACTTAAAAGAAAACAAACAAACCTGTACATTCATTAGCAGCACACCAGACAAAAACCGTCGCAGCCCACCGTCTTCTCCTCCCCCTCGCTTGTTGCTTTCTTGGAGTTCCGCCGCACACTGCCTCTCTATTTTCGTGGCTTGTTTCTCTCTCTATATATAACTGAAGTCTCAGCCGGCCTCTCATGACGTCAACCAACACCGTTGTGCAGGTGTATGTCAAGTGCAACAAGCTCAAGGACACTGATGTCACCTCGAAGAGTGACCCCTACGCGGTGCTCTACGAGACCACCGATAAGCGCACCTTCCGCATTGGCCAGACTGAGGTGATACGCGACAACCTTAATCCGCAATTCCAAACATGCATCCCGGTAGATTACTTTTTCGAACTGCGCCAGACGATGCGGATAGAGATTTGGGACAAGGATAAGAAAACGCAGGACGATCCGCTGGGCAACGCCGAGTTTACGATGGGCCAGCTGATGTCTGCGCCTGCGTCTACGCTGACAATGCCCCTCACCATCAAGGGAACGGTGACGCTGACGGCCTCGTATGTTGGGTCGCAGCGCGGCACGGTGTCGGTCAGCTTCCGCGGCCGCGATCTCAAGAAGATGGACTTGTTTGGTAAGTCGGACCCCTACTTCTTCCTCTACCGCCAGCTACCCAATGGGCAGCGAGTGCAGAACTACAAGAGCGAGGTGATCGACAAGACGCTAAACCCGCAGTGGAAGCCGACGCCGCAGCTGGACCTGGCTAAGCTGTGCGGTGGTGAAATGGCCTCCCCCTGCATTGTATTTGAGTGTTTCGACAAGGATACCTTTAACGACGACGCGATGGGCAGCTTCATAGTCTCAGGTGAGCAGCTGCTCGCGGCCGGTGGGAAGGAGTTCGAGCTGACGATGAACAAGAAGGGCAAGACGAAGTCGTACGGGTTCATTGCGGTGGACCGGTGCGACTACGTGCGCAGCTACAGCTTCCCGGAGTACCTGCAGGGTGGGCTGCAGCTGAACATCGCCTTCTCGATCGACTTCACCGGGTCGAACGGGCCGGCGAACGACCCGCGCTCACTGCACTTCTACGACCCGCAGAGGCCGAACAACTACATCCGCGCGATGCTTGCGGTGAGCAGCGTGGTGCAGGAGTACGACAGCGATCGCATGTTCCCCGCGTACGGCTTTGGCGCGATTGCGCCGTTCACGAACGGCACGAGCCACTTCTTCCCGCTGAGCGGCAACCCCGCGAATGCGTACCTGAGCGGGATGCAGGCGGTGGTGGACACGTACGCTGGGCTGCTACCGATGCTGCGCTTCAGCGGCCCGACGAACTTTGCGCCGACGATCCTGACGATGACCGGTGGTGCGCGGCAGGCGCGTGGCGTCTACACGATCCTGCTGATCCTGACGGACGGCGCGATCACGGACATGCAGGACACGATCGACGCCATTGTCGCTGCGGACGATGCCCCGCTGTCGATTGTGATCATTGGTGTCGGTAACGCGGACTTCAGCTCGATGGAGCAACTCGATTGCGACGGCGGTTTTCTGCGTGACCGCCGCGGACGTGTCGCACGCCGTGACTTGGTGCAATTTGTGCCGTTCAACCAGTTTGAGGGTCGGGATCCCGCAACGCTTTCTGCTGCGGTGCTGAAGGAGGTGCCGATGCAGGTGGAGATGTGGGGCCGCATTGCTGGTGTTCTGCCGAATGCGTGTGGAGAGGCGCCTGCGAGCTAGTGGCGTGCAAGTGTGCGTGGTGAGAGGATTACACTGGTACTAATCAATTCATGTTCTGCTGCGAGTCGCTTTCCGACGCACAAGCTTTTTATTACTGTTCGGTACTCTTCTCTTTTTTTTTGCATCTTTGTATCTCTCACGTGTGATCCTTCCGGCTTTCTCCTCTGTGCTTTACTCTTTTCTTTTTTTGCATTGGAGGTTTTTTCTTGTTTCTCTTTCCCCACCTCAACGCCCATTCTGCTAATGAATTCACCGGTGAATGTGCCTGTCCGCAGTGTCCTCGTCGTTAATACCGACTTTTGCCGTGAGCGAGGAGACGCGCCGCTCATAGTGTAGAGAACATGGCGATTTGGGTGAGGCGTTAGAATGCGCGCCGTCACTGCTTCTATTTCTTTTTTCCTCGCATTTATATGTGGCGTAATGTCGCCTTCTTGTACCTTTCTTCGCTTTATTTCTTTCCCTCTCACGTTTCAACTTACAAAAAAAAGTCCTCTTTTGACTCTTCTCACAGCAAAAGCGATAAGGAAAGTTTAGAATAAGACCGCTCTGTGAACGCCTGATAGAAGAGTGGAAAAAGAAAAGGTGGAGCTCAATGTGAAAGCGCTTAGACGGAGACGCGAAGTATCACGACGGACTGTTAACCTTGGCGGGAAGCAGTGCCTTCGCTATTCTCCTTTCTGGTGCAAAGGACTTGAAGAACAGACTTGATGGCGCTGAAATGAACGAGGAAGGTAGGTATGAACTGACGCTGGTCTTCTTGTCCGTGTCCTGAAGCAGTCGCGACGTGTTTTGAGTGAAGTGGCGCTGGTCCTATTGACTACTGCGCACTAATAATGTCGGTCTAATGCTTCTGCCTTTCTTCATTGAGCTCGCTCTATATCCACCTCTTGCGTTTTTCTTTCTCCCCCCGCTCAATTACACCTCTCTACGTCTTAATGTGCTGTGTAGGCGTTTGCGCAAAAAAAAAAATGGGCGGTGGTGAAGGAACACAATTTTATGCACGGCTGATTAGTGGGACCTGTACAGCAGTGAGTTGCACCTTTGCCTAAGCGTGCAGCTGAGAACTTTGCCTCCTTTTTTTTTTACATATGTAGCTTAGCGCTGTGTAACGTGTGCACCACAGTGCCGTCCGCACTGTCACTGAGTGTGCAATAGAACGAAAGTGCCAGGCTGCAAACCTTCTTGAAGGCATTCGGGTTGTTTATGTGCCTGTCCTTTTCGCTTGAAGAAAAATCACATGTTTTTCACAGCTAGAGGCTCCCAAAATTGTTTGCAGGGAGAATTTCAAAGTTTAAGTGAGTCGCTATCCCAGAATCGCTGTGACAATTCACCGGCTGGATTCTTTTCGCTGTTTGTGTAGAGATTTACCGCGATGCTATCTTCCTTGTGGAAAAACGGCATTCGTGAGCTGCAACGGCCTGTTGCGGGCCCAGTCCTCTCCACAGTCTTCCAGATCCGTTCTTGCGGCGTTGCGCGCGCAGGATCACGTTGAGGGCTCTACCTTTACCGTCTTATGTGTGGCGCTGCGAGGAGGTTTAGCGGTAAGGTAACTCTAAAAGTCCCGCGATTGCTGCCGGCACAGCGTGACCTGAGTTCTTGGTGGTAAAGAGCGATGGGTTTTGTTTCTCCTCGTCCTTCGCCACGCCGTCATCTTTTGCGTAGTCGCTCACCCATCACTACCGGTACTTAACAACAGAGCCATTCTTCCATTTAAAAAAAAAAATGTTGCGGTGTTGAGGCGCGTCGTGTGCTGCGCGTGCATCCTTAAGAACAAAAGGGAAACGGTACTGCGACATGTAAACCTTGTGGTCCGCAAGGCCACTGATGGATCAAAGACCTTTCCTGTCGTGTCGGATACAAGATGCTCGCCAATTACTTTCAGACGCATTCTTCAAGGAAGGTCTGCTCGTACTGAGTTGGGCAAAGCGTTTCGGAGTCGGTCTTTGCAACCAAACACCTTCCATGTTTGGGGACGTCAACAGGCCGGTCTGTCTGATCCGCTGCAAAGTCACTCGTACTGCTGCCAGAAGAGTGCTTTCCACACCTTCTCATGCAGCAGGCGTAGTTCTATCGGTACATGTGTTACCGGTCATGATGTCAGCGATCATGTTGGTGAAATACTGCTTCAATGCCACGCTCCGTCGGACACCTGTTAGGAGGCTCTTTTGACAGTGGTACGGCTTTCTCGCGTGGAGGTGAGGACAAATTTGCTGCTTGTCATCTCCGGTACTGATATCGCACTGCTGAATGCCTCGTAGCTTGGCTGTAGCGTGTAGTGTTCCTACGACCGCTGCTATCGACTGGCACAGCGAGAAAGGTGCCCGACGTGTAGGAGCTGGTCTTCTGCTTCACAACGGCGTACGCAGAGATGGAAAGATAGGAGCGGCGAGACCCGAATTCCAGTTTCCTTTTTGCCTTCTTGGGCTAAGGTGTCCGTCTGCTGGCAGAGAGCGCGGCCGCATAAGCTCACTGCAAGGCTCTGCTCAGCGTGAAATTTGTCTCGTGGCCAGCGCGCCAGCGGCTGCATGCAACAGTTTCGACAAATCCTACGGACGCATCGAATTAAGAGCCGCGTTGTTCTCATATCACGTGTCTACTTCTGGAAGCCTCAGTGCGGTAGAAGGCAGTTGTCCGCTTTCTCTTTCCTCTCGTTGAGTAAAAAAAAGAATTGTGCGCTGCAGATTTGTCGCGCCGGTCTTTTTTTCTCGACGCTTGCGCTGTTTGACAGCGTGACATGAGAATACAAGGAAGATAGAGTAGGGGTAGTAACACCACTTGTGGAAGCAGCCAGATATCGATTGCATAACTTGCAATGCTGCTCGCAATGCTATTTTTTTTTTTTTTGCCTCCCGTCCGCGGTGAGTATGCACAAAAAAAAATAAAGGTAGAAATAAGGTACTCTCAACGATGCACGAGAGCGAGAGGCAGCAATCGTTAGTTTTCAGGAGAACCGACAACTCTTGAGTTTTAGCGAGTTAACTGATGCACATTACCTGATGGCGGAGCTGCTACCTGAGATCGCCTTTGAAAGAGTCTCGTGCAGCTTGAGAGTTGCCAGTCTCGCGACGTGTTCGCACTTTTGCAAGTAGGTCACAGGCTCCATTGTCATGCATATATGAAAGGTTTCTCTTATTATTCTGTGAAGTTCACTACTCGCTTGTCTCTCTTTTTTATGTACGGTGTGGCGCTAATCTACTAGAAGCTCTCAGGATTCCACCTAGATTCATCAAACCCAAAGAATCAGTGTTATTAATTCTTCGTTCTTTCCCCACTCTTATTAGCCCATTTTTGTTGTCTCACCAGCAACTTCGACCTCCTCGCAGCATTTCATAAAAGTAAAAACTATTTGGTGTTATGAAGCACTTTTAGCGTTGAAAATCCTCGCTTTTTTTTTCTCCTGCCTCTTGCCACAACGATTTTACCGAGCAGGTTTTCAATAAATCGACTTTGTTTTCCTCTTTGCTTCACTTCTACCTACCACTGCTTTCAACTTTTTCACCTCTACTATAGAAACAAAAACCATTTGTTCCGTTATTGACACCGCAACGGACAGTCTGCAGGTGCTTCGGTTCTCGATTTGCGCCTTTTTCTTGCCCACTTCCCTTTACGATGACGTCTGCGAGCACCGTGGTGCAGGTGTACGTCAAGTGCAACAAGCTCAAGGACACTGATGTCACCTCGAAGAGTGACCCCTACGCGGTGCTCTTTGAGACCACCGCAGAAGCCGTTCGCGTCTCGGCCAGACTGAAGTCGTGAAAAACAACCTCAACCCGGAGTTCAAAACGAACATCGCCGTCTCCTACTTTTTCGAGGTGCGCCAGACGATGCGGGTGGAGATTTGGGACAAGGACGTGAGGACGCAGGACGATCCGCTGGGCAACGCCGAGTTCACGATGGGCCAGCTGATGTCTTCGCGTGGCTCGACGCTGACGCTGCCCCTCACCATCAAGGGAACAGTGACGCTAACGGCCTCGTATGTTGGGTCGCAGCGCGGCACGGTGTCTGTCACCTTCCGTGGTCGTGATCTCAAAAAGATGGATTTTTTTGGCAAGTCGGACCCCTACTTCTTCCTTTACCGCCAGCTGGCGAGCGGACAGCGGGCAAAAGTGTACAAGAGTGAGGTGATTGACAACACGCTGAACCCGCAGTGGAAGCCGACGCCGCAGCTCGATTTAGCCCAACTTTGTGGTGGCGACCCTGTTTCTCCCTCTATCCTCTTCGAGTGCTTCGATGAGGATACGGGTAAGGATGACGCAATGGGCAGCTTCATAATGACCGGTGAGCAGCTGCTCGCGGCCGGTGGGAAGGAGTTTGAGCTGACGATGAACAAGAAGGGCAAGACGAAGTCGTACGGTTCATTGCGGTGGACCGGGTGCGACCTACGTGCGCAGCTACAGCTTCCCGGAGTACCTGCAGGGTGGGCTGCAGCTGAACATCGCCCTTCTCGATCGACTTCACCGGGTCGAACGGGCCGGCAAACCGACCCCGCGCTCACTGCACTTCTACGACCCGCAGAGGCCGAACAACTACATCCGCGCGATGCTTGCGGTGAGCAGCGTGGTGCAGGAGTACGACAGCGACCGCATGTTCCCCGCGTACGGCTTTTGGCGCGATTGCGCCGTTCACGACGGCACGAGCCACTTCTTCCCGCTGAGCGGCAACCCCGCGAACGCGTACCTGAGCGGGATGCAGGCGGTGGTGGACACGTACGCTGGGCTGCTGCCGATGCTGCGCTTCAGCGGCCCGACGAACTTTGCGCCGACGATCCCTGACGATGACCGGTGGCGCGCGGCAGGCACGTGGCGTGTACACGATCCTACTGATCCTGACGGACGGCGCGATCACGGACATGCAGGACACGATCGACGCCATTGTCGCTGCGGACGATGCCCCGCTGTCGATTGTGATCATCGGTGTCGGCAATGCGGACTTCAGCTCGATGGAGCAGCTGGACGGTGACGGCGGCGTGCTTTGTGATCGAAGTCGCCGTGCTGCACGACGCGATTTGGTGCAATTTGTGCCATTCAACCAGTTCGAAGGGAAAGATCCGTCGATGCTGGCGGCTGCGGTGCTGAAGGAGGTGCCGCTGCAGGTGGAGATGTGGGGCCGCATATGCGGCCTTAATCCCGCAACTGCATGCGCACGTTGATGGTAGTTAGAGCTGTGGAGGAGGGCTTTAGCTTTCATAGTCTGCGGCGTAATTGGGGTCGGCGGCGACGTCAATCGACGAAGCTTTTACGGAGGTACAACTGCGGTCTAAAGAGAGGTTTTTTTTTGGTTTCTAAAATATGACTCTGCGTCGTATTCCATGCAATGAGCCATTTTAACACTTTGTTTTGTGCGAGCTGTACGACAGATAATAATGAAGAAAGCTGCATGGTTGTGGTGTATAACCTCTTTTTGCCGTGGACTCCAGCACGTTTCTCATCCTGCAGAAAAGGCTTTATTTTTGTCGCCTTTGCAGCTGCACATCGGGACGCATGTTGAGCGCCAAATTTGATCCAATTCATCGACGTAGCTGAGTGACTTTATTTTTGTATGTGTGGGTGTTTTGACGCGTGACGTGTCGTCTCTACTTCCACGCCCCGTTAGCTACTCTTTCTTTTTTTTCACAACGCGGTTGGATGGAAAGAGAGTCAAGTTCATGCTGAGATTACTGACTTGCTGTTCTCTTCTCTTGCATTTTTTGTATTAATTTCCTCATTTTTTCGGCCTCCCACGGAACGCGTCTGCGGTCTACTTCTGTCTTTTCTTCTTCAGCTTTTCCTTGTACCACTAGGTGTGCATGCTTCGACTAAACTGTTTAGTAGGGCACTTGCCTTTTTTTTTTAATGCTGGCTACTGCCACTGGTTTTGCAACCCAGTGAACTTGTATCTTTAAAAAAGAAAATCTAGCAGTGACCAGCTGAAGGGACTGGGGGGCTCGGTGCAATGGGATGAATTTGATTGGAAGTGCTGAACCACTTTGCGTATGTTTGTGGGCTCTTCACAAAATAAGGGACGCTCAATAGATATATCCACAAAAAAAGGAAAAAGGAAAACAGCATTGCTACTTTAAAGTGTTACGTTGCAAACTTTTTTTTTTTTCTTCCCCGAAGCACTGCAACTTTTAAGTTAAAGCTGCTGTCATAGAGCCTGAAAAATTAATGTTCCGATGCCTGCCATCTGAAGCCTCATTTGAACTTTCGCAACATTTCTGTCTTTCTGCTTTTTTCCCACATCATATTACATATTAATTTGTAGTTCACTCCCTCGTTCAATGCAGCGCGTTGTAGAACGTTCACTTTCTTTTCTCGTCCCACTACTGACCAAATTAGTGAAAGGAAAACAACACACTTTTTTTTTCTACTAGCCCACTTTTCTTAACCTAGAAAATCTTGTCATTTTTTTGATCTCTCTTTAGCTTTCTCCGCTCTTCTACGACCAAAACAAAAAGAAGGGCACCATAGACTTTAGTCTCCTTTTCTTCGTTCCTTCGCTGCCCTCCAATGGCAACCACTCACACCACCGTTCAGGTGTACGTCAAGTGCAACAAGCTCAAGGACACCGATGTCACCTCCAAGGCCGACCCCTACGCGGTGCTCTACGAGACCACCGACGGGGCAAAGGTGTCGCTGGGTCGCACTGAGGTAATCGCGAACAACCTCAACCCGGAGTTCAAAACGAACATCGCCGTCTCCTACTTCTTTGAGGTGCGCCAGACAATGCGAGTGGAGATTTGGGACAAGGACGTGAAGACGCAGGACGATCCGCTGGGCAACGCCGAGTTCACGATGGGCCAGCTGATGTCTTCTCGCGGCTCGACGCTGACATTGCCTCTGTCCGTGAAGGGAACAGTAACGCTAACGGCCTCGTATGTTGGGTCGCAGCGCGGCACGGTGTCTGTCACCTTCCGCGGCCGCGATCTCAAGAAGATGGACTTGTTCAGCAAGTCGGACCCGTACCTGATCCTGAGTAGGCTCTTAGCCAGCGGTCAGAAGGCGAAGGTGTTTCAAACTGAGTGTATCAACAACACACTGAACCCGCAGTGGAAGCCGACGCCGCAGCTGGACTTGGTGGATATGTGTGGCGGTGACCTCAGCGGTCCGTGTGTGCACGTGGAGTGCTTCGACGAGGATCCGGGCCAGGACGAGTCGATGGGCAGCTTTGTTGTCGCTGGTGAGCAGCTGCTCGCGGCCGGAGGGAAGGAGTTCGAGCTGACGATGGACAAGAAGGGCAAGACGAAGTCGTACGGGTTCATTGCGGTGGACCGGTGCGACTACGTGCGCAGCTACAGCTTCCCGGAGTACCTGCAGGGCGGGCTGCAGCTGAACATCGCCTTCTCGATCGACTTCACCGGGTCGAACGGGCCGGCGAACGACCCGCGCTCACTGCACTTCTACGACCCGCAGAGGCCGAACAACTACATCCGCGCGATGCTTGCGGTGAGCAGCGTGGTGCAGGAGTACGACAGCGACCGCATGTTCCCCGCGTACGGCTTTGGCGCGATTGCGCCGTTCACGAACGGCACGAGCCACTTCTTCCCGCTGAGCGGCAACCCCGCGAACGCGTACCTGAGCGGGATGCAGGCGGTGGTAGACACGTACGCTGGGCTGCTGCCGATGCTGCGCTTCAGCGGCCCGACGAACTTTGCGCCGACGATCCTGACGATGACCGGTGGCGCGCGGCAGGCACGTGGCGTCTACACGATCCTGCTGATCCTGACGGACGGCGCGATCACGGACATGCAGGACACGATCGACGCCATTGTCGCTGCGGACGATGCCCCGCTGTCGATTGTGATCATCGGCATTGGCAACGCAGACTTCAGCTCGATGGAGCAGCTGGACGGTGACGGTGGTGTGTTGCGCGACCGCCACCGTCGTGCTGCACGACGCGATGTTGTGCAGTTCATTGCTTTTAATCAATTCGAGAATAAGGATCCATCGAAGCTGGCGGCTGCCGTGTTGCACGAAGTTCCTCGGCAGGTGGAGATGTGGGGCCGCATCACTGGTGTTCTGCCGAGCGTGTTCGGTAACCGGTAAGGTGCATTATTTACCCATGTTTTTTTCCTAATTTTTGAGTTAGGCTGTTTGCTTCAGCAGTATTACCTTTTCCTGTTGCATATATATATTTTTCGTAAGAATGAATATGATGTTGTTTTGTGGAGGCACTGTTATACCCTCTCTCTTCGCTGCCCTTCTCTCCGTCTCATCGTCATCTTCTTTTTATTTATATGTCTGTTTCTTGTTGATCACCATTTTTCGCTCGCTAACGCGCTTTTCTAGTCTTCTCATCCACGCTGACTTCAGTATCGTTTTTTTTATCTTAATTGCTACTTTGCTCCTCCCTTCTCGCAATCTCCTCCCCTGTTTAATATGAAGTAAAACGCTGCCACTGCACAGTGGTGAAATCAAGTTCATTGGCCAAGTACAATTATCACGCTTTGCTTGAGAAAGCAACGTTGAGGCTGCTCCTGTGCGGCGCGTTAGCTTGAGTGACGCCCATGCGGGCACACTGACGCGTGATCTGGAAAGCGTTATTTTAGCGATTAATGATAAAAAGACAGCGAGGGCGTGTTCATGTGGACCTCTGCTTGAGGAGCGTGTTCTTCTTTGGCTTTTCCTTCATCTGCCCTTACTCTCCTACTCTCTTTTCCCTCTCTTTCTTTTGCATCCGTATCGACCTTCGCACAGATTTTTAATCGTCGACTCGCATCCGCTGCGCTTTAACCAACTCTCTCCTCCCACTCCGTACGTGAGGCACTCGAAATCGAGCAAGTCCGCTTGTGTTTGTGTGTGTGTGTGCTCCGCTTCCTTCGCTGCATCAGCGTTGTAGTGTAGCACCTCCGTGAATCTCTCTGTCTGTTGTTGTTCTTCACCCACTTCATACTGTGCTTCCTTTTTTTGAAGTGGTGTGATTTGTGACTGCGGAAAGAAAGAAAGAAAAAAAAAAACAGCCCTCTGTACTCTCACCATATACTCGTCGCTTTGCCTTTCTTGAATTGATACCACTTCGGTTGCTGTTCTGTCAAGCAGAATTAACAACGCCATATTGCAACGTTACGTTGTTTTTATTTCATACGCGATCAGGCCCGAAAGGACACCAACTCAGAAAGTAAAAATGGCTGTTAGAGATCGCCTCGTCTTGTTGGCTGTGTGCCTCGTGTCGGCCCTCCTTATCCTGTCCGCCGCTGCCGCGCCTGATGGCAGTGGCAAGGTGGAGCCGCCGTGCATCGGTGTCGACCTCGGCACCACCTACTCCGTCGCGGGTGTCTGGCAGAAGGGCGAGGTGCACATCATCACGAACGAGATGGGCAACCGCATCACCCCGTCCGTGGTCGCCTTCACCGAGTCGGAGCGTCTCGTCGGCGACGGCGCGAAGAACCAGCTGCCGCAGAACCCGGAGAACACCATCTACGCTATCAAGCGTCTGATTGGCCGCAAGTTCAGCGACCCGACGGTGCAGAACGACAAGAAGCTGCTCTCTTACAACATCGTCAGCGACAAGGCCGGCAAGCCGCTTGTGCAGGTGACGGTGAACGGTGCCAAGAAGGAGTTCACGCCGGAGGAGGTGAGTGCGATGGTGCTGCAGAAGATGAAGGACATCTCCGAGACCTTTCTCGGCGAGAAGGTGAAGAACGCCGTCGTGACGGTGCCCGCCTACTTCAACGATGCGCAGCGCCAGGCCACCAAGGACTCGGGCAAGATCGCCGGTCTCAACGTCGTGCGCATCATCAACGAGCCGACCGCCGCCGCCATCGCCTACGGCCTTAACAAGGCGGGCGAGAAGAACATTCTCGTCTTTGACCTTGGTGGTGGTACGTTCGATGTGTCGCTGCTGACGATCGACGAGGGTTTCTTCGAGGTCGTCGCGACGAACGGCGACACCCACCTCGGTGGTGAGGACTTTGACAACAACATGATGAAGTTCTTTGTGGACGGCCTGAAGCGCAAGCAGAACATCGACATCTCGAAGGACCAGAAGGCGTTGGCGCGTCTCCGCAAGGCGTGCGAGGCGGCGAAGCGTCAGCTCTCTTCCCACCCCGAGGCGCGCGTGGAGGTGGACAGCCTCGTCGAGGGCCACGACTTCAGCGAGAAGATCACCCGCGCCAAGTTCGAGGAGCTCAACATGGCCATGTTCAAGAACACCCTCATCCCGGTGCAGAAGGTTCTGGAGGATGCCAAGCTGAAGAAGAGCGACATTGACGAGATTGTGCTGGTGGGCGGCTCGACGCGCATTCCGAAGGTGCAGCAGCTCATCAAGGACTTCTTTGGTGGCAAGGAGCCGAACAAGGGCATCAACCCGGATGAGGCCGTCGCCTACGGTGCGGCGGTGCAGGCGGCGGTGCTCATGGGCGAGAGCGAGGTGGGCGGCAAGGTCGTCCTCGTCGATGTCATCCCCCTCTCCCTCGGCATTGAGACCGTCGGCGGAGTCATGACGAAGCTGATCGAGCGCAACACGCAGATCCCGACCAAGAAGAGCCAGGTCTTCTCCACCTACCAGGACAACCAGCCCGGCGTCCTTGTGCAGGTCTACGAGGGCGAGCGCCAGATGACGAAGGACAACCGCCTCCTCGGCAAGTTCGAGCTCTCCGGCATCCCGCCGGCGCCGCGTGGCGTGCCGCAGATCGAAGTCGCCTTCGACGTGGACGAGAACAGCATCCTGCAGGTGACGGCGAGCGACAAGTCGTCCGGCAAGCGGGAGGAGATCACCATCACGAACGACAAGGGCCGGCTGAGCGAGGCCGAGATCGAGGCGATGGTGGAGGAGGCGGCGCAGTTCGCCGAGGAGGACCGCAAGGTGCGCGAGCGTGTGGAGGCGAAGAACTCGCTGGAGAGCATCGCCTACTCCCTGCGCAACCAAGTCAACGACAAGGACAAGCTGGGCGACAAGCTCGACGCGGACGACAAGAAGGCGATCGAGGCGGCCGTGCGTGTCGCGCTTGACTTCGTCGACGAGAACCCGAACGCCGAACGCGAGGAGTTCGAGGAGGCCCGCGAGCAGCTGCAGAAGGTGACGAACCCGATCATCCAGAAGGTCTACCAGGCCGCTGGCGGCGCTGCCGGTGAGGAGCCGGATGCAATGGATGACTTGTAGAGCGCCGTTTGTTCGTTTCTTAGCTTCCTTGCTTTCCGCGGTGTTGCAGGTGCGTCGCGGGTTTTCTTCTCCGCCTCTCTCTTTTTCATAATGCCTCTGCGCTCTCGTCTTTTTTTTTTCTTCCTTTCTTTCCCCTTTCTCTTGTTTTCACACTGCGCAAACTCTCTCTCTTTCTGTCTTTCTTTTTTCTTACTACACAGTAAAGAAAAGGAAAAAAGAAGAGAGTGGAATCTGTGCGAGATAGGAACTGTGTGGGCATGTTTCTCGTGTTTCTTTCTATTTTCCTGTCTTATACTTAATGGCGGGGGAAAAAAAAATTGAGAGAGTGTGAGTCACAGGAGGACAATACTTGTCTTCTTTTTATATTTTGTACTCCTTTTTCGGTGCAGTCGTTGTCGTTCTATCACTAGTACGCAACGCTCTCTATTTTTTTGTTTGTTTGTTTGCTCTTGTTCACAGCGTGCCTCTGTGTAGTCCCCACCCCCTTAATTTTTTTTGGCGTTTTCTCCCTCTTCATCTTTCCTCCTGCATGTGTTTTTTGTCTTCTGTGCAAATCGGCAGCAACGAGACCATCACCGAAGGTGCTCTATTCGAAGGAAGGGGTACGAGTACGATGATGCTTCATTTCTTCTCTCTGGGCTGTTTAATAAGAGAGGAGCGTTCATCTCTCTCCCCCTGTCATAGAGCTACCCATCGCCTTTCTCATCAGCGGTTCGTTGCCGTTCTTGTCGATGTTACCTGAAGAAAAAAAAAGACTAAGAAAAAGATATCAGCACAGACTACGATGCAAACACGCACACACGCCTTCGAGAAGCAAGGAACGTAGCCTTTACCCCCTTTCAGTTTTACTTTTCAATTACTCTGAAGTGCGCAGGAGAGAGAAACCCGATATCCATGTTGATGGCATTCGCACCTCAGAGTACAGAGAGGAGGATCTAAAACATGGTTTCCCACGAACTTATTCGGGTTCTTACTATTGATTTTTTTTTTCCTGAGAGGATGATGCAAATGAAAAAGAGAAAAAATTATGAAGAGACGAGGCACGCCTCATGAACAGCAAAAGAGAAAAATGAAAAAAAAAAACACTAAAGAAGACACTGATCTTCTCCACTTATGTATGGGCTTAACTAAGCAAGTGGAGAAAAGGGAAAAGATGAAGCAGTATTTGTGATCTCTCTCGATAAAAAAACAAAAATTCTACCAAAAAGTATATACCTATCAGCGTTGCAAAGTGAAAGCAACGATCTGGCTTTGAAAGGGAAGTCATGGACTACTCACCGCGCTCTCTGCGGCGCTGTAGGTAATCTCTACAAAAGCCGTTGACAAAAGTTCAAAGACGGCAAAGTTGACGTCGTCTTGTTCTTTTGTTTTTTGTACTATGATTGGTGGGATGGGAACAGTGCGTGCGGTAGGCGGAGACACCTCTAGGGAAAGGAGTGAAGGCAAGGCGGCTGACGCTGCGTACTTCTTGGTTCTCTCCGCGCTTTCTCCCCTCGACAACAGCAGAAACAACGACCCAATGGGGTCCAAAGCTGAGGTGCGGCTAGGTGGAGTATTTGCACCACACGCCGATCTGTTTCTCAGTATTTCCCCTTTCCTTAAAAGCGCACATTATAAAATCTTCACCTCTGTTCTCTTTATCTCCTCCTCTTCCAATACTCGACTACCAATTAAAACTCAGCACTTCCTTCTTCATCTCTTTACTCTAGATTTCTGATCTCGGTTTTTTTTTTGTTTAGCTTCTTCGATCTGCTATTGTCGACTTTCGTCTTGTATCTGTTTTCTTCGCATGCAGTTTTCATGTCCCGTTCGGATATGTGAGCCCTCACGCGCCTGTCCCAGCAGCGGTGCCTCCACCACCGGCCTCTGCGTCACCGTCGTCGTCCGCGCACCTCGATGGCGCGCAATCCTCCTCGAGTGGCACCGGTTGTGGCGCGTCTACCGGCTACGCGGTTGGGCAGGGCTTGTTGAGCGGGCGTCGCCTAGCTGTGCGGTTGGTCCCTCAAAGCGCAGCAGAGCCGCCTGTTGCTGTAGAATCCTCTCGCGTGCTGGAGGATAGGCACGTGAACATGACCCCGCCTGGCCCCTCGTCCTCCGCCTCCTCTCAAGTCGGCCACGGCCTCGATCGCGCAGATGTGCAAATGCATGCTCAGGTGGCAGCATCACCGCAGCTACCACAGCAGCAGCCTCCCTCCTCTAATCGCTATGGCGGCGGCATCGTACGCATCAGCGATTTGCAGAGGCGCGGAGTGGCGGCCGTGGAATCAGGACTGCGCCTCGCCACACTCCAGGGCGGCAGGCCCGCTGCCACCATATCGTCCACTGGTGCATCGGCGCCGGATCATGACAGACCCTTGGCTGACGTCTTTGCACCAGCAACCAGTGCTGGTAGTGCGTCCCGCCGTGCACCGCGTGGGTCATCCTCTGCGGCGTCGTCTTCCACGAGAACCGTGCGTGGTCGGGGGCGAGGTGGGCGGCGCTCGGCTGGACGCGGTGGACGCTCCTCCCGCGGCTCGGTGGAGCTGGAGCTGACGGAGAGCGGGGAGTTGTACGACTACCGCTGGTTCATGGCGCGTGGACGGCGCTGTTTGATGTACAACGGACAGACTTACAAGGGCTCAACGGCGCACCAGATGTGGACCAAGATGAAGCAGGTGGGGACGAAGCGCGAGCAGGCGGCGCGGCGACAACCCGCAGCGAGAGCAACTCCCGCTCCGTCAACACGCCGAACAGCCGCAGCGGCGGTGTCACTGCGTGGTCGAGCGCACCACACGTCGACACGGGCATTATCGGCCGCACAGCGCAGTCTCGAGCTGGAGAACGCCGGCGGGCGTGACCGACGCGCAGCAGCTGCGACACTTTCAACTGTCACTGGTGGCAGTGGTGCTCCAATGAGCGATGAATGGCGGCGGCTGATGGAGGAACTGGGGGTCGACCACTACGAGGAGCTGCACCACGCTGTGCTTGCGCAGTGCCGGGCCTCGCCTAGCAGAGAGCAGCACCTGGTGCAGAGGGCGGGAGACGTGGTGGAGATCACAGACAGCAGCGACGCCTCTTCCGCCTTCTCCTCGTCTCCGTTGTCCACCGACGACAGCTCGTCTTCCTCCAAGACTGATTCCGACGCCGAAGAAGCGCTCCCACCGCAGGAGCCGCAAACACTGCAGTGGCCGAACACGGCGTACTTCAGCGATGCGAGCAGCGGGTGGTCCTCGGCCTCGTCTTTCGCAGAGGCCACTGCTGCGTCTCCACCATCAAGGAAGGCAGAAAAGAAAGAAGCTCACGCGTCAGCGTCTGCACAATCTTCTCCGCTTCCTCCTTCTCCTCGCCCGGCCTCCGCTGCGCGCGTGCGGGTGCTCGCCGGTGTTGAGGTGGTGGAGGAGGACGGGTGGGTCTACCCGAAGGAGGTGTACGCAGCCCGGCAGCGGCAAGACCGCATTGCTGTTGCTGGTGCTGCGGTGACGACGAACCCGCCCATCTCATCCTCTTTCACTACTCACGTTAATCAGCGTGGCGGCATAGATGGCCACGGAGCACTGCAGCCTCGTCCAGCCCTTCTTCTCGATACCGAGGATGTGCCGCTCTCCGATCTCTTTACCCAGGCCGCTGCCCCACAAACCGCCACAGCGCCGCAAAGTAGCGCGTCACTCAGAACTGTCCTTGTTCAGCCATCTTCTGTGGCGCATCTCCTCTTCCCCCCGCCCCGCTCGCAGGTCAAAGACGCCCCACTGGTGGCCTTGCTGTAATTCTGGGCGGAAGGGAGGATGCGCTCTCGTTGCGTCCTGCAGCCTCCCTGCAGGGCCGCCAAGGGCATGGTGATGTGACGGCACCCAAGACGGGTAGCAGCGCTGCCGTCCTGCGAGAGGTGGACGACGGTGATGATGTGCTGGATGGGCTTGACGCCGTGGACGTGGCGGACATGTTCTTGATAGGAGAGGAGATCGGCGGGATGCGGTACGGTGCCTGAGTGGGTAGGATGAAATTGTTTGTGTCTGTTTTGCTGTCATTGATCTGCTTACCAGAAAGAAGGAAACAAATAGAACAACAGAAGAAGAAGAACGGAGCGCATTTTATGGAACACTATTAGAGGCGCAAAGGAAAAAAAAAGATGATAGTAGAGCAAGAGATCGTGTTGTTGTTTTTCTTCAAAGTGGAGTGAGGCTGCGGCGAGATTTCACCATGTTTAAAAGTGGATAAGAAAGAAGCACAAAGATGCAGGCCTTCATAATTGACGCTCCGATTTCATACAGAGGAGTTTTAAACGCCTATTTGTGTTTTTGTTGACCAATGGAAGCCAGACGCAATTGTCGGGTGTGGTTTGCGGCTTTCATTGAAGGCTCCATGCCTCTGCCACCCGCATTCTTTTTCTCCGTACACCGCATTACGCTCTTACTTGACACTCTCTCCCACAGGACACGTATCAGTCTCGCACCTACATATTCTGCGCCTACGTCGCATCCTTTCGTGCAGCAAAAGTACACCTCACTGCCGATTCCCCACTATTCATCTTCATATCTGTTGTTTCTTTTGTGTTTTTTCTTTGATTTCCAGAAATCTTTGCGCTATCTTTTGTTCTTTTTTCCCTCTATCTGTAACGCCGTCAATTGCTACGCTAAACTATACTTACTCCCGATTTCGTGAGACCTTACTGCGCAGATGAGCGGTGCTCCGCTGGGTAGATGGGTGTTGGTTCGCTCCGATCGCCTCGTGCTCTCGGTGGACAAGGCAGATCACGTCTACACCATCGGCCGCCGTCGGCAGCTGCCCTCGTCTCAGCTGCTCTCTCACAAGTACGCCTCTCGCGAGCAGCTGGCTGTTGTCTGGCACCCGCCGCACCTCTACGTGGCACAAATAGGCAAGAATCCTTCTTTTCTTGGCGCCACGTGCGAGCAGGTGCCGCGTCTGCCACCCAGCGGGACTGCAGGAGGAGAGGAGAGGCCGAGCGATGTCGTTGTGGCAGCTGTGGTGCAACACGCCCTGCTGCGTTTTACTCCCTCTGCCGCAGCGAGCGAGGCCGCCGTCGTCAAGGCAAAGCAGGGTGGTGCTCTGGAGGTGAATGTGCCCTTGTCAGACCCGGTGAGTGTGATGTATGCTCCCGATCCCAAACTCATCACCGCAGCCACGTTGCATTTCCCGGAGGAACTCGGCCTGCCCAGCTTCACCGTGCGCTTCGAGAGCACCGATGTTGGCGGTCGCGAGGATGCGACGGCTGCGGCCACGACCAAGTCTGCGGCGGAGATGCTGGCGGTGCCGTCGATGCGCGCGGTAGAAGCTAATGACAGCGATGACGAGGAGAGGAATGACATGGAGAGCGGTGAGGAGGCGCAAGGGCGGCCTGGTGGCCCGGGCTCTGCTGTCACTGGCGGCGGCAGCGGCGGTGGTGCGTCGCAACCGGAGTGGCGTGGGCTGTTGGACGTGGCTCTGCAGGAGCAGCAGCGCCAGAACTCGGTGCGAGCATCGGAGGGGCAGAGGAGCGATGCTGGGCCGCCAGCACCTGCCTCGCCTCCAGCCCCGCCACCTTCAACAGCAAAGAGCACGACGCCCCCGTCGGCACCGTCGGCCTCGATTCCCTTTGGAGGCAACACGACTCCTGCTGATGCTGCTCTTCCTCCTCCGCCTCCTACTGCACCGGCAACTCCACCCACAAAACAGCTGCAGCAGAAGATGGGCTTCTGGGAGTGGAACAATCACGCAAAAGGCGATACAGAGGACCCAAAGGCGTGGCGAAAGTACAACCAGGCAGTGGCGGAGCTGCTGGAGAAGGCCTATACCAGTGCCGCAGTGGCCAAGGTGAAGATCCCAGACGCGGTCATGTTCGACCGGCCTGGCGCGAAGGGTGCCACGTATGGCGTGTGCTTTGCCGAGAAGTCGCTGAAGGGGGCAATGATCCAGTACGTGCTGGACGATCCCCGCCGCTTCCGCCTCGTGCGCCGCACCGGTGGGCCGCCGGTGGACCGCAGAAAGGCGAAGAAGGCGAATGTCATTCCATCGGAGTCGGAGAGCGAGAGCGAGAGTGAGAGCGAGGAGAGCGTCAGCGATTCCGACTCGGACTCGGAGGAGAGCGTCTCCTCCAGCAGCAGCTCCGAGATTGAGGAGCTCCCAATGAAGCGGCAGCGACGCAGCTAAGGACGCTGCACACTGTCCCGTCCCTGCGGTGTTTGATGGACTCGACTCTGTCTGCCATGCGTCACGCTTTTTCTCTCTCTTTATTTATTCACTTTTCCTTTTTCGTTTGTCGGAGATCGAGGTTCTTGTGACATGTGAACCTCGATGCATTAATTGCAGTCCCTAGCGGTAATCGTGCTGAAAAGCAGAAAGCGGAGAAGAGCCACAAGAAAAGTGTTTATTATTTCGTGCTGAAGGGGCCACACATGTGGCGATTGTGTCAAATTAGATCATTGCATGCTTCTCGTCTGTGATGTGCGCCAGCGGGAAGCGTTGCTCTTAGATGAACGAAAGCTTCTGTTTTTTCCAACCGTGTTTGCCTATCAGAACCGACAAACTAGTGCATGAGATCTTGATTGTACGTTTGCGGGAGGGCCTCATGAAGGTTGAGCGTGAAGCCAGGGCGTTTTCCTCTCCTCTGAAAAAACACCTTCTTGCCCTCCCCGTCTTATTTTAAAAAAAAATCTCTTCATCTACTCCACCGCACGCGTTGTGCTCAGATTCATCCCACATTCAAAGCACTGCTGTCTCTCATCGCGCCACACATATTTATACACAAATACACATACACCGACACTGATACTACCGTCCGCACACATGGCGGCCCAGTTTCAGCTGACGGCGCGGCGGGTGAATACCCCAGCCGGCATCTCTGCCGCCCACCTTGGCGAGTCGCCGACGTGGGACGACGAGAACAAGGTGCTCTGGTGGATCGACATCCTCGATCAGACCCTTTACGTGGGCCAGCCAGCAGCTGGCGGCCTTTGTGACTTTGAGCGCGTCGCCAAGCTCCCGCTGAAGGGGCATCGGGTTGGTTTTGTGGTGCACACCAAGGCCACAACAGCAGCAGCAGAAAGTGGGGCGAGTGGGAAAGCTACCTACCACGCCGTTTGGGGATCGCAGTCGGGTCTCTTTTACACCCCGTATCTAAAGGACCTGCCGTGGTGCTCAGCAGGCGCGACGGCGAAGCAGACAAAGCTGCACGCCACCGCTGACGCCCCGCAGCACCGCCGCCTCGCCGACTTCCCCCTCAGCACCTTTCCTCTGCAGGGCGGACGTGTCTACCGCTTTAACGACGGAAAAGTCGGCCCGGATGGTTCTCTCTGGTCCGGTGGCATGATGGAGCGCTCGGCGCAGTTCACCAAGCGTGACCCGGGCTGCGGCGCGCTGCTGCAGTGGACACCACAGAATGCCGCCTTTCCCTTCGCTGTGGGGGCGTCGGGCGTGACGGTGTCGAACGGCATCGGCTGGTCGCCTGCGGGGGACGTTCTCTACCACATCGACACCCCCACTGCTGTAGTGCGCGCCTATCCGTATCACCGCGGGGCTGCCGGCGCACCGGGCCGCATTGTGCAGAGTGAGGGCTACGTCTTTTGGACCCTTCCTGCTGACCGCAAGGCGCGAGGCGCTACGCTGGATGGCTTGTGTGTCGACAGCGCCGGTGCGGTGTGGGTTGCTTTGGCTGGCATCGGAGAAGTGGTACGCCTGCAATCGAGCACAAAGGAGAAGGAGGGTGACAAGACTGCGGTGCCGCCGCAGGTCACGATCACGGGCGTCGTGACGGTTCCAGGGGTGACGCTGAGCACGAGCTGCTGCTTCGGTGGGGCGGATTTGACGACGCTGTACATCACCACCGCCCGCGGCACAGACCCTGCGGCGGCCGCGAAGTGCACGCAGGCTGGGGCTGGCTTCGTGTATGCGGTGAACCTGAAGGGTATTGCGAAGGGCATGCCCGCCTCGCGTCTCCAGCTGCCTGCCTCGATGCCTCTGTCGCGCTTGTGAGAGGAAGGGGGAGAAAACCAGGTAAAGTGGAGCTTGTGGGCGTCCACCGTTTTGATTACTTCGTCTCTCTTTATGTCCGTCCTCCCTACACATTTATTACTGCGGTTGTGGCGTGTGCCACTTCTTCTTTCTATCACTCTCTCCCTCCCCGATGCACCTCTCTGTGTGGTCGCGGAGACGAGGTGTAACTTCAAAAGCGCTTTTTATACCACCCTTTATTCCCTTATTTTTTTTTTACAACATTCTGTTCTCTCGCGAAGCGCAACAGATAGCGTGCTTGCTTGTATGTGTGCGCCTCTTCCGCTTTTAGTGCATTAATGCGTCTCTTCGCTGAAAGTGCGTGGCTCAGTATCGACCCTGAATGTGTGTGTGTGTCTGCAAACATAAATTAACTACACATGTGACAGAAGACGCTGTGGCATTGCTGTGCGAAAAATGAGAGATGCTAACTCACGCACGAGGAAACTGCGAAGAAAATGTACGTCCGGAACTCAGCGCTTCGCGGTGTTTTGGTCAAAGAAGCAGTAGATCGAGCAGTCGCGGTGGTCTTTTGGCTGCTTCGTTCATACTCCTTTTTGTGTTTTTTTTTTTGATATTACGTATTTTTCTCTCACACTCTACAGGAAAAACAAGCAACCACCACTTTTTCTCATCTTCGCACTTCATCACTCTTCGTCTCTTCTCCTTTGCTACCACACCTCTGCATCCACTCACACTGCACAACATCGCACAGTTGAGCATCTTTAACTTCAAAGTCCCTTCATTTTCCTTTTCCGTTTTCGTACTTGTTTTTTTTTTTCTTCACCCTCTTCTGTTCTCTTCTGCTACGCATAAACAAGTAGCAGTGGAGCACTATCAAAAAAAAAAAAAGAGTGAAAAAATAATCCCTTTCTTCCTTTATTGTTCCGAGGCTGTGTTTTTTTTTTCTCATCTTTCTCTGCCACTTCTTTTTTGAACACCTTTCTCTACGGCGTTCTCTTTTCTCTTTTGTACTTTTCCCTCTTGTTCTCAGTAGAGACGAGAAAGCTTGGCGACAGAGCCGCTGTTCTCGACGCATAACACAGAACTGTTTCTCCGGTCTGTGTGTGTCTGTGCTCACCTCTCTTTCGAAGCAGTGGAAAAAAACAACAGCAACAACGAAGCAAGAGAGCAAACAAACAAAAGAACATTGCCTACTTAGTGAATCAGTATCCTTAATAAAGGTGAGATAGAGAAAGAAGAACACAGGAAAAAAAAAAGAAAAGACCGCGGCGCAAACTCTACAAAAACCCAAAGACCAACTTTGCCAACCATAATTTTTTTCCGTTTCTGGCAGACTCCATACTCCTACTGCAGACACTCACGCATACACCCTACAACCAAAAAAAAAAAAAGAAGAAGGTGCAGCACTCATTTGTTATTTTTTCTGAGGAAAAATGTCTCTCTTCTACATCGTTGCCACGATTCTGATCGCGCTGGCCGGTTACTTCTACCTCCAGCTGAATCAGAAGGCAGGCGGCACCTACACAACGACAAAGACGACTGGCTCGCCGCAGGCGAAGAGCTCTGGTTATGGCTCACCCACGAGCGCCAACGGCCCCGCGAGCCCCACCGCGCCAGCCGACAATAAGGAGGTGCTCGTGCTCTTCGGCTCGCAGACCGGCACGGCAGAGCTCTTCGCCAAGACGCTGACCCGCGAAGGCGCGAAGCTCGGCGTGCCGATCAAGATGTGCGATGTGGAGAGCTACGAGAACTTCAACCTGGAGTACGAGCGTCTTGTCATTCTCATCTGCGCCACCTACGGCGAGGGCGAGCCGACCGACACAATGAAGGACTTCCACGACTGGATGATGGACGAGTGCCGCTCCGTCGGTGAGGAGCTGGCCAACGTGAAGTACACCGTCTTTGGTCTTGGCGACCGCCAGTACAAGTACTTCTGCGAGGAGGCCATCGTGATGGACCGCCGCTTTGACGAGCTCGGCGCCAAGCGCATCTTCGGCCTCTCCTGCGGCGACTCTGGCAGTGGCCAGCTCGAGGAGCAGTTCGATGAGTGGCGCAAGGACCTCTGGCCGGCGGTGTCGCGTGTGCTGAACATCAAGATCAAGCAGAACACCGAGGAGCCGGTCGAGCCGGAGTGCCGCATCAAGTTCTGGGAGGAGAAGGAGGCCCCGCTGCCCTTCCCGAAGACCGCCTCGGTGCTTGAGCCGACGCAGCGGCTGCCGGTGTGGGTGCCGATGATTCGCAACGAGGAGCTGCTGAAGCAGACCTTCGACGGCAACAGCACCCGCGCGATTGACTTCAGCACGAACGACACTATCATTTCCTACCAGGCGGGCGACCACCTTGGCATTCTGCCGTGCAACTCCGACGAGCTGGTGAAGGAGTACCTCGAAGTGCTGAACGTCCCCGAGGACGAGGCGAACCGTGTCTTCTCTCTGCAGGACAAGAAGTCGATGAAGAACGTCTTTCCGGCGCGCGTGTCGGCGACGACGGCGCTGAAGTGGTACCTCGACCTCGCTGGTGTGCCAAAGAAGTCCACATTGCGCGCCTTTGCCCACTGCTGCACCGACCCGGCTCAGAAGGAGGAGCTGCTGCGTATTCTGCGTGTGGGCCCGGAGGCACAAAAGGAATTCACCAAGCTGTGCGCGCAGCTCCGCACGATGCACGGCTTCCTGCGCCACTTCAACTCCGCCAAGGTGCCGCTCGCGTTCTTCTTGGAGCTGATGCCCCGCATTGCGCCGCGCTACTACTCCATCTCTTCTGACATCCTCTCCACCCCCAACTCGGTCGGCACGACGATCGGCATCATCCCTGGTGGCCTCTGCACAAGCATGCTGTCCAGGATGAAGATTGGCGACAAGGTGCCGGTCTTTGTGCGCAAGACGACCTTCCACCTCCCGCTGCGTCACAAGGACCGGCCGGTGGTGATGATCGGCCCCGGTACCGGCGTGGCGCCTTTCATTGGGTTCCTGGAGCGCCGCCGTGCGTGGCTGCAGAAAGGCGCCGCGCTTGGCAAGTCTATTCTCTTCTTCGGCTGCCGTCGCCACGCCGAGGATCACATCTTCGAGGAGTACTGCACGCAGGCGATGCAGGACGGGGTGCTCTCGGTGCTCGACACCGCCTACAGCCGCGATCAGGCCTACAAGATTTACGTGCAGCACCGCGTGAAGGAGCGTGCTGCGGAGATGTGGGAGATGATCTCGTCGGGTGCCAACATTTACGTCTGCGGCGATGCCCGCTTCATGGCGAAGGATGTCGACAAGGAGGTGCGCCGGCTTGTGGAGGTGGAGGGGAAGATGTCGCCCGAGGCAGCCGAGGAGTACATGAAGAAGCTCGAGAGCGGGGAGCGCTTTCTCAAGGACGTCTGGACGACGACGGTGTGAGCTTTAGAAAAAATTTTTTTTTCTTTTGTCGCAGCCACCCGTTTTATTTTTCCTATTTTATTTAACGTTGGATGTATGAACCTGCCTCAGATGCTCAGAGACACATAAGAGCAGAGCGAAGGAGGAGGGAAGGCGGTACGACACATCTGCACGCAATTGCAACGCTAGTCTGTACATCTTCCGCTCCTCAGTGTGGTATTTGTTTGTCTTTTGCTTCTCTTTCCAACAGTGACGCTGTAAAAGGTGGGGAAAATAAGAAGGAACTACTGCACTCAGGCAAACTTTTCTTATTAAAAAAATGGTGATGAAAATACTTCTTTATGAACATTTTTCTGGCGTTGGCTGCCTTGTGTGTGAATTTAGTTGTTGAGTGAACTTGCATGAATTGGGAGAAATTAATATAGATATGACCAACGTGACGGTTGGCAACGAGAAAAGCGAAAGTGGTGCCGTTCGGCTTGTCTTTTCCTTTGATTATATCACCTGTTCTCGGATACGCCCGCGTGCGGCTTAATCCTTCTCCAGTACATCTCCTTTTTATTGGTGAAATGCGGTAAAAACGCTTGCAACAACAACAATAAAGAACACAAATTTATATGAAATTTCTGTATGTGTAAGGGAAAATGCAGTAGGCGAGTCGGGGATGGCGCCGGTCGTGTAGCGTGTGTTAATGGCGAAAGAAACTGCTGTTTTTAAGAGAGCAGTTTGAATGGGTGTGAGAGTGGGTCTTTTTTTCTTTCTTCTTCTTCTCACCCCAATGACGTGCCGATTCAGGTGTCCACGAGCGGTGTACGACAGCAAAAAAATAAAACAAAAAGACTTTTTGTGTAGCTCAGCGTAGAGTGTAGCAGCGCCGTGTTAAGAGTCATGAGCGGAAGACGCGATCTGTGGGGAATGTGTCGCGGTCGGCGTGTTCAACGAGGTGCTTCAACGCATTAGATGGCGGTGAGGAACGGCGAAACAATTTTGCTTTGACATTGTTACAAATAAAGTGGCGTGTGTGTTTAAGGCTTATTGTTTGGAGAAAGAGCGCGGTGCTGCTTCAAACTCTCACTAACCTCTGGCGAATTAGCGGCGGCGTCCAACGATCTTCGCATCTGTTCTAGAACAATTTCCTGTGTCCCTTCACTTACTACCTCGTCTCTTTTGCCATTGTACTCTCTCGACCTCCGAGCACGCGTTCAAGTCGCTTGGCAAGGCACAACTGTTCTCTATCTTTTTTTCTTTTTCCCCAACTGCGGCATCTGCATTGAAGGCGCTGCGCCTCATCTTGTTCCTCCGTGTCTGTGTGTGTGCGCTGACCTGCTCTGCGGCATCTGCATTGAAGGCGCTGCGCCTCATCTTGTTCCTCCGTGTCTGTGTGTGTGCGCTGACCTCTCATCCCTACTGCTTTTCCCCTCTTTAGCCATGTCCTTCACCATCGTCGCCTGTTCCGACATCCGGGCCCAGAAGGTCAACATCGAGTTGCCCTTCGAGCGCCCGCCGGCCTCCGTCGAGGTGCTCCGCGGCGTCCTTGAGAGCGTCTTCCGGCAGGAGGAAGCCGCCATCAAGCAGGCCATGGGCTACACAGATGTCCGCCCCTGTGAGCCCTTCACGATCAACCGACTCCAGCGCTACGACGACGACACGCAGAGCTGGTCGGAGATTACTTCGATTGACATGCTGCAGTCCTATGATCAGCTCTACGTCTTCCGCAAGAACAGCACCAAGGCGGACATCTCGACCCAACGGGAGCTGCCCGCGCCGCGGCCGTCGGAGTACTTTGTGGATCCCTCCTTCGCCAGCCACCGCGGCAGCCGCGGAGGCCCGGCACAGCTTGAGACGCCCGCGCAGACCTCCTTCCACACCCCTCGTGCCGGAAACCGCGGCGGCGGCGGCGAGGCGAATGGCAACCGCTACGACATCTCTCCGATCAGCCAGCCACGTGTGAGTGCTGGGGGAAGCCCGTACTCGGCTGCGGGTGCTGGTGCTCCTGCTGGAGTGCCGATGCCACCTTCGACTTCGTCCGGGCGTCCCTCTTCCTCGGTGCGGTATGGCGGACCGCTGGGGGACATCGATCCCTATCCCGCCTCTGCCGCGTTACCGGGCGCGACGGCCAGCGTTCCAGGCGCCGGCGCCGCACCCTCGCCGTCCTCCTACTACTACAAGGAGCGCACCACGCCGGAGCGGGTGGAGTACCTTTTCCGCCTCGGCAGTCAGCCGAACGGCGGCGCCTTCCTGACCGAGAAGACCTTCGAGCACATCTTTCGGCTCGCCAGCGTTGCCTTTCCAGTCGAGGTGCACCAGGACCTGTTTCATCACTTCGCCAAGAGCGGTGGGACTGTTGGCGCCACGATGGACTACGAGGGCTTCCAGGAGTTCGCCACCTACTTTCCAGTGCTGATGAACATCACCTATCAGCGCATCACGAACCAGGAGAGGGAGGAGGCGATTCGTGCGGCGCAGCGCGACAGTGGCAAGCATCTCGAGCAGGCGCGGCGGCAGGTGCAGGAGCTGGAGACGCGCCTCGCTGCAGCCCGGAAAGCGGCACAGGAGGCTGAGCAGCGCCAGGCGCGCCTGCAAGAGGACCTCTACGACATTGGCCAGCAGCGCGACCCAGACTACTGCCGCGACGAGCAGAGGCTGCTCGATAAGGAGGTGAGCGTCTTCAAGTACCGCGAGCGGCTCTCGCGCGAGGAGCAGGACTACGAGCGTCTGGCCATCGAGCGGCGGAAGCGCGCGGCGGCGGCGTCAGCGCGGGCACGCTCGAACTCGCCGCAGGGTACCTACGACGCGAACCGCTACGGCCCACGTGATTAGACACTGCTGCAAGTGCAGACAAACTTTTTGCTGATTTCTTTTTCATCGTTGGGACACGCCGTGAAGCTCTGCCGCTTGTTTATTCTTCTCTGTATGTTAGAGCTGTAGCTATAGAATCGTGTTGTTTTTCTGTTGTTGACTGTGTGTGTGAATGTGGCAATGCGGTACACATACTCTCACACTGTCATCATTGGTGTCCTTCCTTTCTTTTTCCCCCTTCTCTTTGTAGCTGTACTCTTACTCATTCTCGTACTCAGCACACACACAAAAATCAATAAAGCTCTTTTGCAGCTCGTGTGTAGCTGTGCACTTCAGATAGTCGGGCACGCTGTCTTTTCTTAGCGTCACTCTTCGAGCCATCGTTTTGGTAGACCTCTTGTTCTTTTTTAGTGGTGGTGAGCTTACTTCTTTTCTTTTGTTGTGTGATGGACGGTGTATTCGGAGACGTCGTGTCTCCATAGACGCTTTTATTTAACAAAAAAAAATATTGATATTGAAACAAGGCGGAGATCTGCCTTTCTGCTTGTCCAACCATAGCAGTTAGGTGGAGCTCTACTACATACGCTTCCCTTTTGAAAGATCTATTCTTCGTCGCCTTCTCTGCGTAGCTCATGCAGTGAATGTGTGCGGCGCAGGTTTTGCCCAGAGCGCAGCACCAGCGGCTACAAGCTTCTTGAGGATGTACATCTTGTATCCTATTTTCCACTCCCTTCGTATTCCCTCTTGTCTACTTAATTTCTTCTCGTGTCGTTTTCTACGTCGTCTCCCTCGACAAACACCCGCGGTACTTTGCACCGTCTGCTTGACTCAAGTGCTCCGGTTCTTTGGCTCTCTTCACTCTCGCCCTCCCTCTCCCATTCTCCTTCCCAAACAGGATAGCTTCAAAGTAGGGGAGAATAATTGTGAGCTTGGCTGCAGCCACAACCACTCTCCACTCTCAGCCCTTACCTCGTTGCTGTTGGAGAGTAGGCACCCTCAACTTTCTGTACATATTTTCTCTCTCTCTTTTGTATCTCCACCCTGTCGCCTCCCGCTTGCTTCTGATTGCTTTGGAAATATCTATTCTCTCACTCCTTCTTGTTTCTTCTTTTGTTCCTTCACTTGCATCTCCATCTCACCGAGACCATAATTGTTTTTTATTTTTCTCGTTTACAGTATTTTACCTTCTTTCCGTATTTCTTCTGAGGAAATTTTTCACGACAAGCAAACAGAGCGAACAGGAACAAAATAATTTACGCGCAGGGAAAAAAAAGTGTCATTTCTGTTTCTGCTTCTTGTGTGACGTGGCTGAGTATCTCCGTACTACCACATCCTTAAAACGAAAAAAAAATCTCTTCACGTGGAGGCTTGGGGAAAAAACACCATACCCATATATCGACTGTCTGTACGTGCAAGTGCGTGCCTAGGGCTCCGAAGTGAGTCATCAACGGCTTATTATATATAAAGAAAAATAAGGGGAAAAGTGGTCTACGCTTTCGCTTTATCGGCGAAGTTGGTTCTCCATCTTTTCTCTTCCTCCCCAGGCTGCATGTAGTTTTTTTTTTTTCTGTTGTTGTTGTTTCTTTACATTCCTCTGCTGTGCGAAAAAAAAAGAACAAGGTGGAAACGTCGCAATCAAGAGAACAGAGCATTCTCGAAAACTCACTTAAACCCCCTCGTCCTAATCACCCTTTTTTTCATCTTCCTATTTCTTTGCTTTTCATTCTCTTGTGTTTTTTTTTCCTCCGCGAGAAGGGGAACAAAGGCAGTAGAGAGACGGAACAGTGGCTGACGACCGCCTCTGGAAGCGCAACAAAGTGCTGTTTTGCGGTTGGCGTCGCTTTTTTCTTTTCTTATTTTTTTTAATTCTGTGGTAGAGATTCCTATTTGTCGCTTTTTTTCCAGGTTGAAATTAGTCACTGCTGAGATCCTTGCTTGCAGAATTTCCTGTCTTTCGTGAACACCTTCATACTTCCTTTCTTTTTTTTCTTTTATTTTTCTCTGTTTTTTTCTGTCTTTTTTTTTATTGCTTGCTAATCTCGTCTGTTTTACTTGAAGGTGTTGTATTCCTTGCTGCCGGAGGATCGCTTGGAGCGGCCGGAGTAAATTTGTGTGTCGTCAGCGCAAGCTAAAACTTCTAATTCGTACATTTACATTAAAAAAAAAAAACGCATTTAAATTGTGTGTTTTTTCGCCTGTGTTGTTGAACGCATTTTTGCGACTCTTCTTTTTTTTTCTTTTTTGCTCTCCCTTTCGCGAACCGGACGCACAGTTTCCCCCCTCTCTCTCTTAATTTGGTGTTTGCGTGTGTACTACCCCTCTTTGCCGCTGCTTCTGACCTCTCAGACACATACATACGTCGGGCAATCAGTCAAAGAACTCCACGCTCGCTTGATCTTCGTCTATTTTTTTTTTTTTGGCTCCGGGCGAAAGAGTGAGGACAACAATCAGCGACGTGATCTATTTTTTATTTCCACATCTTTTTTCCCCTCCTATTACTTAGAAGTGCCGTGGTATAGCGCTCTTTAGTGCATGCCGGGAACGTTTGCGTTGCGCACATTAACAGAAAACCAAATCGCTCTAGTGGTCTTCTTCTTTTGAAGATCCTTATTTTTCTGACTCTTTTTCCTTTGTCCCATCACACATCTTTTTATTTTTTTTTCCTGCTTTTAACTTCACCCGTCTGAAATTGAAAGGGAAGACCCACGTCAAGGAGCAGAGCGCCGCTAGAGAAGAACAACGCTTCACAACTATTTTGGCGCCGGGAAAAAAAACACAGCTAATTTACAGAATAAGTTGTTCACTTTCCGCTACCTTTCGAAAAGCAGCGCTATTTCTTTTTTCTGTTTTTTTTTTTTTCCGAAGTCGCCTCTCCCGCTTTTTTTTCCTTCCTCTCTCGCTTCCCATTTACCTTTTTCTCTCTTTTTATTAAACACACACACCCACACACACACACAGATACATTAGCTTTGTGGTGAGGCTGCTTTTTTCCCCTTCCTTCATTCTTCCCTGTTTTTTTTTCTTTTTTTTTCTGTTGTCGTGTCGGTTTTGAGCCGCTTTTTTTTCTCTTTCGTGCAGCGGTAGTGTTGCTTCTCTTCCTCTTCCTCATCCCCTTTAACGTTTTTTTTTCCTCAATATTTTTTTTCCGCTCCCTTTTTTTTCTACATTTCAGGGTAAATTATTTTCATTCATCTATTTTTTGTTGCTATACACATCAACTGCGGCCTTCTTCCTCCTCATTTTCCGTTTTTTTTTCTGTCCTCCATTCGATTTTCTTACTCCTTCTCTTTGTCCTAGTGCTTGGCGTGGTACCTTTGTTTGCAGCGTAGAATCCTCGCTGACAGTGCGCGCCTCCTTCTTTGTTTGTTGTGTGTTGCTGACAGGTGCCCTTCCCTAGTCGTGGCGGACGAATCGAGCACCGAACACCGCAAAAGACTTTTTTTTTGTTTGCTTCTATTCGTTCTGCTTTTGTCGTTATTATCTTTCCTTTTCATATCAGAAAGCTTCTTTTATTATCATTTTTATATAGCGCTCCATTCTGCCTTATTGTCTTGCGATCCAGGTGTCTAAGCCTTTTTTATTTGGTGTAATCGAGTGTCGCCGTGCGTGTACGTGTGTGGCAGTCTTCTCCTTGCAGACGTGGAGAAGTCAGCCGACTCCCGTAAAGTACTGCACTATATTTTGTTCCTCTTCTTTTTTTAATCTCGCTGAAGCGCGTTGCACACGTACACACTTTCGTGGCTCAGACGGTGAGAATGCGGAGCGCTATGCAGCCGCATGGCGGTGCGCCGAGTGAAGGACGTGTCTCTGCCAACGCGAAACGTGGTGGACTGAGCGAAGAGCTCAACGCCCACCGTTTTTCTGCCGTGCTCGCCCCGATCCAGAAGCCCGCCGCAACGCCGCCGCCGTTCCAGAACAACATTGCGGTGGTCCGCCCGGTTCCCGACCTACCGCCCCTCAATCAGATCAAGCACATCCTCAGCTCCTCCAGCGTTGCCACGCCCTCCCTCAGCGTGAATGAGGCAAGTGCAAACGGCAACGCTCCCCGGTCTGCTGACACGAATGCTGCTGCCTCAGGTGTGCGGCGATCCGACTGGAGGGCGGCGCACGCCATTAGCGACGAGGTGGGCACCTCGCTGCCTGAGTTGTCGGCGCTGCCGGTGCCCGTGTCTTGCCCTCTTCTTCCCGCCACCACCGGAATTCTGCCCGTCCTCGCCGTCGGCTCCCACAACATCAGCGGAAACGTGGAGATGCAATGTGCGGCCGGACCAGCACGGCGCACGGTACACCGCGTCCTCAGCCTGCGCGAGGACCCGCAGTCGCCGCTACCCAGTGCACAGGACCGCGTCTCGCAGCCGGGCCGTCGCATCAAGTTCGCCATCGACGGCGGCAACGAGGAGGCGCACGCGAACGCGGAGTCGACGACGCCGCTGGCGCGACAGCGCAACGTTCTTGCCCCTCGCGACAACGTACCACTGCACAGCGAGACAGGCATGTACCACCTCGAGTACCTGGACGAGGGCGGCAAGTTGCAGCGGCGTCTCACCGCGTATTACCACTACTGCGCGGACCAGGTCAGCTTCGACGAGGAGGACGCGGAGGGGATGTTCACCGATCACCTCGGCCCCTTTCTGCGCGAGTCACGGCAGTTCCGTGTGTACGTCGTGGACGACATCGACCGGGCATATGGTGTGGTGAACACCGCAGTGACGCTCTCGGCCAAGGAGGAGCAGGAGGCCCACCCAGTCGGCTCGGCGACGTCGGACAACGGCACCGACACCGTCACCCTCACCGGCACGGTGGTGAACGCGCTGAAGGAGTGCGGGGCACCGGCATCGTCGGAGCTGCACGAGTCGTACCAGCCGCTGCAAGGCTCTGTCTTCGAGAGTGCGCTGCGAAAGGCGTGGGAGTTGCGCGAGAAGACACGCGCGGAGTCGCTGCAGGTGGCGGAGGTAGGTATGGGCAACGCCAGCCTCTCTGGTACGCTGCCCCAGTGCCAGCGCGGGTCGTGCCTTCCACCGATGCTCGCCTCCTCGATGCTGGCGGAGACGGCTGCTGCTGCGGGATCCCCTTTGGATGGTGGCCGGAGCGGCCTCACAGTAACGGACACGAAGAGCAACAACACGAATGGCTTGCCGGGCTACAATAATGCCTGCAATACCTCCCTGCCCACCTTTAAGGCCGAAGTGAAGGCATCATTGCAGATGGACACGAACAACGACCCCTACGCCCCTCTCACCGCCCTCCAGCTGGCCACGGCGGAGTTGTGCGAGGCGGAGCTGACGGCGCGCCGCGTGCTGTGGACCTCCTTCCTCGCCGAGTCGTACGAGCTCCTCGTTGCCGCCGTCGAGTTGGGCACCTGCGAGTTCTTCCTGAAAGGGCTGGACGGGTACACGGACTCCCACGCGAAAACGGTGGCCCGCAGCAGCGCCAGCCTCAGCTGCTACCTTACCTTCACTCTCGAGCATCATCTTCCCTGGATGGCAGATGCCTACCTCGCAGCCTACAAACCCCTCTCCCCGTCCCGCCCTAAGGCGAGTCGTCAGCGCTACGTGGAGGACAACAGCGGTGGTGCAATTGCCGCCGCCGCAGCTGCCGCGGTAGGTGGCGGCAACAATGGGAAGTCTCTCTCGGCCCGCAAGTTCCGCAGCGTCATCCACGGGGAGCAACGGCCTCTGCCCCTGACAGCCCAACGCGTTCTGCCAGCTGGCGTCCCCCAGTTGCCCCCGGTTCGGAGCTATATGAAGCATGGTGGGCCTTTTACCCCTGCCACGGCGGCCGTTGCGGATCAGCCGGTCATCTTCACCATGGCCTTCCTCTTCAGCTTCAGCTTTACAATCTTGACGGAGCTGTCGATGGTGGCGCGAACGCAGCCAACAGACATCGTGGCGGACGCGATGCACCTGTTGCTGCCCTGCGCCGGCAGCCTCACCAGGGACTCTCTCTTCACGTCTCTCACCCACTCCGCCTCTGTTGTGGTGGTGTCCGACTCGACGACGACGGCGGGGCAGGGCCACGACTTGCTGCACAGCACCCCATCGACGGGCAACGTCGCCGCTTCCGCCAATGGTGTGCTGCCGGGGGACGCAGCGGGTGCGGCTGCTGCCAGCAACGGCAGCTGCACGGCTGATGTGATGGCTGCGACGGGACGGGACAGCCTCTCGACCGCGTCGGTGCAGTCGCGGTTGTTGCTGCGGCAGTGGACACAGCTGAACCGGGCAGGCGACGCGCCGCAGCTAGCCTTGGATGAGTCCACTAAAGGGATCAAAGGACTTATCGAGGCAAAGGCGGCGTCCAGCGGTGCCGTCGTACCCCACAAGGCCGCGCGGCGCTATTCCAGCTACGACACAAGCCGCCAGTGGCTTAAGATGCTCTTCCGCTTCTTCCGCAACGAGGAGGCGCACAACTTCATGAACGACAGCCCCATCTCGATGCGCAACTTCTTGCCGTTGCCGCACGTGTCGTGGGAGCGGGTGCTGCTGCGCTCGCACGCCATCATTGCCTGGAACGAGTTCCACCACACCGTCGTGGTCGCCTCGGACACGCTCTGGGGCTGCAAAGACAGGCGCAGGAACAGCCGGTGGCGCCACAAGGCGTCGTGGGACCCGCAGCACTGGGAGCGGGCGATGCGGCACTCGGAGCAGGAGGCTCTCAACATGGCGGCCGCGATGCATGAGCTTTGGTACATGGCACAGGAGTGGTGGCTGCGCCTCGTGGATGCCGTCTTCTGGGTGACCGCACCGATCGCAGGGTCCAAAGTGAGCGGCGGCGGGTTGTGTGTGGATGGACGCCGCCGTGGCTCTCTCAGTCGCGGTGGTTGTGGTGCGGTTGGTAATGGTGGTGGTGGTGGTGAGTGGACGCGGCCGAGGGTGGGCGGGGTGTCGCTGTCGTCCCTGCCCCCACCAGCGCAGTTGCCGCCGTTGCCGTCCTCGTCGCGCTCGCCCCTCGTGCGGCAGCTCCCTCCATCCGACGCTCCCGGGCCAGGAAACAGGGCTGACGCGTTGCCTTGCGTTAGTGCCAGCACCAACCGCCGCCTCTCCCTCCAGAACTTCCTGCGCTCGCCACAGGAGCACGACACCTCCTGCGGCTCTCCGCCCAGCGTCACGAGCTCAGAGGTGGTGTGGGGCAGCAACGCCACGAGTGCGTCGAAGCAGACGGGCGACTCGACGCTGCAGCTGGTGCTGCCGCCGCTGAACGGCGGCGTCGGCACGGTGCAGGTGCGGCCGGGGCTGCAGCGTTTCGGTGAGCACGACACCCCGCAGCAGCTGGAGGCGTGGTCGTCATCGACGTCGGACGGCAGTGCGCTCTCGTTGTCTTCGCGCTCCATAATGAGCTCCGTCTCGCAGCCGAGCCCCATCAACCGTCGCCGGCGCAGCGCGGACAACTCGGCGAATCGGGCACCTGCTGGCGCGCAGACGACGCACACGTCGGACGGCCGCACGCTCGCTGCATTGCCGGATGTAGTGCTTCCTCGTGGCGGGATCGTGAACTTTGCGTTGCAAGCGGCTGCAGCGGCCTACTGCTGCGGCGACGGGGACCTCTCGTGCAACAACTCGCGCCTCTTGGTGCCGGCGATGGCCGTGGTTATCTCTGGCTTCTACAAGGGCCTCCCAGGCGACTGGGAGCTGATGCTCCTCGTCCGCAGCCAGTCCTTCGCTCGGGCTGTCTGGGTGGAGCAGGAGCGCTTCGAGCACGAGCAGCTGGTGCAGCACCGCAACCGCTGCCTTTCCACCGACCTCGCCTGTGCCGCGATGGAGCTGATGATTCACGACGAGGAGGACAAGTGGCTGGCGCACCGCCGCAACACCGCCAGGTACGCCTGGGATCAGGTGCACATGGAGAAGATGATCGTCCTGGGCCAGTGGGCACGCGAGCGGGAGCAGCTGGACTTCGTGATGTTCGCCACCTTGTCGCTCGAGTCGTTGGCCGAGCTGCAGCTGGAGGTGCTGGCGCGTCTCGTGGAGGACTTTGGTGTGCTGATCCGCGAGACGCGGTCGTGGGTGCCCTCGCAGACGGCGCATCAGCGACGGCTCACGACTGCGACGCTGGCGCTGGGACCCAGCAACTCGAACAGCACGGTCGAGGAGGTGACGGAGGCGGCGCAGCGGCGGGCCGCGGAGGACTCGGCAAAGACCAAGACGAACTCCTCGAGGGAGAAATCCGACGCGGCGTCCGGGCACTCGTTCAACTTCTGGGGCTACGGCGCCTTCTTGCCCTCCGCCAACTCACCCGTCGGCTTCAATGACGGGCTGGTGGTGATGTCGCGCCTCTGCCGCGATATGCGGCTGCGTGGCCGGCGTCTCCGCACGCACTGGTTTGTGAACGACGACGACTCGGAGGAGCGCGGGGAGGGGCAGGTGGCCTCGCCCGCCTTTCACGACATCCGCTACGCCAATCACGACACCTACACGGGTTTCACACGCGTGCAGATGTCCGATGAGTCTGGCGAGGACGAGGATGGTGGGCTGGAGGTTGACGAGACCCACACGCCGCGTGGCCGCACAGACAGCATGACGGACATCCACCGCGAGGGTGAGTTTGGCGCTGGGCGGATGCTGCGGCACGGCCTTGGCAACTACGCCTCCAAGGCGCTGGGCTACACCTACGTCGGCGGCTGGTATCTTGACCGCCCGCACGGCGATGGCGCGCTGCTCTTCAATGGGTCGTTTCCGTGGGAGACGCGAACAGACGGGGCGAAGAAGTCGCTCTTCTTGGTCTTTGGCCGCTGGGAACATGGGCGTCTCGCGCACGTTCACCTGTCGTTTTCCGGTGTTCCGCTTTGTTAACCACGATGGACTGCAGCGCTGCCTGTTCAGTAGCGTAACGCCGTGAACGTCGAGAAAACGTATAAATATTTTTTTTGTGTATTCTGTGTGTGTTTGCGAGAGAGTAGTAGTTTTTCTTTTGCTTTGTTTTTGCTGTTTTCCTGCATCTTCCTCTCCTTTGCAACTTCTATACCCACACTCGCTCTTTTATTTCCTCTTGAATTTATTTCTTCGTGGCCTTTCCTCCTCTGCTTTACTTCTTCTTTTCTATTTATTGTTTGATGTCCTACGTTGTTGCCCGCCCCTGCTCCGAGGTTCTCATCATCACCTTTTTTTTGCTATACACTTCCGCGTTGCGGGTCCGGCATCGACGATACTCTTCTTCTTTTTCCACACATTTAAACACCTTCACCCAAATAAGCAAACAAACCAAAAACGTCTCTCAGCGATATCCTGAACCCTCGTTTTTCTCTTTCGATTCCTCTTCGTGTAATAAATGTTGTGTGTGTGTGTGTGTGTGTGTGTGTGTGTGCCTGTGCGTCTCTTTGTTTTCCTTCTGCCCCCGCAACACTACTCTTGCTGCATGGAAGCAGCACAAGCGTTCTTTCCCTCCCTCTCTTCTTGTGCTGTGGTGTGCTCATCTCGCACCCTCCATTCTTGATAACTATAACAGTTTTTTTTCCTCAAGCTAAAGCTCTTCCTCACTTTTTGAACTCCTTGGCGTTGTGCTTTGCAGCGCGAAGGTAAAGCGTTGCTTTTCTTCCTTCCGGAGAGTTAGAGAGAGCAACTCTGTCTTTTTCTTTTATTAATTGGAAGAGTCCATAGATACACATACGTTTTTCTTTTTTGCAACACAGAAAAAATATTGAGTGGGGGTGCGAGAGGGCACAGTTGCAGCCACGACAGCAAATAAGTGGGAATGAGATCTTCGCTCGTCTGCAGCTCTATGCAGCTTCACTGAAGGTGAAAACCAGTTTGCACGATTTGCATTCTTCAACCTACGAACAAAAATGAAATGCTCTTTGGCACAAAGCTTACGTCTGTTTTGTTTCGTCCTGCAGCACAAGCTATAGGCTCGAATTCTCTTTTCTACCTTTGTTGAGGAGGTAAGGTATTGTTTGTCATGTCATCTTTTCCTCCAGTGCTGCAACTTTCTTCTTTGCTTTTCTCTCTCTTCTTTTGTTTCTACTTGTTTTGTGCGCAGCGTGGGCACTGAAACGCAGCTGCGCTTTCTCTTTCCTTCAAAAATGCCGTACAATACCATCGGCGGCTTCACGGCCCTGCCCGGGCAGATCAACTGCGGCACCGTCTACGAGCCGCGGCGGAACACAACCTACCTCGCTTCTCAATTTCCACCACAACGCACGTCGAAGCCCGCGGCAGAGCAGCGCCGAGTCCACCACGACAACGATGCGTCTCTCCCGCACCACGCCCTCCCCTCCACACTGCCTGTATCACTGCCGAGCATCAACGCCGTGACGTTCTCCTCTTCTGACTTCGATGTGTGGGGCGACGACGCGCGTCGCACGGAAGCAATCACGCCGCACAACTTGTGGACCTTAAGAAAAGAAGCCGCAGGTGGCGAGGCACGGCGAGGGGGCAGCGCGGACGGGGCGGCTGAGTTCCGACCGCGGCAGTACACGGCACTCGTGTCAACATTGCCGGCTGCACCAAGCAGAGCCGATGCCACCCGTCCCTCGCTTCGTGTATCCACTGAAGCCACGGGGACAGCAGAAGCAGGATCTGCTGTCAAGCCCCTTTTGGAGCCTTTTCTGAATGCGCAGGAGCTTGCCCGGCAGGGATCCGAGGAGACGTGGCACACGCGCCGCCTGCGTTACATGCAGTGGCTGCGCAAAGGTGCGCGTGCGGCGAAGCAGAAGGAAGACGCGGAGGAGGAGGAGGACGCCGAGGCAGACGTCTCTCCCCCATCGACGGCTCTCATCACGAATGAGTTGCGCGCTACGGTGGACGGCAGTTCCGGCAGCCCCAGCGGCTCCTTACGGCACCCCAGCACGGCACGCCTCCCTCCGCTGGAGCACGCGGGCGGGTCCGGTACATCCCGCCATCAAAGGGACACGCGTGTCTTTGGGCAGTCGGAGCTGACGTTGCTGCAGCCGGCGCAGCTAGAGGCGAGCGCGTTCGGCGGCTTTCCGTCTCTCGGTGTCGTGGCAAACCCAAACGAGGTGGCGGTGCGACGGCTTTTCCGGTTGGCGCGGGGGGCGTCCCTCACTCCTGCCTCCAGTCCGACGGCGGCGCACGCAGAGGAGGGCGATGGCGATGGCCGAGCCACCAGCGTTGACAGCGAAGGCGCCGAGGCGGTGTCGCCAAGAAGGCAGCGGCGAAGTAGAAGTCCACGTCGTGGCGTGGGAAATGCGGTTGTGGTGCCTTTTTTTGGTGAGCCCAGCGCCTACGTCGACGAGGACGGCTTCTCCTTTAGCTGCACGGTGAAGGAGGAGACGGGAAGTGAGGAGAGCGGCGACTCATCCAGCACGGTGATAAAGATGGCGATCGAGCCTCCGCCCGAGTACGGGGTGGCGGGCTTGCTCCGAAAGCGCATGCACAACACGGTGGCCTCCTTCACTGCCTCCTCGGTGCACACCCTCGATGCGCCGCCGCAAAGAAGCACGACGCCTTTTTTTGGATGTGCTCGGTTGCGCGGGGAAGATGAAGTGGGGCTTGCAGTAGCTCCTTCTGCTGGGGAAGGTGTAAACAATGGGTGTGTACAGACATCTTCGTCCCCGACGGCGCGGCAGCAGCAGCGTGCACTTTCACCGCGGGCGGTACGTCGTCTTGTGTACCAGGAGACCTATGAGCGGGGCCTGCTGCTGCAGCTGGCAGTGCAGTCCTCGCCCACGCGGTGGTATTCCAGCGAGCTGCCAGGTGGCGCACAGGGCATCGCCTTCCGGCAGGCGTACTCGCCGGAGATGACCCACGACGCACAGCTGCAGGCACGCTTGTGTTGTGCCACCGCGCACGTCATGGAGGACATCGCGCGTCCTCGCCAGGAGGCCGCAGCGGGGCGGCAGCAGCGGCAGGTGTCCTCGTCGTCCTTCTCGTTTCTCAACGGCGGTGACGCGCAGCGGCGACTCATCTCTGCCTCCCTCGCCGAGAACAGCGTCAACAGTTCGGTGGTGGGAAACCAAAGTTCTCTTACGGACAGCGCTGGTGTTGGCATCGAGGTGGCCACGCGTGAGAAGGAAGCGCTGTTTGAGCAGTGGACGCGGCTGCACCGCAATCTCTCAGCGCAGTGGCAGTTGTTCCAGAATGAGCACGCAGCGCGACTGCGGCTGCTCGGCCACTTTGCCTCGTGCGCCTACCCGGAGCCCTGTGTGTGTCTGGAGTGCGATCAGGAAGTGTTGAACATGTCCGCCATCCCGTTGGAGCCCACAATGAAACCACTCTGCTGGTACACGGCGGTGGTGTTGGCACAGCACTATGATGTCATCCAGAGGGAGATGCTGCGCCAGCATGAGGAGGGCTTGGCGGCTATGCACGATGAGTTCCGTATCCTCTTCATCGCCACGTACACCCGGGAGAAACTGTTAGGCGAGGAGGCGCGGCGCTTCAACAAGATGCTGCACTACCACGAGTTTTGCCTACGTGTTGCAGCGCAGGATGCATCGACAGACAGCGGCGACCACAGCAGCAACAGCCGCAGTCGCGATGAGCAAGCGGAGGAACAGCTGGTCAAGGCGGAGGGAGAGTCCAATCACGGCTTGCATCTCCCCACCACTACCGAAGAGCGCATGTGGCGCCTGCGACAGCGACGGCTGCAGGCGTACAAGGCCTTCGACTCCCCTTTTTTCTCCTACCTCGTGTACACTGAGATGGTCACCGTCGCCTCGGCTGAGGCGCAGGTGCGGGCGATGCTCGTCGACGAAGAAGCCGCCCGGCGACAGGAGCTGGTGGGCTTCGTGCGCAGGGATCAGCAGTACAGTGCTCTTGTCGCCCTTGAGCGGCGGCGGCGGACGTGGATCGCTGCGGAGGCGATGGAGGCGCACTCGGCGATGCTGAGCGGCCCGCTGGTGCAGCTGCACGCCGCACACATGGCGGAGCTGCGCGACAAGGAGGCCGCCACGCACGCGCGACTCGCAGCGCGGGAGCAGCTCGTCTTCCAGACCGCTGCCTTTGCCGAGAAGCAGGTGGTGGTGAAAGCCGACTACGCACGCTACAAGATGCAGCTCCGCGAGATACGCCAGCAGTTTCTGACGCTGCTCGTGGCGGACCGCTCGCCCGCGTCGGCGGTGGAGGTGTCGCGGAGGTGGCTGCACGAGCAGCGGCAGAGCGTGCTGATCCGCTCCGAGCAGCGCCTGCGCGACCAGCTGGTGCTCTTCGAGGAGCCAGCAGAATTTCAGACGCTCCTCGACGCAGCTGCGGAGTCGCAAAGGGCGACTGTTGAGGAGGAGGCGCGGCGGTGCGCGCGGGAGAGAGCGGAGGCAGAGGCGGCGGCTGCCGAGGCGGCGGCGATCAGTGCGCAGGAGTGCGCACGTGTCGAGCAGGAGCAGTGGGCTCGACTCCAGCGCGCGCGCATGGAGACGGACCCGAGGCTGCGTCCGAGTGCGAAGCTGCCAGCTGACCCGACTAACAGCTACACGAAGCTGACGATGACGCTGAATGAGGATTTTCTCTTCTTTCTCCCAGAGCTGGACTGAGGAGGAGGAGGAGGGAAGTGATGTGTAGGCGATGGACTTGTGACACTGCTTCTCCGAAGGTGCTGAGGCAGCAGCGCAATTATTTTTCTTTTGTGACCAGGTACTTTTTTCTTTTCATTTTTGCAATGGATTTTAGCGACGATCTTTTCTAATGTATTCAGTCGCTCTGTTTTTCATTTCGTTCTGGAACGCTTCTCTGTCATTTGTGTATAGGTTTGTATTTCTGCACTGCAGACTCTCCGTCACGCGTACAACAATATACTTGTGTTTCTTCTGTTCTCAGTGGGTGCACCACCTCTTAAACACTTAAGCGACGATGGCCGCGTCTTGAGTTGCCAGTGGCTGTAATTGATGCCGCATCTACCCGAGAATGAGCACATACACGCACTCGCGCAGACTACCGATGGCACATTTTGCCTTTTCGTGATAGAAGCACCGCCGTAGTTTTCTGCACGACTTTTTTTTTCTTCCTTCACCGTTGATGATAAGCCTATCTGCTCTTGTTTCTCACTCCCTTCTCCTTCGCTCTTATTTTACATACTCCACATAGTACAGCGAACCAAAAAATTAGTTTTTCACCTTATTTGTATTCTTCTCGAGAGTTGAAATGCCAGCCAAGTCGGTGCCGCCGCACTACGAGTGTCTCGGCGTCGACCCCTCCATCAGCGATGCCGAGCTCTCCCGGCACTACAAGAAGCTCTCCCTCCAGCTTCATCCCGACCGAGCCGCTTACCGCGACGATGCTGCGAACGAGGTGCACGTGCAGGCACGCTACCAGCGCATCACTGAGGCGTATGCGGTGCTGTCAGACCCGGAGAAGCGCCACGCCTACGACACGAAGCACAGTGTGAACTTTCAGTCTCGCCTGGTGCGGCTGCAGACGACGATTGGGCACCACAACAACTCTGCTCTGCAGCGCAGCACCGCAGCGACTTTGGGTGACACAATAGTGGAAAATACGGAGACGCGTCAGAGCGCTGAGAAGACGGAAGAGGAGGAGGACGATGACGATGACTACGTGCCAGAGGCTGTCGTATCGTCCGGCGCGAAGAGAAATATGGCTCGAAGTGACGCAACAGCAGCTCAGCGGGACAGCGACGTGGCCGACGACGACGACAACGTTGCCGCTGAGACGGTGGACATGTACGAGCGAGTGCAACGACACTTTTATGTGCACCCGTGCGACGTCTCCTCTTCTTCTTCTATTGCTGGCGGGCTGTTCTCTGAGAATGGGCAGCCGGTGACTCAGTACCGCGGTGTCACGTTGACTCGCACCAGTACTGCTGCCGCGACGGACGGCGGCGAAGCTGCGGACTTCGATCCTCTTTGGGGACTTGTACTTGACGGTTCTGCGGTGGTCGGCGTGCAGCCTGTGTACCCAGGTGAAGGGGAAGATGCAGAAAACGCTGGCGTGGATGGCCTGGCGGAGATGGTCTTCCCTGCTGCTGTGCAGCAAATCAACGATGCAATGGTGCGGCCTTCCACCGATCTCGCGCAGCTCCTGGAGCGGGGCGGGCACACACGAAAAGCTGCAGAGCCCGCTCATCTGTCCTCTTCTGACTGCGCTACTGCTGCTGCTGCTGCTGCTGTTGAATCTCTGCAGCTGGTGCTTGCCTTCTGCGTCGTTGGCTACAATCTTGTCGGGGATGTGCACCTACTGTGTGATGACGAGCTGCTGAGCGCATTGGTGCCGACGTGGTGTGTGGCGCCGGAGATTCCGGCCCTGCTGCCGGGTGTGCGCGTGCTCGCGGTGAATGGCAGTGCGGTACGTTCGGCTGAGGAGCTGCGGCGTGCGCTGCGCCGCGTGAATGAGGCGTCGCTGCATGACAGCACAGCCGTCGGTGATGTGGCGAAGCGGCCGCGATTGAGCGCCTCCATCGTTCTCGACTGCTGCCAGTATCCATTCTCGTAAAGTGGCATGCTCAATTTTATTAGCTCACCACTGTCAGAGCGAGGCGAAATCGGAAAAAAAAAGAAATACATACGGAACACTATCCACGATACCCGACACTCTGTGGTTGCCATGCTTTTGAATGCGCTGCTTTGTTTATTGTTCTGCTGATCGCATTTTTTCATCGCAAAAAGTTTTGTGAACTAAACTTTGCTTTATGACGCACTCCAACTTTCCTCTCACACTCCCCATTACGTCTGCTGCCTTTCGCTTCGACGCGCAATCAACACACACACGCTCAACTTTTTTTTTCTGTATTGCGTCACAAAGTCTACTCGCTCTCTCTTCTCTCTCTCTTACTATTACTACTATAATTATTATCTTGTTTAGCTCTCAGTCTCTCTTCTCACTTTAGTGCGTCTTTTTATATTTTTCTTCTCTCTCGCCAATTAACCACACACGTAAAAAAAAAAAAAAACCAGTACAGGCACCATCTTTTCTCTTGTCGTCCTAACACACGATGTTCCTACGGACAGGCCTCTTTCGTACGGCGGCTGTAACGTCAGCCGCCGCCACCACATCAATGGCAGACCAGTACGCCTCCTCCGCGAGCAATATCAAAGATGCGGACAAGCGGATTCGCTGCCGCACCTCCCTGCAGGTCTCCCTCTCCGCCGACAAGTCTGGCGAGCTGTGCAACCTGCTTGGCATCTTCAAGCCGCACGACATCAACATCAGCCAGGTGGCAAACCGCCCCCGCCCCTATGAGAACAAGGCGCCGTACCGCACCATCTTCCTCGACGTCGACGCCTACATCGAGGACCCCCGCATGCAGAAGGTGATGGTGGAGCTGCAGAGCCTGTCGCCCAACGTCGCCGTGGCTGGCTCGTGGAAAATCCCGTGGTACCCGTCGGAGCCCAAGGACCTCGATGAGCTGGACCAGAGCACGATGGCGGCTGGCGAGGAGCTGATGGACGACCCGGAGAACCCGCATCCGGGCTTCCACGACGAGGTCTACCGCGCGCGCCGTCGCGAGATTGTCGGCAAGGCGAAGAACTTCCGCACTGGCGACCCGATTCCGATTGTCGACTACACCGAGGAGGAGAACCGCGTGTGGACCATTGTCTACGACCACCTCACGAAGCTCTACCCGACCCACGCCTGCGAGCAGTACAACTACGTCTTCCCGCTGCTGCTGGAGAACGGCGTGCTGAGCCGCACCCGCATGCCCCAGCTGCGCGATGTGAGCGAGTTCTTGAACGAGTCCACTGGCTTCACGGTGCGGCCGGTTGCGGGGCTGCTGACGTCGCGCGACTTCCTCAACGCCCTCGCCTTCCGCGTCTTCTTCTCGACGCAGTACATCCGCCACGCCGCCCAGCCGCTCTACACGCCGGAGCCGGACATGGTGCACGACATCATCGGCCACCTGCCCCTCCTCTCCGACCCGGACTTCGCGAAGTTCACGCAGACGATCGGCCTCGCCTCCCTCGGCGCCGACGACGAGCTGCTCGACAAGCTCGCCAAGGTGTACTGGTACACGGTGGAGTTCGGCCTCTGCAAGGAGGGTGGCCGCCGCAAGGCCTACGGCGCGGGTATCTTGTCGAGCTCGGGTGAGCTGCAGTACTCGCTTGGCGCCGAGCCCGAGTGCCTGCCGTGGGACCCTGCGGTCGCCTCCGTGACGCCCTTCCCCATCACCAAGTATCAGCCCCGTTACTTTGTCGCCGAGAGCTTCCCGGATGCGCAGCGCAAGCTGGAGGAGTGGCTCGTGATTCAGGATAAGCCGATCTACACCGTCTATAATTCGTATTCGCGACGCGTGCTGTCGTATCCAAAGAACACGTGGCACATGCTCCAGGAGCAGGTGAAGCGCACCAACTTCACCTTCTAAGGGAGAGCGAGAAACAGAGAGAGAGAGAAAAAAAAAAGGATAAGAGGGCGTTTGTTGGTGAAGCATCTGGCTCTCGCTGTGCGCGCCGTGAGAGCGCCGGAGCGGGGGGAAAAAAGTGGTAGGCATTAGGTGGATAGATGTCAGTAAGGTAACTATTTATGAGCAATCTTGCTGCGTTACGCTCAACGAAGCAGGGGCTTTGTTTTCTTCTCACCATCTATAGTGCTTGTTTCACGTTGCTGGTGCGCTTCGTTTTACTGTGTTGATCGTGTCGTAATCTCGCAGAGAGGACATGGTCACCGCACCAGCATCTTTCCGTCTTTTTTTCTTTTTCGTAATTAAGCATAAATGTTCCTTTTGCTGTACGAGGCAACAGAAGAGGACCGAGTGGCTCGTTGTACATCTCACCCTGTGACTGCTCCATCGTCCTCCTAAACTTGTAATTCTTAATTGTTTTCTTTTTCTTTCTTCTTTGTTGATGTTGTTGTTGATCTCTATGATACATTTGCCTTCTCACTCCAACAATCACCGACAAAAGATCTTTTTTAATTATTTTCTATAGTGATCAGGAAAAGAAAGAGACAGCTGCCCCGCGTCGTCTTTTTTTTTTTCCGTGCGCGTTGGCAGTAGAACCACCATGTTGGAGCCTTCCGCTCTTTCTCCCTTTCCCTCCTGCTGCGTCTGACGCACCGAATGGATTGTGGGACGTGACGGACCTCCGTTTTGTTTCCGGACACGGAAAAATGTTAGTGATGAGATGAGTCCTTGTTTTTTTTTCTTTTGTCATATATTTATGATTTCTTCCGATGTGTTGCCATTGCTGCCACTGATGTCTTGTTCTCGTGCTGCGCGTCGTTGTTGCACAGCTGCAGCCTTCACTTTTTCGGACATCAGAGAACTCATTTTTCTTCTTGTTTTGGCATCTGTTTTACACATTTTGTTTTACGTCGAAGATGTCTCGCTGCTGCGCCGTCACCGCCCTCAACTTTTTGCGACCAAAAAAAAAAAGGTGGTGTTTCGGCCGGCAAAGGCGAGTGAAATGCTACCTGTTGGATAATGGGAAGCGAACAATGAGAGCGAAGAACAAAAGCTGGAAACTCTGGTCAGCATCATCGACATCACTCAAGACCAAGAAAAAAAAAGTGGACAAGTGTTATTTGATTCTAGTTTTACTCCACCCCTTACGGACAAAAAAAAACAGCAACAACACATTATATATATTCGTCGTCTTTATTTTCCAAATTGTTTTTTTTTTACATTAACAGTGTAAAAAAAGGAGTAGAACAACAACCAAAAGTGTTTGAAACTATCAAAATTTTATTAGCAGATCCGTTAGCTAGCCTCTGTCAAATTACCTTAAATAAAAGGAAAAGACTGGCGCATATCTGTTTCGTCAATATGTGCATTTTTTTTTTGCCGCCACTGAACGGTGAAGACTTGCGAGCTAGTAGTACAGGACTAGTCAACAAAAAAGCTTTGACTTTGGCGCTGGGGGCAATCTGTCATCTTACCTCTCCCACGCAAGTCAAGTGGAATGATGAAGGCCCAATACACCAAAGAAAAAAAGGAATGCAGCACACGAGTGCGTAGATGAGGGAAAAAAAATGAAGGTGTTTTTGTTAGTGTTTTACCTCCCTTTCCTTTTCTTCTGCTGCTCTAAATTGCTACCTTATTTTCGCCGTGGAAAACAAAACAACAAAACTGGCATCTATTCGGGAGCACATAAACACACACACACAAACCAACTCACAAGACGCAGAGGAGGCAAGCCCTCACTGATGACGGTGCATTGTGAAGAAATGGCGTGTGAGCTTTCTTTTTTGGGAGGTTCTGGTTTTTGTTCAAGAGAGCCGTCAACAACTGTTGTCACAGACGCACCGCTTCTTCTTCTACGGACTTGTTTTTCCGCGTTTCCTCAGTATCGTCTACAGACTGCGTAGAGCGCATCCACGAGCAGTGGAGGTTAAACCCGGTTAATCAGTGAACAAAAAGAAGACGCACTGTATCAGCAAAGCAAAAGTTTTGTGGCTTGCAAATTTTGCGGAGATCGAGCTCTGAGTATGAGTGACTATTAGATGTTGACGCTGCGGCAACTCGTGGTCCTGCTTTCACCTCGGTTGGCGCAGGTACGGCAGTTTGCACATGCTTGCTGTACAGCAGCCGTGGCTCCCGCCGCCAACACTCCCTTCCATTATCTCTCTGCTTTCTTTCTCAAACAACTTCACTCTTTTTTCTAGGGTTTGACTGTTTTTTTGAGCTCAACACGTCACGGTCTATTGCATCCGCGTCTCACACGAGCACAACTTCCTCTTACTTCCACTTCATTAGAAACGTCATGACATCCAGACCGCCAGCGCGACGCCTCGTCGACGTGCTGCGGCAGAACAGACCCGAGACGCTCCAACGTCACGCCACCGACCTCGCCGCTGCAGTCTCCTCCCTCCACGCTGAGGCCATCCAGACCCGCTTCCTGCGCAATCAATTTCTCATCAACCCCAAGGCACTCTGCCTGCTCTCCAACGAAGACCTCCTCACGCGCTGGCACGTCTTTGGGCTTTACAAGCCTCCCTTCTGCCCGATGCGCAAGTCGGCCGCACAAGACAACTACCACCACGTTTCGGTAGAGTCCTTTGTGGAGGCAGCGCTGCGGTCAAAATCTATTTACCCCACCTTGCGCCGCGTCCTCTCGCCGTCGGAGGTGCAGGTGCGCGTGCTCCACAACCTCGACAGCTTCGCCTCTGGCCCAGTGCTCGTTGCGCTGTCGAACCATTTTCAGCTCGCCACGTCGTTGGCCACGACCACGATGGAATACGATGTGCTGGTGAGTGGACACCTGCCGGTGCACGCCACAGGGAATCAAACGGCTATTTCCACCGCGCATCTGTTTCCTTCCGCTGCCTCCCTGGAAGGTGGCAAGCAGGAGGCGGCAGCCACCACCATCACCACCACCACACAGGCGCACTACCAAGTGAAGGAAAACGGCTACTACAGCGTTCACCCCGTGTCGCTGCTCAACGTGGTCATTAAAGCACCGCCGACGTCGCAGCCGCCTACGCTGGAGCGCTTCGTGCGGGAGCAGCTCGGCTCGAGCGTGCTGGGCGATCCTCTCGTCATGGGCGAGCTGATGCAGCTGCAGGCTTACGACCAGGCGGCCCAGAAGAGGCAGAGCGGGAAAGCAGAGGTGTCGAGCACCACCGCAAGTTCTGATGTTGGTGATAAGGGAAAGAAGACTGCGAGCGATGCTGCTGCCCACGCCGCAGCGGTGAAGCTGGCGGCCAATCCCCATATTGTCTCAATGCGCGGCGATTGTGACTTTCCTCGTGTATTTATGCACCTGCGCGAGGTGCGCGTCGACACCAACAACGAGAAGCCGTTTACCTCCTCTGCTGGACATGGTGTTGCTGATGCTGCTGGTGGCCAGGAGGCGAGTGGGATGGCCTTCAACTTTCCCCTCGGTGGTCCGTCACCATCTTCTTTTTCTGCGCAGCAGCAGCAGCAGCAGCAGGGACAGCAGTTCGCTGACTTCTCGCAGAAGCTGGGGATCGAGCTGCACTGTCGCAAGTGCTTTGATGGCTTAGTGCAGAAGCACTTGTCGGCTTCGGTGAAGGCGCGGCGCATTGGGCTGCTGGATGGCACGTGGACACCACAAGCGGAGTTTCTGTAGAGTGCGGTGGGCACTCTGAAGTACGCTGTAAGGGTGAAGAAGAATTGTGTGTGTGTCTTTGTTTGTTGTTATTCTTGGATGGAGATCTTCACATCGCGTACCAAACAATAGTGGGAAGTAAATGGCGGTTAAAAGGGCTGTCTGTCCTAGTGTCGAAAGCGGCACGGAAGGTGCTACGTTGCTAATAGCTTCACATACTCGATCTTGTTCTTGGCGGCCTCTTTACGTCTACTCATAAAAAAAAAAGTGGTGCTTTAAAGCAGTCAAAGCTGCGCTCGCTGGTTGTCTGCGTCCTCTTGAGCATTCTCTCTCTCCCTCTCTCTCTCGCTCTCTCTCCTAGTGCGTGCAGCATCTCAGCGTGCGAGTCACCCGCGTTTTTTTTTCTCCCTCTCTCTCTCTCTCCCTTGTTGCGGTTCGACACGCCTTCTCAAGCGCTTACGGCAATGGCGACGTCACCAACAAGTGGCGCTACGCGCACGGCGGATGGCATCATCATCCCCGACTCTAGCCAACTCATGCGGTCCAAGAAGCTGCAGTCTCTCTCCGACCAGCTCCAAGGCTCCCTCTCCGCCCTCCACCGCAAACTCTCTGGGATGGAACGGCGCATGCAGGTGACCGGTGGCGCTGCACTCCTGCCCTTCCAGCTGCGGCGGGCCAAGCAGGAGAAGGAGGAGCTCGAGAGGGAGATTGCCGCGACGCAGAAGACGATTAAGCGGCTCATTCTCATGTCGGACCAAATCACGCAAATCATTAAGATGAAGCAGGATGTCTTCCAGGCGACACGTACGAGTCTGCAGCGCGAGATCGACGACCTGCAGCGCGAGATGGAGGCCAAGGCAGAGTCGATCCGACGCGGCTACACCCAGCGCATCAACATGCTGCAGCGCTACTGGCCCTGGCGACAGCTCAAGGAACTCGGTGACACGTCGGTCGGCAAGACCTTCGAGCTGGAGCTGAGCCGTGGCCCGCGCTACCGCAACGTCGGGGTGCAGAACAACATCCAGTCCGATTACATTCGGCAGCAAATCCACTGGCTGCAGCAGCTCGGCCTTCAGGAGGGCATCTTCCGCAGCCACCTCCACCACCTCGATGTGATGGTGGAGGACCTGAACGACATTACGGAGCTGCTGGAGACGGCCATGACCTGCGGCGTCTGCGGGCTCATCTTCGAGCAGCCGGTTCTTTTCTGGTCCTGCGGGCACTCCTTCTGCCTGCAGTGCTTCAACTCGCTGGCCATCGCACCGAGTCTCTTCCGCTGTCCGATCTGCGGCAGCATTGGTAGTGAGGGGTACCTGCACAACTTGCTGCTCGCCGAGACGGTGGCAAAATGGATGTTCAAGGACAGCGGTTATGGTGACTTGCAGGCCCCGCTGAGCGCCATTCGCGTCCACCTCGCGCGTCTGCGGCAGGACGAGATACAGAGCCGCATCAAGACGCTTACGGAGGAGTTGGAGCGGTCGAAGGAGCAGGAGGCGGTGGCCCGCAAGGCGGGCGATGACGCTGTGACCATCTCCTACCGCCTCTACTAACTGCGTGGAGGGCTAGAGGAGACACGTATGTATATTAGCTCTGTCTTTTTCTTTGTTTGCTTCTTCTCACAATTACCGCTTTTTTCAATGCGCGTTGTTCTGCTTATAGAGAGGGTTTGAATTTAAAATTCGTGGTTAGGGGAGAAGAAGAGAAAAGATACTCCGTGAACACTTTTAGAAAAGGTTGCACATGGGCACTGCATTACATCGTATCTGCCGCGTTGAAAATTGAGAGCCGACGTTCAAATGCAACGAATGCCTACTAACACTCTCTCACAGTTGCGTGCTTCAACAGACTTTCCTTAGCGCGAGACCCAAGATTTTATGTTTCCTGAGCCGTATGTTCTTTTATGAACAGACATTCTTTACTTCACTTGAAACTCTAACCACTCCTCCGTCTTCTTCGTGCAACCGCTGCGCTAAACCCTTTTTTTAGCACGCCAGCACCTGCGCACGTTACCAAGTAACTTTATTCCCCCCACCCTCTAGTAAAAAAAAACGTGAAAATGCGTGGGGCACGCGACGATGTCGAGGACGCGCGTCGCTCCAAGTCGCGGGCGAAGCAGCAGCACTGGCAGGAGCGCCAGGACCGCTCCCGCGAGAACCGCGAGGAGATCGAGCAGCTGCAACTCCGCTGCGCCGACCTGCGCCGCGACCTCGAGACCATCGCCGACTCCAGCGAGGCCAACACCTCGACAGAGCACCAGTACACCAAGTTCTCGGAGCTGCCCATCTCGCAGCGCACGATGATGGGGCTCGAGCGCGGCCGCTACACCACGCTTACGCCAATTCAGCGCGACACGCTGCACCTCGCGCTGGCCGGCTGCGACGTTCTCGGCGCTGCCAAGACCGGCTCTGGTAAGACGCTGTGTTTTGTGATTCCCGTGCTGGAGAGCCTGTACCGCGAGCACTGGTCTGCCGACATGGGCGTCGGCGCGCTGCTGTTGAGCCCTACCCGCGAGCTGGCGTTGCAAATCTTCAAGGTGATGCAGCTTGTCGGCCACAAGCACGTCCACTCCGCCGCTCTTCTGACCGGTGGCCGCGACGTGCAGGAGGAGCGGAAGCGACTGCACGCGATTAGCATTATCGTTGGCACCCCAGGACGCATTCTGCACCACCTTCAGGATGACGCAGAGCTTGTGCTGGACAACATGCAGCTCTTTTGCATGGATGAGGCGGACCGGCTGCTTGACATGGGTTTCCGCGAGGCCATCACGAACATCCTGCACTACCTGCCGCCGCAGCGGCAGACGCTGCTCTTCTCGGCGACGCAGACGACGGATGTGCAGATGCTGGCGCAAATGTCTCTCAAGAACCCGCGCTACGTCTCCACGCAGGCCATCACGGCCTCGCCGACGCCCACCACGCTCTGCCAGAACTTCGTGGTGCTAGACCTGCACCGCAAGCTCGACGCGCTTCTCATGTTCCTGAAGCGCCACCCGAACGACAAGATTGTCGTCTTTGTCAGCACCTGCAACCAGGTGAAGTTCATGTACCTCGCCTTCTCGAAGATTCTGAAAAAGATGCGCATCCCGTCAATGTGCCTCACGAGCAAGATGAAGCAGTTCCGCCGCGAGGAGGTGTTTCTGACCTTCTGCCGCTGCAAGTCGGCGGTGCTTTTCTGCACCGATGTCGCCTCGCGCGGGCTCGATTTCCCGCTTGTGCACTGGGTGGTGCAGTACGACTGTCCGGAGAGCGCGCAGACCTACATCCACCGCGCCGGCCGCACCGCACGCGCCGGTGCACGCGGTGTCAGCCTCCTCTTTCTCACGCCACGGGAGGTGCCGATGCTGAGCTACCTGAACCACAAGCACGTCCCGCTGCGGGAGATCGCGATCAAGCCGGACTACATGACGTCGAGTCAAGAGATCTTCGTTGCGCTCGTCGTGCAGGGTCTGAAGTACGAGGCACAGAAGGCCTTTATCGCGTACCTCCGATCTGTGTACTTTGCCTCCAACAAGAACGTGTTTGAGGTGGCTTCCATTGACGTGGATGCCTTTGCCAAGTCACTGGGTCTTTTGGTCGTGCCGGACATGTCGGAGCTGAGCAACCTGCAGCGCAGCGCCAAGAACCTGCCGTGGGACGTTGTCAACTTCATCGCGCAGCGCTCCACCGAGAAGAGTGGGCTGACGCGAAAGGAGAAGCACCTGCAGGCGACGGACATGTACCGCGTGATGGAGCAGAAGCAGCGCTTCGCCAACAAGAACGGCGCGCTGAGCGGCGATGCGGAAGAAGTTGGCGATGCCTCACAGGGCAAGATGGCGATCAGCGACGAGGACGATGACGACGACGGCTTTCTCGTCAAGAAGGCTGCTGCCTCCTCTGTGTTGTCGAGCAGCAACGCCGCGAAGGACACTCAGCGTGGGAGCGCGAATGGCGCGTCGATGCACCTGACCGTGGACGAGCGTCTGGCTGGTCTCTCGAAGAACAAGCGCCGCAAGCTCATTGAGAACCCCGATCTGCGCGTGCGGGATCTCGGGCTGAATGAGCATATCTTCTTCAAGGATGACGAGGACGAGGAAGACGGAGACGAGGGACAGCGTGGTGCCACGGCGGGTAGGAAGCGCGGCACGGCAGCGAAGAACGCCGTAGCTGACAGCGAGGACGATGACAACGAAGCGGAGGAGCAGACGAGAGTGGCGCAGCTCATGAAAGGTGCCGTTGTACACCGCAATGGGGATGACGGCAGCGACGACGACTCTGAAAGCGGCGCAGACGAGACGGACTTTGCTAGCAAGCTGCAGAGCCGCATGCAGGCGATCAAGCCGGACGACCTGGAGCGGGCAAAGAAGATGCGCCGGCTGCGTCGGCTGCAACGGCAGGGCCGCGTGTCGCGCAAGTCGACGATCGATGAGAGCGGGGTGACAACGAAGAACGGTGGCCCGCGTCCTGCACAGTCCGGCGATGACAGCGACAACGACTATGATGTTGGGGACAGCGATGGCGATGCATCCAGCACTGGCTCCCTCAGCCGTCTCCTGAAGGCCGCCAAGGGTGAGCTGTACAGCGACGACGATGAGAATGACGATGGGGAGAGGGAGGAGGACTACGAGCCATCGAAGCCCAAACGCAAGCGCGGCCACGCAGAGAGCGCCTACCACGGCATCGACAGCAGCGAGGACAACGACAGCGACGCGGAGGAAAGGGAGAAAGCAGTGGTGAAGCCGCCGCAGCGCAAGAAGCAGAAGTCAAAGCGCTAATTGTTGCGTCGGCCGTTGTCGGCGCATGCAGAGGACGTCCCGTGCTACGCATTTGTTCTCCATCTGTGAAAGCCAGGTGCCGACTACTCCACCTTGTGTTTCTCACACTAATATTTTGTATTTTGTCCTTTTAATAGTGCTCCTTGTGCTGTTTTTATTACTTTTTTAATGGAGCGAAATACCCCAAGGTTTTGTTTTTCGATTAATCGACCCGATGCGCGAGTCATCGCAGTAAGGGAGCTTAAATGCTCTTGTAAGCTACACAACAAAAAGAGAGAGAGATCGAGAAGTATGACTGTCAGGGATTGTAGTGGCAGATGTGCGGTGCAGCTAAATGTTTTCCTGTGGCTGTTCTTTATTCCTGTGGGTCATGTAGAGGTGCTTTGTGTCTCTTTGGAGGAGCGCTTTGTCTTTTTTCCACCTTGTAGAGCGATAGTGCTGGCACATACCGAGCTAATTAAATTAGAAGGTGCTGCTGTAAGCTGGGGGAACAGCAGCCAAGTCCTCTTTCAAGCTCGTCCACTGCCTCATCTTAGTAGTTTTTTTTTTAAAGCATTTGCACTGCGATGCTCGGTTGCAGATGCGCACGCACATTGCGATCGTTGTTGCGGGCAATAACTCCCTTGGCTTCAGCTTCTCGACTGCTTCTTCCTCTTCCCTTCTTCTGCTCTTTTTCCAAACTGTGTCGTCCTTCTAGTGTGTGGACTTGCCGTAGCGTTGGCGAGCAACAACAACAACAACAAGAATTTCTGGAGAGGCACCTATCACCTTCACGTCACAGTCATCTGCGAAACCCTTATTGCTAGGTTGTCGAAAGTGGAGTAAGTGCACCCAGAGTTACCCCCCTGAAGAGTAAACCCGTTTCGTGTCGACTCGAAGCAGTTGGGCCCTCTTATTCGATAGCGGCGGTGTCTTATTTATTTTTTGTCGTCTGCGCGCTTTTCAAAAAACACCACGTCATGTTCCGCCGCACTCCCTTTCTGCCCAAGGTGTCCCGCTCATGGACCAAGGCCTCGATCAGCGCCGCCTCGGCACACTTTCCCGACGCCGTCCGCGTTGACCCGGCAGCCGCACGCAGCGGCGCCACCTCCGCGAAGGAGTCCCGCAACTGGAAGCTGGACGACGACACCGTCAACACAGAGCAGCTGCCAAAGCCTCTGGCGTTAGCTGTCAAGAAGGTGAAGCTGTATGGTGAGCTTGTGCGCTTCAACCGCCCTGTCGGGTGGCAGCTGCTGCTCATCCCCTGCTACTGGGGCTCCTCCCTCGCCGTCACGCGGGCGATGGTGTGGGAAGGCGCCGACCCTGTCACGCTCTTCGCCCCGTTCATCCCCCTCCACCTTGCGATTCAGTTTTGCGTCGGCGCGTACCTGATGCGGAGTGTGGGCTGCATCGTGAACGACATGTGGGACCGCAAGTTCGACCGCATGGTCGAGCGCACCGCGCAGCGGCCACTCGCCTCGGGGGCGATGTCCATGACGGAGGCCACCGGTGTTCTCATCTCGCACGTGCTGCTTGCCGGGCTGATCGCGCTCAACCTCTCCCCTGCCGCCTTGACCGCCTGCCTCGCCATCACACCGATTTGGGTCCTGTACCCCTTCATGAAGCGCATCACCTACGCCCCGCAGTTCTTTCTGGGGCTCTGCTTCAACTGGGGCATCTTTGTCGGCTACGCGGCGGTGCTGGGACGGGTGGATTTGCCGATCTGCCTCCCGATTTACTGCGCCGCGGTGCTGTGGACGATTCTGTACGACACTATCTACGCCTACCAGGACCGCCGCGATGACCTGAAGTGTGGCGTGAAGAGCACCGCGATCTGGATCGGTGACCGCAAGCACATTCTCACCGGCATGGTGCCGCCGATCGGCGCTGGCATGCTCGTCACCGGTTTTATGGCCTCCCAGTCCCTGCCTTTCTACATTGGCATCCTCATGTGTACCTACCACCTCCACAGCATCGTGGACGATGTGAACATCTACGACAGCTGGTCCTGTGCACAGGGATTCAAGCGGAACGTGCGGTTGGGCCTCTACGTCTTTCTCTTCATGTGCATGGGCAACTTTCTCTGGGCCTTCGCCTCTGAGCACGAGCCGGAGCACGACAAGAACAGCGACTCTGCCCCGCAGTCCTCAGCGCTGTCCCGCTTCCTCTACCTGGACCAGCACCGCGAGCAGCGCGCCTACAGCACGGACAGCTTCAACTGGTTCGACCGCTTGGTGCATCCGGCCTTTGTGCAGGTGGAGAGCTGCAAGGCGGCAGGCATGACCGAGGCGCCGCCCATTCCAGCGTGGATGCGTCGCGAGTACCTGGGCCAGAATGTGTCGAGCATTCTTCTCTTCTGCGGTGTGCCAGAGGAGAAGGTGAACGCGTGGGCGGCGAGCTGGTACGAGCTCTCAGACCACTACAACATGTTCGCCAAGTTCACCATTTAGCTTTGGCGGGTAAAGAGAGACTTCTTCATGAGAGAAAGCGCACTGTCGTATGTTTCTCCTTGTAGCGTGTGCGGCATCCGCAGCGCTGATGGACGTTGGTTCTTCTTTTTTTTTTCCCCCTCCTCTCTTGTCATCCAGGCGGTTGCATGTAAGGCACTTCCTGTACACACACATTCGTGCAGGGCTGCCATGGCACTGCTTCTGCAAACGTAAGGCATTTTTGTGACTCTCTTCATTTGCTGCGCTTTTTCGGGAGCGGCCGACAGGGTGTTGAGTGCATGCAGTTTCACTATTCCTTTTTTCCTTTCTTTCTTCTTTAGTGATTTGGTGTCCGGCGAGTTAGGAATCATTTCAACGACGCTTCGACAGTGTTTGATAACGCTCTCGTCCTCCCGGTTGAAGAGGTTGTTGTGTTGGTGTTGGCTTTTGGGTTGGATGTGGGTGAGGTTGTTGTTGCTATGCCTCTCTTCGTTTTCACACAGTCACCTAAGGAGTTTCACGTGTATGTGCGCGTGATCAAGAATTAAAAAATAATAATTGAGCAGGATGAGTGGTGTCGGAATGTCTCTTAGTGAAGTCTGAACTCTCCTCGCTTAGCGTACCGTTGCTGCCTTCTTCGCCCTTTCATATTGACGGTAGTATATGTATATATTTGTGTGGGCTTTTCAGAAAAAGGAGTAACGATCTTCGTCAATCGTGCTAAGCATCGGTGCCACACAATGAAAAAGGTTGTGTTTGGATTCTTAAGGGTTCGGCACACACTCTCTCTTCTACTCACTGATGTCAAGCTCAAGTTCTCGAGAGAGAGAGACATTCCTCTTGCTTTGGGGCGTTTTGATTTAGAAAAAACACTCTGCCCACCTTAGATACCCATTGTTTGTTTGCCTCACTCTCGTTTCCTTTGCCTTCAGACAGCAACAACACTAGCCTTCAAAGACAATCGCCTGACACGACGTAGAACTGAAAAAAAAAAAAAACAAAAAAAAACATACCGCAAAACAACACTCATCTCCTTTAAATCTTTTTTTTCTGATTTCGTCATTGCTACCGCATCGTATCAGAGCTGATCATCATCCACCAACTTATTAACCTCACAGCGCTGTCTTTTTCGTCGGCTGTGCTGCTGTGCGACAACTCAAAAGATACTTTTCGTTCTCTATTCATCCTGCGCTTACAACTCCTTCTCCACCATGTCTACTCTGCCCTACATCGCCGTGGCATCGGACATGGACGGCACCTTCTTGTCACCGCACCATGCCGTCACCCCCCACACTCGTGACGTGGTGCGGCGGCTGCAGGAGCAGACGAAGGTGCCTCTGCTCTTCGCCACAGGTCGCCACCACGCCGACGTCCTCGCGACAACGCGCAAGATCAACTTGCAAGGCTACATCCTCACCAGCAATGGTGCACGTGCTCATGATCCAAAGGGAAACGTGGTGCTGAAGCAGGACATGGACCCGGCGTTGGCGCGTGAGCTTGCCTGCTTCGCGCTGGACCGGATGAATGTCACCACGAGCATCTACCAGGAAGATGGGTGGCTGCTGAACCGCGACACACAAGACATCAAGGACTACTACGAAGACAACAAGGATGTTTTTTTCCCCGTCCTCTTCGATCCCGCGGCACACGAGAACTATGAGGGCGTGTACAAGGTGTACTACACCACCACACGTGACGAGACGGCGGCGCTGGGTGCGCTGGAGACGGAGCTAAAGAGAACCTTTGGCTCGGGCATCTACGTCGCTTACTCCCTCCCGCACTGCATGGAGGTGATGGCGGCGGGCGTGAACAAGGCTACGGGGCTTGCGCTGCTGCTGAAGCACGAGATCTTTCCGCAGGATCCGCGGTCAGGGGAGGAGCTGCTGAAGGCATGCATTGCCTTTGGCGACGGCGAGAACGACGCGCCGATGCTGATGGCTGCCGGCCACGGCTGCGTGATGGCCAACGCTCAGCCGCGCCTGCTGGACATTATTCCGCTCGGTGTGGCGCCGCATTTGGAGCGGATTGGGTCGAACGCAGACGATGCGGTGGCGCACAAGCTCGTGGAGGTGTTCCACCTTACAGACTGAATAGGTGTGCTGTCAATGTGGTCGCGGGGGTTTCTAAAGGTAGCACGAGCAGAAAAGGTAGAAAGCATTTTTTTTTTTTGGCTCCTTGTTCTCGTGAACGTGCAGTCCCCCATCGTTTGACTGTTGATTGCGCATTGTTTTTCTGGGCTCTATTCTTATCCTGTTTTCACTTTAGTGGCGGTTTATTCCGCAGCCAAAGCATCTCCCTCGACAATGAAAAAAATATGAATAATACAAGTTGCATCGACTTAAGGCTCATCCGAGCCGCATTGCGCTGTGTGGCGAGCGACGTCTTTACATCGTTATGCATTCTTGAAAAAAAGGAAAAGAGCCCCTTGTGCGTTTGGCTTTGCTCGTTGTGCAGGCATGCTTTATTGACTGTGGTCGCGACGCTTCGCTACTGCTGCAGCTAAATTTGTTCTCGTCAACTGTTTCTTACGTTCCGCCTTACCTTTCAAATTCTGAGTTTGATTTCCTTACGCGCCAAGAAGGCAATAATGCTTGACTACTGAACTATCTCAAGAGGAATAGCGTCAGTGAAGGATGCTTTTGTCTACTCTCCATTTTTGAGACTCAACTTACTTCTTAGAATGTGGAACTGTGACTCTTAACCATAAGATTAATTTCTCTTTCGCCTGCTGACTAAAAAAAGGAAGTGGGGCGGTTTTTTGGGGGATGCAGCTGCACACCAGGTTGTTACGGCACTTCTTGACGAGCTTTTGAGCGACTCTTCAAAATGCATAGGCAGTTGCGCTTCTACTTCTTCTTGCTAATCTCACAAAATACAAATAAATAGGACAAATAGGCAGGGAAGATTACATAAGTGGCATCTGGGGTGGAAAAATTAGTTTGTTAAAGAAGAGATTCTTTTTGTGTGTTAATATGGAAGGAGTGATCTGTAAAGCTGACTGCCGCACTTGCCTTCGCAAGCTGGCACAGTGCCTCGTATATGTAATGGTCGTACGCCACATCACATACTGTGGCTACCAATAGTACCCACAGAACGTTTTCTCTTACGATACACAAAGGACAAGGTAGAAAAACACATTTTTTTGCCGTGGCAGAGCGGTCTTGGTCACCTCTGCCACTACGCCAGTTTTGTACTTAACCTCAAAGTTCCGAGAGTAGAAGTCCGCCGGGTTGTAAATCCCCCTTGACGTGGAAGAAGACTACCTGGATGTTGTCGTGGTGGTAGAGGTCATTCACATAGCGGAACAGCGCTTTCAAATGGTAACCACTCCCGATACCGCCAAAGCCGTTGTGCTTTCGCTGGGCGGCAACGATCGGCATGTGGTCGGCCACCATTGCTACTCTCGCTCCTGGCTGCAGCTCGCCCCTCTGCCGGCGGAAGTCCAGGTACCGCCAAATGGCGGTTGGTTCGGCGTGAGCGGAGTGGCGCGCCTGGAAGACGCGGTGCTGCTCCTCGCCCGCCTGCGGCGCTGGCCCTGTGACGGGCCCCAGGTTCACCGTCCACCGTTGCTGGTGGTAGCGTAGACCCCCCTCTCGGTCACCCGCCACCGCAGCCCACCCGGCACTCGACGCGTCAATGAAGACTACGATATAGTAGTTCTCCTTCGACGTAGGTAGCAAGGACTGCCGGCGCTACTGTGTACCAACAGTTCAGCAACAGCGCGTCGCTGGCAGACTTGTACCCTCGTGTTGCTGCCGGGGTGAGAAACGGCAAACGTTCGTCCCAGTCGCTCCCATCCGAGATGTTCTTGTAGACCCCTCGGTACGCTCGGAGAGCGTCGAACATCATAGACGGGTTGAGGCGCGTGGTGTGCATGGCGTACATCAGTAGGGACACCAGCGCCACATACGACCGACGGGTGAAGGAAGACTTCTGTGACGCCAACCTCAGCTTGGCAATCGTCTTCGCCTGGTTTCGCACGCGACGGCAGTCGCCGGACCACTGGTACTCCTCGCCGAGAAACACCGTGTCCTCTTCCGCGAGGCGCAGGAGCTCACCATCCGTCTTCGCTAGCAGCTCTTCCCGTGGGGGCGACGTAAGGAGGTTGGCGTCGACCATGCGGTTGAGAATCGCGCGCACAGTTTCCACAAACGACCTCTCCTGTCCCTCCCTCGCTGCCACCAGTACGTTGTCAATGCACGTGATGATGGCAACATCGGTGGGGACATCGGTAATCACCCACGTGATGGCCTGCCCGACGGCGACGCTCCAGCGAGCACCTGTGGGGACCGTCTTCAGCCTGTAATAGCCTTCTCGCGTCCTGAAGACAAACAGGTTTCGGAGGGTCTCTGGCAGGGGGATGGCGTCGTAGTATGCCTCAAAGTCAATCTGCAGGCAATACTTCGACCGTGCAACCACTTGGCGGGTCGTGAGGCGGGACGGGTGTCTTAGCACCGGGACGCTGTACTTCGGCACAACAGCGTTCAGGTGCGGCTCCGTAATGATGCGGCGCCGTCCCTTCAACTCCGGCTGGTAGAAGAGGTTCACCCCATGCACTCCTGCCAGCAAGATGTTGTTCCTGTGCACGGGCTCCACGCACTCCTCGACCTTGCCGTACTCCACCATCCGCGCGACATCCTGGGGCGCGATCTTCGTCACCTTGATCGTCCGGCTGGTGACCAGGCCGGCGAAGCGCTCCGGCTGCAGGTACTGAAACGCTGCGACAAGGTACTCCCTCGTCTCGTCGCGCGTTACCTGCATGGCTCGCACCTTGTCCAGATCCGCCAAGGTGACTCGCTTCAGGTGCAACGGCCACGTGTGCACAGGGCCAATCTCAACCGCCGGCTCACCCCGCATCCTCCTCAGCTCGTGGAAGAGCTCGACGTAGGAGATGCCGAGTTCCTCTGGGTCGGGGGCAGTCTTCCCGAAGTGCTCCTCTTCCGGAGGTGGCCGGCGACGACGTCCTGCGCGGTCACGCCCTCCTTGGGGAGCTGGTGGGAATGTGCCAGATACCCCCCGTGGTGGTCGCGGACGTCGTGTGCCCCGCCATCACCTGCGCGTCGGCCGTCGACATGCCCTGCTTGGCCCAGTGCGCCAGCGCTCCCAGGCGGACCGATGGCAGGCAGTACTGCCCGTTGAGGGCCCGAAGACTTCGGCGCAGCATCGCCTTGACCATCTCTGGCTGGGAGAAGATCCTCTTGTGGAGGCCGGGTACCTCGCTCACCACCCCTGCATCCGTCCTGGCATGGCCGCGATGTCGCACAGCCACCGTCGGTGCTGGTTGCGGACTTGCTGCGACGTCCCAGCCCACGTGCGTGCGCTCTTGTGGGCCGGCATGCCCTGGTGGACCTTCCAGAGGTTTAGGCGCACACGTGGCCCTGCGTGTGCGCCCCACCCGTTTAAAGGTGCACGGATGGGGGTGCAGAGGATGGCCTCGTATTGCGCGGCGGCAGTGTTGTCGTCGGGCTCCGGCTCATCGGTGCGCTTGCTGCGTTGGGTGGTCCTACCCGTCGGCCGCGTGAGGGCCGCGTACGTTTCCTCATTCACGTACGCGCCAACAGTGGCAACGCTGGCGGTTCGAGTCACCGTGTAGAGACCCACTGCCGTCCACTTTCCGTCCCCATGGAACTGACCCCCTAGTACGAACTTGCGTCCGCGGCAGGTTTTTGGGAGGCGGACGCCGGGATTGGTGCAGAGGTATAGCGCCTTGGCCTCCGGGTCACACTCGCCGACGATGTCGAACCCTTTTCCAACACGTCCGTAAGGGTGCACAGCGAGGCCGGCACGGTGGCGCGTGATGGCCTCCGCGAGGTCCATCGGGGTATCCGCAGGGTACCCCATTCTCCAGCGCCTGGTGCTCAAAGCCGTTGCTGTCAACGCTGGGAGCTTCAGGTTGATTATGCTGGTGAGCACCGTGGCAACCAAAAGGTAACAGAGGTTGTGGCGAGCTGCGTCGGCCTCGTGGTCCGCAGCCTCCTGGCAGACCTTCTCGATGAACGACAAAGGCGGCGGGTTCGCTTCGGTCGGCAGCGTTGTCGTGGAAGCAACAGGTTGGGGGTGCTGCACCGCAGGCTGTTTCACGGGTTGCTTCACGGGTTGCTTCGCGGGTTGCTTCGCGGGTTGCTTCGCGGGTTGCTTCGCGGGTGGTTTCGCGGGTGGTTTTGCAGGCCGCTTCGTGGGTTGTTTTGCCGGTGGTGGCTTCGCGGGGTGCTTCGCGGGTTGCTTTGCCGGTGGTCGCTTCGCAGGAGCCGAGACCGCTCCCGCTGCTCTTGTGGGGCCCGCAGTGAGGGGCAGAGCAGCGGAGGGTTTATGGGCAGAGACTGTTGCACCTTTGTTGGGTCGCTGGACCGTGATGTCCTTTGTTGCGCGGCGCGCACGTCTCGTGTCAGGCGAAGACTGCGCGGGTGCCGATGAGGGGGGGACTCCCTTGGTGCGCTGAGGCTTCTTATTCTTGGTTTGCCTTGCTGCTCCTCCGTGTAACTCTGGCGCGGGGTGCACGTCCTTGGCCCAGACCAGCCGCGCGCAGTCCTCGAAAAAGTGCTGCAGCGGCTTTTGCTGAACGGCATCCGTGAAGAAGCGGCGTACGGCCTGGGGGAGGGAGGGTGTGGCGGGCAGCGGGCCCTTGCGTAGGTGCGCTCGAACGAAGTTGAGCAGCATGTAAATGCCGCAGTCGGCACTGTTGCGGAGCTGCTTCGGGCACTTTCCGAACACAACGGGCACCATGGCGGTAAAGTACGTCTGTAACTGGCGCACTATCTCCTTCTGCAGCGCAGCGTTGGGGGCAGAGTCGTACAGCGTGAGGGTGGGGATGTTCTTTTCCACCGTCCACACTCCAGCCACCCAGTGATTCCTCGCGTATACCGGGAAGTAACGCACTTCGCCACGGACCACTCGCAGCAGGATGTTCGTGGCTCGAGCATGTGACATGTTGGGCAGCGTGTCACAGCGAAGCCAGGAACGGGCAGGGAAGTAGCGCTCCAGGAGGGTATCCAGCTCCGTGTTGTTTGTTGGACCCTCGTGGAGGTCACCTCCTACGAAAAAAGGCTCGACCGCGTCGTCGGGGACGGGCTGAGCAGTGCTCACTTGTCCTGCGCCAACTTCTGGTTGTTGGCGCGGGTCCCGTTTTTTGGCTCTGTTGCCGGGTGGTGGATAGTGAGGCGCGACGGAGCAATGAGGGGCACGTCAGCCACCCCAGAGCCCACAAACCCCCGTGGTTTCTGCTGGACCTGCGTCGAGCGGTCGAAAGCGCCGTGGGACCGGAATTGCCCTCCGAATGCCCCATCGTCGGCATACATCGAGAATGGCCGCTGTGGGGCGCCGTATCCCTCGTATGCCGCAGGGGTGTTCAAGCAGGTCACGTACTCGTGGATGGTCTTGCTGTTGAGGTCAGCGAAGAGCTTGGGGTTGTGCATAGGCACCGGAATGGTATCCAGGTGCTCAAGCGCGTCCACCCCCTCCAGTCCCATCACCATGGACCTCGGCGGTTTCGACAAAGGCTTCCCACAGGGGGACAAGCCGCCGACACTGAACGAGCTGACAAAGATCATGAAGGCCTTTATGGAGATGACCACGAAGGCGATGGACGTGGTTCAGGCGTGAGAATGCCCGCCCTGGCACGAGACTTGTACGTCTCCTCCCACTTGTCGCGCCATTTAGGGTCATGCCACTGCGCGGAGGTGTGCAGCCCGCTGCGGTAGTCCTTACACGCGTTGTAGGCGCGCCTGCCCGGGATGCGCAGCTCGTGCGAACGCTCGAGTTGCTCGTTCATCGCCTTCGCAATGGTGTCGTACGGGTTTCCACCGGCTTTCGCCGTTGCTCCTGTTGACGCCTGAACCACGTCCATCGCCTTCGAGGTCATCTCCATAAAGGCCTTCATTATCTTCGTCAGCTCGTTCAGTGTCGGCGGCTTGTCCCCCTGAGGGAAGCCTTTGTCGAAACCGCCGAGGTCCATGGTGATGAGAGTGAGGGTTTTGATGGTAAGGTGAGGGTGAACACAAAAGAAACGGGAGGAGTGGCGAGTAGCGAATACTGAGAAGTATCGGTGGCAATTCAGCATAAGGGGAGGGAGAAAGAGAGGTAGGACAGTGTTAGACGTAATTTCGGAGGCATCAGCATACATAGGAGGACCTTGGCGAAACAGACCATTTTCTGTGAGAGCTGCATCAGCTGGCTATCAGCGCTTCCCAGACCTATCAGTTCACTTCCGCATATTCTTTGTTACCATGGGCAACCTAATGGTTGATCGTTAAAAAAGTTTGCCTTAGAGGGCAGGTGGCGTGCTTCTCAGACCGAGCTGATCAATTTCGCCTGTTCTTTATGGCCTCTGTCAAGTAGGTGGTTGATCGTGTGACACGGTCTGTGAATGCCAAAGACACACACGAAGCCACGGCGTTGTGTACGGTCAGGTCGCGTGCAAAAGAGCATTATTATTTTAAATATTTGTTCGTGTCCTCTCGCTACCAGCTGGCTAAAATGTTGCTTTCCTTTGCGTAATTCTTTTCCCTTTTTGTTCTTCTCTGCTTTCGCATCACATCTTTTCTGCCCATCAAAATGCTCAAGCTGCCACACACACTTGTCACTTCGCCTCTCGCACCGTAAATTACGTGCAGCCTTTCTCCATGACGGCCAACCCGCCCTACATTGCCGTCATCTCTGACATGGACGGCACGTTTTTGACGCCGAAGTACACCATTCCCGATTTGGCGCGTGATGTGGTGCATGTCATCCGCAAGGAAAAGGGCATTCCTTTTCTGCTCGCCACGGGTCGTCACCACACCGACGTCCTCGCTACGACGCGCAAGAGTCAGCTGGAGGGCTACATCCTCACCAGCAACGGCGCACGCGCGCACAACCCAGAAGGCATGGTGGTGCTGAAGCAGGACATGGACCCGGCGTTGGCGCGTGAGCTTGCCTGCTTTGCGCTGGATCGACCGGACATCACGACGAGTATTTACCAGGAGGACGTGTGGCTTGTGAGCCGCGATACGGAAGACGTGAAGAATTTTTACGAAGAGAACCTCGACGTCTTCTACCCCGTGCTGTGTGACCCCACAACGCACAGCAATTATGAGGGTGTGTTCAAGGTGTACTACACCACCGCGCTTGACCGCCGCGAGCAGCTGCACGTGCTGGAGACGGAGGTGAAGCAGGCCTTTGGGAGCCGCGTGAATGTGACCTTCTCGGATCCGCGGTGCATGGAGGTGGTGGCGGCGGGTGTGACCAAGGCAACTGGGCTTGCGCTGCTGCTTAAGCGTGATATCTTTCCGCAGGATCCGCGGTCTGGAGAGGAGCTGCTGAAGGCATGCATTGTGTTCGGCGACGGCGAGAACGACGCACAGATGCTGATGGCTGCCGGCCACGGCTGTGTGATGGCCAACGCTCAGCCGCGTCTGCTGGACATTATTCCGCTCGGTACGGACCCGCATTTGGAGCGGATTGGGTCGAATGCGGAGAACGCGGTCGCGCACAAGCTGATCGAGCTTTACAACCTTAGGATGTAAGGTGATGGCGCGACCGAAGGGGTTTCAAGGAAATCCAGTGTCATAAAGATGACATCAAAGGTGAACTGTAAAAGAATTTGTATTTTGCATATAAAATAAAAATAACAGCACTAGCAGGGCTCAAAAAATGTTGAAGTGTTTTTTTTTTTCATTTAACTCAGTGGCTGCTGAGAAAGCGCTTTCACCAGTGATCGCGTGCCATCTGTTTTCTTGTTTTTTTTTGTTTTTTTTTAAGACTTGGCTGTGATAGCGACTCTTACCAAAAAGACGAAAGACTGTGTTTCATTCCTGATTCTTTAATGGTTGTGTCGCTTTTCGTGATTTAGATGTCAAGCTTTTTGCTGCGCTATCGATCCTGCTTTGCAGACGCGCCTGTCCTTTGGCGCATGGGAAGCCGGAATCCACCTCTCATGCAGCTGGTCGGAAAGGTTGAGAGCGACCTATTTCTTTTTTTTTCTTACTATTGCCGAATGTGGAAGACGTGAAAAGGTCGCTTGAGTGGCGCAAGTAGAAAGTGCATTCTTGGCGTGGCTCAGTCTTTAAACGTATCGTGCCTCTCCGCCCTCACAATTGTTTTCTGTCTTTCTTTTTTTAATTTCTTCACTTCACCGAGCTTCTGAATGCACTTTCTTGTACAATAGGATCACGGTTTTCGCTTTTTTTCTTTTTTCTCTCTCTGCGCCGTCTTTCACCCTCTTCTGAGTTTCGTAGTTCCCGTAAGTCGCTTTCTCTCTTATTATTCTCTTTGCTTAGCTAAACACTATTTATTGCAGTGCGTGCAGGTTGCCGCAGATGTCAACATAGACGAAATTGAAAAGATAAAAAAGAGAAATAATGAACATTGATGGGTTTAATAAAGAGAAAGGGAGACTTTTAGAACCTCGGGGTCGCGTCAGTAACGCTCCTACTTCCTTAAAAAGTCTTTTTGAATTATAACTGCTCCCATTTTTTTTCTCTGCAGCTCTCTTCCCCGTCTGTAATTGTCTGCCTTTTGACGACCAGGCTCAGCACCTTGAGGCATCTTTGTTGGCTTTGCTCTGAGGAGACATTCTTGATCTTTCGCACATGCGGCGATAGTGTTCCTCGTGCCTTCTCTCTCTATAACTCTTACGGCCACAGACGAGAAATTAATTTCTGTTGGGTGGACTTTCTTGCATTGCTGACTGCGCACTGCCGCGACTCGAAGCTCGAGGGATACGCTCAGCTACCCCATACTCCTTGCATCTGACATACAAACAGACAGAAGAGATTTTCCGTCGCATCCTCTTCGCTTCTCCAACACCTCCATACACACACAGTCACCCAATCTTCCCTGTAATGGTTTTTTCGGGGCTCGTTCTACTTCCTCCTCTAGAAATCCCCAACACACAAAAGTGATCGGCGTTCGCCTGCCACGCGATTGTGCAATCGCAATTCTCTTTCGTAATAGGACGCTGTATAGATTCGAATCAGACACATAGCACGATGTTCCGCTCCACGTGGCTGCGCGCTGCTGCCAGCGCCACAGCGGGCAGCGCATCCACCGCCAACGCCTTCCGTTTTGTCGCCTCTGACATGGACGGCAGCATCCTCTCTCCCCACCACGTCCTCACCGAGTACGCCTCTGAAACGCTTCGGCGCCTTACACAGGACCGCCACGTCCCCTTCATCTTCGCCACCGGTCGCTTTTACGCCGATGTCGCGGCCATCAACAAGGACCTCCAGCGCTACTTCTACGAGCGGCGTATGGCGCTGCCGCCGACACCCGGCGCGACGTGGACGCCGACGCCGACCTACATCATCACATCGAACGGTGCGGTGGTGCACAACGCGGAGACAGCGGAGGTGGTGCTGGAGCGGCCGGTCGACCCCGCGCTGGTGCGTGAGATTTACCACCTGCTGCCCGCAAGCGAGACGAGGATCAACACCGGCGTCGTGCAGGGGGACGCGTGGCTGTACCGCATGGACTGGGCGGAGATGCTGCAATTTCACCGCCAGTCCGGCTGCCGCTTCGACGTTGTCCCTGCCTTCACGGGTGCGCGTGGCAGCGACGAGGCGCTGCAGCACATCCACAAGATCTTCTTCTCCAGCTGGGACCGCCCGCTGCTGGAGAAACTGGAAAAGACGCTGCAGCAGCGCTACGGGGAGGAGCTGACGGTGACGTTCTCCGCTGCCTACAACGTTGACATTACTGCCAAGGGTGTCACCAAGGCCTCGGCACTGCGTAGTTTGTTTACAGAGGTGGCGCCGCTGCCCGGGGAGGCTTTGAAGGACGCCACGCCGGAGAAGCGCATGAGGGCTACCATTGCCTTCGGCGATGACCTGAACGACGCGGCGATGCTGACGGAGGTGGGCCGTGGCTTTGTAATGGGCAACTGCAACCCGCAGCTGAAGGCGCGGTGTCCGGAGCTGGAGGTGATTGCGACAAACAACGACGACGCAGTGGCGTACAAAATTCGGGAGGTCTTCCAGCTAGAATGAGCTGAGACCGCTCCTGAATGCTGCACGTGCGCGTCATTTTCCGGACGCAGCTGTGTTGTTGCCGCCGCTTCGCGAAGGCTACTTTCCCCCTGAATAGGCAACACTTTTTTGGTGCGTACCAAGGTTTTTTTTTTCTTCTCGTGTTTTCGTGTGTGAGGCACGCTGAGGGGAAGGAGTGGCCACATTGCGTCGCCAGCATTTGTTTCTCACAGCTGGGAACGGTCAACAAAAAAAAAACAGAAAGGAGAAGACAGGTAGTGAGTAGGATGTGTGCATTTAGAACAACTTGCGATTGATCTTTTCAAGTGTTTTCCTGTTTTTGCTCTTTCTTTCTGTGCACTTGAAGGCGATACAGCACCTTCACATAAAGGCGTCGGAGATGGAAGCTCTTCCCGTCCCTGCTTTGCACTGTTCCTTCGCTTTTGCAGCGGCGAACTCGACTCCTAGCCGTGACTCCTCCTTCCCACTCGTTCCTTCACAACTCCTCTCTCTCTCTGTTGGTCTATTCGTTTGCACCCGTTGCCGGAAGCCCAACATACATACACAAACGCAAACTCAAACGCAAAATTGCCGAAAGACAACCGACAATACGAACTCAAAATGTCTGAACCCTTCAAGTATGTGATCACCGACATGGACGGTACGATTCTGTCGCCGGATCACGTCATGACAGACTACACTCGCGAAACACTCAAGAAACTCGTCCACGAGCACGGCGTCACTCTTGTGATGGCGACAGGACGCAACTCCGCAGACGTGAAGATTGTCTCGAGCAACCTGCGCAAGTACATTTGGGGTGACGAGGCGGCCACCAACGCCGGCGCTGACGCTGCTGCCAGCGCTGCACCGTCGCGGCCGCCCACCATGTATCTCATCACGTCCAACGGTGCGGTGGCGCACAACGCCGTGACGGACACGTTGGCCTTCCAGACCTGTATCGACCCGGTGCTGGCCGAGAAGCTGTACCGGTACCTCCCCGCCACCGAAGAGGTGGTGAACACGAACATTTACCAAGCCGATGACTGGATCTGCCGTATTAATTGGCCGGAGATGCTGCAGGTGCACCAGGAGAGCGGGATTCGCTTCTTTCACGTGCCAACGCCGCCACCGCGGTCTGCTGCGCCGGTGGCGACAGAGGAAACGGCGGAACTGAAGCGTGGCATCGCCGTGGGCGACTACGACAACATTTCGAAGGTGTTTTACATTGCAGACGACGCGGCCCGCCTGCCGGCGTTGGCGGCGGAGGTGCAGAGCCTCGCTGCCTCGTGCGGTGGCAGCCCCGTGTCGCTCACCTTCTCTGCTTCCGACTGCATGGACATTATGGCGGCGGGTGTCTCGAAGGGACAGGCGATCCGCAAGCTGTTTGCGCAGCTCTTTAATGCTGACGAGAGCGACGAGGTGGTGGTTGATGCACTGAAGGCGTCGATTGCCTTTGGCGATGGTCTGAATGATGCGGAGATGTTGACGGAGGTGGGCAAGGGCTGCGTCATGGGGAACGCAAACCCCAAGCTGAAGGCGCAGCACCCCGAGCTGGAGGTGATTCAGCCCAACAGCGAGGATGGCGTGGCGCGAAAGCTGCGCAGCCTCTTTGGCATTCCCCTGTAATGCAGGGTGTGTCGTGCTTGCCAGCTTCCCTCTTTCGCTTCCTTTCATCTGATGCTCTTCGGATACCTAGCAAGCAGTGTGTGTGTGGGTCGCTCCTCTTGTTTCGTATTTTTGCTTTTCTACCTTATCATGGAAAACTTATGTACCAGTTTTCAATAATCCCTTATTCTCCATGATCCGAAAAAAAAAAAACAGACAGACATGGATTTTATTTATTGTTTCTTCTATTGTGCGACTGGGTCTTCTTCCCTTACTTGCCACGATGACTTCCCATTTTTCCCTTCCAACAAACCTTAGGGGAATTGCGAGAAGCGTGCGCCGTTTATCCGTGTGGTGACGACGCCGTGCAGGTATGTCTGCCGTGTCGTGTAATGCGGCCTTCACTTCAAAAGAAAAGATGAAGGAGGAAGGACAACAAGACGACATGTCTCTCACAGCCACGATAACGAACCTCTCATGGGCTCATGGTTCAGCAAAATGAAAAGTAAAGTGCAGGAGAGAGAGGTGAACGCCACTCAAAAACAGAAAGTATATCTCTACTCGAAATAAGCATAAAAGCTTAAAAGAGCTGAAGAGGAAGTTGGAAGCGCTGCACGATCTTATTATTTTTTATTTGTTGCTCAAAAGAAAACAAGAGTTTTAATCGTTTGACTCTATTTGTATTGCCTCGCTGCCTCCTTGTTCTTCCTATTTCATTGAGGAGTGCGGTGCGGTAGTGCCGTCGCGCAGTATTCCTTCACGTTCTTCCCGGTTACCCACCCGTAACGGTGTGAACAGAGGCGTTTTCGCCACCCAAACAACTGAAAAAAGAAATTTAACAGTTTATTATCGCGTGCAAAAAAGGACATGTATCTTTTATTGCTTAGACTGTATTTTTCTCGGTGAGAATTAATTTCTCGCTCCAACCTCCTCACCACATTAACTGATGCATTTGCTGCCTTTATTTGATACGACCCACTACCGGTCCTATTAGAATGCGCTATTTCGCTTTTTATTTGTTTTTCTCTTCCTCTTTATATTTTCTCACCTCATCCTTTTCGCCTGTCGTACCTTTAAACTTCTATCCCTCTACTGAAATCGTCATTCGAGCAAGCAGAAAAGATTATCTCTTCCACATTACACAAAGTAAAAAGGGCAAAGAACAGAGCATCAGGAGAGTTGCAGCTCTGGAGCCTGCACAGTCGAGAGGCCAATCACCGCAACATCCACGCACCTTACTCTTTTTTCGATTCTTTGTAATCGACCTTAACTCGTCGGTTTGCAGCCGCCCTTCCTATTTTTCCCCACATATTCAACCGCACAAAGTCAACCGCTCGTCGGGGAGACCTGAAGCTAGCTTCAAGACGTCCCCTCGCACCTCCCAGTTCCCAACCCAATTTTATTCTCTGCTTTCTGTAGATCCTCTGCAATGCCCATCCGCGTTGTCTTCGCCGACTTGGACGGCACACTGCTCAACAGGCTTCATACCGTATCGCACTACACGCAAAATGTGCTGCGGCGCCTGCACATCAAACGACCAGAGGTGAAGTTCGTGGTGGCCACTGGTCGGCCATACCCAGACGTGATCGAGTCGATGCGCCTTCTCGATTTACACCCCGACTACATCATCTCCAACAACGGTGCCGTCGTGCACGAGGGCGGCACCAGCGCTCGAGTCTGCGAGCACACGCTGAGTCCAGACGTGGTGCGCAGGTTGCTGGCGTTGCCACTGCCATATGAAGCCACTGACGGCTCCGCCACAGTCCCCGTTGTTGCTGCGAACCTGTTTCGCGAAGCGGAGTGGGTCTCTACGTACAAGGTTGCCGGGATGGGCAGGTCCTACCGCCCCACCTTTCAGCCCCGCGTCACGCCCGACCTTGCAGCGAACCCGCACTACCGTCAACACGTCTACAGTCTCTTCTACTACGGGCCTCATGAGCACTTGTTGCCGCTGCAGGACATCCTGCAGCGCGACTACGCGCGCGAGGTGAGCGCGTCCTTCTCGACGCCGTTCATTTTGGACGTGTCACCACCGAGCGTGGACAAGGGCACCGCGATTGGGGACGTGCTGAGGCTTCTGCAGCTCACGCCAGAGGAGGCGGCTGCCTTTGGTGATGGCATGAATGACCTTCCGATGCTGCGTGCGGTGCGTCATGGCTTTGTGATGGCCAACGCACTGCCGTCGCTGCTGGCGGCAACACCAGACATGGAGCGCGTCGGCTCGAACGAGGACGACGGCGTAGCGAAGAAGCTGGAAGCGATCTTCTTCCCCTCAGAGTGAGTGGCGCGCAACTGCGCTCTTCCTAGCCTGTTGTCATTTGTGCTCTTGTTATTTTTTTTTTTTTACACGCAGCTTATCGATCCACCTCTACTTATTAACGGAAAGGAGAGAGTGCGCTTTGTCGTCGTGCGCAACATTGTTTGAACACATCGGGTGCCGGCAGACGTTTCTGCAGCCGCACTAAACAATTTCCAACACAACAATGACAAAGCAACTCCATCTTCTCTACTTTAAAGACAAAGACACGTGTCGGTATGAAACAGAGCACTGTAGAACATGCTCTGTTCGAGTTTGTCTTTCTTTCGTGTACGGTGTGCCGTGGCACGAGAGGAGAAGGTTTGACTAGTTCCTGGCAACTGGGCAAAGAAAAAAACGGATACGCAATTCTCAATGATGAATAATGTAGTCTCTCGTGACACAATTTTTCTCTCATGACCACCTCTACCTTATGCTTTTCTCACCTCTCACCTCTCTCCTTTCCCCTTTTTTTGCACCTACTTTCTTTTATTCGTTTTTATTATTGTTCTCCCCAACTGCTGTTCACATTGTTGATTTCTTTATCTCCTTCTGTGTGTGCGTCGATGACAGGTAATTTACGCGCTCTCTATCACTTTTCCCCCGCACCCTCTTCAGCACATCGTCAGTATTGGCCCTTTGCTTTCTGTTCGGCTGTCCCCGCAAGCTCTCCAGAACCTCTTTCCACCCGCTTACCTTCGTTTACACCTTTTTCTCTTTCTTTTCTCCCTTTCCATCTTTCCATACCCAATCAAGATGGAGGCCAAGACTGAGACGAAGATCAAGGCCGTGTTCTCCGACCTGGACGGCACGCTGTACAACTCGGACCACACGGTCAGCGAGCGCACCTTCAAGGTGATCAAGGCGCTGCAGGCGCAGGGCGTGCCCTTCATCATGGCGACGGGCCGCCCCTTCCCGGACGTGTTCGCGAACCTGGAGACGACTGGCCTCCGCCCCGACTTCATCATCACGAGCAACGGCTCGCGCGTGCACGACGCGAAGCGCGACCACGTCTTCGGCTGCGACGTCAACCCCGAGAGCGTGCGCCGCTTCTTCCAGCTGTCGCCGCACCTCAACGAGGACGGCGTCGTCGACCCCGCGGCACCGGCGCGCAAGATTCAGCTGAACCTGAACTACGAGGACCGCTGGCTGACCAACGAGTGCACCGATGAGGTGCGCGAGATGTACCACCCCTCGCTGAACTACGAGCAGGTCGACCCGAAGGAGTTTGACTCGAACATGCTGGCGGGGACGCACAGCATGTACGCGTGGGGCGAGCACGAGGACCTGCTCTGCGTGAAGAAGTTCATCGAGCGCGAGCTGCCGGACGTGACGTGCGCCTTCCCGCTGCCGCACATCCTCGACTGCTTCCCCAAGGGCAACCACAAGGCCGTCGCGGTGCAGAAGGTGTGCGACGAGCTGGGCATCACCATGGACGAGGCAATCGCCTTTGGCGACGGCATGAACGACGTGCAGATGCTCCACGGTGTGGGCCAGGGTTACGTGATGGACAACGCGGCGCCGATGGTGAAGGAGGCGATGGAGGGGCTGCCGGTGCTCGGCACCAACAACGACGACGCCGTGGCTGTGAAGCTGGAGGAGCTGATGGCCGCTGACGCCTTCGAGGGTGGTGCTTCGCCGGCCCCGGCCGAGTAGACGGCTGTGTGCGCACGTGGTTTGTGCGTCTGCGGGGAAAGGTGAGTGATTTGTGTGGGTCTGTGTGCTGCGCTCTGGCGTGTCCACATCGGCCTCGTCCCACTTCTCCTCACGCACTGCACCGCGTCTGCCCTACAGCCGCTAGCTTTGCTCCGTTTCTCTATTCTATCTTTGCCTCTCGATTCCCCGCCGTGTGCGCGCTAAAACATGTTCCAAGCTTGAGAGAGTTTGGAAAGAGGTGGAAAGCGCCGTACACAGTATGCGCGATGCCGCCTCCGCCTCTCAAGCGCTGTTCAAAAGCCAGATAACAGCATTAAATTTTTAATACATGATGGACATAAAGGAAAAAAAAAAGTGGAAAAGTAGAAAATTTATTTAAGAGATAAGAAAAAAGGGAAAAAAATGCACAAAGGAAAAGAAAAAAGTAAACGGAGGTAGTGGCAATGGCATTAACACACACAAACACACACGAAGCGCACGGGTGGGACGCGTTGCGCGGAGGCTCCCACGAGCGTTTCCGCAGTGACCGCGCCTCTTTAGACTTTGCGTTTCCTCGTGCTCGCTGTCATGTTTGTTCGCTCGTGTCGCTTCGTACGTGTCTCTGTGCGTGTGTCCTGCCCTCTCTCCCAGAAGTTTTACTGTGCTCAATTGCTTCTCTTATGTTTTTTTTTGTTTACACGGTTTTTTCGCTGTTTTATGCTTATTTTCTATTTTTCTATTTTCAATGGATGTTTTGTTTTCACGCTTCGGTTTTATACTTTTACCCGTATACCCCCGTTTTGTTTTCCCTTTCTATTTTACCCCACTTTGCAGAGCATGTCCTGTTGCCTTCCGCCGGTTTCTTTCGTTCGGCGGAGGAAGGCGCTCCCTTACTCTCTTTTCCTCCCTTTTTTTCTGTTTTTTTCTTTTTCTCTCTCTCTCTCGTGCTTTGTTCTTTCCGTCACCTGTTGAGCGCCGTTTGCTGCGCTGCTCCTAATCTATATACATACCGGATCGTGCTTCCACATGTGTCGTCTCTCCTTCTGCCTCAGTACACCCGGTAGTCGAGAGAGAGAGAGAGAGTCTTTTTTCTACATTCTTCCATTATTTCTTTTTTTTTTCTTTTTCTTTTTTTCACACCGTCTATTTGGCCTTTTTATTTGCTTTACTTGTGCTTCAAATCTTCCGTGTTTTTTTTTTTTTTTAGCCATCTCCTCTATTCGGCCGAATTGCGCGTGCACGCACATCTCGCCGCCCTCGCTAGTCTCTCCTTCTCCCGCTGCTCCTATAAGAAGCTGTGTGTTCAAGGGGAAGAAGGGACGCGCGCGGCTGCCGTTCACGGCCTGCACTTCCCCTCTCCTATCAGAGCGTGCATTGCGCCGGAGTGCGGCGTACGCGGATAGGGGCCGCCACCTTTAACTACTGACAAAAACAGAAAAAAAAACAAGAATTCGAATCTGGTAAAATAAATTTCAAGTTGACGAGGAAAAAAAAACCATAAACAACAACAAAAACAGAGCTTTACAGCATCGTCGGCTGTAAAGTGTTTGAGTACGCCGACCGAAGAAGCAAGTGCATTGTCGACGGGTGCGTTAGTGGAACGTGTAGTAGATGTTGAGGTGCAGCGCAATCTGCGTATTGGTCCGTCTGTGTGCTGCGTAAAAGAAAAGTGTAGCCGTGTTCTTTGGCTGGTGTTTATTTGGTAGTTTTGCTGTGAACGTGCGCAAGCCTACGCGCAGCACAGAAAACTCCACAGCTTCGCACTGCATTTACTTTATCCCTCATCCTCTCCGTCTTTTTGTGTACGTACTCAAGTCGCTCAGTGAGCAGCTACGCGCGCTATTCACTATATCGACACACACCCGCGCACGACAACAGACGCCTCTGTACTTCAATACTCCCTTAACCAGTCATCACCGACAATGGAGACTAAAATCAAGGCTGTGTTTTCCGACCTGGACGGCACGCTGTACAACAGCCACCACACACTCGCCCCACGCACTTCGAAGGCCATCGCAGCGCTGAAAGAGCGGGGCATCCCATTTATTGTTGCAACGGGCCGCCCTTTTCCGGACGTCTTCGCAAACTTGGAGACAACCGGCCTTCGCCCCGACTTCATCATCACGAGCAACGGGTCACGCGTGCACGACGCTAACCACCAGCTGGTGTTCGGCTGCGATCTCAACCCCGAGAGCGCGTGTCGCATCTTTCAGCTCCCGTCCTGCCTCGACGACGACGGCTTCGTCAACCCCACCTCCCCGAACCGTGATATTCAGTACAACCTCAACTGTGAAGATCGCTGGCTAACAAACGAGCGCCGCGAGGAGATCCGGAGGATGTTTCACCCCTCGCTGAACTACGAGGAGGTGGATCGGATGGAGCAGACTCCGGAGACGATCCGCGGCACCCACAGCATGTACGGCTGGGGCAAGCACGAAGACTTGCTCTGTGTGCAGCGGTACATTGCGCGGGAGTTACCGGACGTGGCCTCTGCCTTCCCACTGCCGCACATCTTGGACTGCTTCCCGATGGGCAACCACAAGGGAATTGCGATGCAGAAGGTGTGTGCGAAGCTGGGAATCTTGCCGAGCGAGACGATCGCCTTTGGTGACGGCATGAATGACGTGCAGATGCTTCGTGAGGCCGGTCAGGGCTTTGTCATGTCGAACGCAGCGCCGATGGTAAAGGAGGCGACGAAGGGGCTGGCGATGATTAGCAGCAACGCCGAGGATGCGGTGGCAGTGAAGCTGGAGGAGCTGCTGCCAGTGGTGCGTTTCAGTAAAAAAAAAAGTGGGGACTCAGATGCCCATCAAAAGGTACTTCTTTTTCCTAAGTAAGTGGTAAAGATACGTGTTTCCTGTGCTTTGAGCACTGTCCATTTTTGTTTTTTACTTTTTCGTCTGATAGTGTGTTCGTATGGTAATTTTCGAATCCATAGGACAGCTTAAGTGCCTTTTTTTTCTTTTTTGCTTATTACTATTTCTTCTTCTTCAGCAACGCTTCTCTGTGTTTTTCTTTTGCTCATATTGTTCTCATGAAAGAGAGGCGTGCGTACTTTTCTTACTTTTTTTGTCCCCTTTCATGGAGTGTATTCTCTGTCATTCATTGCACTGATTTTTTTTTGTATTCTGTGCGACCTTTCAGACGGTGCTGCCCTTACCCAGTGCTGAACGTGAAGAGTGAGGAGCCAAATCAAATGGGCAACGAAGGTGTAGAGGAGACACACGCCGTAGCTCTTACAGCTTTGTCACTGTGTTGGCTTGCCGCATCGAGGAGGAGACACTAAAGTCCTTGTCTGAGAGAGACACGATGAGTGCACCACGAACGGATTGCTCAGCTACTTTGCTCGGAGGAGTCCTTCAAGACCATCAGTAGAGACCTGCGGCGAAGTAACACAAAACTGTTCTTGTTTTTTTTCCCCCTTCTACTTTGGTATTTTGCGTGTACAGAACTACTCGTACACTCGTCGCGTGCTTTACGACAAAGACGCCGACCAATTTACAATCTCTGTCCTTTTTTTTCAGCTAACGAAGCGTATCGTTTGTGGCAGTTTTCATCATGACGCCCATCAAAGCCGTCTTTGTCGATATGGACGGCACCCTCTTCGATGCCCAACACGCCATCGGCCGCGCACCGTAGCCGCCATCCACGCACTGAAGGAGCGCGGGGTGTATTTTGTTGTGCGACAGGCCGTCCATTCCCGACGTGTTCGCGAACCTGGACAAGGCGCTTCTGCACCCGGACTTTATCATCACCAGCAACGGCTCACGCGTGCACGACGCCACGCGCAATGTAGTCTTTGAGGGCAATCTCGACGCCGACGCCGTGTGCCGTCTCTTCCAGCTGTCGCCGCACCTGAACCAAGACGGCGTGGTTGACCCTGCCGTGCCCGCTCGTCTGCTGTACTACATGTGAACTGCAACGACCGCTGGTTCACGACGCGTGCCTGCCCGAAGTGCGCGCCGCCTTCCACCCTTCCTTCTGTACGAACAGGTTGACCCGGCGACGTGCACGGCAGAGACTTTGCGGGGTACGCACAGTATGTGGGTCCGAGGGACGCACGAAGACTTGCTCTGTGTGCAGAAATTCATCGAGCGAGAGTTTCACGGCGTCGTCTCCAGCACCTTCGCACTGCCCTTCATTCTCGATGTGTTCCCCACCGGCATGAGCAAAGGAGTGGCGATGACACGTGTGTGCCACCTGCTCGGTATCACGCCTGCAGAGACGATTGCCTTCGGCGACGGCATGAATGATCTGCAGATGCTCCGCGCCGCTGGTCAGGGCTTTGTCATGGCGAATGCGGCGCCGATGGTGAAGGCGGCAGCGCCGGAGTTGCGGTGATCGAGTCGAACAACGACGAGGAGTCGCCAAGAAGCTGGAGGAGCTGCTGGCCGCCAACGCCTTTGCGTAGCATATCGAAGTGTATAGGTTTGCCTTGAGAAGAGGAAGAGAAACAAAAGGAAGAAGAAGGGCAGTTGGATCTTCATCTTTTTTTTTTTCTCTCTCTCTTCACCTCCTCCGTCGCGATTTCGTTCACAGTGCCACCACATCTTGGGAAAAAGAATTTAAAAAAAAATATAAAGGCTGCTTCACTCAGCAAATGACACACTCGCATGGTGGTCAGACTGATAGACGAGACAAGCTCGTGTGTTCCGCGTAAACTTAAGCAGTATTTTGGTAGTGCTAGCAAAAAATAGGTCTTTTGCTGGACGCTTCCTTTTTCTCTCTCGATCTCGTACGGAAGCAAAAATAAAAGTGCTGTATTTCCTCTCTTCTTGTTTTCGTTCTCCTCTTTTCAACCCTCTCAAACTCTTTATTCATGTTGTTCATCTACGGTTTTCACAAAGCACTTACAATTCTCATTCTCTTGGTTTTGCGGACATCTATATTCAACATTTCGCCATTAGACCTTTGGAAAGTAAGGCTTATATCAGCTTTCATATTCTTATCCACCACCGTCTACTGTCACACCCGAACAGTGAGCGACGCGACAATGCCCATCAAGGCTGTATTTACGGACATGGACGGCACGCTGCTGAACCCGCATCACCGAATCAATGACTACACCGCCAGCGTCTTGAAGAAGCTCAAAGAGAAGGGCATCTACTTCGTCGTCTCCACTGGACGCCCCTACGCCGACGTGTTCGTGACGATCCGCAAGTGTGGGCTGGAACCCGACTTCATCATCACGAGCAACGGTGCCCGCATCCACGACAGCGCCTTCAACCTTGTACGGGAACACAACATGGATCCTGCGGTGGTGGAAAAGATCGCGCAAATCCGCGGTGTGCCAAACCTTGCAACGGGAGTAGAGGAGAAGAAATTCACGACAAACATTTACCGTGGTGCGGAGTGGATGACGGACAAGTGCATCCCCGAAATCCGCGCCGCTTTTAACGAGGAGTTTTCATGTCTTGACCTTGGAAATAAGCTGCACGAGCTGACCGCCGAGGAGCTGAAGGGCGTGCACGAGACGTGGTTTCTCGGCCACCACGACGACCTGGAGAACCTGAATGCGTATCTTAAGGCGACACATGGGTCTGCGCTGTGCTGTACCTATTCCCTTCCCCACCTACTCGACTGTGTGCCAGACGGCGTGACGAAGGGCAACGGCGTGCGGGAGGTGGCTGAGGTGCTCGGTGTCGCGCTCGAAGATGTCGCCTGCTTCGGGGATGGCATGAACGATGAGTCGATGCTGCAAATTGCCGGAAAGGCGTACATCATGGAGAATGGACAGCAGCGTCTGAAAGATGCCGTTGCGCACGGAGAGGTAATCGCATCAAACGCGGAGGACGGAGTGGCGAAGAAGTTGGAGGAACTCTTCTTCTCGTGACAAAAAATTGCCTTCCTCCTTAAACTCCGCTCCGTTTCAATATCATAACAGGGAAGCACTATTCTGCTGTTGCCGCTGACCAGAAGCAGGTGGCGGGCAGGATAGCCTCCCTTCCTCACTGCTTTTTTTCTTCTATAGGACTTCCTTGAAAGAAAAGTTGCATTCTATTTCGCTTTTTTTTTTACCTGTTGTTTCTGTGCTTCCTGTTGCACTTGGTTTCAAGTGAGAGAAGTGTGTAAACTATTCTTTTTTTATTTGTTTGTTTCGGCGTCGTATATCGTGTCTTCCTCTACTCTCACATCCAGCAACACAACCAAAAGCACGTCTTTAAGTGTCTCATCTTCTCTTACGCTGCGCATGCCACATTTCCCTCTAAAGTGGTTTTCTTTGTACCACAGACACTCCTTGACACCAAGCGGCTGCGAAGTAGAGACCTGGAGAGACGATGTGCGGAGAGCTGCTTCTTCAAGTGCTTCCGCTCTTTTTTTCAGAAGGACAAATGGGTGCTTTCAATGGCTTTTTTGGTAATGCGGGTCTTCAACATCTCTTTGACATTTTCCTTTGCTCTTGCTGTTTTTTTTTTCTTTGTCGACGCGTCTCTAACGACGTCTAGACTGAGCTGGCAGACTTGCAGAGAAGACGCATTCTACTGTTCTTTGCTGGCGCTGAACCTTTTTTTTTTTTTTGAAACTTCACACATCTGACAATCCTAGAACGTTGGCTTCTAATCATGCCGATCAAGGCTATCTTCACGGACATGGACGGCACGCTGCTGAACCCGCAGCATCAAATTAGCACCCACACCGCCAGTGTATTAAAGAAGCTCAAGGAAAAAGGCATCTACTTTGTTGTGGCTACCGGGCGAACCTATGTTGAGGTGATGGACACGATCCGCAAGTGTGGGTTGGAACCCGACTGCATCATCACGAGCAACGGTGCCCGCATCCACGACGGCGTCTTCAACGTAGTGCGGGCACACGACATCCCCGCAGACCTCGCCAAGCAGCTCATTTGCTCACAGCAGCTTCCACCACCGACAACCGCCACCGCCCCGTCGACGTCGAAGCCGTACGTCACCAACGTCTACCGCCACAGCGACTGGCTGACGGACAAGGACGTGCCACATATAGCGGCGACATGCACAAAAATCTGCCCTGCACTGTGCTGGGAGAAGAACTGTACGATCTGGAACCAAAAGAGCTGGAGGGCGTGCACCAGGTGTGGTACTACGGCGCGAGAGAGGACCTTGAGGTGCTGAATGCTCAGTTGACGTCTGCCTTCCACTCCCGGCTCTACTGGACCTTCTCAGACACAAACATGATTGACTGCGGACCGGTTGGCGTGTCGAAGGGGACGGCAGTGCGGGAGGTGGCGCAGATGCTGCAAGTCACACTGGAAGACGTTGCCTGCTTTGGTGACGCTCCGAACGATGAGTCGATGCTGCAGATTGCTGGGAAGGCGTACATCATGGAGAACGGGCGGTCGGAGCTGAAGGCGGCCGTTGCGCACGGAGAGATAATTGCCTCAAATGTGGAGGACGGCGTGGCGAAGAAGCTGGAGGAACTCTTCTTCTTGTCGTCGTGACAGGCGAAAGGGATCGCAGCTAATGCCCATTTCATCTATGCGCTCTGCGTTTTTTTTTTTTGCTCTTATTTTTTGTGCGGAGCCGAGTTGTAAGTTGAGCTCCCGATATCGTCGCTTCTTTTTTTCTTTTTTATTTTCTTGATTATTTGCTTAGTTCGAACACACGCAAGAAATGCACGTAACAAAGCGCGAGATATGAAGCACACAGACAACGGCAACTCTCGCAGTCACTATGAAGAGAACTCCCTGTGCAGTGCTTTGAAACGAAAGCTTTGGGGGTCAGACCACTGATCTAAGTTGATGGTGGCAGCCAGCACTAAGTCATGAAAACATATTTGCGCTTGTCTCGTCTATTGTCCTCATCTTTCCCAAAAAACAATCTCCTCCGTATCATTCTTCCGCGTTTTACATCTCTCATTGATTGCGTAAATCTCATCAGCAAACTCTCTTTTTCGTTTTTTTTCTCCCTTCTGCACGCACACATTTCTACTTTCCTGTTATCTCTCTCTCTCGTCCAGCCTATACATGCGCTGTGTGCGGAACGCCTACCTCTCTCTAGCTCCGCTTTCCTCCTCCCTCACCACCTTTTCTGCTCTCATGTCATCCAACACCGCCAGCCACGCTGCCGAGCTCGCAAACCGCAAGCCAAAGAGCGTCCGCGTGCACTCCGGCGTCAACCCCTACAAGCTTGTCGCCTGCGACCTCGACGGCACACTGCTGAACAGCAAGTCGTCGGTGTCCGACTTCACCCACACGGTCCTCTCACAGCTGCTCGCACGCGGCGTCCACGTCATCTTCGCGACGGGCCGCCCCTTCACCGATGTCTACCGCATCAAGCGACGCCTCAACATCTTTGCCGCCGCAAAGGCCATCCCAACACCAGGCGTGCAGGTGGTGACTCCCGTTACCCGAACGCCTGTCAGCCACGCCTCGGTGGACTCGATGAGCGACATGAGCACGAGCGGCGGCAGCCCGGCGAGCAAGAACGGCACCGCCTGGCACACATCAGAGAAAGTTGTCCCGCGTTGCTTCGCCGTGACGTCCAACGGCGCCTGTATTTACGACGAGGCAAACGAGCGCATCTATGAGCGCTGCATTGACCCCCGCGTGGTGCACGAGCTCTATGGCATGTTCATGGGTGATCCCGAGGTGAACGTGAACGTCTTCCGTGGTGTCGACGCGGCGGAGCGGAAGAAGCAGGGCTACACAAACCCAAGCGACCAGCCCGATGACAAGGCGAGCGAGGAGTGGATCTGCCGCTACCCGGCAGACCTCGAGGCTGCACTCTACAAGGAGTCCAAGTTTGTCTTTCGCGTCGTGCCGGACATTGAGCAGACCTACCCAGTCGACCACGTGAACGAGGTCTTCTTCCTCTGCTACAACCCACAGCGGTGCGCCACGGCGGAGGCGGAGATTGTGCAGCACATGAAAGAGTTTGTCGAGCGCATCGACTGCCCCGACGCGGCGGTGCGGGTGGCGCCGTCGACGACCTACTGCCTCGACGTGGTGCCAGCGAAGGTGAGCAAGGCCTCCGCGCTGGAGCATGTGATGAAGGACCTGAACGTGAAGTGGGAAGACTGCATCGCCTTTGGTGACGGGCTGAACGATGTCGAGATGCTCTCCTCGGTCGGGAAGGGCTGTGTGATGGGCAACGCAAACCCGCGCCTCAAGGCAAAGCTGCCGCATCTCGAGGTGGTGGGCCGCAACGACGACGATGGCGTGGCTCGTAAGCTGTGCGAGGTATTCGGCCTCGACATGGAGGAGTAAACACGACGAGACCACTGCCTGAACTTAAAACTGTGCGTTATGTTTGCTCCCTCTTTCTCTCTTCCTGTAGTCTTTTTTTACTTTTTTCTTTTCTTCGTTACTCTCTTTTAAAAACTGTGTACATTGAAGTCGGCGGTGTCGCGTTCCTTGCGGGTGTGAAAAGGCAAAAAAGGAAGGAAAACAAAAGACCACGCATATGAAACACCTACAAAATTCGTTTTTTTTTCCTGTCCTCCCCAATGCTGCATCGCTAACGTCTCGCTTTTTTTTTTCTCCCTCTCTTGGCGCACTCGACGTTCAGTGAGGGGCTACTGCACAAGTGTTTTTTCCTTTAGGTTTGTGTAACACGATCGTGTACTTCTTTGCTTCTCTTTTTTTTTTCTGTTCTATATCCCCCGTTGACTTTCCTCTTCCTCTTTTTCGTTCTTTGCTTCGATGCTCTCGCGGTGCTTCATCGTCTTCTCTCGTGAGAGAAGAAGACGCTCTTGTGAAGAAGAGTGCTTACAAACACACAAAGTGAGCCAAAACATGTTAACATCGACAGCAGAGGTAAGGAGTGCGGGCCATTTACAACTACTGCCACCCGTTGCTCTGCAGTGTTGTGGTGGCCCGCATCACTCTAAATTTGTTTTCTTTTGTTTTTGTTTCCTCTACTGTTTTTTTTTTTTTTTCGTATTTACGATTAAGTCTATTATGAGCAGCTTGAGAAGGTTGAGGACAAAGCAAAACTCTCAAACCAACAAAAAAAATATGAAAGGATTTAAATCTGATAGCGACGTTATCTGTCAAAGAGAAGAAAACAAAACAAAAATGTCATTGTCTAGAAGTTGTGTTCAATTACACAAAGAAGAAAAAAAAGCCTTCCTATCTTCCTTCACGATCCGTTCTGTTCAGTGCACTAAACATATACACTCACGTACACCGAGCAAGTGCTGACGTCATGAGCGAGACCCCTACAAGTCGTTTGTTACTATTGTTATTGCTTTTGTTGTTCAAAATAAAGAAAAAGTTTAGACTGGAATGTGAATCGTGCCCGTCATCGCCTTGTAGCATTTTATCAAAAAGACGGTAGTCTTTTCAGGGCTTGAGGCTCTGCCGATTTGGGTTTTGTACCGCTCTCTCTCGCCTACACGTCACCATTTTACTGCACGCTGGTGCTGCTAGTATGTGAGCCCTCAGTTCATGTTGACTTCGACGCACTTGTGGAAATGTCTGGGAGAGCGGCACCTATGAAGCAAAACTCTAGCGGTGGGTTTGGGCGAGGCGCCATCAAGGCGTTCTGCTTCAAATCCTGTCCCGTCTTGCTTTTTCTCTTCATCACTTCGATACCAACTCTGCATCACACGCTGTCTCGTTTCTTTCTTATTCCTTCGTTGCTCGACGACGTTCCCTGCTCACACACACACACGCCAAATGCGCAACCGCACACCTTGCAGAATACATACACCCACACTTTCATTTTAGGTTTACTTTTCCGGACCTCGTTTAAGGACGCACTTATTCTTGTGATATTATTATACTCTTCTTTTTTTTTAAACTTTCATCAGCTCGTCGCTCGCGCACATAACCGTTGACACCGCGTGACGCTGCTTTGCGTAAATAGTGTTTTTTTTTTTCTATTTCACCTACAATCACCATTTCACCAGTCGATTCCTTGCCCTCGTCACGAAGTTCAATTTTCCCGTCTTTCTCTCTTTTTCTTTCTCTCTGCTACTGTGCGGTTTCTTCAGTTTTCCTTTCTCGCTCTTCGTGGTCCTCTTTGTGTGTTTCGCTTCCCCAGCTCTTGTATCTCGCTGTCCACCCCCTCCGCATCACAATGCCGGCACTTCCCCCGCCGCCCTTCCGCATCGTCGCCTCTGACATGGACGGCACACTGCTCAACAGCGCCCATCAAATCACCCCCTACACCATGGAGACGCTCTTTCGCCTCTCCGTCCAGTTCGACGTGAAGTTCATCTTCGCCACGGGACGTCACCACCTCAGCGTTCGCGCCGCTCGCGAGTCCCTTGCCACGTACTTTGCCCAGCGCTACGAAGCCTTCCACGCACAGGCGGTCGCGGAGGCGGCTGCTACGGGGAACGCAAATGCCCAGGCCGCTGTCAAGGCTGCCGTGCCTGGCTTTTACCTTGTCACGTCAAACGGAGCGCGCATTCACGACCCGAATGGGGTGCTTGTGCAGTCGCACAACCTCGAGCCGGAGATTGTGCGTGCGCTCTACCTTCACTACGGCTTGCCGTACACCGCGCGACACGGCCCCGATGCGCTGAAGGAGCATGCCATCGGTTCTTCGCCGTACATTACGCAGCCAGAGACGCCGCTGCCTGAGGATGCGGAACGGGGCATGCAGGAGGGTGACGACGAGCACCCGGAGGAGACCGTGTCGACCTCGACGTACACCACCGATGGCTGGTACATCACCGTGCCCTTCATGCCGCTGCCGGAGATGGAGCGGAAGTTCGGCGTCTGCCCCTATGTCGTGCCCTTCGACGCGGCTGACCCGGCCAACGCCACCCGCAGCGTCTTCGACAGCTTTCCGCTCGAGGATGTCGGCAAGGTGTGCTTCCGGTGCTCCGACAAGCACATTCTCGACCGCTTGGAGCAGAACATCAAGCTACAGTTTGGCAACCGCGTTTCGGTGGCGCTGTCCTCGACGTGCTGCTTGGATGTGATGGCGAGCGGCATCTCCAAGGCGAGCGCACTGCAGGAAATCGTGAGCCACCTGTCTGCTCAGGCGACGCAGCACGACGCGCCAGCCTACACGATGCGTGACGTGGTCGCCTTTGGCGACAGCATGAACGATGAGGAAATGCTGGCGGCGTCCGGAAAGGGGTGTGTGATGCGCAACGCGCAGGATCGTCTGCGGAAGGCGCTGCCGCAGTGCGAGGTGATTCGGACGAATGAGCAGAACGGCGTTGCGATGAAGCTACGCGAGGCGTTTGAGATGCCCTTGGATGCGTGAAGGGGGCATGTATGTATGTGTGTGCGTAGGGTGAGAGGAAGAGCGGAAAAGCGAGGAAGCAGCTCCTCCTGCTCACGTAGACCTATCAAAAGAAAGAGGCACTTTGCAGACGTAATTTGAAGCGTTTAACAGATGAATTCGATGACTTAAAATATCAAAACAAAAAGTTAGTGGTGAAGTCACTTAGAGGAACTTCAACGCGACGTTTAGCCTTTTTAGAATACTCTGGGTCTGGTCTGCACGCTGTTGACAATGGCAGATGTTTTCAAGGTTTTTTTTTCCGTATTTTTGTTTGTGACATGTTGTTCACCTGCTATTGCTTTCTTCATCAGCTAAGCTGAATTAAAAAATGGTTAAAATTGCGATTATTTTTTTAGCACTTTATCTCAAGCAAAACTCTCTCACTCTCACTCTTTGCTTTCCGTGACTCTCTCCGCGTTGACCCTCCGCTACTCCGCGCTATCTTGACTGGCTGTTGTCGTGCGCTTCAACGCTGAAGTCGCCGCTCACAGTGTGGTCGCTCTTATTCACTTCCCAAACAATTGCGCGTTAGTGTCTGCCGTACGGAATTGTCTGGTTTTTTTTTCTCGACAAAAAAAAAGTGATATTGAAGCTTTCTGTCTTCTTGCTTTTCCTTCTATCCTTCCTCACTCATCTGCTGCTTGACTCCGACACGTTTTTCCTTTTTGATTCGCTAATCGCCACACAATAGAGAAGAAATGCTGCACGGAACAGGAAACGCGGTGCCGAACGGGCCGCCACACAACCAGCCGGAGAGCGGCAGCGAGAGTTACACCGGCAGCTCGGGCTCGTACTCCGCGACCGCCAGCGAGCACGGCCAGCAGCAGCAGCAGCAACAGCCCGCCACTACTCAGCAGACGCCATCGAAGTCGCAACGTTACGACAGCGCGCGTGCGGCACAGCAGGCGTCACCGGCGACGACCCACGCAGCACACCCGCAGCGCTTTGAGGAGGAGGCAGATGGCGAGCGGAAGGGCAACGGTGCACGCGGGAAAGACAAGGCGCGGCAGATGGTGAACGCGGCGCTGAACGCCCCTGCCGCTCGCATGCGCGCCGTCACCGCCAGTCTGGCCGGCCGCGACAGCCAGCGCGTGACCGTGTATGTCTTCCTCGTTGTTTCACTTCTTCACCTCCTGTTTGTGATTCTGTCCTGTGTGCTGTCGCAGGTGGATATGCAGGGCGGTGGCTGCTACACCTACTGGGGCTTCAAGGCCAAGTGCGATGACGTGAGCTACACAAGGCGCACCGCGCTGATCAAGGACTGCGGGCAGCTGCGGTCGTCGCTGCAGACCGGCGCCGCCTTCTCCATCATGTCCATCCTCACCTCCACCGCGATGGTGGTCGTCGCGTGGATGATGTGCGGCCGCCTGCGCTACGCCAATTACGTTGCTCGCCGTCAGCACCGCTACCAGAACGTGGACGCGAGTGCGGCGGAGGCGGACGACGGCCACGGAGAAGGTGGTGCGAAGGCGCCGGCGTTCAACCCCGGTCAGCTGAAGCTGGTGACGATCATCCTCGTCGCCATCAGTCTCGTGTTTGAACTCATTGCGTGGGCCGTCATCGCGGGTGTCAACACCCAGCGCTACTGCGACGATCTCTATAACTTTTCCACGCTGGGCACGTACGGCGTCGGCTTTGGACTGGGGCTGACAGCGTGGATTATCGAGATTTTGGCCTACGTTGTGTACATCGCGGTCGTCTAGAACTGACTAAGCTCCTCACTCATACAGGTCCTATCACAGTTTTCTCGCTCTTGTGTGTACGCAGAGGTCGAGGTGCAGCCATAGTACTGCTTTTTTTCTTTGATTTTGGCCTACGTTGTGTACATCGCGGTCGTCTAGAACTGACTAAGCTCCTCCTCATACAGGTCCTTCCAGTTTTCTCGCTCTTGTGTGTACGCAGAGGTCGAGGTGCAGCCATAGTACTGCTTTTTTTCTTCTAAACGTGTGGAGGCGTGGAGGCTGCACTTTTCTCTTTTTTATTTAGAGACGCGGTTAACGCCTTGCTAGTTTATGCGGACATTGTTTTTTTTCTTGATACGAGTAGCCAAACAGGGTGGTGGCGGTGCTGATACCACGCACTGGCCATTCCTTGTCTTGTGTTCTCCTCTCTGAAGCTTTTGTAGCTCGTGCTGCTACGACGCCAGAAGGTTTTCGCTGTGGTGTCGGTATGTGTTGTATTTGTGTTTGTTTGGGTGCCGGTGTGTGTGCACCGCTATACCTCACATCGTCCTTTCTTTTGTCTGGGCAACGATTTGGTGCTTTACCTCGTTCACGCGAGCGCGCTTTTTAGGATTTGTGTGTGTGTTGTGCGCTATACAAAAATAGGCATTCAGTGAAGCTTGTAGCTATCTTTCTGCCCTCTTTAGTTTGTTCTGTTTGTCTCGCGACTCAACACGACGCCTCTGGCTTGCTCTGACTCTGTACTACTCCCTCCTTCTTCTTTTTTGCTCTCGTATACCCCTCTGCGGCGCGGCCCTCTCTCTCTATATATTTTTTCCTTTTTGTTCGCTACATTTGTTTCTGTTTCTGGCATTTGTACCCCTCACCTCGACTCAGTCCGTGTACCTGTTGGTGTTTTTTTTAGTTTTTGTGACGCTCTTACTATTTGTGTAGCTTCGCGTTACACGTGAGAAGGCTTTATTTTCTTTCTTTCCTATTTGCTGACGTGGCATCTCTTAGTGGCCATCTCTGCGCCGCTTTTTTTACCCGAGCTTTATATTCTTTGCTCCACTCGTCGCGCCTCGGCTAGCATGGGCCAGGAGAACGCTGCAGCTGCGGTGCTACGTTTGAAAAAGAGAAAAACGCTTCTTTAAAATTGCTATTGCAGCTCTGACGAATGCGCACTTTTCTCCTCTTCTTTCTTCTTTTTCTGTGTGCGTCTGACTGTGTCTACTCTGTGAACCAAACAAATAGAGCTTTGCTATTTCCCTGCCTCACCCCTATCGGTGATGGGTGCTGATTGTACGTTCTGCAATAATAAAAAAAGTAAACTTCACAACGTTGGCGGGAGTTTCAGACGGTACTTGCCCACAAGGAGGATTTCCGCTTTCTATGTTGTGGCCAGAGTGGCGCCAGGGTATTCGAAAGAGTTGCTACGGTTGATAGAGCATTGTTACATAGTACTGTGGGGTCTCGTGAAAAGCGCTTGCTCTCTTTCAGTTGCAGCACACACGTACACACCAGTGGGGCTTCTGTAATCGCAACCTGCATTGCTTGGTGACGCAATAAAAAAAAAAAGACAGAGCACCATCGTCCACTTGCGATAGCCGCAGATTTCTGTGCTGCAGTGGTGCGAGCGGTGAGAGAATGAGATGCAACGCTGCCGTACAAAACAAGCGGCTTGCTGATTTGTTTTCTCTCTGATTTCCCATCTTCTCATCCACACTCGTGCTTTCGTACCACAGTCTCTTGTAGTGTTGTCTACCTTGTGTGTCCGTGTGTGTTTGTCTTCTACAACTTCTTCTTGCCGTGCGTTGATCATTTCGCTTGTTACCTATACACTTTTTCTTAATTGTTTTGTCAATTGAGAGAACAGCCTTCTCACAAAACAAAAAATACACTTTAGATTATACTTTTCTTTGTACACCCCACAAAGACATCAGCATTTGTGCGCACTCTCACCATGTCGCAGGTAGCCCGCGCAAAGAAGATGTTCGACGACGTCTCCTCTGAATCGGAGTCGAAGGTCAGCGAGACACCACCGGTCGCCACGACGTCCCCTGCAGCCCCGCCGCACAACAAGAACAACAACACCGCTGCGGGAAGTAGCGGAGAAAACGGCGGTGATTCAAACGCCTTTGTCCCCAAGTCGGCCTCTGCCTCTCAGGCGCGTGCAGAGACGGCAGCGGCGGGTGACGAGCAAGGGGAGGCCGAGGTGGAGCTCCCGGCGAGCGGCAACGACGCAGGGCAGACGATGGTGACGCGGGTGGAGGTGTCGCCGCCACCGCGCGAGGCGCCTGCGTCGAAGCCACCCGCACCTGCCTCGTCCACAACGGCTCGTGCATTGGCTGTCTCGAGCACCGCTACGCCCAAGAAGACAGGAGGCAAGGCCACACCAGCAGCGGCTGCACCCTCTTCCTCTCTGAGCACTCCGGCGACTGTGTCAAAGCGTCCAGTGGAGCGTGAGGAGCGTGAGGCGGCAGCAGCAGCCGCAACCGGCGGCGGTGGCGACTCCGCGGTACGCAAGGGAAAAAAGTCGGAGGCGTCGATCACGAAGGCCTCACGCTACCAGGAACGAGACGACGCCGCGGCCTTCAGCACGGTGGCAAACCGTGGCGACAGTCGCACCAGTCGCCGCCAGCACGGCGAGTCGCGCGAGATGGACGAGGCGGCCGTGCCGTACTCGGCCAAGTCGGGCCGTTCGGCGACAGCGGCGCAGCTCGACTACTCCCGCGAGGAGGACCGCCACCACCACCACCATGATGAGGAGAGTGGCGGCGGCGGTGATCGCGCGGCGCTGCTGCGTCCTGCCGCGACGGACGACGACAGCGAGGTGGAGGACTTTCCCTTTTCCACCTACGTCTTCCCGCGACTCGATCCTGCCTTGGCCGACTACCAAGGCAGCCGCACCGCCGTCGGAGCAGCAAAGCGTGGCGAGGAGTGCCCGCCCAACGCGTGTGAGCGCTGCCTCGCCTACCTGATGGTGACAGACATCCGCGTGGCCGTCTACCTCGGTGTTCTCTTCCTCTGCACCATCTTTGTCATTGTGTCGATCCCGACGTCGCAGCTCGACATGGTTGGCAAGTCGTGTCTCACCTACTGGGGCTCTAAAGACGACTGCGACTCCGCCACCTACACTCTTACGCGCCAGCTCATACCCTGCAGCGCCATCCGCAGCCGCCTCGGCGCCGGCGCGGCCTTTTCGATCATTACGCTGGTGATTTACCTGGTTAATTTAACCGCAACGATGATTGCCATCTGCTGCCTCAAGACGTCGCCGCACAAAATCTCGCTGACGTCGCGCATTGTGGTGGGGACGGTGGGCGGCGTCATCGTGGTGACACAGCTCATCTCGTGGGCCGTGATTGCCGGCATCCACTCCGCGCACTACTGTTATGAGGCGGGTGTCCTGGCGTTTGGTGTGGGCTTTGGACTGAACCTGACCGCGTGGATCCTGAACTTCCTTGGTGTGGTGCTCGTTGTGGCGATTCCCTCACGTGTGGTGAATCGTGGATAGAGCAGCTCGTCACTCAACGCAATGCACCATTAAAACATTTCTGGAGGTTTTTTTTTTTTTTGCCTTTGTGTCTCCATAGAGACGAACTTTACCTTCTCTTCTTTTTTTTTTCAATCTTGCTTGTGTGTTGATCGAGAGAACGATAGAGACGAGTGCCGCTTCTTTGTTGTTGTTGTGCCTCTCTCGAGCTGTATTGCTGTTTGCTTCGGATGCTGCTCACGCATGAGCCAACTTTTCTGCCTTGTACCAGTTTTCCCTTTTTTCTCAACCCTTTTTTTTTCCGCTCAAATAGTGCACATACCGACGCACTTTCTATTTGGCGGAGGTGAGGGTCTTTCTTCCGAACGTGTACCACTGTCTTGTTTTTTTTATGTTTGTTTCTTTTACAGCGCTTCTTATCGTAGCAGCCTGTATTGCTTGAAGATTTGCAGATGTTGCTTAAGCTTGTACTCTTCCTTTATCTCTCTCTGAAGTAAACCTCTTAGCTCAGCTCGCAAAAATAAAGAACAGAAGTGCTGTATACTGCGAAAGAAAGAAAACACAAAAGGCACCGCAAAGTTGCTGCACGTCGCTGTCATCTTGCGACTATGCTCCCGCGTGGCACGCGTCTGGAAGGCTCGCTGAAGAACTCGCGTGTAATCTATGTACCATGTGACGTGCGCCACAGTGTTTTGGAAGCTTATGTGTTTTTTGACAACAAGCGCGGCAACCTCGACCTCAGTGGAGCCTTCATCGCTGCATCCTACTTTCTTCAGTTCACATCTCCCTCTCTACGTGCCTCTTCCTCTCCTCATTCTTGACCTTTTCTTTTCCTTTTCCCTACGCCAGTCACGAACACTTTTGTCTTTGCTCAACCACTATTCTAGCCTCCTTCTATTTCTTCCTTTCTTGCTTTCTCACTCTTTTTCTTTTTTTTTCTTTTCTCCTCTTCGCCTTTGACCTTTCTCCGATCTCCTTTTTCCTTCTTTTTTCTTTCTCTCCCCACGCGTTGTGGTGGTGACGCTTGCAAAAAAAAAAAAAACAATCTGCACCTCTCTCTCTCTCTCTAATAAGAAAACAAAGAGGCGCTTTTGAGCACGGGTAGCCTCCTTCTTTTTCTTTGATCTCCGCTCCTTTTTACCGCTGCCCACCTGAACTGTTTCTCCCATCTTTCAACCACCGTGTGTTCTTTCCGTTTTTTATCGTTTTCCCATCGACTGATTAATTTCCACTATCTTTTACCACCCTTTTTCCTTTTTGTCTTCATTGCCTTTGTGTGTGCGTGTTTTACTTTTTCTCTCCATTTTCTTTCTCTTGCCTTCAAGTGAGGCGAGTACAAACATTTAGTTTTCTTCTTCTGTTTTGTTTCGTTTTATTCAGGCGAGAGGGGCATTATTGACTCCCCACCCGAAGGTTAGCTTATTGTATTCCTTTTTTTCCCCCTCCTTCTCGTTAGCTGTCGCGGTGAGTTGTAAGGATCTCCCTCTTCGCCTTCCGTCGTAACACAGACAGACACTCGCACAGCGGCGGTGGAGGAACAGCAAACGCTTTTGGCTGTACGTTCTCTTCGTTCTCCTTCTATAGCAAGTAAATTCGTGCCACAAAAAAAAGGTATTCTCGTTTTTCTCCTCTAAGTTTTGTGCTTTTTCTTTTTCACTCTTCTTTTCACAAAACAAAACGTTAACTGAGCGTGTTCGTATCTTTCTTCTTGTTTTTTTTTTTCTTGCAAGACTTCGTGCTTTCTCGACGCTTCCTCAAACAAAGCGCTGGTGGTGCTGACGCCCCAAAAACAAAAAACAAAGAAAGACACCGCAGCCGCTTCTTGGCTTTCCTTTTGCGTTCTCGACACCTTCCGCACCGGTATAGCGGAAGCGGAAGTGATCGGCGAAGATCTTGATTTGTTTATTTTTCCCCCTTTTTATTTTTTGCGTTCTCAAAACGACTCGCGGTGCTTTCCCCTCCGTCTTTTCAGTTTCCCTCTCTTTCTCTCACGTTGTCATAGCCCCCTTGCCTTCTGCCTCAGATACACGATCGCTGGTGAGACTGCGTTTTTTTTTTTCAAAGCACCTTGCTCTCTCTCTTCGTACCAAAACGAACATCTACTTGTGTTGCTTTTCTTCACGTGTGTGTTGACAACGACGTGAAACTCTTAAAAAATATATATTGCCACTATTTTTTGCTTGTTTGTTTGTTTTACCGTCTTTAGCGTGCGCTGCCACGTAATTTTTGTTGCCGGTGAGGTTTAGTTTATATTTTTTGTCGGCCTTACCAAACTCCTCACTACCAAGCGCAGAGAGACTCTTTAATTATTTTTTTCCCCCTTTCTTTGGTGTTGATCTCCGGCCCACGTGTGAGCTCTTATCTTTCTTTCATCTATATATCTTGGCTGTTCTTTCTCGTTTATTTCGCTTAATCTGCTATCCTATACCCTGCCCATCTCTATCTTCGCAACTCATCTGCGCATACAAACATTACTGTGCAAGCCCTCCTCCGTACCTTTTTTGTAGAAAAAATAAGATCTTAGCCTTTTGTGTTGTTTTGTTTTGTTTTGCTTAGAGTGGCTTCACTTTTTCTTTGTCTTTGTTTTTTCTACTAGCCTCACGTGGAGGGAGTTTTGGCGCGCCGCTTGTGGGTGCACATCTGATTTTGTTCTTTACTTTGTGTTAATTCTCTCTGCCCAACCCTCACTTCCTCTTTTTTCGTTCTAATTCGCGTTGTCTTGCTAACTTCTTTTCCGCTTGTTTGTCTTTAAGGTCTAATTTTTTGCTTGCAATTAAGAAGAAACGTAGCGCTGTGGCTGCCTGTCTAACTGTGTCTTCGTGTCTTGGCTAAGCGCATTCACTTTTTTTCTTTCTCTACCCATTCGAACCTAGTTGCCGACTTTGTGCCGTTGACAGAAGACAAGCACTGTAGTCCGCTCTGCCAGCAACTTTAGATTCTTCTTTGTTGTTGTCTCTTTTTCTCTCTTTCTCTGTCTTTCATTACGTGCTTTGTACGAGAACACTCGAGCCGGAGTAAACCTGCCAGGGAAGCGTGCCACTGTCGCAGCGTCGATTCCAGACCTCTTTTTTTCTTTCATCGGCCTCGTTTATTCCTTGGTCACTCTGTTCAAAATCGTCTAGCACGTAAACAAAAACCACAAACAACTAACATAGCCGTAGCGCATCCCCATTTTCTTCTTTTTTTTTCCGTAACTTTCTTTTTTTTTCTACTTCTCCCAGTCTTAATTTTATACAAGTATCCAAATCGTTGTGGTTTTGTTTTCACTTCATTTCTCACCGTTTTCCTTATCTTTCTCTTTCCCTTTGTTCAACCTGTCTACGAGCACTTCCAGGTCTTGTCAAGGATTCACAGCGCCCTCGAACGGACTGCTTTGTTGTTGTCGCTCCTGTTTGCTATTGTTGCTGATTTATTGACTTTTGGACTTTTTTGTGTGTGTGCGTTTGTGTGGAGCAAGACGCGGGTTCACCGCAGACGGATAGGGACCAGAAAAGACATTGTTGTGGCTTGTACGTGTCGTCTACTTCCTCGCTCATCGTCTGCGTGAGCTCCTCTCTCTCTCTCTCTCTCTCAATCGCTTTTTCTCACTCACTTAATCTAAACCCCACATAATTTCCCGCGAAGCGTTGCAGGAAAAGTTTTGTGTGTTGTCTGTTGCGCGATCTGTTGAATAATTCCTTGTACGAAAAGAAGCCTTTTCCATTTGTTGTTGTTGGTGTTCAGCTTCGTCGTCTTCCTGTTGGTGTTTATTGTTCCATCTTGATACTCATATTGTCTTTTTTTTCTCGTGCGTTGTCTTTCCCTTTTCCTTTAATTTTTCTTGTCTAATTTGCAGCTGTGTTAATTTTTTCTGTGCGTTTTTCCTTTTTTTTTTTACCTCGCAGATCTTGCGGCTTCTTATAGCACGGGGGCGATTCGTGCCTCTTCGCTCTAGTCATTGCAGTCTCCCTCCCTGTTGCTGTTTGTGTTCGCCAACGCAGAAAACACTCAGCACTCCTACACTTCCCTGTTTCCTTCCCTACCTGTTCAACGGTGTTAGCGAAGTCATCATCCAAGGTGTATCGCATCTCTCCCTCCTACGCACAGACACACGCACTTGTATTCCCGCTTGAAGTAGAACAAAAAAAGGCTTCCTGTTGTTGTTGTTTGAAGTGCACCTATGTCGGAGCCGAGCAAGAAGATCCGCCCTCCGCCCGTTACGCCGTCGGCGCTGCGGATGCCGGGCTCACCCACGTCAGTCGGTGGTGCGGGCGGCCTCAGCTCCCCTGTCGCGCGGCAGTACACACACGCGCCATACCTTAGCACGAACAACATTCTCGCCACCGAGGACCTTAATGCGGCGGAGTACGAGAGTATGATGGCGCGTGGCAAGCGTCGCGATGGCGGAGCGCCGGGCTCGCCAACCGCAAACCTGAGCGGGTCCTACAGCAACGCCTTCACCGGCTCCCCAACACACTCCAATGCATCCGCGCTGCCGTCGGGCAAGAAAAATGTGTGCCGGCACTTCATCAATGGCAACTGTAACCGCGGCAGCTCGTGCCGCTTTTACCACCCGGGCTCGATTCACCGCGTTGTGACGCCGAGCCGCCCCCGCACGCCGACGCAGCGGCCGCTCACCCCGCTCGCCGATCTCGCTCAGCAGCAGCAGCAGCAGCTAACAAGCGCCTTCGCCGTCACGTCGCCGGTACACAGCCCATCGCTGAGCCCGTCAGCAGGCGGCGGCGGCTCTGCAGCCCCGATGAACTATAATGGCGGGTCGCCTCTTTACGGCCGCCCGATGCCGCGACCAGTGATCGACAACATATCCGCCAACGACAACAACAGCTCCTACGTGTCCCCGCTGAGCTCGCCGGCGCACTCGCACGCGCAGCGGGTGCCGTACGCGTTGCTGCCCGGTCAGTCGAGCACCAGCGCCACCCCGCCCACGCTTTCCAGCCCATCGATTGGGCCACAGATCAGCGCCGTGCCGCCTGGTGTGACGGTAGCAGAGCGGAGAGGCGCCGCCCTGCAGGCGATTCCCTCGTTGCAGCTGCCGGGCTGCATGGTGTCGAGCACGCAAGGCGAGGGCCACGACGGTAACGTCTCCGGTGGCCCAGCAGACGCCACGGTGCTGAGTGCGCCGCACAGCCCGACGACGCCCGGTGCGCATCGCTTGCCGCTGTACCGCTTCAACGCGCGCACCGGCACGGCGGCAAGCCCGCCGGTCTTCCAGAGTGCGTCCAGGACGGCGTCGTCGTCGAACAACACGAGCGGGCGGCAGGACGCGAACGAGACGTCGGTGGGGTCGTCGCAGAACGCGCAGGGCGGGCAGCTGGAGACGCCGCAGCGCTCGCCGGTGCCGGCGAACACGACGCGCAACAACCCGTACGCCTACCCGGGGAGTCCTGGTGGGGTGCAGCGCCAGCCGAAGGAGCCGATGAGCCCGCTGAAGCGCGCACCAAGCAGCTTTCAGAGTCCGTGAGAAGCGTGACCGCTAGAGGGCGGTATCCGTCTGGACAGCAGAGAGAATGAAGGGAGAAGCCGGACGCGAACCTAGAAAAAAAGCAGTACGTCTTGACTCACGCGTGTGGCTTCTTTACGCTCTGTCATTGTATGGAAGATCCTATTCGCTTCTCTAAAAAAAAAAACCAGATATGGACAAAAACGGAAAACAGAAAGCAATGAGCGCTTTCATAACGCACGTACCTATCTCTTCCCTTTTTTTTTTAAACTGCTGTGCTGCTGTGTCTGTTGCTGTTGAATACCAGCTGCTCAAAATATGTCGTTGCGGCATCCCGGTGTTGTTGCTCTTGTAGCTGTCGCTTTCTGTTTTCTCTCCTCCGCCTTTTTGTTGTTTGTTTGCCACTACGAGTCCTTCTTTTTTCCGGGCTTTTGTTTTGTGGTGTCTCTATCTTGTGGTTGCTGAACGCTGATTGTCGCTTTATGTGCCTCTCTTGGGGTTGTGACTTCACACTCGCATATGTGTTCTGTCGGTCGCCACCGCTATGAGTGCAGGAAGTGTTTGACGCTTAATTCACTCACCGCACTGCTGAGTTTTTTTTTTTCCCCCTGTGTTTGCTGTGCTATCTGTCTCGTAGGATGGGCCACGACGACCTCCTCTTTGTTTTTTCCCCTATTTTTTTATATGATGTTGTTCTCTTCTTGTTTTACTTTCATCTCTGTACACATGAACTCTTCCTACTAACGTCCGGTGGCACTTTCTACTTTTCCCTTCTTTTTTTTTTTACCACTCTATCTTTTTCTCTTTTCTTTTCCTCATCTAAATGCAAGCGCCACAAGGAGACCTCTTTTTTGCTTCCTCGCTCTGCTCTCTTGTTGCTTCTTCTGCATCGTGTTCTTCTTGCCAGCGGTGACCCACTGGAAGACCATAACCAGCAAGCAACAACAACAGCAACAAATAAGTAAGGTGGAGCGAGGAGGGCAAAAAAAAAAAGAGTTGGAATTCGGCCAAAGAAGAACTGCAACTTCTTCCTTGTGCGACCGGGCCATCCCTCCTGCCGTCGTGGACCTCTACATACCTCTCTCTTCTCCGTTCATCTCCCTTTCTTTCTTTCTTCTTTCTCTGTAACGTTCTCTTCGTCTTTTTGTTTGTGTGTGTTTTACTCCAATTGCTGGAAAGCAACTTTGAACGTTATTTTTTTTTGTGTGTGTTGTTTCTCGTTTCTGTTCTTCCCTTTTCATCAGCTTCCTTTCTTCTTCAAAGCTCTTTTCAATTGTCCTCATCCCCTGTGTTGCGACCACAATTCCCCTCGTTTTTTTTTCCTCTCTGCGCGTGACCTGTTTTTCCGACGCTGTAATTGTTACCGCTTGCCTTTGCCGTTTTTCCTTGTGCTCATTTTTTTGGTGGCTCTCCATTAGAATGAAGCTGAACACATTGGGCTGACAATGACAGGAAGAGAGGCGCAGGAGGAGATGAAGAGCGCTGACACTTCCAGAATTCACTCACGGAACAGCATGCTTTTCTTTTTCCCTCTCATCGCTTCACCTTCTTTCATTGTTTTCTTTCTTTGAAGGTCTCCCACGCGGCACTAAGCAGAATGGCATTTGTAAAATACGCGATGATCAACCCCAATCTAATCTAATGCAGATTTCATTTCTCTCTTCTCTCCCTCTCCCTCTCCTTTTTTTTCTGTTTGCGCTGTACCTCTTCCGTCTTGCTATCTCTCTCTCTCTCTCTCACCTCCCCCATTACGTACGTGGACGAAGCCAACATCATTCTTTGTGAACTCCCGCAGTAGCTTTCCGCTTTTCTGTACTCTTCGTATCTTTTTTTTTTAGGTGAAAAAAAGAAAATGCAGCTGCTCTCTGTTGGGATTCCGGTGGGCCGCACAGCTGCTCCCTGTCTCGTTGCCGTCCTCTTTGATTTTTCTCATCTCGCGCATCATTTTTATTTTTTCTCGCACCCTACACTCCTTATCATGTAACTGAGGTCTTTTCCTCCAGTGCGCTCTCTCTCTCCTTGTCTCACCCCGCGAACGCTTCCATTTTGGTCTTTCCTCGCGATGGCTGCTTGCGGGATACCGGAGGTAACTATCATTTCTTTCGTTTCGGTTTCATCGTGCAGGATGTACTGTGGTGTCTCTCCCTCCTTTTCCAAATTAATTTGATATTTCAGTCTAGCACGTACATTCGGCACCTACCTGCAATCGAGGATACGTCTTGTGTGTCGCGTGCTCTCCGAATCCTTCCTACACCTCGACTGCCTTTCAAACCGCCTTCATCTTAGTTGTTGTACCCTTTTATACTACCTCACTCCAATAAGTTTCTTAATCCTTTCTTTTTTTATTAAGTGTGGACTTTAACTTATCACAAAAACAATCTCATTTTTCTCTTATCAGCATTTTCTACTTTTTTTTTATCTGAGGGCAGTTTTCTTCTCATCGTTTTTGTTGGGAAAAAAAAATTGAAGCGCACCAGCTCGTCTGTGTGCTCTCATGCGGCGAGAGCTCATTTTCTTTTTCTCAGCTTGAGAAGCAAGAAGCCGTTCTGGTAATTTCCGATAAGAGAGTGGATTAATGCCTGTATTTTTTGTGCTCATTTCATTTGCGTGTGTGTTGGTTTTTTTTGTTCTTTGTTGCCTTTGCTTTATTAATATGTGTGGGCTAATGTTGACGTTCATCTTTATTTTTTCCTCCCGCTGGCTTTGCCAGCTTTGCGGTGCGTCGTAACAACGAGACGCCTCGTGTCTAAATCTCAGCGTGCTAGCTTTCCCGTCATTCTTCTTCTATTGTGTTTCTTTCATTTTCAGTCTTAATTTTCGATTTCATATTTTAAAGTTTTTTTTTATTTCTACACTCGGATCTAAAATTGCACTATTGTTCTACGATTCGCGAACGTTTATTTCTCATTTCTCTTTGTCTCTTATTTTGTAATCCCAATTAATACTCCACTATTGATGTTTGTTGTTTCTCCCTCAGCTCTTTCCTCTTGTGAAGGAGCTCTTGCGTCCTCTTCGTTGCCGCTGTTTCTTTGTGCATTGGCGAATATAATTGTCTCGGGTTGTGGCTGTTATTGTTGAGGCCGACCTTCGCTTTTGCTTTTTTTTTCGTTGGACTTCTTCATGGACTGTGTATAGGTGCTTGTTTTCTTGGCGTGGCGATGCTGCGCCGTAGGTGGCGCCGTGGCGGATGTACAGCGGCGGTAGCAAGTTAGGGTCGTGTTGTGATTTGTTTTCCTCTGTTTAATATTTTTTTTTCATTTATAAATATCTTTTTCTTATAGGGAAGGGGTGTGTGAACGAGTTTGTGATCTTCGGTTTTTCAGTTGTGTGCCGTCAAGTTTATGCGAGAACTGCGTCGTGCGCCGTCACGGATGCTTGTCTCGCTACACACAAACACCTAGACACCTTTCATCCTTCTCCTCTTTTCCCATTTTCGTGATTATTCTCGTTCATGTTTCCATTCTATCCGATCTCCCAGCACGTCAGCGCTATGAAGTTGTCTCTCTGCGTCGCACAGCGTGACAACTCTATTTTTTATTTATTTGTTTGTTTGTTTCTCTTACTCTTCCCACTTACAACCTCTTTTATGCTTTTCTCTTCCCATCCTCCCTTTTTCATCACCCATGTGGTCTTCCGTTTATGGCGAGCTCTGGAAATGCGCTCACTGAACAACGGCAACACAGAAAGAGGATACCGTACAGAAAAATAAACGACAGTTTTTTTTTTCCTCAGAAGGCTGAGAACGGTGGTATCGCAGCCTGCGCTAAGCGATACGCTGCGTATTATGCTCTTTATCACGGAAACCGATCCCGGGTGCGCTCTTCTCCTTTTTCCTTCCTCTTGTTTTTACCCTTTTTTTTGCTTGATTTGTGTTTTGAATGTGTGCGACTGTGGGTAAGCGTTGTGTACCACGCCAATTAGGAATGTGGAGAAAAAATGGGGAATGGATCTCTCCCGCATTGCAGGATAAATCGCTTTCCTCTTCTATTTCTCCTCCGAGGCTGGTGAAATTCACAAAAGTTTGTGTCCCCTTTGAGACGAGAACACAACACCAAAGAATTTCACACTTTGTCTGCCTTTCAACAACAACAACAAAAAAAAAAACAATACCAGCTTTTTTAGTAGTTTCCTCTATTTTTTTATCTTCTTTTCTGCATCCTTGGAGGATGAGGAGACATCTGGGTGTCGGGCAGTAATTCCTCGTCTTTTTTATTTCTTCAATTTCCAACAAGTCGTCGCAACATTGGGAACAAATGACACACTAAACGCACTTGTGAGAAGAGCAACGTCTGCGCAGACAAGCATTACCGAAAAAATCCTTTTGGGATACTGCTTGCTTGTTTGTATGGCGGAAGCGGGTGAGTGCGTGTGGTTTCAGCTCATTATTCTCCTCTTTCTCTCTCTTTGTCTACGAGTGTATGTGTGCGGAAGTCGTCTCTTTTCGCTGCAGTGTGTGTCGATGAGCGCTGAGTAGGGGCACGTAGGGTGGTACTTCGTGTTGCAGTCAAGATTCCTTGCCTTTACAGTTTTTTCATTTATTTCAAGATATGCTGTAGGCATCTCGTTTCGGCTTGCAGCTTCTTCTGCGTTCGAATGTTTAACCTAATTTGTTCTAAGCGTCTTTTCCTTTTCTGAGTTTTTTCCCTTTGCGAAAAACTCATTGCCACCCGTCATCTTCCTTGTTTTCCTTGCTGTGGTCTTAATGCGGCCTGCCGTACATCTCAGAGCTCTTTGACAACGCTCTACGTACTCCTCTGTGTGCGTAGAAACGCCACACGCCCCAATTTCTACTTCAAGCTTTTCAATGACTGCGAATTCCTCTCCTAACTTTCGCACGCCCTCTCTTCTTATTTTCCTATTTTTTTTCCCCTCCGCCTCGCCGCGTTTTCGAGGGTGCCTTCGTGTCTATGTTAATGGAAAGGGAAGAAAAATCGTCGATCTTGCGTCGTGTGTGCCGTTTTGACCTAATTGTGTGTTTTCCGACTCCTCTTCCTTCTCGTTTGTTTTTTCTTTTCCTTTTTGATTTGTTTGTTTCTTCCCGCTGCTTTGTTGCGACCGGTGATGCCCGAAGGTTCCTCTTGGAAAAGGTGGTACACTAGACTGCTAGAGTCTGTGGCTTATTATCAGATTTTTTTTTCATTACTAGTCTTTCTTTCTCTTGAATGGGTTATCGTTTTTTTTTTTTTGGAGGGGCGACGAGGGACACATTCATATTTATTCCTTCTTTCTCTTGTTCCCTCTTTCTGAACTTTTTTTTTTGTCTGAAAGGGAGACCCTCCGATCGAAGTGTCCTCTTGACAAAACTTTTTTGCGCTCACGACTCATATGCACACACGTGCACACAACTAATTCTGTTCCTATTTTCCTCCTCTCTGCACCGCAGTTGAGGGAAAAGATGTATGTGTGTATGTTTGGGTGTGCGACTCAAAAAAAAAAAACGATAATCAGTACTCAAACAAAACGGCAGCATTAGCGTGCGGACCATCTCTTGTCTTTCCTCTTCTTATGGTTTTGTTTTTGTGTGAAAGGTCTTTTTTTTTTCTACTTCTTCAGAAATCGTACGAAACGTCCAAACTCCCTTATTCTTTGCGTGTGGTGCTTATCACCTATCCCAATTACCGAACCTGGAAGAAACCCAAATTCGTCTGTGGTCGTCCCTGACTCTTAGTTCTCTGTCCCCCGCTCATTCTTTCATTTTTCTCACTCATAGCTGGTTTCGCAAGCACGCGAAGAGGGACGTTGAGAGAACTAATTGTATTAAAGTGCGGTGGTGCCGGCTGCAGCAGAGGGAGGAACAGTACACGTCTTTAGTGGTGTCTGGCCTTGCCGTGGAACTGTTCTAGTCGCATTCCCCAGTGATGCACTTTATCCACAGCTGCTAACAACTACGCAAACATGCGTGCAGCAACGCGGATGACTACGACGTCACTGCCTCAGGTGCACTCTCTGAGCACCTAAGAGCATACCCTCTCTGTGAACAAAGTGTTGAAGTTTAACTCCTCTTTTCGCATGTCATTCGGAGATGGTTGTTACTTGTCCTACTTTCTAAACCTCTCTCTTCTTTTCCACTCTTACCTCTGTACTTCTCGTTGTAGAATAGCGAGGCGAGATAAAAAATAAAAACGTTGTGCTGCTCACGTTTCCCCGCGTGCAACGAGATGCACAAAATTGTGGAAATCGTCTTTGCGCCTTAAAAAAAGCAAACGGAAGGGGAACGAGGCGCGCGTGCCTCGAAGAGCAACAATATATTTTTGACACATATGTCTTGGAGCGCTGGTAAAGGAGCATTTCCAGTGGCTTTCCTTCCACACACACACATATATAGGCAGTGAAAAAAAAAAATCAAAATCACCTACACATTTAGACTGACAGGTCTACTCATGGACGCAGGCCACTCAACGCCGCCTTCCCTTGATGAGTCTTCCTATACGCCACTGATGCAGGACGAACCACCGCCTCTGCTACTGTGCATCCCTCCCGCCGCGGCTCGTAATACGTCCGCTTCGCCGGGAATTGACTCGCATTCAGCCTCTCAAGCTCCACAGACGCCGCTTCGTGGTGCGAGTCTCTCGCGCAGTCCGCAGCGGCAGCTGCACCTCAATGAGTCGACTGCAGCTACCATCGCGAGCGCAAGCAGCAGCGCAGAGCGGCACAACGCTGCAAATGCGCTTGGTGGTTCTTCAACAAAAGTCGAGACTGCCGCTGCCGCTGCTGCTGCTGCTCCTCAGCCGCGAGTTGGTCCCGCCCCTCCCCACGTCAGTGTCTTTGACAATACCAAGGCGGGTCTGCAGGCGGTGGACAAGGAAAAAACAGAAGCACTCATCAAGGAGCTATCCAAGAACTCCAGCTTCTACCACAACGAGCAGCGCAAGGCGCAGAACCGGCAGAGGCACATTGAAGCTCTGCTGGTGAAGACACGGCACTACGAAGCCAACGTGCGCGGCAGGCCGGACGTTTTCCGCAAGGTGCAGCGGGAGGTGGCCGACCTCGAAGCCGCCTTCGAAGCACGTCGTGACTTTGGACGCGTCTACGTCCACATGGACATGGACATGTTCTTCGCCGCAGTGGAGATGAAGAAGAACCCGCAGTACGCGGCGGTGCCGCTGGGAATTGGCGGCATCGGGATGCTCAGCACGACGAACTACGTAGCGCGGCAGTACGGCGTGCGCTCTGGCATGCCCGGCTTCATCGGTCTGCGCCTCTGCCCGGACCTTGTCATTGTCCCAACCGACTTTCCGGCCTGCAAGGTGGAGTCGGCGAAATTCAAGGCGGTGGTGCGCGACTACGACCCTACCGCGGGGGGTCTCGGCATGGACGAGATCATGCTGTGCCTCAACAACTACCTCGCCCTGCACTGCATGGAGGCCACCACACACGACGAGCGCTTCGACGCAGCGGAGCGCATCATCGCCGAGTGTCGCCATCGCGTTGCCGAGGCAACGGGCCTCACCGCCAGCGCCGGGATCGCGCCGACGCCGACGCTGGCCAAGATGGCCTCAAACTACAAGAAGCCGGATGGGCAGTCCTCCGTACGCCTCTTCACGCGCGAGGCGGTGATGCACTTCTTGTCGACCGTGGCGGTGCGGCAGGTACCGGGGATCGGCAAGGCGCAGGAGGCCATTCTCGCTGGGCTCGGCATCCTCACTCTCGGTGACGTCTACGCGGAGCGCCATCGCCTCTACTGCATTCTCACCCGCAAGACGTATCTCTTCCTGCTCAGCTCAGCGCTGGGTGTGGGCGGTATGTACGACTCGCTTGATGGCGCCGCAACGGAGGAGGGAGGGGCGGAGGAGAACAGCGACGACGACGACGCCGAGGACGGGCGGAAGTCTGTCGGGCAGGAGCGCACGTTTCGACAGCTGCTGCAACGTGGGGAGCTGCAGGCCATCGCCTACCGCAATCTTCACCGGGCACACGGCGTTCTCGTGAAGGAGCGCCTTCTCGCATCGCAGGTGGTGCTGAAGCTCAAGTACCGCACGTTTCTGGTAAAGCAGCACACCAAGACGCTCAACGTCTACACGGACCGGCTGGAGGTGCTGCAGCGTGCTCTGGATGAGGTGCTTATTCCTGTGATGGACCACTTCGCGGAGTTCCGTCTCCTGGGGGTGCGACTCGAGAAGCTGAAGCAGCGTGCTGACGCGGACGGTGATGAAGGTGCTACCTCGGTGCCAACAGCTGCGGCCACAGACGAGGACAGCGGGCAGAAGACGCTGCGTGACTTCTTCACACGGCGGCAGGAGAAGCAAACCAGTGTGGTGCGCAAGCGTGGTCGTGAACCTGTGACAGCTTCTAAAGGCCGTGACTCGGATGTGGAGGTGCTGGTGCTGTCGTCGAGCAGTCAACTCATGGAGGAGGACGAGGGGCAGCAGGAAGAAGAAGGCGATCTCGTTTCTGCGTCGGTGCCTGTGGCGAGTCAAGAGCAGCGGCCAGCAAGGGCGGACACCCGATTCATCAACCTCGATGACGAAGCCAGTGGGGATGACCAGGTAGAAGAGGATGACGACGGCGACGTTGTTTTCATCGAGTGATGTCACGGAAATAAAAGTCCAGTGAAATGCTGCAGGTCTTCTCTTTCTTTCAGCAAAACACTTATTTACTGTTCCCGCTTTCCATGGGTTATCATTACAAACAAAAAAAGGCCAACAACGCTGCTCACGAATCTCTTTCAGGTCAGCAGAGACATCTTGATGGCTTTACCTTTTGGGCATTTCTCTCGCAGAACGATGTGCTTCCCTCGTAATCCCGCAGCTAGGAAGAAGGAAAAACAGCTCAGTGCTGTGGAAAGCACTCCAGCCTCCCAATGTCCGTCCTCAAACGCACCTGTGTATCTTCTATCCCCTTTTTTTTTTCGTATCACTTCATCATCTCTTCTTCTTATTCGCTGAACTCTCCGTCAGCGGCTGGCAAAAAAAAGAAAGGAAACCACAACGATACAACGGGCTGCACTCGTTCCCACCTTTAAAGATCTTTTTTTTTTTCTGGTAGACCACACAGCCCTTTAACGAAAAGGGCTTTTTTTCTCTTTTTGTGTTCGAACTCACCACAACTTGTAGAGGAATTACATTTACCTTTCACGCACGCTTCACCTCGTTTCGTTGCACCCTTACTACTTAATTGTGCTCTTCTCCATACCCATAGAAACATGTTCATACATCGCCATAATGTGGATCAGTATGCCTACGCCAAGCCTCGGCCGGCAGCGCCACCGGCTGCGTCTCTCGTCCGTGCGTCACACTCCACTTTCCAAGTAGACCGCCGAGCGCGGTCCTCTTCTGTGACGAAGCGGACATCGTCACGTAGCACACCATCACCACACGTGTTGGCCCCCACTCGTAGATCGCAGCGCCGTCCCGACTACCACGACTATGAGAGTGACTCGGAGGAAATTGTGGTGGAGGAGATGTTTGATTCGTTCCCGCCACAAAGCTCGATAGTTGCGCAAAACACCGGCAAGACTTCTCGTTTCTTGTCTTCTGTGGCATTGTTACAGCCGCCGAGTCAGTTAACTGCCAAGCCCATCTTCTCCTTTACTGAGCCGAGAGACGAGGCAGTGGCTGCGCAAATCAAGGAGCGGGGTTACTCAAATGGGTTCGGAAAAGCGCCAGAGCGGCGTTCCCCGGTACAGGTAGACGCCACGTCAGCAGCCGTCGCGGCAACACCTGCCTTGGCTACCGTCGGCCTCGGCGGTCTCTCTCCCTTGGCGCGAGTCTCACCAGGGGAGTCGCACCTCAGCGACGGCTTTGTGCTGCGCAGGGGACAGACGGGCAGCGAGGAAGTTGCAGACGATGCTTCAAGTCATCGTGAGGCGGAAGGCACTGAAAGAGAATACGGTGTCAACGGGGTGGTGGAGGTGCAGACGCGGCAGCATCGTGAGAGGCACGAAGTCGAGTCTGCGGTGAACAACACGCAAACTGGAGACTGTCGTCTCTCTGTGGGCGTGACCACAGCGAGTTGTGCAGCATCCACATCACCATCAGCCGACAACACACGGCTTCTACCTCACCTCCGCTCTGTGTCCGATCTCGAGCGCACGCTAGCGGCCGCCACCAAGGCTCTCACCGCCGCCGCAGCACGAGAGGCAGAGCGACGCGCTGCAGACGAGGAGGCAGAAAAGACACGCACACACCTCATCACGGCCCCTTGCGTGGAGGTGCAACGCGTTCACGACGCTTTTCTCAGTACCGCACTGAAGGAGAAGGTGCTGTTGTTCGATGCGTACCTCGCAGGCTCTCAGGGTGTGGCTGACGTCATGGCGCAGTGCGGAGCGCTTCTCCGACGCGATGCCGAACGCAAGGAGAGAGAGGCCGACACGACATCTCAGCTACTACAGGAGAAGGCGGCGCAGCATAAGGTGGCGCTGTACCGGCAGCACGTCACAGCCGAAGCGGCACGCGTGGCTGCGGAGGCGAAGAGCGAAGCAGAGCGGCGCGCTGCTAACGACCGTCTCGCTGAGATGACGAATCACGTGGCGCAGTTGCAGAACAGAGTTGCGGCGCTGGAGGCCGATGCTGCCAACCAACAGAAAGTGCATCGAGCTGAGGAGCTGCAGTGGCGGCAGGTGACCCAGGCCAGCGCGCTCGAGCTGCGTGCCCTGCAACGCGCACACGGGCAAGCGACGGAGCGGTGGATGGCGCTGCAGGTGGCGTACGCCGCGCTGCGGGACAGCTATGCGGCCCTGCACAAGAAGCGCAAGAAGATCGTCTGTCCGCGCGACGTCCTCTTTCGAGATGGTGTCGACTGCTTCGAGATCGCGAAAGGAAGTACACGGATATGGCGCAAGGAGGACACTGCACAAAGCAGCTCCCTCATTGAGCCTGTGCATTTATTTCAGCACGACACTCGCGCCAAGGGAGAGGCGGTTTCCCTTTGTGAGGAAAAGACAAGCAGTGCGTCGCGTGATGACCTGACAGCGGATGGCAAAACAGCCGTGGCAACTGAAGCGCCAACCGCACTGGAGGCGCTGCTGGCACGCACGACATCCGACAGCGGAGTCCTCCCCGCCTCGCCTCTTCTTCTGCAGCCTCCTCCGGCGGCACCGCGCACGACACAGCAAGGGTGCTTCTCCTCCCCACCGGGCACACCCCTGCGTACTCCAGCTGCTATTGGTTGCGTCGTGGCGCAAAACGGCACGAACGGCACATCCAGTGCCGGCCACTCCCCAGACGCACAGCCTACTTCGCCAGTGCTACTGCTGGACGAAAAAGACGATGATGATGAGGCGCCGGCACGTCGTGACTCCGGCTCGACGCGGCGCACGTCATCGGTGCGGCCGTCACGGCTGAACTCCGTCGCCTCCACGCGGCGTGGCTCCTCGCCTGCGCTGCCGCTGATGCCCGACGCTCTTGCCACGGTGAACAGTGAAGGTGTGACGGCCGACGATAGTCCGCTCAGCGATAGTGGCGTTGTCTACGTGAAGGCACAAGGAAAAGACGACAGCGTGGATCAGCCGCGGGGGATCGAGTGGGAGGAGAGTCGCCTGCGAGCCACGGCGGCGCTGGTCGTGGAACGAGAACTCGCTCGCCTGCTCAAGCTGACGGTGGCGCGGCGAGAAGCAAGCACGTTGACATCAACAAGCGGCATTTTCACCTCTGCGAAGCCTCGCCTACCGGCTCCTCCAAGCACACTGCTCTCCACTCCAGCTCTACTGCGTGAGGCTGTGACGGCTGACGGAGAGGCTTCACAGGGGGAGTCGGAGTCACTGCTCTTGCCCGCCCTGCAGTGGATGCGGGTGTGCGAGACGGCGCACCACTCCGCGCAGGTGTGCAGCCGCCTCAACGAGAAGATGCAACGCGTTGTCGACTCCCTGCAGCAGCGCCTTCAGCTTCTCGACGAAAAAGATTGGAACAAGACGATGGCGAGGCGCTTCATTGCTGTCGAGCACGTAGCCGCACTGCAAAGACTGACCGGTGACATTCGCTCCGTTCTTGGCAGCGCTGCTTCCCCGTCGAGCAAAAGAGCGACCGTAGCTCAAAAAGCGTGGGAGTAGGTGCCCGCTGACTTCGCCTCTCCGTCTCTTCGTCACCCTTCCCCGTGCGTTATCATCTCCCCAGCATGCAATTTTTTTATTTTTATCTATGGAAGTACCCATTGGAAAACGAAAAGAATGAGGAGGACAAGTGGATGCGATATGGGAAGTGCAGTTTTTTTTTTTTTGCTTCTTTTGGTGATACCGCCATTCGTGCTAGCTGAGCACTGAGAAAATTTGGAGGCCAATATTGCCTCCGCTTCGCGAGAACTCGTCCCAAGGACGCTTAATTTGGCGCGTCTGTGCTTCCTTTAAACTTCATCTTGTCCTCTATCTTTCACTCTTTCGTTTCATTCCTGCCCTCTCCGCCTCACCGCCTCTACTAAGCCGCAACCACGACTGCCTGTACTGTCAAACCCTCCGCAGCATCACGGCGTGCTCTTTTTTTTTTTCTGGTTTGCTGTCCACCCTTCATAGAAAACAAAGAAGAAAGAAAGAGAGGTGAACGTGTTTAAACGAAGCACAACGCCATTTTAAAAGCGAACAGACCGGCCAACTGGACCACAAGAACACACAAAAGCACACAAAAAGAGCTTTACACGCCGAACGCCAGCATTTCTCTTCTCTTAAACGGTTTCGGTGTGCCAATTTTCATCATAGAATCTCTCTCAAACTACATCACACAAACACACACACTTTCCACGCGTTAACATTGCTAATGCTGCGAGTGACTCGATTTGTGGCAGCCACCGGCGCCTCAAAGGGCGTCGTTCGTGCCGGCAAGAGTGGCCTGAGGAAGGCCGGCACAGCAGCTGCGGCGGAATCGAAGAAGGGCAGCGCGGCGGCGAGTAGCAGCTACGGCATCGCGCTGGCGCAGCGGTACGCCATTGCCCCGGGAGCGGAGGACGACGACGACGTAAATATCGTGCAGCCTCCCACCCGTGGCCAGCAGGAGCGGGACGGCGAAGTCCCACAGCAGCACCACCACCATCATCAGGGTGGCAACAACATCGCCTCCGCAGCGCAACACGGCCAGCAGCACAACCACCACGACCACCGCAGCGGTGGCAAGCTGCACTTTGACGCTACCAAGGCGGGTTTGCAGCACGTCGACAAGGACTACGTGGAGCAGGTGATCCAAGAGGCCTCCAAGGGCTCTGCTTTCTACCAGAAGGAGCAGCGCCTGGAGGAGACGCGCCGGCGCAAGGCCGAGGAGCTGCAGGAGAAGGCCAAGAGCTTCGACTCCCTCAGTACTGAGGAGCTGAGGGAGCTGAAGTCGCGCGTGCACACTATCGAGAGCGAGCTGGAGGCGACGCGCGATTTGCGGCGCCGCTACATCCACATCGATATGGACATGTTCTACGCCGCTGTTGAGGAGAAGAAGAAGCCGGAGCTGCGCGGCAAGCCCTTTGGCGTTGGCTCGCTGCAAATGCTCAGCACGACAAACTACATTGCCCGGCAGTACGGCGTCCGCTCGGGCATGCCCGGCTTTATCGGCAAGAAGCTCTGCCCCGACCTCATTATCGTCCCCAACGACTTCCCAGCCTACAAGCGCGAGGCGGCCCGTGTGCACAGCATCGCCTCCCGCTACGACGCCCAATTCGTCAGCGTCGGCTTGGACGAGCTGACGATGGACGTCACCAAGTACCTGGGGGAGTTCCCCGCCGTGGCGGCCTCTGACATCGCCCACGACTTCCGCGACGAGGTCTTCCTCAAGACGCAGCTGACGAGCAGCGGCGGCATCGGCCCCACCTCCATTCTCGCCAAGATTGCCAGCAACGTGAACAAGCCGAACGGCCAGCACGAGATCACGCTGCTGACGCGCGAGGACGTGCTGCAGTACGTGCGTGACATCCCGCTTCGCAAGATCCCGGGTATCGGTTACGCGCAGGAGATGACGCTGGCTGCACTCCACATTCACACCTGTGGCGACCTGCTGGTGCACAAGTACCTCCTCGCCTACCTCTTCCGCGAGAAGACGCTGACGCACTACCTGAGCGTTGGACTCGGTGTCGCGGAAACCTTCTCGCAGCGCAAGCATCACACAACGCAGTCGGTGGGTAAGGAGACGTCCTTCTACGAGCCCCTTCCTTCGGCAGAGGCCTTTACGAAGATGTTCCGCACCCTGATGGAGGACTGCCACGCCCGCTGCGTCCGTGAGCAGCTGCGGCCGCGCCTGATGCGTCTTGTCCTTAAGTACCGCACCTACGACACGCAGCAGTTCAGCCAGCAGCTGCCCATGCACACCAACGACCTGAAGCTGTGGCTGGAGGCGGCGCAGAAGCTGCTGCAACCGCACCTTCTCCAGCACGCCGAGCTCCGCCTTGTTGGGGTGCGCATGGAGAAGTTCGAGACGACGGAGGCGGATGCACCGAGTGGGGGTCGCGTTACGGCGGAGAGTCTTAACAACAGCAGAAGCGCCGACGTGGATGACGTGGACGAGGATATCGACGAAGACACGAGTGACGAGGCTGCAGCTGTCGCGCAGAAGGAGCGGACTGCGGAGGTCAGCGAGGTGCGCAAGAAGAAGGCGCCGATCCCGGTGTCGAAGTTCTTGTCGAAGCCCCTCGCTGCAGCACGTGCGCCAGAGAAGGCGGTGGCGGCGTCGATCAAGTCTGTGAAGTCTGCAGTGAAGCGCGTGAAGTCGTCCTCGTCAGCGGCGCGTCGGAAGCTGCGCAAGAAGCGGTAGATATATTTATTCAGCAGGCAAAAAAAAGGAGGTGACATAGAAGTAGCACGTTTGTCATACAAAAGCTTTTTTTTTAAGTGTCGTGGCAGCTTCCACGACGTGTGAGCGAACCAGTCGTGGAGAGTTTATGTTTGTGGCGCTAGAGCAACGATAGAAGATATCATAGATATTGTGCGGCGTTTTCTTGTGGGTCGTGTTTTGCTGCGAGAATGCCTTCCGGCGTATTCAGTTCCACATCACAAAAAGGTATCAAGAACACGGCAAAGGAAGATAGCATGAAGCTGCGCAGCATGTGTGCGGAAACAATCTGTTGGTGCATTTAAATTGTGGAAAATTTGTTTAGCTATTTTTTCTTTTTTTTTGTAGCTTCTCATAAAGACTGGCAGGCGGCGTTTCTTATAGATTTATCATGCGCGAGTGTGACGATGACGCAACAGCTAGTTGGTAGCTCGTAAGTTGGCATCCGGTATAGATGTGGTATGTGTACGTGTGGTTTACCGCTGTTGCGTGTGGAAGTGGTGGCAGCGTTTTTGCATCTCTCGTTGGCGGTGTGCGTGTTGAGTTGAGCGTTTTTTGCTTGTCTTCTCCTCTGTCTCTCTCCGTGCTTATTTGTTGTTGCACCTTGTCATCTATACTTTAATGCTTCAGGGAAAACGGGAAGCACAAGCGAAAACTGAGGAGCAGCGCTCTCGATGTATTAGTTGCAGGCAAGCCTTGGTCAGTCTTATGCGGTGCAGCTTGTGATGCACAAAGAGAGAGAGTGTGAGTCAGTACGCGTAGTTGGCACCAATCTCTTTTTGCGTCCACTGGCGTCGTCGGAGTTTTAACGTGTCGCCGGCTCTTGTTAAACTCCTCCTGTACAGGGTCACACGCAGCAATAAGCGAAAAGGCTTCGCTATCGTTTTTTTTTGTTTTTCTCTTGTGCTTTGTGTGAAGCACATCGGTGAGTGCTACCAGAGAAGATGCTGTACTGGTGGCACCTCCATCACTTCTTCCTTTATCTTCGCTACCATCTCTTCTCTTTCTTTTTTCCCCTATGTCTCTCACCCCAAACTCATCTTTTCCTTCTCCTCTCCACGTAAAGACAGCTTCTGGTGCAGGTACTCCCCTCCCATCCTTTGTCCTCGGTGCCGGACTTTCAGCAGCGCGACGGGGAGTGCTTTTTTTTCCTTACTCCTCTCCAATCCCCTGTTTTTCAACAGACTTTTTTTCCTTTCTTTTCCTTCTGCTGTACACTCTATTCATGCTACCACGCCGGTGCCTTGCGCGCTGCACCTCACCATGCCACCTCTCTCTTGCACTGCGGTACAGCAGCCGACTCGCATCCTCCGCTGCTGCTGATGCCACCTCCCCATCTCCGTCGGCTCCTAGTAATGCGCCAGTGGGCCGTCTCGCCTTCGACGCTTCCAAAGCCGGCCTCACGAAGGTCGATAAGGCGCACGTGGAGCGGGTCATCCAGGCAGCCTCCAAGGGCTCCGCCTTCTTCAAGAGCGAGCAGCGTAAGGCGGCGGAGCGTGCGGTGCGGCACCGCGCCATCGTGGCGAAGCAGCGTGCCTTTCGACGCCTCCCTGTAGCAGAGCGGCGTGTGTGGGAGGCAAAAGCCGAGGCCGCAGAGGCACGGCTGGAGGCGACGCGCGATTTTAGCCGCCGGTTTGTTCACATCGACCTCGACATGTTCTACGCCGCGGTGGAGGAGAAGTTCGACCCCACGCTGCGCGATCGCCCTTTTGCCGTAGGCGGCTTCTCCATGCTGGCCACGAGCAACTACATCGCCCGCCAGTATGGCGTCCGCTCCGGCATGCCGGGCTTCATTGCGAAGAAGCTGTGCCCTCAGCTGTGGATTGTGCCGGCGCACTTCGACCGCTACCGCGCGGAGGCGGCAACGGTGCGGTCCATCGCCGCGACGTACGACCCTTGCTACGTGACAGTGGGGCTGGATGAGCTGACGATGGATGTCACCGACTACCTCGTGCGGCACAATCAGGACAACACAAAAAATCGCCGCAAGCGAGATGCAAAGCTGCTCACAGCCGAAGACGTTTGTGCGGAATTTCGTGGAAAGGTAGAGGCGGCGACGCAGCTGACCTGCAGCGGCGGTGTCTCGCACACGGCGGCCTTTGCCAAGCTTGCCAGCAACGTAAACAAACCAAATGGGCAACACGTCACCTCGTTGCACAGTCGCGAGGATGTGCTGCGCCACGTTCGCGATATGCCGGTGCGCGACATCCCCGGTGTGGGTCTGGCGACGGAGCACCAGCTCCACGCCTTGGGCATCCGCACCTGCGGTGAGCTGCTGGCCAAGAAGGCGGAGCTGTGCTACCTCTTTGCCGAGAAGACCTTCTCCTTCTTTCTCTCTGCGGGAATGGGCCTCGTGCGGACGCACGTTGACCGCACAATCGCCGAGCGCGCCGCGCTTGAAGCCCAGCAGCCGCCTGTGCCACCTCCTGCTGCGAAACAGGGCAAGACGAAGCCAGCAGCGAAGAAGCAGCGAGCGCTACGTGCTATTAATGCTGCGCCACCTGTCTTGGTACCACCTCCGCTACTGCAGAAGTCCACGGGGAAGTCGGTCACCGTGGCGCGCGGGCTGCCCTCCCCCGAGGCCTTCCGCATGCGCCTTCGTGAACTAGTGCGAGGTGCCCACGAAGTGCTTCACAGCCAAGGCGCTGGTGCCTGCCACGTCTGCTTCACTACCGTGGATCACAGCTTCACGCCCCACAGCTACTCCGCGACGCTGCCGCGACTCACTGCTGACTACACGAAGCTGCACGACGCAATTGCTGCGTTGGCCGAGCCCTTTGTTGTCCGCCATCGTGATTTTCGTTTGATCGGCGTAAACTTCAGCAAGTTGCAACGCATGCCGGTAAGGGTTGCGTCGCGGGTGAAGAGCGCAACGAAGGCAGCGAAGAAGCCGTCAATTCCGACGATCTCCCACTGCTATCCGAAGCGGCGTCAACCTACAGCGGCGCTGGCACAGACGCGGTCTTCGCCTCCGGCAGCGCTGACAGCCACTACAGTCAAGAAGAAGGTGCGCGCTGCAGCCAAGTCCAAGATGCCTTTGTGCTGCGCGAAGCGAAAAGTTGCTCGCTCTTAGCTTTGAAGAGACGACCAGAGGCTGCGCCTGTTGGCTCTTGTCATCTTGGCAGTAGTCCGTTCTCTATGTTTTCTAATATTATTCCTTCTGGTGTGTAGTGTGGGTGGGTATCTTCGTTCACTGATATTTTTTTTTTGACACAGTAAGTCCACGCACTAGGACTTTTACCTATTTCCTTTTTTCCACACTTTTATTTCCTTTTAACTTCACCCTTTAGTGCCTGTACCCCTTCACAACCGCACCTAAAGGCCTTGTACACTCACCACTCGCCAATGAATAAACATGAAGCCACCAAAAAAAAAAAAAAAAGCAGCGTAGCTTCTCAACACTAACAAAGGAGAGACAGAACAAAACTCTTAGCGAACAAATACTGACTGCGGTTCTCTCATTGTAAGCTTTGAGATCTCAAAGACAGTACTCAACTCTTTGACTGTTATTTATAACGGAACAAAGAGCAAGGGAGACACAGGAGAGCCCCCTATTAGAATAAGATACTTGTACATGTGATGGAATGTTATGTACCTCGTCATCCGCCCGCTGATCAATTATGCGTGAGTCCAGTCCCTCTCATACCGGCGAATTTCCTCCCTACCTCCGTCTCCTTTTTTTCCTCATCTCTCTTTAACGCAACTTTTTTTCTCCTCAGCGGAAGCACTTTAGTTGAACGCGCTTGACGCTTGGTCGACCACAATAGGAGAGCAGAATTGTCTGGTGTTTGCTTTGTACTTGTTAATTGTGCTTTTGTCGGCGTTTGGCTTTTGCCTTTCTTCTCACACCTGCGCGTAGAGGAACAAAACACACCTTTTTTTTTGTTAATTGCGTTTGTGAATTAAAGGACAGAGGCGCTATAATAAACACACACACGCGGCATTACTGCATAATCGGACGTGTAACAAGCTGTAATTTGCGCGGTGGTGTTGTCTAACATTACGTGGAAGTAGCACATCGCTTACTGTTTCTTCTCGATTAATTCATTTGTTCTGGTGTGTGTCTTCTCTCTTGCATCAGTGGAGATACACTTACCATTTTCATAGACATAATATAGCAGGTGCTCCTTTTTTTTTTAAGCAAAAAAATGAGAGGGCCCGCATTTACGGCGCTTCCGCTGCCGTCGCGCGCGGTGAGCCGGCTTCCGCACGCAGCAGCGACCGGCTCCAGCACCGCCGTCCCCACCACGTGCCGCGGACGCTTTCAGAGCTGCTCGCTCACCTTGTACGTAGCCCATTGCACCACGAACCGTCTGTACTCCCTATATCAGCCTCTGTGGGTGGCGCAACGCACCTACACGACGCGGGGCACTCTGGCCCCATCAACAAGCGCCACTCGCGCCGCATCGGTGTCGCGTAGTAGGGCGACGCCACGATCGCCACGCAGCACCACCGTACCCGCAACAACCGAGACGACGACGGCAGCAGCTGCGGCACTGTATAGAAGCCCACCAACGGTGAGTGCACCACGTCGGGAGCAGGAGCGCGAGAGGATGGTGTCGCCGCCGACCAAAAAGAAGTCCGCTGCGCCGTCCTCTCTCACACCCCAGGCTGCTGCGGCGAGTGATGCTGCGCCGCTCAGAAACTCTGACGCAAAGAGCGTCTTCAGCGGCAGCAACGAAGAGGTCGAGCAGAGCGAGAAGGCATTGACAGTGGAGGATGTGAGCAAACTTCTCAGCGCTGCGGAACGCTTGATGAAGGTGCCGAACATCAACACCTACGACCTGCACACGATGGAGGAAATCTCCGAGGACATGGTGGATTCGGTCACGGCGCGGAAGCTTCTTTTCCCTCTCGTCAGCAACTTCGATCGCATGCTTGGCAGTGAAACAATTGCTCAGTTCACAAAGAAGCACCGGAACCACATCCCAGCTGCCGCGGTCTACGTCCGTATTGTGCACCCCAGCGATGTCTTCGGCGCCTCCGACGCCGCCACCGCATCTTCTTTGCCGGCGAAGCGGAGGGAGAAGGGCAAGGGACATCAGCAGCAGCGCCAGGAGGAGGTGGCTGCGGTGCGAGCAGCGGTGGAAAAGGTGCTGCGTCGCTATGTCTGCCGCCTCATCGAACCCTTCCCCAACGAGCTGGCAATGGACTTGACCCACTACCGCACCTTCCTCCCACTTCTCACGGCGGGCCGTCGCAACGTCGCGCAATTCCTCAAGGACGCAGAGGACTTCATCCAGCAGAGGCCGGTGCATCGCGAAGGCGTGCCGGGCGGACCACCGCCGGCCGGAGAGCTGGAGCCCATCTCAACAGATGTGCTTGCGGCTGAAATTGCACGCCTCATCCGCAGCGATGTGCTGCTGCCGCGCTACAACGCCAGTGAAGCGGCTGCCTCTGCGGTGACAGCCCGACACGACGTGGTGCGGGTGTGCTTAGGTGTTGCCACGACCGCCGTCATGGCGAAGGTCGCATGTGATGCAGAGGTGGCCGCGGTGGCGCGACGAGTGCAGGCGGCACACACGGCAGGCAGCAAGAGAGGTGCGGGAGATGGCGTGCCGCTCGTGTCGGTGCGTTCCCTGCTGCGGCACACTGCCACACCTGCAGCCACGTTCGAGCTGATCGCCCACTTGCCGCTCACGCACATTCCCCTCCTCACGCCCGCCTTCGCGGAGCTGCTGCATCGTGTTTTTGACGTGCGAACCTGTAGCGACCTGGAGAGCAAAAAGGAGCTGCTGGGCGTGTGTGTTTCTCCCAACACGCTGCAGACTTGCGTCGACATCGTCAGCGGGTGCATGAAGTTCCCGGTCGAGGAAACGGTGTCGCTGATGTCACACAACAACCTCGTGCTTACGACAAGCAACATGCGGCAAATTGCCAGTAATGCGATCAGCGTCGTCAACGAGTCTCGCACGCGCTTTGTCGCGTCGATGGAGAACTCGGGGCGTAACGCCTTTCGCGTGAAGGCACCGCAGTCGCTCCCCACCACCGTCTCCTACGGCCGCCTCCGCACCGACGTCGAAGTCACGCAGGATGTGCGCGTCGCCGTTGACCGCATGTACGCGCGGATGCACCACATGGGCCTCTCCTGCCGTCGCGTGAACATCCGTCTGACGGAGAACAGAGTCGCGAAACACTGTCAGCACGTTGACTTCGAGCCCGGGCTGTCGAAGGAGGCGTTGAAGTGGGCGGTGGAGTCCGTGCTGGGCTCGCTGCTGCAGCACCGCAGGCGCGACGTCACCGACGGGACCGCCGCCGTCTGTTTCCTGACGCTGCTCTTCCAGCGACTCGAGCCCGTCGTGCTCATCCCGCCCGCTATGATGGAGGAGGCTCGTGAGCTGCAGGATGTCGTCATGTACACGAAACGGCGCATGCGGCAGTGCACGTGGGTAAAGAGGAAGTTTCGGCTAGCCCGTGGCAAGTTTGAGCGGAAGCCGAAAACGCCGAAGGTGAAGCCGGAGGCGGCGGCAGCGGCGGCTGCAACGGCGCAAACGACTCGAGACAAATAGTCGAGTTCTGGTGCCACCTTGACGTAGCGGTCGTAGATATGCACAAATGGAGAGCGGCGAAGAGAGGAAAGAGAAAGACTTGAGCTTCTCCTCTGCATGTTGTGTTGTCCACTGTTCGCGTGTCTACTTAATTGCTCTCAGGTGTGGGCTTATATCTTTAAGAGTGGGAGGGGGGAAGTGGGACTTGACAGGTCGTTTGCGCACGGACGTGTGCGTCTCTCGCCCCGCTCTTTTCTCTCTGAGTCGAGCCGCACAAGCGTGTTCATATTCCCAAAGTCCCTTTTCCCCGCTAGTCTTAACGTGGTGAGGTGGCAGGCTTGGGAACGGCAAGAGGTGGTGTGCTTTCCACATAGCGCTCTGCGTCGTCCTCTTGTTCACTTCTATTTTCGTGTAATCTGTGGACTTTGTCGCTGGTGTAGAGATTTCTTTTTTTGTATCATCCATTACTGCTTGACACTGTTTGTCATTATTATTTGTACATCTATCTTTTTTTTAATTTACAAACTGTTAGAGAGGTCGCGAGGGCGTCGAAGGTTGGCATCTGTACAGTTTGATGTCACTGTCACAATTTTTTTTTTCTGGAGGCTTTAGTGCTTTTTTTTTGTTCTCACATATCTTTTCTGGTCCGCAATGAGGGGGGAAGCTTCCTCTGCGCCGGTGCCAGTGTTCCTAACATGAAGTCTACAAGAAGCAGCACATTCAGGCTACCGAGGCATGTTCGCTTGTCGCAGGTCCTATGATGGACCCCCAACTGCGCTTTGTCCGGTGTGGAACTAATTAGTGGCGAAGATTGCAGCAGCGCGGCAAGTCGGTGCTATAAAGGCAAAACTTGTCTTTTGCCGGGAACAGCAAACGATCGCTAAAATAATGCACTTTTCCAGCATGAACCACTCTCATTACTTATTTTCCCCTCTTTGCTACCTGCCTCCAACGACTGTTGCAAGCCATCCTCGAACTTTTACTTTCTTCACCTTAGCACACAAAAAGAACAACAATATTATCGTCAACAACAAGCGAAAAAAAAAAAAAAAGAAGAGAACTGTGCGGGAGTCGGGCTGTACACCCAGTGCGCGAGTATGCGAAGATGGCCACGTCTTGCTGACCGTGCGGACATGTTGGGTCTCTTCTACTCGTCAAGTGCAGCTTTAACGTCTAGTTCCATAGCTCCATCATCCTTGTCAGCGGGGCGCGAGGCAAGCAGCGCTCCCTTCACCTCCGCTCTCTGGACGGTCTCTGAAGTAGCGCCGTTCGAAAGTAGCCCTCCAAGTGAGAGGGACGGCGCGACGAGGAGCAGCTCACACACTAGCGTGTCGTCCACTTCGTCGGTGGTCGACGTCGATGCCTCTGAGGAGAGGGACGAATTAGTGGAACAGCAGCAAACAGCCGCTGCCTCTTCTTCGCTGATAAGTTCTCCTCTTCCACCTGTACGTCTGCGCGATGCGGTGGTGCTTTCCTATTGCAGCAGCGATGCCGCTGTCTCTCCTGCTTCCCTTACCGACGAGGACGAGGGCTTGCTACCATGTGCGTCAGCCGTCGGCGGGCTTCTCTCTGTCGCCGTGGATGACAGTCGCATCTTCCTCCGTCGCAGTGGATGTGTGGAGGTGAGTCGTGCTGGCGGACACGGAGGATGCGCTACTCACTGTCCTGACATTTCTGTGAGCACCGACAGTGAATCAAGAGAAGACACGACAAGCCCAACTAGGTGCTCTAGTCGGCGTGCTGGTTTGCTGCCCGTGTTCACCACCCGCTGGCGACAGGAGACGACACTGCTCCTTCCCTACAACCAGAGCCAACTCATCCGTGTTCGTCCGCGTGGTGGCGCACAAGCATCACTTATCTTCTCCGGGGGCCAGCACGGCGGTGGCAGTGGTGCGGCAAGCTGCCAAGCCGACTTTGTTGCCCTTTCCCCAGCGTCCGCCACTTTGGTTCACGCACGGGAGTACGGCACGGAGCTCACTGCAGTGCAACACGTGCCTTTTGACAACGCAATGATCATCAACGCAACGTGTATGGACGACTGGGGCCCCAGCTGCAGCATCGTCGGCTTTTCAAACGGCAGCCTGCGCGTCGTTGACTGGCGATCACCACCACCACCAGCAGGAGGGTCTTTTGCGGGGGCCGCCGCAGCATCATCGTCGTCGTCGCTGTCTCTTCTTGCCACACAGGCACCGCAGCCACGGTGGTTGGGCACACGGCGCCGCAGCAGCCTCGTCTTCGCCTCCACTGCCGGCGTCGTCTCCTGCTGTGCTCTCGCGGACAGCTTCCGCGTGGTGTGCGGCCTCGGGGACGCCGCCGGCACCGTCGCCGTGGCGGACCTGCGGAAGCCAGAAGCCCCCACGCACACAAAGCGCAGCCGGCGCAGCAACAAGGATCGCCTCACGGCGTCTCTGTTTGCGGACGTGAGCGCGCAGACGGTGACCGGACGTGTTGTCACGGACATCTGCCACGACCCCGATTGCTTTGGGCGACTTGGGTTCGTCGACGTTGCTGGCACAGCCACTGTCACTCACATCGCGGTCCTCGAAGGCGTGCGGGATGATGCCCAACCGTGCGCTTCACCGACCAACGCGCCGCCCTCAACCACAGAGGAGAGCAGCAACGCCGATCTATCCGCCCCGTCACGTCGCCGCGGTCGGCTCCCCTCACCACCGCAGCCATGGGAACTGATGCATCGCTCAGGGGAGAGACGAAGTGCGGCCACCCAACAGGCTCCCAGAGCAGAGGCAGCCTCGGGCTCGCAGCGCTCTGTCGCTGCTGCCCCAGCACGACCCCGTTGTATCTTTACGGGCGATGGCGGCTTTCTCGTCCACACCGAGGGCCCGATCACAACGCCAGGCTCTATGCGTGCCTGCTTCCGACCAGTTATGACGGCGTCGCGCGCGGGTTGGGCTGGCAGGCGTCCTGATACGGCCTCGGCTTCCACACGTTTGTTGATGACACCGTCTTTGCGGCCCCGCGCCACCGCCGCTGCTGCCTCTCCCTGTGTGGCGGTGTCGAGCGTTGATCGGCTTGTGTGCTTCGACACCGCGGACGGCAACACGCTCTCGCTGTTTGTGTCGTAGTAGGAAAGGCGGGGGAGCTGGCTGGCTCCTGCTTCTGTGTATGTGGTGTTGGTTTTCTTCCAACGTGTGCTTCGCATTATGACAGAGGACTTAACAGCAGCACTGCGAGGGAGATCCGCATGTGACGCACCCAAAACGAACAACATTTATACCATGAAAAGAAAAAAACATGTGCGTGATGGCCTTGTCTATGACAAGGTAGTTAAGCGTAGCGGCTTACATTCTTATCTGATGCCACTATCAAGCAAACAGAAAGTCGAACCTGCGATCTTCCCCCACCATGTTCTGGGGCAAGCTCATGTGGAAACGCACCCGTCTCCTTTTGCTCCGCCTACACATCCCGGTGTCTGCTTTTGACATTTTCACTTTTTTTTTGACTCTTCTTTTTTTCTCCTCATGGTCTCTGGATGTTTTACTGCACTGCGGGTCACAGCAGCTCTTTACACACACACCAATAAGAAATACGCAGCGGGGGAGAGAATGTCGGCTATCGCTGGAGCTTCGCAAAGCGGAGGCGACGCCAAACCCGGTGCTGCACCTCACGCGACTACTCCGCTGTCGCAGGTGCACGACCTTCTCGTCTCCCTCCTCCACTGGTGGCCCTACGCCCCACACGAGCAGTCCCCTTCTGTCTTACTCTGCGGCCCCGCGACGAACGGAAAGAGTCACCTCATTCGACGCGTCGTACACGATGCCAATACTGTGTGTCGCGCAAGTACTGCAGAATCAGCGTTGCAGGCACACGAGCAGCGCAGAACGGCTGTTGCTGTTGTGCCGCACCTTGCCGCAGCGGTGGCGGTGCAGCAGGCCAAGGACGGATGCACCGGCTTGCGGCGTCTGCTGCGACGAGAGGTGGAGGCGGCGTGTGCGAAGGCGACGTGCGTTATGACTAGCAGTAGCAAACTGTCCAGTAACACGACACGAGATCAGTCAGCCGAGCTCGCGGTTGTTGTTGTGCTGGATCACTTGGAGTGCTATCTCACACACGATGACACCTACATCAGCGGCGGTGGGGAGGAGCAATCCAAGGGCGGTGGTGCCGTGTCCGCGGCAACAAGGGCCGGCGGCGACGACGCAGCAGCAGGTGCTGCCTCAGTCATGGAGCAGCTCAACACGCTCTACCCGGAGCTCGTTGCAGATCTTTACACAGTGCTCCGCAGTGCTCCGCCGCTCTTCACGCCAGAGGAGTGCACCGCGCTGCGTCTGTCGACTCTCGTCTTTGTTTCTCTCTTCACCGGAGACCTGGACGAGGTCCTGCCAGTCGTGCGCCAGCGCTACGTCGACTACGCTTTATCTCTCCCAACGCCGTCGGAGGCAGAGCGGCGCACCTTCTTCCACAACTTCGCCGCTCCGCCCAATACGGCGGTGCAGGGACGGCTTCCGGCAGCTCTGGTAGACGCGCTGGCGCTGCGCACCGGTGGTGTGTCATACGGCGGGCTGCAGGAGATTGTTGCGTCGGCCATGGACAGTGTGCAAGACGATGAGGAGGCGGCGGAAGAGACGGACACGAACACGGGCGCTCAGACGTCTGCAAACTCTTGCTCTCCGCAGGGATCGGCAGCACACGACGACACACGTGCGGCCGCGGCGGCCGTCGCTGCCCAGCGCCTCCTCCACGCCTATCAAAGCAGCGGCTCCGTGACGGCGATGGAGTACCGCCGCAGCGCTGGCTACGTCGACGTGCAGACGACGCGGTGGGACGACATCGCTGGCATGGCGGGTGTGAAGGCGACGTTGCGGCGCCTCGTCACGGACCCGATCCGCCACCGCGACGCGTACCGTCGATTCCGCGTGCGGCCATCGACGGGTGTGCTGCTCTACGGTCCGCCGGGCACAGGAAAGACAATGCTGGCCAAGGCGATGGCGACGGAGCTGAACGCGTCCTTCATCTACATGGACTTACCGGAACTCGTGCAGAGTGAGGTGGGAGAGTCAGAGCGGCGGCTTCAGGCCTACTTCGACGTCGCACGCGAGCGCAGCCCATCGCTAGTGTTTATGGACGAGGTGCAGGCTGCTTTCGGTCTCCGCTACGCGACACCAACAGCATCAGCAACAGCAGGCGGTCTGGGGAAAACGGCGCGGCACGGCGGCGCGGTCACACACGGCACCACCTCTCACGACGCGCGTCTCATCGCCCATCTGCTGCGCCTGCTCGATGCCGCCCAGCAGGACGAGGATCACTTCGTGCTCTTCGTCGGTGCCACAAACGTTGTCCACCTGCTCGACCCGCTGCTTCTGCGTGCCGGGCGGCTGGACACGCTGCTGGAGGTACCACTGCCCGACGCGGCTGCACGTGAGAGCCTCGTGCGGCGCGTCGTTTATGGGGAGTGGTCCAGCTGGTTCGCAAGAGAGGGTGGTTCTGTGGCTGATGCGGGCTCTGCACAGCAGCTGCAGCAACAGCAGCAACAACTCGCTCGTGTGCAGCGCGCGCTGGTGGACGAGTTTGTGCGGTTGTCAGATGGCTTCAGCGGAGCCCAAGTGCGCAACCTGCTCTCCGTTTTTAGCCTTCAGCTGGCGCGGACGGTGAGCCGCAACGGCACTCTTACTGGTGCGGCCGAGAAAACTGGGTTAGAACTCGATACACCAGCAAACGCGCTCCAGCGGCAGCAACGCCTGCGAGAGGGCATCGCTCGCTTTCTTATTAGTGAGGATTCCAGCGGGGTGTTGAGTGCTGCTGCTGTCGCTCTATTAATGGCGTCCCATGCGAAGGCCTGTGCCTGAGAGTTTGTGAGGAGGCACGGCAAGGGGCTGAAAGCGCGGACTTGCCGTGTCGCCTTTAAGGTGGTGGTGACAACGGTAAACTGTATCTTTTTTTTTTTACCTCCAGTCTCGTTCACATCCAAATCGTTGCTTTGTAAGACAGGTCGCTTAATTACTGCTCGTCTAACCGAAGTTTAACCATAGCATCACATACGAGCCTCTGCTTTTTTTCCCCCCTGAGTATCGGCGCGTCTCCGTTCGCGGGTGAACCGCCTTTTTCCTGAATTGCTTCAAGCCTGGTAGTCTTTAGTCTGGCTTGCTGCCCTTGACGGGCAAGATTGAACGGGGAATGCCGGCAACTTTGTTTCGTTGTGTGAAACCGACCCATTCTACCATCTCTCCCTCCCCTTCTCTTACTGCTTTCTACACTTTTTTTTTGTTTTAACTTTGCCTCGCTTTCTTTCTCTGGCATGATAGTACTAATCTGTTAGTTTCTTTTTTTTTTTCCTTGGCATTGGCTGTTGGTTGCTGGCCTCCTTGTGGTCCGATTGCACGGGATGGACCGCCTTCCGCAACTCCGCACCGCGGCCGGGTTGGGTCCTCTGCCACCCAACGGCATGGCGACCGTTGGGGCCCAACTCGATTCCGCCAAGAACTACAGCCTGCCCGAAGTGCCCGTCGCCGTCACCTTCAAAGTGCCACCAAGTGAGATTGACCAAGACACGATCGACACCCTCGCTGCCTTCTATAAAGACGCCGCGGAGGTGGAGGAGAAGATCGCGGCGATCCGCACCGTCATGGCGGAGCTGCAGCAGAAGCACACAGAGAACATGCAGACGGTGGACGAGACACGCTCCAAGGCACTGCGGAGCGAAATCGATGAACTGTCACGAGACACCGGCGACGCCGCCAAAGCTGCAAAGGACAAGCTGGACGCCATGTCGAAGGAGACGGCGAAGCTGAAGGAGACGCAGGACAGCATCTCGGCCAATAGCGCCATCATCCGCATCGAGGAGAACCAGTACACGCACCTGGTGCTGAAGCTGACCACCGCCATGGCGGAGTACCAGCGCCACCAGTCCGCCAACGAGGCCTTCTACAAGTCGCAGACGCAGCGGCAGATCAAGATCAAGTACACCAACCCCGACGGCAGCGCCATCGACGACGCGACGGCGGCGCAGCTGGCGGAGCAGGTGCTGGAGAACAACACGACGAGCTACATATTCCAGCAGAGCAAGGACGTGCTCGCCTCGATCATCGAGACACGCAACGACATCTACCGCATCGAGCAGTCCATGCGCGACCTGAACCAGCTTTTCAACGACCTCGCCTTCCTCGTGCACGAGCAGGGCGAGCTGATGGATGTGATTCTGGCCAACGTGCAGCAGAGTACGCGCTACGTCGAGAAGGGACGCGCGGAGCTGAAGAAGGCTCGCAAGTATCAGAAGAAGAGCAATAAGAAAATGATCTGCCTCATTGTGTGCGTAGTCATCATCATCGTGCTCTTCGTTGTCGTTGGTGTTTTAGCGGGTACGCTCAAGAAGCCGTAGAAGCTTGTATGTGTCGATGAAGTTTGCGAGTGCGTGGTTATGCTGTCTATCTTCGAGGCTACCTCCCTCCTTCTCCGCTGTATTGTCGATGTGCATTGCAGCTGAAGTGTTTCTTGTCAGTCGGATTTCTTCAAGGTGCAGCTGGCAACTTGGAACACCGTCGCTGCCGCCCACGCTTGACGCTGCGCACTCCGTGCCGTGAAGATGACCTCTCTCTATGCCATCGGAGTGTGCTAAGTTGTTGTGTTGAAGGGAAGTTCTGTCTTCTCAAGCGCGTTCACTTCTGTTTATTTCTCTCTCTCTCTGCCGGTCCGCTCGCTTCTGACGTAGCCTTTGTCGCCAGTGCACTGCTGCTGAACGGTGACGTGGAAGAAGAGAACGGCTTTGCTGCTTGTGTGCCGGAATAGCACACCAATCCCCCCTTTCTTGTAATACGTCTTTACTTTTTTTTTTTCTATGGCTTTGCGTCGTCTCTCTCCTTGTCAGGACGGTTGTTGATTTTTTGCCAACCACATAAGCGCGGAGCGTGGTGGCTGGATGTGGTGCATTTGGTGAGTGGCGAGGGCTGCTTTGTATGAGCGCGCTAGGAGCCCACCACGTGGCAACTCGCACGCCTTCCCCTCCCCTTCACCTCTAAGTAAAACCCCCATCTTTTCCCCTGTTCTCTTTTCTCGCCCTTTCTCAGTTTTTGTCCTGTACGCATTGATTAATCTCCACCTCCATCTCGATCGTGTATAATGGAGGTAATTTGTGTTGTTGTAGCTTGTGTGGTGAATGGGTGTGTATTTGGAGCCTTTTAATGAAGCAGCTTGCTCCTCCTCATGTTCTACTTATAAATGCGGTGTTATGTGTGTGTCTTTCTTTTTGTTTGCGCTTTTCAGCGGCTACGTACATTGCGTTGCGTTGTGGTTGCTTCTTTATCTGCTGAAGCATGTAATCCTTCTCTCTTTATTTTTTTCTCTGTCTGCAAGGTCTCCTTCGCTTCCCGTTAATCCCCACAATTTGCGTCTAATTCCCTCTTCAAGCGCTTGTTTTGACCGCAAGGCTGTACTTTATCAACTGTGGAAGAAGATTGAGGGAGAGAAAGAAGGTTCATACCCTACCTCTATGTTTTTTTCTGTTTTTTTTAATGGTTGCTCTTTACTTTCTACCCTTCGGTCATTCACGTGCCTCCTTGTAGCCCCATCGCTATGAGCTCGAAACCACTTGCATCGAAGGAAGGTATGAGAAAAAAAAGCAAACAGGAATACATGTCGACAGAATGCTAAAAAGTAACTTTTGAGAAGTCGCTGCGGGCAAAGCTGACCGGATTTTGTGCTTACACTTTACCGCTCGGAAGTGGAGACAATGGCAGCAAAGACAATTTCTGTGTGCTGTTCACGTCATTGCTGAGCAACTGTGCAACGCATCCCTTCAGAGAGCGTCGTGTCCTGTGAAACAATCTCTGTGTGGTCGTCAAGCGTGCCGCTGTCTCGCTCTTTACTTCGCTTGTAGAGGATCTTAATATCAAGCTGTCATTCCATTAATGACGACACACGTGCGTGTTGTGAATCGGCTGCTCGTCAACTTCCATTTCTTTTCCTCCTTTTTTTTTTTCTGGTCCTCTTCGTTTTCCTTCCCCTTAGAACCGTTGGCAATCACTATGGATCGCCTGCACGAATTAACGGCGTACGCTGCTGTTTCTTCCACACCGCCGCCACTCACTTCCTACACCTGGACGGAGATTTCTAGCAAGAAGCACCGCGATCCTGCCGCCATGGACGCCCGCCACGGCGGCGCTGCAAACCTTACAACCTACTTGCAGTGCGCGGATGAAGTGCAGTGTATATTGGAGAGCATCGACGACACACTTCGTGAGCTTGAAAAGGTGCGTGGTAAGTCGAAAGTTGTGTTGAACGCGAGTGCTCGCAACGAGAACTCGAAGACGGTGTCAACGCTGCATCATCGGATAAATACCCTTGCGAAGGCTGCAAATGACAAGCTGGACGCCATGTCGAAGGAGACGGCGAAGCTGAAGGAGACGCAGGACAGCATCTCGGCCAACAGCGCCATCATCCGCATCGAGGAGAACCAGTACACGCACCTGGTGCTGAAGCTGACCACCGCCATGGCGGAGTACCAGCGCCACCAGTCGGCCAACGAGGCCTTCTACAAGTCGCAGACGCAGCGACAGATCAAGATCAAGTACACCAACCCCGACGGCAGCGCCATCGACGACGCGACGGCGGCGCAGCTGGCGGAGCAGGTGCTGGAGAACAACACGACAAGCTATATCTTCCAGCAGAGCAAGGACGTGCTCGCCTCGATCATCGAGACGCGCAACGACATCTACCGCATCGAGCAGTCCATGCGCGACCTGAACCAGCTCTTCAACGACCTCGCCTTCCTCGTGCACGAGCAGGACGAGATACTCGACGTGATTCTCTTCAATATGCAACGAAGCACCGATTTCATTGAAGCGGGACGCAAGGAGCTGAAAATCGCACGGAAGTACAACCGCAGCATCCGCAACAAGATTGTTGGTACCGCAGCCGTTGCTACCGTGGCTACCGCAGTTGTGGGTGGAGCCGCCGCGGCCTCTGTGCTCGCTCTGTGAAAACTCGTGTTGTCAACTTGCAAAGGCCTTTTGTTGTGTAGTGCCAGAAAGGAGTCGTAGATGTTGCGCAATCTCTTCCTTGTTTTTTCTTTTCTTTTCCTTTCCTTTTGTAGTGTTGTTGCTGTGTTTTGGCACCGCGGTCAAACACCTTTAGTTCTGTCTCTCTTTTTCTCTTTCTTTCGATCTGCGCATCTTTCTCTGCTTCCCTGTATTATTGTTTTAACTTTTTTTTGCTTGCTTCTGCTCCTACAACTTTATGTGTTACTCTCAAAGCTTTTGTTGCTCAAGACGCTGCTAATTTTTCTACTTGAGCTGCTGCTGGCACGTATGCAGTGAGACGACGCCCTCGATGATCAAAAGTTGCTGCTGTGTGTCCTGTGTCCAACACCGCAAAGTTGCCGGGCTCATGGCTTCTCCTCCAGTGTTTCTCTGAACCTCTATCACTCTCTCTTTCTCTCTCTGCCACCACCACACACTTATTTCCATTCCTCGTACAGATTCCCACTACCACTACTCCCCAATTCCTTTTACGCTCCTGCAGTCGTGCTCTCTACGCTACAGCTGTCCGCTCTCCTCATTTGTCGTTTTAAGCGTTCTTGAACTTCGCCTCCGCCGAGCACATATTCACCATGTCGGCCAACATCCGCACCGCTCTCTCCGGCACCAACGTGCCGATGCTCATCGCCGGTCTCTCTGGCGGCCTCAGCGTCGTCATGGGTGCCTTCGGCTCGCACGCCTTTCTGGAGATGATGGACACCAACCAGTTCAAGGCCTACAACGTGGCGAACCAGTACCACATCGTTCACTCCGTCGCGATGCTCGTCGTGGCTGCACTCGCGCCGCGCGTGGCGGAGCCGGCGGCGACGCACTTCCGCCGCGCCTACGCACTCTTCGCTGCCGGCACGGCCATTCTCGCCGGCTCCCGCTACGTGTACAGCACGCTGCACAAGCCCCACTTCCTGGGCAAGACGCCGATCCTTGGTGGCGCTCTTCTCGCGGCGGGGTGGGTGTGCGTCGCGATTGGTGGAACGGAGATGAAGGCGACCGCCTAAGCTCTGTGATACAACGGTGTAAAGGACGGTGTGCCAAACTAGTCGGCTCTATTTTTTTTGTTTTTGATCGTGGGGAAAGATTTGGGAGAAGAGAGGGGTGAAGAAGGAGAGGAGGAAGTGCTCGTATCGGCTGTTACGGTGGAGACCCACTGTTGTGCAGGGATAAACGTCTTCAGCCTCTTTTCTTCCCAATCGCTCTTCGTTTTTTTTTTCTCCTACGCTCGTCTTTCGGTCTGCGGATGTACGTTGGAAGAATTGTGAGGAATTGGGAGACCCCGTGAATTTGCTGCGGGGAACGTGTTGTGTTGGATCAGCGCTTCTTGGAAACGATGCAATCCTTGACAAGCACGTTTGGTGTTGTGCGCGATGCTTTCTCTCTCGCTCGACTTTTCTCAATACACTTCTAGTTTCTTCCCGGTGCCGACACCAAAACAAAAAAGGTTCTTTTCGTAACAATTCCAACATAACACAACTAATTTATCCTCAAATAGTGTCTTTCATGGATTCCCACGTCTTTTCGTGATCGTCTTTTCTGCCTAGCTTGCTTCTCTTCATCGCTGAACCTCTACGGAACTTGGCCAGTATCTCCGGGTCTCTACACACGTGCTATTTGTTTTTTCCTTTTTCCTTTATTATAGGTAACGCAACGATCTAGTCGTTTTTGGCACGCAAATCAGCAACGGAAAGACACGAAGAGACGAAAAGCTGGCATGCCGTTGAAGATTCATATTTGTTTTCTGTTAAATCGTGAGGAAAAATAAAAAAGAGAAGGCGCTGGTGGAAAATTGCCCTCTGAGGTGAAGAACGCGGCAGATGACCGGCGTCAATGGAGCGTTGTTTCGTAGCCATGCACGCATATCAATGACTTTGTTTTCTCCCTTCTTTGTCGTTCTTGTCGTCGTGCGTCTATTTTTTTTTCTAGTAGGTGTTTCCCGTTTCGACGCGTGAAAGTGGGAGAAGCAACGTTGCATTTCAGACAGGACAGTAGTGGCAGAGAAAGTGGTTGTTTAATGCTAAGGCGGAATAGGAGCGGAGTTAATTGGGCTAGCAGGATGACCACGAGTTTCTTTGCTTCTTCTCAGAAGCCACCGAACCAGCAGGCGACGCCGCTGCGCTCTCTTCTTCGGAGGGAATAAGAGCGCGACGCAAGAATAGCTAACACAACGAGACCCTTTTATCGCCTTTGCTTTTGGGCGGGTTTGGGAATACTGAGCTCCACGACCTTCTTCTTGTGTGCTGTAATCGATCTTGTGGGGCACTTTGCTGCCAGCTGTCTTCCACCACGAAATTCAGTGATCCTTTTCCTCCCCCTTTCGTCTACCGTTATTCGCGCCATTTCGTTGCTTTACTTGCCGGCACAGTCCCGTTTCCAAGAAAAACACCTCGGCAAACTCCCAGCTGTCTCCCATCACAAAACAAACGTTCGTCTAAAAAAAAACCCAAAGTTAAGACACTTTCCAACAACAACAAAAAAGAAGATGGCGGCTTTCAAGTCTACGCACGGGCCGATGGTGGTTGTCGGCCTCGTTGGCGCTTCCAGCTTCGCCATGGACTACGTCGGCTCGTGTCTCAAGACGAAGCTGAACATGCGCCAGCGCCGCTCGTGGCTGACGGCGAACCAGTACCACATGGCCCACACCGTCGCCCTCGGTGCGATCGCGTGGCTCATGACCCTTGCGAAGGAGTCGCCGGAGGCGTCCTCTCGGCTTGAGAAGGGCTTCTACCTGGTCGCTGCCGGCGCGTTGGGCTTTGCGGGTTCCATTTACTCCCTCTGCGTGCGGTGGTGTCCGAAGTTCATGGGGCCGCTGACGCCGACGAGTGGGTTGGTGCTCGTGCTTGGCTGGGTCAACGTGGGATTGGCGGGACTTTACTGGTAGAAGGTCCTTTGCCTCTGGCTGTCTGGTCTGAGAGACTGCATTAGAGCGCAGGAAGGGATAGGGGCTACACGATGCTGCTCGTTCGCCAACTGGTTTAGGATGTTGCTGTGCTGCCCTTTGTCAGCACCACGAAAGCGAAGAGTGCAGTCTCTCGTTGGCAAGCGAGTCGCATCTGTGCTTTGGCACCAATCTGTATGGTGGGTGAGTATCTATTAGTTGACTGCAGTGTTATTTTTCTTCTCCTCTGTCGTGCTGCCCACTAACACGCAAACGAGCATCCTTTTAGCTTGTTTGTTTGTTTCTCTTTCTTTGATGTCCTCTATATTTATGGTACGCTCAATTTGGTGGCACGCACATGAACAAAACAGAAACGTAAAAGAGAAGAAAAGCGTTTCTATTGTTCTTTCTTCCTTTCTCCGTTGAGCGCTTTTTTTTTTGTTTTGGTTGTTTAGCGGCTCGTTTTGTTTTTTGTACTTTCGTTTCGTTTCGTCCCAACTTAACAACCAAATTTTCTTTTAAGCTCTTTTTTGTCTTTTACTATTCTGCCTAGGGGAAAACGACACGAACGCACACACAGATAATAGGGGAGAAACAATGAAGGAAGCTGAGCGCGCAGAAAGCACCTCTACCAACTGAAGCGGCAAATGTTGATACCTACTTCAATTTACTTTCTCTTTTCCCCTTTCGGTCAGGGAAGTCGATGAGACTCGTCGCGCCGCACCGGAAAAGAAGAAGCGAGCAGTGTCGCAGCACTTTACTTCTCAGAAAAAAAAAATAATAGCTCCTCCGCTTGTGCAATAATTGATTTCTTCTTCGGATTTGATAGGTTTTTCTAGGTGGGCTATCGTAGTCGTACTCTCTTACAAGGACGTGTAAGAGTTGCTAAAGGTTGTTTGCGCGCTTCCCGTACGTGGCGCTACGTTTAGTTGCGTTACCCCCTTTTTCTTTCTGTGAGCGTACGTAATTAACGAATGATGGGTCTATCAGCAGTCAAGGTCCGGTACCGAAGCCGTTGTTCACTGGTGAGCTGCCTCCAGTCTCAACCACAAAAAAACAAGCCAATAACGGGAAAGAAAACAAAAGGGGAAAGAGCTCGACAGTTCAAGGCCTTGTCATAAGAACTATTGGGGCATCTTGAAAAAAAATTTTAAAGTTACGTAGGCAGTAAGGTTGCCAGCTTTGTGTGCGTGCAGATCTATGATGCTTCCAGTAATGCAAGGAACTTTCGGGCGAGAGGAGCGGAGATGGACAAATCTCAATCAAAGGCGGACGTGCGTTGCTGTATTGTATGCATTTGTGTTGGCGGCAGAATTCAAGGATTGCACGGCGCCTTCTGTAGTTCTTCCCTGTGTGGCGCTTTCTTTCCCTTTGCTTCCGCCTCTTTTTTGACTTTGGCTTATATGCATTTCACTTCTCTATCTTTCTCGCTCTCTCTTTCTCTTCTTCTATGTGTCGGCTCGGCGAACAAGTCAATTCAAACCACAACCCTTCTTCGCGCTCTATCTTCGACGTACTCTTTTCATTATTCTTATCAATTTACTGCCTTCCTCAATTTCTCTCATCAACCTCATCAACACTCACCAGTTAATAAACAAAAACCCATTTCTTCTTCTTCACTAAAGCCGCTACGAGCTCTGAAAAAGCAGTACAGGTGTGTATCACCATTGTCCAAAACAACTTTGACGAAACACCCTTTAAAGCAAAAGTATAAAACCACAACAATAACATGGTCAACATTCCCCTCGTTTACAGTGGCATTCTCGGCCTCACCGGTGTCATCGCTGGTGCGGTCGGCTCGCACGGTCTTAAAAGCAGGACAGAGGCGGAGCGCAACTCCTTTCTCATTGGCTCGCACTACCAGCTGATGCACAGCATGGCTGCTGTTGCCGCCCTTGCATTCAGCCAGGCGGTTAAGGTGTCTCACCCCGCCGCTGCGCAGCGGTTTTTTATTGGCGCCTGCATGTTCCTCGCCGGCACCACGCTTTTCTCTGGCACCATCTACGCCCGCACCTTTGGCGCACCCAAGACGATCGCGCAGCTGGCGCCGACGGGCGGCTATGTTATGATGGGAGGCTGGGCCTGCATGATCGCAGCCGCCGTCGCTCTTTAAGAAGAGCCGCAGCGTGCGCTCTCTCTCTTCTAGTGCAAATCGCAAAAAGTAACATCAAAAAAAAACCTAAATAAGTATCTTCTTCAAAATCTCAGCAAAAACGTTCGGTTTTTTTTTTGTAGTCTCCTTTTAGATAGGCTCTTTCAATGGGGCAGATGCAGCACAAGATAGCGCGGCCGCCATGCGTGAATCACGTCTCGTCATAAAGCAAGAGGAAGGTCAAAAAGCTGTCTTCATTGCAGAAATATCACTGCGCATCTTTCGCGTCGCCCGCAAATTTTTAAAAAGAAAAGGTTGTGCTTTTTTCTTTGCACATGAGAAAGCACTATGTAGTCGCCGTTTTTTTTTTTTTGCGAATTTCTCAGCAACGCGACCTTTAGCTTTCGAGAGCTGCGCGTTTGCTGCTGCCGATTTAAATTACCCTCGAAGGACTGACTCAGCTCTTTGATCCCATCGTCCGCCGGCAAGAAAGTTTGGACAATGACAGGAGTACCTACGCTCCTAGCTACCAATCTCACTCCTTCTATCTTTTACCTTTTTCTTTTTATCATCACAGATGCCGCCTTGCGTCTCCAGCTTTTTTCCGCTTCCTCTCGCTCTTTCTCTTTTCTAACGCACTTTCTTTTCGCTGTACCTCATCTTTTGAAAATAACTTACCACAGCTGTCGCAGTTTGCTGGTCTCAAAATTGCATTTACTCTCTATTTCCTCACCAAAAAAAAAACCCTTTCTGCTTCTCAAAAGAAGACAGGCATGGCTTTCAGTGCGCTGGTCTTCTGCACCTGCCTCCTCGGCCTCACCGGGCTGATTGCGGGTAGCATCGGTGCCCACGGCCTTGAGAATCACTCGCAGGAGGACCGCGACTCCTTCAAGCTCGCAGCGCACTATCAAATGATGCACGGCATGGCTGCCATTGCTGCCCTGGCGCTGTCGGAGAGCTTGCGCGGCAACAGCCCGCGTGCGGCGAAGCGGATGCACGTGGCGGCCTGGCTGCTGGCCATCGGCACCACCCTCTTCTCCTTCACCATCTACGCCGTTGTCCTTGGCGCTCCGAAGGCTATCGGCCCACTGACTCCGCTCGGTGGCCTTGTCATGATGGGTGGGTGGTGCGTCGGCCTGCTCTCCGCCTTCGCGTTGTAGGAATTTTTTTTTGATTCTTCTATTTTTTAGGCAGTCGATCTCAACAATCAATCAACTTTTACTCACAACAGAAAAGATAAAAAAGTGGCAGAGGTCCACTGCTAAACGCAAAAAACACCAGTGTGCATCAGCTTAACTTAAAGACTCTACTCTCAAAAAGCTTGCGAGCGTGTTGTTGCTGTTTAGTGTCTTCAGTTAGGATTGTACAAGCCATTTTTGATCTTTTTTGTTGCAGCCTTATAGCAAAACGAGAAATGAGTTGCTCTAGGCTACTAGCTCATTTTGTCGATAGCTTCTGGTTTTCTTCTGTTGTTGTTGACACCGGTATTTCTTTTTTTTTTTTCTTCTCTTTTTCTGTTTTCCAACTCTCTCTTTTAACTCCGCAAAAAGAAATTTCGTGTTCGTTTTTAAAAAATATTTTTTTTTTGTCGTGACTTCGTCTTGTCTTGAGATGCGACTAATATTTTGTGTTGCAGGTTCTCTGTCAATCTATCTTGAGAGCGATCAATAGCTTGACGGAATTGCTTGATTCAAGTGCGCACACCGACTTATTAAGGAGCACCAACGTAAGATGCGTCGCTTGATCAAAACGAAAATAGTAGGCCGATCGATGATTCTAAACGATGAAAGAGTCGCCGCACTCTTCACTGCCCGTGGCAAAAAGAGAGAATTTATAGGTTTTCCAGGCGAAGTGAACGTGTCTCTTGCAGAACCTTATCTGTGCTGCAGTCAGTTGTGCCGAGCTTTGGCCTCTTGTTGCGCACGAAGTGAAGGCACAGAAGAGCGACTACATACAATCATTGTCATGCAAAGGAATGACACCAATATTGGGCGGCAAATGCTTTTTGTTTTCTCTCCTGCAATACTATTCCTCGCCGCCTTTCTGCTTGAGCGACATTGTTGGACAGCTTTAATTTTTTCTCCATTTCCTCCCTCTCTCATCTGTAAGGTTGTCTTTTTTTGTTTGTTCGTTTGTTGGTTTCTTGTTAGGCAGTACTGCACATCCGGCTTGAAGTGCCTTTTGCCCTCTCTCTCTCTCTTTCCCTTTGCATCACATTCCCCTTACTGCAACGAGAGGTCATAGACTACAATCCACGACACACTCTGCGGTTTGTGCAAAAAAAAAGCTAAAAAATGCCACCGAAAACGAGCTCCCCTCCACCGAAAACGAGTTCTCCTCCACCGAAGGAGAGCGGCGACCCGATGCTGCAGGGCACCTACGTGCAGGAAGACTCCAAAGACTTCGAACCTCCTGCAGACGAAATCGCCGCCTTCGAGCAGCGCCTTCAACACGGCGGGAGCACCCACTCCGGTCCCCCACGCCGTCCCTCCGTGCCGGCGGCTCACCCACCACACCCCTCGAAGCCAAGTCATGCAACGCCAGTGCCGGCCAATGGAGCATCATCGACCGCCGTCGCAGCAGCAGCAGCGCAGCACACTAGTAGACAGCGGCGCCTGTCGGAGGCGGAGCAGGAGGAGGCGATCCAGCTGCAGGAGGACGTGGACGATGTCCGGCAGCTTGACGCTCACTTTGGCGGGGCCGGGGACGACAGCGACTGATGCAGTTGAACGCCGGCAACGTGCGTCTTTTGCTTTTCTTCAACTTTTAAAAACACTTTGGGATGACAACAACCCTTTTCTTTTCTTCTCGATGTACACCATTACTTTACCCTGTTTATCTCGTGGAGAGTGATGCTCTTCTATGGAGCTTTGAAAAATAGAAATCATAAAAGAAACAAAAGCTAGTGTAAAAGCGGTTTATTTCTTTACTTAACGGCGTGTGGGGGAAGAATGATTGAAATGTAGGATGGTGAGTGCTTCGCATCACACTTATCGTTCTTTAAAGCGTGGCTTGAGTATTGGGTTGTTTCCAGTCATGTGTCAAAGTTGCCACCTCAGACATTACGCATTCGACCGTCAACTACTTTTTTTGTGTGTGTGAATGTTTCTGAAAAGATTTGAAATAGAAGTCTTTGGCAATGCAGAAAGCCTTCCTTCGTACGTACTTCTTCCTCTCCTTTCTTTTTATCTTTTCCTTCACTTCCAGTACACTCTCTCCCTTCTCGTTTGGTGACGGAAAAGGCGACGTTGCTCAATTCCACTTGTTCTCTGACTCCTCATCGTGGGATCTTCAACAAGAACTGCCTCTAACCATGGTAGCATAGACACCACTCCATAGAATCACCTACGCCCACACAGCAAAAGAAAAATATATTTGTTCTTTAAAGAGTGTATAACGTAATTTCAGCTGCTCTATTTTTTTTTTCCTGCTTACTTTTATTTCTTGAGCTGTGAGCTAGGCAGCACGAATAGCGCATTGCCATGTCAGGCGATGACGTTGACGTAATTCTTCAAAATTACTTTGCCACCATCGCCGAGAAAGATGCCGATGCCTTCAAGCTTTATGAGGACAACAAGCGCATGCGGACGTTGGTGGAGCAGACGCTGCACGCACGCGACGATCTTGAACGCCGTCACAGCGCCACGCTGGTCCTTGTCGACAGTCTGCAGGCTGCCGTGGCAGAAAAAGACTGCCTTATCGCGGCTCAGGAGAGCGAGAACGCCGCATGGTGCGATCACATCGCGGAGCTCCGTGTGCTGCTCGACCGACCGTCCGAGCTTGACCACGGGCTAGACGATATCGTGGAGGATGTGCGCAGCATAACTGCCGAGCTGCGCAGTTTACGCCACGCCTTCCAGTACGCGCAGTGGTGCTGCGACGGCTGGGAGGGCTACGCAGTCGAGGCCATCGTGCACGCTGAAGCCCGAGAACGCGCACTGCAGGAGGAGGCGGCTGCGTCGGTACTGCAAGTCGTGGTGCGGGACGCAAGCGACATCCTTGAGACGCTGCGAGCGGTAACACATCGGCAGAAACGCGCAGCTGCGGTTGCCGAGCAGTGGGCATCGCACTCAGCGAAGCTGGAGAGTCAGTGCGAGGCGCTTACCGAGGCGCACGGCCGCGAACTCGCCGATGCGGTGTCGGTGGCCCGCGATGAGCAGGAGCGCGGTGACGCGTTGCAGCGGGAGCTGACGGTAGAGCGGGAGAGGTTGGCGGCTCACGTGCATGAGGCGCACCTGCGGCAGCAGCGTCACGCGGTCGAGGAGGCGTGTCAGAAGGAGCGGGTGAGTGTGCTAGAGGAACGGTGCTGCAGCGCTGAGGCAAAGTGGGCTTTTTCCGTGAAGGAGGTGCGCAGTGTCGTGCATCTTCTCGCAGCTGCGCGGCAGGAAAATGCTGAGCTCCTCACGAAGCACGAGGCGGCGTTGCTGGCGCAGGAGCACAGCCGTATGCGCCTGGCGAAGCTGACGAAGCAAGTAGACACATTGACACAGCGGCAGCGCGACTTAGATGCTCTGCAGCAGCGCTGCGGGAGTCAGCAGGAGGAACTTCGCACGTTGAGGGAAAAGTATCTCACCGCGGCCGACAAGGAACGCAACTTGCGGCAGCAGCTGCACAACAGTACAGAGGCCTCCACGGCAAAGCTGCAGGCGGCGGAGGAGGCTGCCGTCTCGAATCAACGCCAGCGTTACGCCGCGGAAGAACGTCTAAGGGCGACACAAGAAGAGCTGAAGACGCTGCAGAAGGAAGCTACCACGCTGCGCCGCCACGCAGAGGAGCACCGCGCCGTCGAGGTGCTCCTGCAGGCCACCCAGGAGCAGCTCCGCGAGACGGAACGCCACGCCTTCAACTTCCAGGCCGCATTCGACACGCTCAAGGCGGAGCAGCAAGCGCAACTACGCGCCGTGGAGGCGCAGCACGCGACAGACTTGACGTCGCTCTCTGAGACGCACGCTGATGAAGTGCGTCGTGAGGCGGAAAGCGGGCAGCGGAAGGTCGAGGCGGCTGAGGCGACGCTGCAGGCGGCGCGAGAGGCTCACGCGAAGGAGAAGGCGGAGCTTCAACGGGAGCTGCAGGAGTGGATTGCGGAGGTGGAGGCTGTGAAGCAAGAGAAACTGTCTTTACAGGACAGACTAGAGGCGGAGCGGAGCGCGCGTCAGCTCTTAGAGCGCCAGCACCGGCAGGAGACAAGTGTCGTACGTACTATGATGGAACAGAGCCGCGAGGAGGCGCAGCGTGGGCCTCAGCTTAGTGATCTGCAGCTGCAAATTCGTACGTTAGAGCAGCGCAACGAGTTGCTAGAGGAGACGTGTCGCCGCAGTGCTGGTGTGATTGCGCAATTGCGGGAGAACCTGCACCGAGAGCAGATGACGTCCCGCTCGCTACGGCAGCGTCACGCCTCCTTCTCCTCAGTTCACTAAAGCACCTCAAACAAGTGGAGTTTTATTGTTTGTGTATTTGAGGCTTTGCGATGATGGCACCAACACCACCACCACAACAAAACGACTGTTTAGCAACAAAGAAAAAAGATGTATCGCTGCTCGTCGCTCATGTCTTCTTTTCGGTACTTGGCAGGTTTTTTTTTTCTCCCCTCTCTGTCTTTCTATGCGTTCTCTCGACACCTACTCCATGCATTGATGGTGATGAGATCATAAAGATGCCGCAATAAGCGCTGGCTCATCGATACGTTCTCCTTTTTCCCTTTTTTCTCCACTTTTCTTTCCTCTCTCTCTCTCTCTTTCCCCTTCCCCACTCCCTTGCACGCAGTTGTGCGAACCAATTTGCTCGCGTCGCTGTCGTCTTGTAGCTGTGTCGCTGCCCTCAGTCCGGCAACTTCAGGAACCGCGAACGCGCAAAACACCACACATATAGACAGACAGAGAGAGAGATTAATTCGCGAGTTCTGCCGACTTTCACACCGCCACACACACACAAAAGCACTACGCGCAAGCGCCGCAGCGAATAGACAGCACCGAGGTGCAATACTCTCGCTTGTGTGTGCGCACATACATATTTGCATCCATGGCAGCTGAACAAGTCGATGACATCCAGGCCAATGTCCTGGCCATCCCCACCTTTGAGGCGATGGGGCTTAAGGAGGACCTACTGAAGGGCATGTACAGCTTCGGCTACAAGCAGCCCACCGCCATTCAAAAGCGCTTCATCGTGCCTTTTTTGAACGGTCGCGATGTCATCGCGCAGGCCTCCTCTGGTACTGGTAAGACCTCCGCCTTTTGCGTCTGTCTCCTGCAGGCCTGCAATCCCCAAACGCGTGAGACGCAGGCCCTCATCCTGTCCCCGACGCGCGAGCTGGCGGTGCAGACGCAGGATCTGTGCAACAGCATCGGCCACCACATGGGCCTCACCGCCTACGCCTGCATTGGCGGCCGCAGCGCCGACGAGGATGTGCGCCGCCTCGACAGCGGTGTGCACATCGTCTCTGGCACGCCGGGTCGTGTCTTCGAGATGATCCGCCGGAAGAGTCTCCGCGTGAACGGGCTCAAGACCCTTGTGCTGGATGAGGCGGACGAGATGCTGGGCAAGGGCTTTAAGGCGCAGATCCACGACATCTACCGCATGGTGCCGCCCCTGCAGGTGATCTTGGTGTCCGCGACGCTGCCGGCCGATGTGCTGGAGATGACAGAGAAGTTCATGACGGAGCCGGCGAGCATCCTCGTAAAGCGTGATGAAATCACTGTTGATAGCATCAAGCAGTACTTCGTATCCGTCGACGAGGAGAAGAACAAGTACAACGTGCTGATGGAGCTGTACGACAGTCTCACCATTGCCCACGCCGTCGTCTTCTGCAACACGCGCAAGAAGGTGGAGCAGCTGTCGAAGCGCATGACGCGCGACAAGTTCACCGTGAGTGCGATGCACGGTGAGATGCTGCAGGCGGAGCGGGATGAGATTATGCGGCAGTTCCGTGACGGCCACAGCCGCGTTCTCATCACGACGGACCTGTGGGCTCGTGGCATCGACGTCGAGCAGGTGTCGCTCGTGCTGAACTACGATGTGCCGCTGTCGCGTGAGCAGTACATCCACCGCATTGGCCGCACCGGGCGTATGGGACGCACGGGGCTTGCCATCACCTTTGTTCGTCGCGATGAGCTGCGGCTGCTGCGCGATATCGAGCAGTTCTACGCGACGCAGATTGAGGAGCTGCCGGCGAACATTGGCGAGCAGGTCTAAAAAGGAGGGCGGAGAGCGCTGTGAAGCGGAGAGAGTGAGAGAGAGGTGGCAAGACGAGCACTCTGTCGCCTCTCCACGCCGCTTCGTGGTACGTTGTTGACTTCTTTAAGTTTCGATGCAGTCTGTTTCGTAGTTTTTCGGTGTTGTTTCGTGTAAATCGGCTTTCTCAGGATGGATTTGGTGTCTTCTTGGCCGTAAGAGCC